>JAOYRS010000015.1:1247500-2495000 GCA_032432895.1 Dryadula phaetusa | reverse complement strand
AGACGAAAAATGGCGTTGAGTTACGTTATTTTACAAGCAATGTCTCGGATTTAATTAGAAATAGTGAGTTTTTTGACACTAGTTTCTGTCTACTCTACTATGCAAGAAAAGGTGAAGATAAAAAAAATATTTTATACATATATATGTATGCTAATAATCCTACAGGGTATATGTAACATACCCTACATACCTTATATTTTTGTTTAAGTTTTTTATTAAGCTTTACGCTTTTATCACGCATAGCAGGGTAGAAAGAAAGTACCTAGAGTCAAGACACTCCGTATTTCACTTTCCGTGTCGAGTGGAACTTAACGCCGCACTTAGTCTTACCAGAGCAATGAAGTGAAAATAATTTTAACATAATCACTCCCCCTTGTTTAGATCGTACCCACAACCGCTCGCGTTTACAGTCAGACGCTGTCCCACTGCGCCACGACCGGCCTCAACTCTATTCCAGCTACACATAACATGTGATCGGAGCGTAACGATCATTCAGTTCATTAGCGACCTCATTAGAATGCGTCGTTTCAACTATTGACATAGGAATATCGTTACTATAAAGTTTTTATTTATATGGTTTGAATATTTTTTCAAAGGAAAATCGTGGATGAGTTTTAATGATCTACTATATACTGTTATATAATCTAGTTGAACAATTATATTATATATTTTTATATTGTGGGTAATACATAACTAGACTGTAAGCGTCATTCATCATCATATTTTGGTATTCTTTTTGTTTAGCTTCACGCTTTTATCCCGCATAGCAGGGTAGATAGAAAGTACCTAGTGTCAACACACTCCGTACTTCGCTTACGATCGAATTCGAGACATTACGTGTTGAGTGGTGGAATTCAACGCCGCACTTTCTCTTTTGCCAGAGGGAGGAAGTGGAAATAATTTTTAAATATAATCATTCCCCTGAGTGGGGATCAAACCCACGACCAATGGCGTTTACAATCAGGCGCTGTCGCATGACCGGCCTCAAATCTACATATAAATATATTTTTTACTATCTCTACAACAAAAATATTCTATTATCTCTACTGTAAGTTAGTGTTTGAATAAAGTCCTAAGTCGTACAGCTTAAAGCTCTTGTGAACATGAAAGTTTTATTAAAAATAAAACCCCTTACGGTCGTTTTAGCGTATGTATGTAAAGCGAAACGGCCGAAAGTATCCCGCAATTTGCCGGATGAACAATACACGTCGCTCTTAAGGCATACCATAGGTAGGGTTACCAAAAGCACACTTTAATACGTTTTCTTATCGTTTATTCCATATATAGACTTACCTATACTAAATAAAAAGAAAATGGAACAAATAAAAAATACAAGTATAGAATTAAATATAGAAATTTCTTAGGTTTTTCTTACCACCCTATATATTACAAAGTCTTATATTCCCAGTGGAGAAATTGGGTTATATAGATTTTTCACCCACTAAAATCCTATGATTGGTGACTTAAACAAAACGGAAATGCCCCGGAAATCGGTTGAAACATCCGTTTATTTGCCTCAGGTGTCCTAAGATGAACTAAAGTAAAAAATTAAATATTTTATTCAAGTAAAAAATTAAAGCTTTTATTTTTTTTTTGTTATTATAAAATGATAATATTTTGAATACAATGGTTACTCTAAATGGCTTTGAACACGCAGTCATCGTGTGTATATTACCATTATATTGACTTTGAAATTTTGTATATTTTATATAGCGTAAACGGGAATTGATTTACTTATATATGTAGACTAATAAGTAAACTTACATCTACTAAAATAATAATATAAGTTTTACAAGTTTCTGTCACAGAAATCAAATAGTATATATATATATATATATATATATATATATATATATATATATATATATATATATATGTATATATATATATATATAAACCCGGAAGACCAAGGAAATGCAGTCTACAACGAAGAACACTGATATTAATTGGCACAGATACAGTCTACGTGGAACAAGTCCACAAATTATCATATCTTTGTAGTGTCATATTAGCAACGGAAGGAGCAGAACATGACACCAGTTCACGCATCGCCAAAACTCGATCAGTTTGGTAGTCAAGTAAAGTGACTAGAAGGATTAAACTTAAAATTTGTACCACTATATGGGTGTGGATGGTAACTAAGGCCATTTCGCACCAGCTTCAGCTTTTCAACCGATGTCTTTGTCGAATTCTTGGTATTCACTGCCCCAAAAAATTGTCCAACCAATAACTTCCATAACTTTCCCAAGAAACACCGAACGATCAGCAGATCAGACGACGCATGTAGAACTTGATTTGTCTTACGCTTCGTCAGGGCTCTGACTATATACCAAAGCAGGCAACGGATTGGAATTCTAGAGGAAAGTGTAAACGTAGCCGTCCCATACAAACCTGACGACAACGACTGAAATTCAACGTTGCGCTCTAAATCGATCAAAGTGGAGAGTCACTGTCGATGCCCTCTGCCCCCACTTGGGGAATTAGGAACATAAGAAGAAGAAGATATTATATCACCTGTAGTTGAGTTCACTAACGTTACACTGTGGCTTGAACTGATTATAGAATATGTTTCTATATATGAATATTTTAATGTAAATTGTAATTAGGTTATTTCAAATAAATTAGTATGTGGGTTATATCTTAAATATTTTATTTGTATACAATTATAAATTTAAGCAAATTCTGATGATTTTAATCATAATTATTCTAACTTTTATATATAATTGCAATAACAATATATATTTATGTTAAAATACAAATAATTTTTATACAAATATAAAGCGACACCCCTGGAGCTTGCATGGAGCTTTCAAGTCCACGCGTTCTGGTAAGGACACTCATTGCACCATTCCTCGCATACGTGCATGATACGTTGCTAATCCATGTGCGATCTATGCAACTCATATACAACTGGAATGTAATGGAAAACTATATATATATATATATATATATATATATATATATATATATATATATATATATATATATATATATATATAGGTATTTCCAAGAATTATGGGCGTAAACAATATTTATTACACGGAGTTGAGTTCCGCCGTTATGAATGTCTTGAATTGAAAGAGTGAAGTAGAAAACGGAGTAATTTGAAATTCGATATACTCGCTGTTTACTAATCTATAATGGTTCACGTATGAAGCTCATAACTTGATTTAGTTGCCTTGTCTCAGATTTAGAGCCAAACGTTGTTTGTTCAATGCAAGCCATGTTTCAGTATTTGATATTTTATTTATTTAATATCTTTTTACCAGGTTTTAACATATAAATGATATTATGATCGAAATAATTAACTTGTAAAATATAAAAAAAGGAATGTTTAATTTACAGATATATATTATAATTTTTTTTCTAGCTTCACGCTTATCCCGCATAGCAGGGTGGACAGAAAGTACCTAGTGTTATGACACTATGTTATCCGCTTTTCACCGAATTCGAGACTTTGCGTGTTGAGTAGTGGAACGTAACGCCGCATTTTGTTTTAAGTTAATTCCTCGCTCTGGTAAAACATGGTTTAAATATAATCACTCTCCCGAATTATGATCGAACCCTGGCCCGTATTTTTTTATATTTTAATATATAAACTAGACGAATAAATTATATTACGGAATTATATAGATATTATGAAGTATTAAATGCGATCGGTTGTGAGTTCGTATCGTATAGCGGAGTACCGAGTGTCTTGAAACTATGCACTTCCTGTCTACCCTGCTATACGGGATAAAAACGTGAAGCTAAATTAATTACTTAAATTTAATATTATATGCATATATACTTATTCCAAACTTTATTTAAGGAACCTAGAGTAAAAATTTCCTTGAAAAATAAAATTATTTTAAATTTCTCTTATATAATTAATTATTTGTATAATAAATATTGTTTGAAAGTGTTAATTTATAAAGTAGTTCGGTTTAAAAAGTTAGAAGGTGGCAACGCCTTTCAGACCATTAGCGCTAAAGTTGAGTTAATTAAACTTGCTCTGGCGAGTCGTCGCTTGTCTGTTGAATTTTTTTTATATTAATATAAAATTTTGTTCGCTATAATTAAGTTCCACTCTTTTTTTTAATAAATTTCATTAAAAGTATATAAAATGTGTTTAAAACACACAATATTGTATATATATATATATATATATATATATATATATATATATATATATATATATATATATATAAGCGATCGGTTGTGGGTTCGAATCCCACACGGGGGAGTTTAATTGTTTTCATTTCCTCACTCTGGTAAGACGAACCGTGGCGTTAAGTGGAAGCGTGGAAAGTGGAGTACGGAGTGTCTCGACACTAGGTAATCCCTGTTTACCCTGCTATGCGGGATAAAACGTGAAGCTAAACAAAATCATATAGTTATAATAATAATAATATACTTTATTGTACACCACAATAACAGAAATTTAACAATAAAGAAAAAAAATATATACAAAATAAAAGTAGATGCACAATAAGGCGGTCTTATCGCTAGGTAGCGATTTCTACCAGACAACCTTATGGGCTTAGAAACACAGTCGTGATTTCAGAGAAGGGTGGTGTCACATGTCATAGGGAAAATGTATATTAAATAATAATTATCATATATACATACACATACATATCATATATAAATAAATATTTACATACATATATACATACATAGATACATACATACATTCAAAATGCTACATCAAATATCAAAAGTATTGTCACCATAAGACAATGCCAGGAAATGGTATTTTAAAAGCTTTTTAAAAATTGACAAATTTTTTGCTTGTTTTATAGACAGAGGCAACGCGTTCCATAGTTGTACAGCTTGTACAGTGAAAGATTTTTTATAAAATTTTGTACAGTGAGGTGGTATTCTAAGTATGAAATTATGTTGTGATCTTAGAGACTTACTAGAAGTCCCCAGATAATGAAATCTTTCTTTCCTGTCTACCTAGACAGGTAGATTCGGTATAAACAACACACAGTACAGGAGCGAAAGAGTATGTAAATTCCGGCGAAGGCGAATAGGTAACCACTTGAGTTGATGACTAAATTCTGATACATGGTCATATTTACGTAAGCCAAATATAAACCGTATGGCGACGTTTTGAAGTCTCTCAAGTTTATTAAGTTGGTCTTCAGTTAAGTTGAGATAACTTGCATCAGCATAATCAAGAATAGGGAGAAGTAAGGATTGAGCCAACATAATTTTGGTAGGAATGGGGAGAAAGTACCGCAGTCGTCGCAACGAGCTCATAGCTGCAAAAGTTTTCCTACTAACCTCTTGCAGTTGGTAAGACCAAGATAGCGTTCTGTCCAAATACACTCCCAGATTTTTAACACTATGGCTGTAGGGTATTCTGACTCCGTCAAATATAATGGCTGGTAAGTTAAACCAGTCAACTCTTGATATCAGGTTTGGCGAGCCAATGATAATAGTCTGGCATTTGTTTGGATTGACTTTTATACCGTATGAATTGCTCCAGTTTAAAATTCTAGTTAAATCATCATTAATACGAGCAATGGCAGACGGTAAATCTTCGAGAGTTGACTGTGTATAGATTTGTACATCGTCTGCATACATATGATAGAGAGAAGATATATTGTGAGTGATAGTATTAATGAAGATAGAAAATAGTAATGGTGACAACACGCCTCCTTGTGGAACCCCTGCATAGACATTACGCCAAGTTGATAAGGTATCATCAACCTTAATCCGATGCCGGCGTCCATGCAGGTAATTGCGAAACCAATCAATTACCGATGGAGATATGTTAATAGAACGTAGCAGCTCCAGTAATATGTAGAAGTCAACGTTATTGAAGGCGTTGCTAAAATCTAGTAAGGTCAATACTGTAAGCTGCTTACTGTCCATACCCAAACGAATATCATCGGTAATCTTTATTAGTGCAGTAGTCGTACTATGACCATTGCGGAATCCGGACTGGAAAGGATCAAGGAGATTGTTCTTATTAAGGAATGTGTTTAATTGTTGGTAAACCAATTTTTCTAATGTTTTAGATAGGAATGGTAGGATAGAAATTGGACGATAATCAGAGTATGTTGTTGGATTTGTTTTTTTTGGGAGAGGAATAATTTGAGCATCTTTCCAAGATGTGGGATAGTCACCCGAAGAAATGGAATAATTAAGGATATGGGTAATGACAGGAGTGATAATGTCAAGGATAGGTATGATCATATTACGACTAATACAGTCACTACCGACGGCATTAGAGGCAATTAACAGTATATTCTTTTTAACATCACATTCAGTGAATTGATTAAAAGTAAACGGAGGAAAATTAGAAGTTGGAAAAGATGATATGGAATTTAAAGTATTAGCTTTTTGGACGCTATCTAAAGAGTTGCCCGAAGAAGAGAAATGTGCATTTAAGTTTTCTATATCAATATTACTTAAGGATATTTTTTTCGAGGATTTTCCAACTCCTATCGTTTCAAGGAACTTCCATGTACGGGCAGTGTCGCCGTTTTCGACAGATTTATGGATGTGACGTCGTTGTGCATCTCTACATAATGTATTGCAGCGATTTCGAATTTTTTTATACTTACGAGCATTAGTTTCAGATTTGTCAGATTTGTACAATGATTTGGCGTAACTTATAATAATAAATTATAAGATGGAAATGTCTGGGTCTCTTAAAGCTGTCTCAACGTTCGCTGAACTCGCCACACGGGAAATGCCTTAGGACATGATATATGACATTTATTTGTTTATTTTTTTTTGTGTAAAGAAGAGAAGTGATTTTTTCTTAAATAGAGTAGCTTTCTTTTTTATTATACATTAAGTATGTTTACTTCTTTAATATTTTGATTCGAATCCTTAATCCTCTTTGGTATAGGTCGTGTTAATCTGGTGTTCTTAGAAATTAATAAAAGGAATATGTTTAAACTCTTTTTGAAGATTTGCGCTTTATCCTATATAACGAGGTAGTCAGAGACAACTTAGTGTCAAGACACTTCGTTGATTGCTTTCTCAAGCCACTATCGCGCTTTTTCTTACCAGAGCGGAGAAATAAAAATAAATTTAAATTTCAATTAATTTCAATTTCTCCTGAGGGGGAATCCAACCCCAAACAAACCGTATTTACAGTCAGAACCCGACAATCCACTGTGCTACAAGAGTTTCAAAATTGAATTGAATTATTTACATATAAGTTAAAATTAATTTATTTTCTATAAAATCTTTTAAGTTAATTTTAAATTAAATAAGAATATTATTGCAGGAAATTGTACTTATCCATAGTCAATGAATTCGCTTATTTCAATTTCGTGAACGATTGATGTTCGGAGCTCTTCAGCCTTCAAGGTGGTCATTAGCTTTATTATAGTTTTCAAGTTAATTAAAACTTATACCGGATAGAGCTCTAGATGAATTGCTTTTTGTTGGCAAAAGAAAAGTATGTATTTATAAAAAGGTTATGATACATGATTATTATCTTAGAAAATAACATCAAGATACTGCGTATTGAGAGGCGGAACTCAACGCCACATTTTAACGGAGATATAAAAATAATAAATTTAATATATAAACAATATATATATATATATATATATATATATATATATATGTATATATATATATATATTGTGAAAAAATATAATTTATCTTTATTTACTTCTAATATTTCAACTTCTGTCTATTTAGGGAGTGGCATTTAAAACACATTCATATAAAAAAACGGATTTACACTGTATTCCATATAACAGGGAAACACCACCTAATGTCAAGACAATTCTTAGACTATTTTTTCCCAAAATCTAGATATAGTGTAAGGCCTTAATAAAGCTACGCATAAGGCTGAACAAATTATAGTATAAATATATGTATATAATAGATTAAAAATAATGGTATTTACTATTTTCAAAGTGCTATTTCACACTTAGAATTAGAAAACATTATTGAAAAAAACGTATAAATATTTGAACGCAGCGGGATTCCAACCCACGCCTCTTAGATACCGTCCAAGCGCTCTGACCGCTAAGCCATGCGTTCTACTACCAGCTGCGTCGAAATTCTTATATGTTTGTTACAACTTATTTATGTCTTAACATTGAGCATCAATCAATCATTTAATAACACATTAAAATATTTCAAACTATCTAAATCGTATAACATAACACATTCATTTATAAACAGCATGTATATATATATATATATATATATATATATATATATATATATATATATATATACAGAATTGTAGGCTGTATACGTGTGCTGTATATAGTATAGTAATATATAAACTTGAGTTCCCGATTGTTTTTTTTCTGTCCTCGAGGCACAATAATGGCGGCGGTTTATTAAAAATGCAATTCTTTACGTGGAATTGTGTGATACCCTCATATGAGAGCGCTAAGGTCCCTTGTAAATGGGACGGTCGTAAGAGGAGTGGATTAAATAAATTTTGTATGGTTTGTTTTTGTGTTTTAGATTATAAAAGAAATTTGAAAGGGTGAAATTAATTAAAAATTCTTATATGTTTGAATTACGCTTAAATAATTATCCGTATTTGAAATTTGAATTACTGAAATTTACAGAAATTGAAACGGGATAAGATCTTTGATTTTCGCGATTTTTATACATTTTAAATTAAACTATTTTAGCAGGGTTAATCTTTATAGTAGTGCGTGGTCATAGGTAGACTGTCTATCTGTTAGTTTACCTGTAACCACGGACTCCTGTAAAGTATTCGAACGTCAGATGTCCAAAATTTATTTTCGAATACCAAAATATACGCAATTAATCCGGTTAAAGTATATTCATCTGAAACGGGATGTTGAGATAAGAAAGACTAGACTCTGGGATTTTCTGACTCTACCTATCTATTAAGGGAGAACCTAGTGTCTAATTCTCCTAGCGCTAACTAGCTACTATAACTTCACGCTTTTCCCGTGAAGGTGACTATACAAAAATTAACATTATTATAAACGGTACTCATTAATTATGATAAGGTCTCTACAATACGCTTAAAAAGATCTAGCATTATATCCAAACATGTGTTTACTGTATATATAGTCATAGATAAATGTACATTCAAATACAGACGTATATACAAACAATATATGTATAACAAAGTAAGCAAACCAACATATAAATCAAAACGTGTTCAGAGTATAAAGTAAGATGATATTCATTCGTATTCGCACACTTTAATTTCCTGCAAGTGAATGCTGTACAGTAGATTTCTGTTATTGTTTTGAAAATAGTATATTTACTTATAAAACTAGGTCATAGGTTTAAATCGTTTTAAATGCTTTGATATATTGCATAGAGTTAGTGAATTCGATTCCCATGTAGAGCTATTATGTACAGGATGTTCGTTTAAAATCATTGATCAATATAAATAGATACACCTATATTAATTACAAAAATATTTATTTTCTATATATATTAGCAATCAATATAAACAATCAATGTACTTTTAAGTCAAAACACATTCAAACTTTAATTCAAAAAGTTAAAATACTTAAAAGAAATGGCATTTTCAAAGGTACAGATCACATTACATCCGTAGTACGTTAAGAGTGATAAAAACACACACACACACACACACACAAGAATTGTCCCAACGCAAAATTGAACCCACTACTTCTTACATTAATATACAGTCGAGCCAACTACAAAAGTCATATTAGCTCAAATTGAATTCTCGAGCTTATCCTCACTTTTACTACTATAATAATGTTAGAACGTTGTCGCATTCAGTATTAATTTAGCAATTTAGCTGCGAAGTTGTTGGGAGTTCTAATAGAGTAATGTAACAAAGTTCTTGTCTAAAATATTTACACACATTGGTTTTTGTATATAAAAATAGAAATTTAAAATCTAAAATCAATAAAATGTTTTATATGAATCAGTAAATGCTATAGTAAGAGAGTTGAAAGAATAATAAGATAAAATTATGAAACAAAGATGATTGGTACTAGAGGCCGCTGGAGACCTCAGTTGACATGTAAAAAGCATGAGAAAGGGTCCAAGGGGTGTGTATAAAGAGGCCTTAGCGTTTGGCGTACTGTTGACTCTGATATCGCGGGAAGCTAAAAAAAACATTAATCAAAGTTTGTCTTGAGTTTGCCATTTGACACCAAATGTCTTGATATTGGGCGCAAAGCAATCAACCTAGTGTCTGGACACTAGGTTGTCTCTGATTATCCTGCTATGCGTAATATTCCTAAAACTCTACATTGAACGTGTACATTAATCCTTATATCTATATCTAGTATAGTTTTATCTTTCAAATTTTCGAAGCTTTGTCTATATAACGTGAAAATCTATATAACGTGAAAATCCAAGTTTTCCTGCTCTAATATTGCTCTTCTAAATTTTTCATGTCCATTTAGGAATTTCCAAATAATAATATTGCCATTTTTTAACTAATTATTCATTAAGACATTATGTTTGGCAAGACTATATAGAAGAGGTAGTTTCAAATCTGTACTATAATAATTTCGTATTTCTATTCAGTTTTAAAATATTATTAAACAATTCCAATTAGTATATTTGCTATCTGAACTGCTATCTACGAAACTGCTATCTTCACAATATATAAATATTAATGAATTTTATTTTAAAAAAGAGGCCTACATGAAAATATCTACTATTACAACTCTACTTTCACATTTATACTTTAAAAGTCTTTATGTTCATAACGAAAAGGGTCAAAATCGTTTGAAAGTAAAACAAAGAGACAGTATATTACTCGTACGTAATTACAACTGTATTAGGGTTCCGCATACAAAGTGTGGTAATAAAAGACGACTGTATGTCAGTTTCGGTACATACTATGAGGTTAGGTTTAGATTGAATTATGCTATTTTTTCATCTTCACGCTTTTATCCCGCATAGCAGGGTAGGCAAAAAGTACCTAGCGTCAAGAAATGGTATTCGAGACATTGCTTGTTGAAAGACGGAACTTTACGCCGCGCTCTGTCTTACCAGAGTGACGAAATAATAATAATTTAAATATAATCACTTCCCATACGCGGGAATCGACCCCACAACCGATCGCGTTTCCCGGCCTCTGCAAATTTGAACAGAATTAATATAGTATGTTGATGTGACATAAAGAGAAAATACATAAAACGAATATAAAAATCGACTCTGACAAAATCAATACAATAAATTATTTCTGTAAATCAATCAATACTACTTATTTTGAAATTTTAAAAAAATATATAAGAAAAAAAATATTATATATAGAACTCTAAATAAGCCTACTCTAATCGTACTTGGCCGGTTGTATTTAATTACGCAAGGAACGTCAGGGGTCGCAGTATGAGGTCGCTTCCGGCGGAAACACTTTTGTAACTGAAATGGTTTTAATGCAATAGAATTTTTCCACATTTTGACTTTGAGATGTTTTTTTTTCTGGCATAAAATATTGTGTCTATGATCTGTACATTGAATGTATCATATGCTATGTTTGTTTTGAGGAACTGGATTTCTTTTTATAATAATACAATTTTATTAATACTTTTCGAACTCTACCCATTTGAAGAATGTTTACTGCAGGAAAAACTAAGTGATATATCATTCCGTCCTCCGTTTTTCCTCAATTTTAATACTATGAATTTAAAACCACCTAACTTTGTCGATGCTATCGATAATATTAAGTTGTTTTAATAAAAATTCTACTAAATTAACAACGAATTCACAAGTATCGCATACATTTAGATACCAGAAAGGGAAAATAAATATAATATCAGTATATTATATATATATATAAATCTATTTAATATACAAACTTAATATAAACGCTGAAAATAACTGAAAATTTGCTTAAGATGTAGAATTACATTTTTGTAAAAAGGGATATTTTTTAAAATTTGAATGCAACGAGATCCGAAGCTGCGCCTCTTGGATACCGATCAAGTGACCGCTAAGCCATGCGTTTACGGATTACCGGACAGGGCACTTGGACGGCTTCCAAGAGGCGCAGATTTGAATCCCGCTGCGTTCAAATTTTCATACGTTTTTTTCAAAAATGTTTTATAATCCTAAGTGTAAAATAACACTTTAAAAATAGTAAACTATGTAGAGTTTCTTAATAATTTTTTTATATTTCCACCAAAAACCTCACACACACCGCACGTCAACCAAGTATTTATGTAGCGACATCACAAAACAAGTAATATAACATTATTCCGTCCGACAATGCTAGTTTGCATTGCAAATATAGCTACTGATGGCGGGACGTAACTTTGCATCTCAAACCGGTACTTTGAGTCTGCATCGAATTACCTCCCGTATTATTTCATCTACTTGCGGACTCTACTTTGTTCTATATCTTATATAATATTGTATATTCATAGAGCCGTTGTCCTTTGAGAATGTTGAATTTTAATAATTTATTTTTTGGATGCTATCGTCGACTTCGAGTACTTGAATAATTTAAAAATTCGTTTTGATTATTAGCTGTTGATGATTTTGTATATTTGAATTAATTTATTTCATTAAAAGCAATTTTAATCAGTATCTAAAACTATGTATTACGGTTCACGTGGCAGTAGAGCTCTGTTCAGTTTATTGCACGCTTACTGAAACTCGATGTTACGCTTTGTCTTAAGTTTATAGTAAAAGTAGTTGATTAAACAAAATGTGGCGTTGAGTTCCGCCAACTAGCACACAAAGTTTTTAACGTGTAAATCGGGAAGTTTTTCTTTGTTGTCATACTTTATCCTTAGTAGGGTAGTCAGAAAGAATGGTCCCCGCATACACTGTTTGCCTCGTCCACCGTCATTAATCTCTTCATACATACTCTACAGAAGGAATAAAAGTATGTCGGGATGACAAAAGATTTTTTTTTAATTAAAACATAGTATTCAGTTTCACTAAATTCTCAAATTCTAAATTAACTTTTATATCCACACAATTTCTCACTTAATCTAAAACGTCTTATAATGTCCCTTTGTCATCCACAAAGGTTAGATAGAAAAGTTGATTGTGTTTTGCTACAGTAACTTTAAATTAACAATGAAAGGGGAAACAACTCGTAATTACTCTCCCATGTCACGTCACGCTGACAATTTGCCAACAGTACTGCTTTTGGTAAATTTTGAGTCTTTTGGTTTAGATAAAAGTTCTTATTATATCTCATTTTATACTAGATTGACTTATTATGAATATATATATATATATATATATATATATATATATATATATGTATATATATATATATATATATATAACTTTTATATTTCCCGAAAATACACCCCATATGAGATAGGTATCGTTGATAATAGCATTAGCAGTTTAACGACGACGTCTCGTAGGCGTAGCGTTTAATTATACGATCGTTTTATGAACACGACCCTTATATTTTATTATTTTCGAAACTGCATCGTTTTGCGGGGGTTTTTTTTTGACGGTGTCTAAGAAGTTATAAAGTAAAACCTCTTTTATGACTCTGTTGAAGATCTCTATATTATGGTAGAGTATTAATGATTGACTTTTTCATGCCACCCTCAGTATATGAAATATTTTTTTTTATTTTCCATGTAAATGCTCTCGATATGTTGCCGTTATTCGGTTAATCCATTATCTATATAAATAATTTCAAATGGATATGTTAGACACAATTATTGAAGGAAAAACCATTAAAAATTGCGATTATGAGTCGACAATATATATTCGCAGAATTTGAATTATCGAGAATTTTGTTAAATTCTAATAAAACTGATAAACATATAGCTATATTTTTTTATGCACAACGTTACTGACACCTAATGCTATCTTGAGGTCGTTAAGGCTGAGTCATACTATCAGTAAATTCACAGTACCACCAATGTGATAACTATTATTTAAGACATTATCTATTGAACGTATCCCTAATAATAAGTGCTGCTCAGTAAGTTACTTTAAGTAATTTAAAGAAAACGAAATATTTGTATATTGAATTATAATAGTAGAGTTCTCGCATTCAAAGCAACGAGCAGGCTAATAGTATTTAAATTTTATTACCTTGACCTTAAAAGATAAGGCGTTATATTTATATTTACTAAATAACAAAAAAAAAACAAAGAAAATACACTTCTTTACTAGAGGCAGTAATCTCTATTTGTCTTAATGGCCGTGTTATTGAATTGAAGATTCAAAAGCTATTATACGTTAAACAATTTATTTGAACGGAGTTTTCTTCAGGCCTCTCTAGTTCAATTCTCTTTCCTTATCCATTCCTTTTAAATTCAAAAGATTCACTAAACACTAGACATTTTGAATAAAATCTAATCCCATAGAGTTTCGCATCGTAAATCCATTTAAAGTAACTGAGAGCCAGCGTCGTAGCAGTGACAAGCTTGCAGCTAAGCTCTCAGGCGCTAATGACTTCAAGAACGCTTCACTAAAAATCAGAATAAGAATACTCTACATTTATGAAACGCCTTGAAATGTTTTTCAAATATAAATGTGAAATAGGAGGCCGGTCGTGGCGCAGTGTGACAGCGTCTGACTAAATTATTTTCATTTCTTCGCTCTAGTAAAAGACAAAGTGCGGCGTTGAGTTCCACCACTCAACACGTAATTTCTCGGATTCGGTGGAAAGCGAAGTACGGAGTATTTTGACACTAGGTACTTTCTGTCTACCCGGCTATGCGGGTTAAAAGCGTGAAGCTAAAAAAAATAGAAATATTAAGTGGAATTCTATTTATGGAGAGAATATATGCAACTTTTATTATTTGAAATCGCTATGCTTAGAAATATTTTGTAAAGTTTTCGGCATTTCTTGATAATCAATATTTAACTATTACAATTTATAACAACAAGGGATAGAGGGTTGATTGGTAATAAAATTTTATTTAACATATAAAATAAACAGAGTAGAGATCAAAAGAAACTGAAAAAAATCTAATATCAAAAAATAATCCTTTACTGATTTCCTGAAATTCAATTTGTGTACAAATTGTCTATTTGAAAATATTCATTAAAATATCTTTATATAAATATTAACAATCAATAATAACAAATGGTACAGTTCCCCAGAATCCAAACGTAACTTGTTAATACAATAGACCATAACCGGAAGTGGCTATTGTCAATAATTACTTCATAACTTCTAGGACGCGTGACCTGAAGATCAAGTACGTCATACATATCTATATGTATTCAAGCTTTTATATATAAGAGCTTTTACTTTTTTGACTACAACTACATATAACCCTCTTAATAGTGACGTTGCGTGTTGAATCACGGAACTTAACGCCGTGCTATGTTTTGCCAGTAGTATATCTTGCCGTGTTATGGTAATTTATTGAGTTGATCTCCGTTAAAGAATATGATGATTATATTTAAATGAATTTATATAAATAACGGAGTGTCTTGACACTTGTTATGCTTTGAATACACTGAAAATAATAGTTTTTAATATAATGTGAAATAAAAATTAAAAATATTTTACGTTTATTAATTAATGTTAATGTATTAATTTTTCATACAAATATAACTACATACATACATTGACATAATAAATATCCCATACAAAAGATTACTCAAAGCTTACAACTTGCCAACGTTTAGGGTAAAAGGGTTAAGCCGCGGGTTACTTTGTTATTAACAAAGTTCCACAGTTATGGCTTATCCTTTTCGTTTCACCGTCAAAAATAACTCTAACTGGAATTTATTGAAAAAATAGTCAAATCTAATAGTGTTAAATTGATTTTTTCAGAATATTTAAAATTGAAAATATAATTTAATATTGGTATTGGTTTAACAGTTTTGCTACGATTAAGGCGTAAAATTCGCGTTGATATAGTAACATATATATTTCACTTTCGTCATTATCACCGCATGGTAGTGTACGTACAATATACGTATATTTTAAATAAATGTTTTATGCCTTATTAATTTATTTTTCTATCCTTATAATTTTCATGAAAAGTATTTCAAAAGTATTATATTAATAATATTTATAATAGATACATATTTTTCTTTAGCTTCACGCTTTTAATCTAGCAATAGCAGGGTAGACAGAGAGTACCTGGTGTCAAGACAATCCGTACTTCGTATGCCGCCGAATCTGATACATTGCGCGTTGAGTGACGGAACTCAACACGGAATTTTGTCTTACTAGAGCGAAGAGTGAACACAATTTAAATATAATCACTTCCCCAAGTAGGACGAACCCACAACCCATCCCAACCCGTTTACAGTCTGATGCTGTTACACTGCGCCACGACTGGTCCTATTCCCCCCATTTATTATATATATATATATATATATATATATATATATATATATATATACATATATATATATATATATATATATACATATATATATATATATATATATATATATATATAATAAGTTGAACATTGTCATATATACTGACGTTAATTAAGGGGTCAGTCAGTTTAATTTCGTTACTGTAATAGCGTGACGTAATAACCACAGAGTTTATACTGCCATGGAAACGCCTAGCTGTCATATGTTAATATATGTATGTATACACAAGATAAAATTAACACAGCTTCTTACTGTCGGTTTTGAGTTCGATTCGCACTCCAGAGAATGATTAATTTTTTTTCTCTTTTTCTCGTCTATTTGACATGCAACGCCCTGGTTTTTGGAAAAAATCCGAGGACAAAGAGTTTTGGTACTGATTTATTTGATTGTTCCCGCTGAATTGATAAAAACTACAATATAAACATATCGTTCTACTTCTTTATTTATAAAAATTAGGAAGAAATTCCGAGAAAGTCTCTCGTCGGTGGTAAATTATTGGACTTTTTTAAAAATTAAACACGTTATTTATTATGTGTATGTTTAATAAAGGTATATGAAAGGAATACAGAACAAAGTGTTTTATCACTACTTAGCCCCAACATATATTGATTTCAAAACTAATCCAGTGGTCACTGACTCACTAACACTATGAATAGTTGAAATCATGATAGACTAAATTTCGGCCTAGAAAGTCGAAATTTGGTATGTACGTACCTCTACGTCTAGACTATATGAAAATCTCTTGAAATTCGATTTTCAATATTAAAAAACAAATTAAGAAGTTAGGAACAAAAATATTATACGTCAAATAAAGCCAACACCTAGTAAATAAAACACGAACAGCTTGTAATTTTCAAATTACATCACTTTATTAGCAACTCATATATATATATATATATATATATATATATATATATATATATATATATATATATATATATATAAATATATATATATATATATATATATATATATATATATATATATATATATATATATATATATATAAAAATATATATATATATATATATATATATATATATATATATATATATATATATATAGAGTAATCCCCACAAGCAGTTACGTAATTAAGCTTTCCCATACGATGCTGTTAAGTTCCTAGTATGAGATCGACGCTCACGCTAAGTCCTCGCTAGAGACTTATGACGTGTAAAAAGTAATCAATTTTCACGTACATTTCATTTTTTTTATACTTTAGTAACAAAATTGTAGAGAATTAAAGGAAGAGACCTAACCTATAATTAAAAGTTTCACGCGAAGTATGGTAGTGGTGTTTTATTTAAAAAAAGAGAGAACATGGTGATAAAATGTTTAGCTCTAGTTACTTTTCGAAATCGAGACTAATTGATAAAGGGGCGGAGTTTAACGCCGCCCTTGATCCAAGCTAAGAAATAATAAAATAATATGCATAATACCTCTAAATAAGAATCGAGGCCTAGCTGCAAAGAGCAAATAATATCAAGGCAATGAATAAAAGATTTTCTCGAGCTTTTAACAGGATAATATACAACTTAGTGGCACGTTTTATCTCAATCTTAAGAAGTTAGCAACTGAGCGTCTTTAAGTAAATCTAAAGTAATATTACATGTAGAGCTCAAGACTATAGTTATTAGAAGTTAGTTACTGGAGAGTTTTATACTGTCAATAATGTGAATGTACTTTTTGACTCAATATATATATATATATATATCAAAGGCCATTCTGTTTAATGGTTTGTAGTTATAAGTATTTAAAAATTTTTGCTATTTCTCTGATCTGATTAGATAAAGCACGATGTAGAGCTCTCCACTCAACACGCAATGTGTTGATTTGGCACGGAAAACAGTCATCGGAGTGCCTTGACACTAAGTTAGTTAGTCTCTGATGTAATATTCAGGATGGAGCGAGAAATAAAGGTAAAAGTATATTTTTTTACAATTTAAAGATAAAATTATTAGATATTTTGTAATTATAAATACATTATATATACAAATTATGTTTGTGGTTTTGATATGTAGTAAGCGAAAACAACAAGAACAAATAATCAAAGAACTAGGTTGGGTCTTGCCGTTCAAATTGCTTGAAAATTTACACGTGTTTAGTCTAGGTCTAGTTATTTTTGTGTCTAGATCTCCAATTATCCCTTCAAATATTTATTAGGGGATGCTTTCAATTATATTGAAATAGACAACTAGAGATCTAGATAACTAGAGACCTAGACACCTAGAAGCCTAGACAACTAGAAATATGTCTCTAGTTGTCTATGTCTCAAGGTATCAAGGTCTCAAGGTGTCTAGGTCTAATGATAGCAGAATATTTTCATTATAATAACGACTAGACAAAGCAAAAAATTGAAAGCATCCCCTAACAAATATTTGAAGTCGTTACCACGTATACAGTCAAATCCTTACCCTAGCCTCATAATGCAGTGATACCTTAGAGCTTAATAAAATGAAATTACTCGCACCCTCGGCTCAGGAAGCAATCAACTTTACTTATAACGGACTCCCCCACTTCATACAATATAGTATCCATTTTTATTATACAGATATTATATGAACTTATAGATTTTCATATTTTTTTTTTAGTGATCAGTCACTACGTCTGTAGTGACTACTAGTACTTAGCCCTTACAAAGTCTTTTCCTTATGCTTGCTTTCATTTTAATACGTCGTATGTATACATAGTTATTCAGAAAATAGTCTAAATAATGCCCATGCGAGGTTTATGCGATATATGAAAATATTTTCCTTGGCCATCTAATAAGATGAGGCGCGGCGTTGAGTTCCGTCAAACATGTAGTGCCATAATTTTAGACGAAAACGAGTAAATGGATTGTCTTGACACTATTTTGTCTGAGTATCCTAACTAACCTTATTACTGTTTTGCTTTTAATCCTTTAATTTTTCTTTATTTTCACTCACCCATAAGGCACTTTGCACACTATGTAATAATATATTTTTTTTCTGTGTACTGTTATTTATATATCTTTTGTGTGCAATGAATATCTATCTATCTATCTATCTATCTAAGCGAGGTAGAGCGGGTACGATACTTTTGAAATACAATTTTGATATTTAAATTTCTGGTACTAGAATCTCTAATATCACGATCTATGTACCCATATAATAGTACGTAGTGGTAATTGAGGTCAGTCGTGGCGCAATGTAACAGCGTCTGACTGTAAACGCGATCGGTTGTGGGTTCGATTCGCACTCGGGGGAGTCATTATATTTAAATTATTTTCACTTTGATTAGACAAAGTGCGGGGTTGAGTTCCACCACTTAATATGCAACGTCTTGAATTCAGTGGAAAACGAAGTATGGAGTATCTTGACACTAGATACTTTTTGGATAACCCGCTATGCGGAATAAAAGCGTGAAGCTAATGTAATAGTTTGTAAAACTTAAAAATGTTTATTATCAATATAGTTTACCGACATATTTCATTATAATTATTGTTATTAGAGGTCTTGTTGACGCGTAAAATACAGGTAACCTTAGCAACGTGGACGTCAAGTTTTTACAAAAATTTATGTCAAATGTATAGTAGCGTGTGCAGTACTTATTTTATTATTTTTTTATATACAAGAATAAGAACAAATGTTTATTATATGCATTTTTTTTAGCTTCACGCTTTTATCCCGCTTAGCAGTGTACTTCGCTTTCCACCGAATTCGAGACATTGCGTGTTGGGTGATGGAAATCAACGCCGCTCTTTGTTTTTACCAGAGCGAGGAAGTGAAAATAATTTAAATATTATCACTCCCCCGAGTGAGGATTGAACCCACACCCGATCACGTTTACAGTCAGACGCTGGCACACTGCGCCACGACCGGCCTCATGTGCATTTCATATCTATTTAAATTGTAAATATAATTAACTTCACACCCATCCATCTGTTTAATTCAATTGTATAAAGGTATTTATACAAAATTAAAAGTTTATCGCATATTAATAATATACGGAATATATGACTAGAAAAACTCCAAAAAAAAATCTACCTCAAACTTATGTAATAATTGAACCCCAGACCTTCAATTAACAAGATCTTGTTTCACTATGCCAGATGGTAGTCTAGAACAATTTAATTTCACTAATTCGAAGTTTGCCAACTTAGTTTATGGGGTGGCGACATCAAAAGCGGTCGAGATGGGCCGGTGGGATGGGTGGGAACAATTAATTTGGAAAGCCGCTTGGAATTTTAATAATGTCAGAAGATAATAGATACACTATTGTACACGTGAGATGTACTTGAAGTGGGAAGGTACTTCAGCTACAAACATATATTGAAATTAAAGTAGGAAAAAAAAACGATAAAATAATAGCAATATAATGTAAAAAAAAGTGCGGCGTTAAGCGACAGTAATAATCAGATCACTTCAATGAAGACTGTTTATTGGTCACGTATTACTTTGAATGAGTGGCGGAACTTAACGCCGAGCTTTATCTTATGTTTGTGTGTGTAATAATTGCGTGTTGAGTGGCGGAACTCAACTCCGCGATTTGTCTTTACTATATTTATATATCAACATCCAGTTATATCTAGCAAAGTATCTAAACAGTTGGGAATTTTGTACGCACGTCACTATCACTTTGTCGAGTCAAAGTAACTTCCCGTACACTTCAACAGCTCTTGTGACTTACAAGTTTGAGACATTACCGTAGATTGCTTTCTATTGAACATAATTTGAGTTGCTTATTTAACTTGGAAGTATTAAATAATGTGTTACATGCAAATTACTATACTCATTATACATAATGGTGAAGATGGGATTCATGTGGTTAGAGACGATAGTGAGTTTGAATTCCGGTTAAATTTTTCCTTACAAATGTTATTTATTTACTTTTTTTAACCTGTTTATATATATATATATATATATATATATATATATATATATATATAAAATTATTAAATTAAATCATATTAAAATAATATCTTTTGACAAAGAATTGAATCCGCCCCTGTGTATTATATTTTCAAATTTAAAACATTTAAACTATTTTAAGGTACCGAATACAAACCACATTTTTCTAGTTCATTATAATTAAAAAAAATACGTACTATATATATATATATATATATATATATATATATATATATATATATATATATATATATATATATATATATGTATATATATATATATATATATATATATATATACACATTATAGTTCTTTATTGTGAAGGTGTCTATTTGCGAAGTGAATTTAAGTGGGTAAATTGTAATTATGTTTGGGAAAGTTAATTCATGTTCCGAATCCACTTTGCTAATACAATATTTATTATGAACACCGATGTTTTATTTACATTACTTAATTTAATGTCAATTAAATACTTAATTTAATGTGAATTTTAAAATTTTTGCTATATATATCTGTTAAATAATAATTATTTGTTAATAAAATGCTACTATATCGTCTTTAACGTAAAGTTATCTTATTTAGAAAATACGTTTTTACTTTGTTTATTATATATTAATAATAATACATTAGAGATAATAAAATCTATTAGTTTTGTAATTTATCAAACTGTCAAATGTCTGGCAAGACATAGTGCAGCGTTGAATTCTGCTACTCAACTCAAAATATCTCAAGTTCGGCGGAAATCGAAGTACGGAGTGACACTAGGTACTTCATACCTACCCTTCATATATATATATATATATATATATATATATATATATATTGGCAACTAACCCTTTCATATCATTGGACGTTACTATGTACATGAAAATTTTCAACAAAACAACTTTTGTATTAAAATAGTTTGGAAGCCTCTGCTCTGTAAAGTTTATCAAATGTGAGATCTTCTGTTGCTACTATTTCAATTATTTACAGAACACGAAAATAGTTAAATAATTGTTCTGTTTTAATAATAAAAAGTGCGGCGTTGAGTTCCGCGAGTCCGGAAGAGTAAAGCTAAAAGCAATTATTAGATATATTCTTATTATAAATATATGATATATACATTTTAAAACTTAGTTAAATTTAAAATCATATTAAAATAATATCTTTTGACAAAAAATTGAATCCGACCCTGTGTATTGTATTTTCAAATTTAAAACATTTAAACTATTTTAAGGTACCCAATACAACCGGATTTTTCTAGTTCATTATATTAAAAAAATCTTTAGGATTATTTCACTAAAAATATCTATATTCTTGTAAATTTATTTTTGACATTTCGAACACTTTACAGTAGTACGTGGTCACAGGTAGAATAAAGACCTGATGCTTTATTTGAAATGTGTTAAAATCTCCTCACAAGCAGCCACGTCAGTGCTTGCTAATTTTGGCAGGGTTAGAGCACCCTCTTCCCTCCCCCTCCCATCGCTGTAAAGACCAACAGGATCAACAGCATGTACTCAAAAACAGAAAAAAAAGTGTTAAAATCGTGAAAATCAAAGATTCTTACTAAGCAGATATTATATTTCTGAAAATAGATATAAAACTTTATATTCAAAGAAGCTAATTTGAATTCTGTCTTATTCATTACACGAACTCGTATAAAAAGTGTTTCACAATTAAATAAGTGAGTAATATAATGACAAAGTACTTGAGTTATTCTCAACTGAACTGAAATTCCACTTGAGTTGTAAAGAAAAGTTGTTGATCGCTTCGAGTCTCATAGCAAGCTCTATGCCGTTTTATATTTAATCTTTTCCTGATAATAAAGTATGTTGGAAATTATTTATAATATAATTATATTATATTTAATATTTATTTTAACCATTTGAAATAGGATTTGAACCTGTTCCGTATATGTCACCCGAAAACTTTACTCGACTAAACTATACGCTCCTATTCTGTACGTATATTATTTGTATGAAGAGATCAATGACTGTGGAAGAGGCGAAATTATACTTATATAATTTTCACTTCTACGCTTTTGTAAGACAAAGTACGGCGTTGAGTTCCCACCACTCAGCACGCAATGTTTCGAATTCGGTGGAACGTGATCTATGGAGAGTCTGGACACTAGGAACTTTCTGTCTACCCTGATACGCGATAAAATACGTAAAGTAAACAAAAAATATAGCAAAATACAAGTATTAAAAAAAAATAAAAAAAAAAACCTATTCCTGTTGTAGGCAGTATACTTTTTCAAAGAGATGACGATCAATCTCCCAAATTTGTTTCATCCCAGCTTTACACTGATGAAGTAGCGTGTCTAATTGCTTCCAGAGTCTACCAATTCGCGCGTGTGTCGATGTGTGAAATTTCACTTGTATAATTCTCTCTTATAGTTCCCCATTGCCTGTATATTCCCGGTTATCTAAATATAATTAAAATAATTATTCACGCTTTTATCATGCATTATGGTAGACAGAAAGTACCTAGTGTCCAGACACTCCGTACTTCGCTTTCCACCGAATTTGAGACATTGCGTGTTGAATGGTGGAACTCAACGCCACACTTTGTCTTTTACCAGAGCGAGGAAGTGAAAATAATTTAAATATAATCGCTTCCCCGAGTGGGGTCGAACCCACATCTGACCGCGTTTACAGTCAGACGCTGTCGCACTGCGCCACGACTTGTTTTTTTAAGATTGTTCCTAAATTTTATTCTATTGATATATTCAAATATAATCATTTTTGTTCCAGTATCATTATGTCACAGTCAGCTGATCTTCCTAATGGAGCCTCCACCCCGGCTTTCCTTCTCCAACAGCACTGGTGCAAGCGTCTCCTGCGCAGCTCACGGAGGACCTACACCCACTATCACGTGGCTCACTGAGGACGGTGTACCGGTGTCTGATGTTCCTGGTCTCAGGTTTGTATACTGAATAAAAAAAATTTAGCTAGACGCTTTTTCCCTTACAGTAGATAAGCAGTATGCTCGCTCGTACAAAGCGTGGATACATGAACGAAATAATAGACATTTAGCAGAAAAAAATAACCTAATCAATTTCATTCTTTGTGTCAATTAAGTTGATAATCAAATGGCTACTTAATAGTGTCAAGGTTAATATGTTATGCTCTATACTCTGTTAAATATGAAAATAATTCCAATATAATCATTCCCCCGATTGAGAATCGAACCCACAACCCTTCGCGTTTACAGTCAGACGCTATCCATCTGCACCACGACCTGCCTCTTTTATAAGTGTTACATTAAAGTTAGTTCTCATATATATATATATATATATATATATATATATATATATATATATGTAATAAAAGATTTAAAAGGGTTGCATTAAAAAAACAATAAAATAGTATAGAGAGTTCTATACCACTTTCTTCCTGCCAAGGATGATTCACATAAAATTACATAGAAATTACCAAAAAAAAATTTATAAAGAATATTTATACACAATTATCTGTAAGATAATACAAAAATGGCTATTATTCCTAGAACATTGAATAGAAGTGGTACAATGACAGAAACCTGTAGCCAGGACAGTTTCATACACTCCGTATCTGCTATTGTTTTAAATCTATAGCATCTAAAATATATTATTAGGAGAAGAAGTAAAGTAATACCTGGTATATAATGATAATATTATTAACGAGCCAAGTCGAAAGTCTTATACGCTTGTTACAACTTATTTTTGTTGTTGGCAACTCTGTAACGAGATTGTGTAAATTCTCGCTCCTCAAATATAAATTCTAAGAGAAAACATTTATTAAATATATTAATCGCGAAAATAAAAGATCCTATTATATCTTTATACTGTTAACAAAAATATTTCCTTATAACAAGTGTTAAAAACTTTAAAAACAAGCAAAAAAAGCATAATTCATATAATATTTTTGAAAAAACGTATAAAAATTAGAGAGCAGCGGGATTCGAAACCGCGCCTCTTGGATACCGTCCAAGCGTTCTGACCGCTAAGCCATGCGTTCTACTATCAGCTGCGTCGAAATTCTTATACGTTTTGTTACAACTTATTTATGTTGTTAGCACTCTGTAGAGAGATTTTTACAAATTTCTACTACTTAAATATTATTAAGAAATAATCGTTCAACAAGAGAGATTGCTATTTTATTTTAATATTTAATATTTTTAAAGTGTTAGTCCACATTTAGGTTTAGAAAATATTTTTGAAAAAAAAATTATATGTTTTTTTCGAATGCATTTTCTAATCCTGTGTGGAATAACAGTTTAAAAATAGTAAATATTAAAGTATAATTTCTTAACCTAAATAGATCTAATCACTAATCAGACGTAACTAAACTTAACGACGAGGACTCGGTCGTTGTTATCTGCAATACATTAGAGTAATCCACCACACGTGACGTGATTGATCTCACTTTATGTGTTCATAATACCAGTAATAATACGCTTGGGATCAGTATACGATTCTAAAAAGAAAAATTATATATATAAGAATATTTTAGCAATAACTATGTATGGCGTTAAGTTCCGTCATTCAACACGCAATATTTCATATTCAAGTGAACAGCGGAGATCGCATGGTTAGATCTTACTGTCATACTATGAAGGTATAGTTAAAAAAACATGAAATTCTTCAGAAAATATACCAAAACTTGTATATTTCTAAAATTAGAAGTAATTTTCTTTCGAGAAATAATCTATTATATATTAATTATTTACATTTTCCTGATCTGGTAACACAAACCACAGCGTTGAACTCCACAACTCAACTCGAATTTGGACGAAAATCTATGAACTGAGTATCATGAGAGTATATTCTCTCTGATTACACTTGTATGCGTGATATAGCGTGAAACTATATTTGCTTTTGATTTAAAAATATAGTGGGATCATTTTATCATGAACAGAGATATATAAAAATAATATAAATTTTACTTTAAGCTAACTAAATCTTGGATTTGTAGAGAATAATTTTCGTCAAAAATGTTATAAAGATGAGGCCGGTCGTGGCGCAGTGTGACAGCCCCTGACTGTAACGCGACCGGTTGTGGGTTCGATCCCCACTCGGGGGAGTGATTATATTTAAAAATTATTTTCACTTCCTCGCTCTGATAAAGACAAAGTACGGCGTTGAGTTCCACCATTCAACACGCAATATCTCGGCTTTGGTGGAAAGCGAAGTACGGAGTGTCTTGACACTAGGTACTTTCTGTCTACCCTGCTATGCGGGACAAAAGCAAACAAAAGCAGCTTTCCACCAAAATCGAGACATTGCTTGCTGAGTGGTGGAACTCAACGCCGCCACTTTGTCTTACTAGAGCAAGGAAATGAAAGTAATTGAAATAAAATATATAAATATTAATATATAGAACATTACTTAATAATATTTAATTCAGTTTATGATAAACTCAACAAATAAATAAATTCGAAGTATGTAACAAATCAAAAACAAGGGAAATACAAGATATCTACAACACGTGGTTTACGAATAGTAAATTCTGTATACAATTTATAATGCTTTTTTGTAATTTTAGTTGTAATTTAATGATAAATATCAATTAAATTTGTTATCAACACACCACACGGAAGCTGTCAGCTAAGTAGGAAGTAGTACCGGAAGTAGGTCATAAAAACTCCGAAAACTTCAACCCTTAAAAGCTTCTTAGCGACTGCTTATACTCTATTGGTCCCTTATATATATATATATATATATATATATATATATATATATATATATATATATATAAGGGACATATATATATATATATATATATATATATATATAGACGTATATTTTAACCTAATCCTTATAGCTCTACTGAATTCGATTTAGACCATCCGTCAGAATGTCACCGTGTCACTGTTACGTACTGCCGGTATAGCATCGCTCGTGCTCATAGTTGGGAACTTATACTAGAGGTGTAGAAATGTTATACACAAGCATTTCGACTAACCTAAGTTAGATTTTAATAAAGTGTTTATATATATATATATATATATATATATATATATATATATATATATATATATATATATATATATATATATATATCACAAATATTTTAAATGAAACTATTTTAACCGAATTAATCGCGTATATATTGGTATTCGAAAATACATTTTGGACACCTGACGTGTAGAACACTTTGCAGTGGTCACAGGTCTACCTAAATATACGCGATTAATCAGCTTAAAATAGTTTCATTTAAAATGTATAAAAATCGCGAATATCAAAGATCTTATTAAGATAAGAAATAATTTATATGTAACTGTATATTGGAGTGTTCCAATATTGGTTTGTTTAAAATCTATTATTTAATTTATTATTTTAATATGATTTTTCATAAATGTTTTTTTGTATGAAAAACATTAAAAAATTGTTTTAAAATATATTATATTATTTATATATTTAAAAATGTATCACAATATAGAAAAATCTAACAATATCAACTAATAACACTGTCTAGAAGAAAAAACTTACCGTCTAATAATTTTTAAAATATAATGAATTTATTAACAGAATACGATCAACTAATACATAAATTTTATACAAAACCTAAGGAAATAATTTTTTTTTAGCTTCACGCTTTTATCCCGCATAGCAGGGTAGACAGAAAGTACCTAGTGTCAAGACACTTCGTACTTCGCTTTCCAGACTTTTCCGAAATCGAGACATTGCGTATTGACTGGTGGAACTCGACACCGCTATTATCTTTAACAGAACGAAAAAGTGAAAATAATTTAAATATAATCACTTCCCGAGTGGAGATCGAACCCACAACCGATCGCGTTTACAGTCAGACCCTGTCACATTGCGCCACAACGGGCCTCATTATTCAACATTTTTGTGTAATTTGATAGTAAATGCGATACTTCCAAAGATCCCTGTTCTATGTAAGACCCTAATCCAGTCGTCACGGGCAAGATTAACGCGTGTCACGACCGAGCGGGTTTTGTTTTCTTTTACGATCCGAATGAATGAGTGATGCGTTTCTCCCTTTATGGAGGCTGATTATTTTTTACTTTTTCGGTCTTACGTACGTGAAGTTTTTATGTGCCACTATGAGACACTGTGTGACTTTAAACGCGGTTGTAGGTTCGATTACCAATCAGCAAAATAATTATAATATACGCGGCGTTTAGTTATAAAATGTCTCAATTTCGGGCTTAGCGATACGTTGTCTCTGATTGCGCTGCTGTGCGAAAAAAAGTGTTAAGCTGATATTAAATTCATATCATATACTTTTGGAGATTATACTAGACAAAACAACTCTACTATAAAATCACATTATATAATCATTCAGTACTGTAATACAAAACAAACAACGAAAGAAATATAACTCCAAAGAAATCTAATTTTAAGGTTTTGGCGAGACAGAATGTAACAGAAGACAAGAACACATAGCTTAGTTATGTGCTCTACTTAGTAAGTGCCCAATAAGCGCGGGTTCAATTTTTGTTACAATATTTTTTATAAGCAGTTTTACTATAATTTTAACTTAGACTGTGTGGCTTCAAGTTACCTTAGAAATTTATGCGAATTTAAATTTATGGTCTTTTGCTGTTCACTTTAATATAGTTTTAAATAATCTAAAGTATTATTATTAACTGAGGCCGGTAAGACGCAGTGGGACAGCGTCTGACTGTAAACGCGATCGGTTGTGGGTTCGATCCCCACTCGGGGGAGTGATTATGACGAATTGCGGCGTTGAGTTCCACCACTCAACACGCAATGTCTCGAATACGGTGGAAGGCGAAGTACGGAGTATCGTGACACTTGGTACTTTCTGTCTACGGTTTGTTTGTCTGTAGGATAAAAGCGTGAAGCTAAAAAAATATATTATTAATGTGACCGTCATGATACAGATCCTCTAACTGTAAGCTCAAAGACACATTACGGCGTTGAGTTCCGTCATTTGATATACAATGTCACGAATGGAGATGGTAAACCGCGTAGTGTTTTGATTCTATGTTTATCCACTTGCATGCGAGTAGAGAAAGATACAGTTTTGAGATTATCGGTTCCATACAAACATGTATCTTTATAATATTTATTCAAATTCAAAATTCAAATTCAAAAAAAGGTATATTACCGTTTTTTCTTAATTTAATAACTAAATTTCAAACGTACGAAAATTAACATTACAAAATAAATACAATAAATATAACAAACGAAATAAGTAATGAACGAAGACGAGAAAAAGAACACAAACGGTAAAAGGAGCAAGACTTGGTTTCTGCCGTTACACTTTTTGTATAAAGCGCCTTATTTAACCTTGTTTTAATATTATTAATATACCGATTTTAAGAAGAATTTGATATATAATATGTACGGATACTATTAAAATATATACAAACACAAATGCAAAAGGAAATCCGAAATAATATATATATAAATAATAACAATATGTTATGTAAATAAATTATTAATTGAATTTGTATGAGTGGATATTGGTGGGTAAATATTTAATAGATTTCAAAAACAATGTAAAATCGTGTAATGTAATAAAGTAATAGGATACGGGACTCGTACATTAGGTTTCAAAATTGAGGCTAAATAATATTTTAAATTTTCTTTTGAAGTCTATATTTCACCCATACTTGCAAAGAAGGAATTTTCTTACTAACCAAATAAAATTGTATTGAGTGTTGATATCAATTTCATATATTTATAAATTAATCAATATATTGTGGAAAATTCTAATGATTAAGAGAGCTTTCATAGTTTGAATAATGTAGCTTTTCAAGCTTTTAGTTTAATAAACACTGCTATACCGGAATAGCTGCCGATAGTGTACACTACCAGTTACTCTTTACTATCTACAACCATTCAAATATTTCAAAGTATAACTCAATTCAACTCAATTCAACTCAATTCAACTCAATTCAACTCAAATCAACTCAATTCAGCTCAGTTCAACTCAGTTCAACTCAGTTCAACTCAATTCAACTCAGTTCAACTCAGTTCAACTCAGTTCAACTCATTTCAACTCAGTTCAACTCAGTTCAACTCAGTTCAACTCAGTTCAACTCAGTTCAACTCAGTTCAACTCAGTTCAACTCAGTTCAACTCAATTCAACTCAATTCAACTCAATTCAACTCAATTCAACTCAATTCAACTCAATTCAACTCAATTCAACTCAATTCAACTCAATTCAACTCAATTCAACTCAATTCAACTCAATTCAACTCAATTCAACTCAATTCAACTCAATTCAACTCAATTCAACTCACTTCAACTCACTTCAACTCAATTCAACTCAATTCAACTCAATTCAACTCAATTCAACTCAATTCAACTCAATTCAACTCAATTCAACTCAATTCAACTCAATTCAACTCAATTCAACTCCATTCAACTCAATTCAATTCGATTTTAAAAAGCATAACTCACTAGTTAGCTTCACACAATAGACTCATATAAAATACATAAAGAGCACTGTTTCTACCTGATTTGAAGACATTGTGTATGACGTGAGCGGAACAAAACGCCTCTTAATGAAGTTGGATATAAAAATAATATAATTGCAACAAATTATATAGTTGCATACATCTGTATCAGCCTGAAGACGTCCATTGCTGGAGGTTGGCTTACGATCGCCTTTCAAGAATTTAAGCTCTCTATCGGAATCGGATTTGTATTCGAAGATGACTTATGTATTAATTCAACACATCGGCAGTAAAATCTCGTTTTTAGTTTTACCATCAAAAAGCAACTACTTGTTTAAGAACATCCCAATATTTATTTGCTTATATTTACAATACTTGTTCAAATTTAATATACCCTGCTTTAGCAAATCCATATGTTATATTTTTGTATATAACTATTTATATATTAAAAAATATTGATTTTTATTACCACATCTTAATATTAAAATAATTAATGGACACTGGTATTCCAGCAACAATGTAATTGGGCAGTTTGTGGGCGTATCATAATGACAGTGTTTAGATCCATACTAACAATATACCTAATTTTCAAGAAATTCAATGAAATATCAATGAATATTTAGTTTTAAGTATAATGACTTTAGTCTAATATAATATTTAGTTTTAGCCTCTTTTTCGACTTAGAAACATTATGAATGGAATGTAGGATAGCAGGATAGACAGAAAGTACCTAGTGTCAAGACACTCCGTACTTCGTTTTTCGCAATTCGAGACATTGAGTGTTTATTGGTGGAACTCGACGCCGCACTTTGTCTTATAAGAACGAGCAAGTGAAAATAATTTAAATATAATCACTCCCCCGAGTGGGAATCTAACTGACAACCAATCGCGTTAACAGTCAGGCGTTGTCACACTGCGCCACGACCGGCCTCAAGAGTAATTATATGCTTTCAAATTAAACCTCGATAATAAGTTAGTCGACCTAGTTAAGTTATCTAAGTTATTATCAACCTTACATGTGAATCTACTGCAAATAATTATTTATTGATTATTTATAAAGCCGATCAAGATGCAGTGGAACAGTGTGTGACTGAAAACGTGATCGGTTCTGGGTTTGACTCCCACTCCCTTATATTAAATTATGTTCATTTACTTGTTCTAGTAAGTCAAAGCGCAGCGTTCAGTTCCGCTACTCAACACGCAATATATTGAATTCGAAGAGCAAAGTAAAAAGTGTCTTGACACTAAGTAATTCCTGTCTACTCTACTATATGGGATAAAAGCGTCAATCATAAATAAAGGAATATAATTAAAATATAATATAATAAAATGAGACATTATTTATATGAAATTCACATAATTATATCCCAAATATAAACAGCCAAGAGTGACATCAAAGAAGAAAATTTTCTAGCTCGTTAATCTGTTGGGAGGATTAGCGTCCTTTGATTTAGATGCTAATGGCGTTGTGTCCGTTTTACATAAACTTTTAAATTAACGTTTAATTAATTTGCTATTTTTAGACGAAAAACAAACCAAATATGATCTCTTTTATATAATTATGCATCAACATGAGGCAATGTAATAGAGTTTGTGTGTATTTTAAAAAAAAAATAAAAAAAATACAACTTATGTGAACATAAATAAGTTGTAACAAAACGTATAAGAATTTCGACGCAGCTGGTAGTAGAACGCATGGCTTAGCGGTCAGAGCGCTTGGACGGTATCCTAAAGGCACGGGTTCGAATCCCGCTACGTTCAAATTTTTATACGTTTTTTTTTTAAATGAATTCTTATCCTAAGTGTGGAATAACACTTTAAAATTGTTTGACTTCGCAGTTATAATTATATATAAATTATTTTATATTCATTTTCTGGTAAGACATGAATGCAGCGTTGTGTCCCGCCACTCGTCACGCAATGTCTTTTGGAAGAAAAAGTAAAGAATGCCGTGCGTTGTTTAAGTTTTCTTTAACTTTTTTCTTTCGTGAGAAAATCAATTACGGATACCTACCTGATTGAGGGCTTGAGACGGGTGATGTGGGACTCCGGACGTCGTAAGTACATGTTGATCCTGGGCCATCACTATCCAGGCTTCGATGATATTTTCGACTATCATTATGCATGAGGCTAAAGTATAGCAATATAAATAATAAATTTCAAAATTGTAGATCAGTTTTAAAGTAACTTTTAAATATATCGACTCTATAATTTTCGTATAGTTTGTATCTAATTCAAATTTGCAAAAAAATATAACATCTTCTTACAATTGTTAAGTTTAAACAAACGTAGTCAAGCGACTAGTAACAATCAAAATGAAAAAAAAAACAATACCCTACTTTTTTCAAAACGTTATTTCACGCTTAGAATTTAAAAAAAAATAAAAAAAAACATTTAAAAAATTTGAACGCATTGGGATTGGAACCGGCGCCTCTTGGAAACCACCCAAGCGCTCTTACCACTAAGCCATGCGTTCTAGAAGCACGAGCTCGAGCACTTAGATACAATGGCGTCTCTATGAGTCTTATCAGCTGCTTAAATTTAAATTTTGTAACAAAAATAATAATACAAAAATCATATGTAATACAAGGTTCTCATACAAGGTAATATTTATATCATTTGCACTTCCTCACTCTGATAAGACAAAGTGCGGCGTTGAGTTCCACCATTCAACACACAATACGTTGAATTCAATGAAAAAGGAAGTGTCTTGACACTAGGTACTTTCTGTTTAACCTGCTGGCGTTGAGTTCCACCAATCAACACGCAATGTGTTGAATTCGGTGGAAAGTGAAGTAGTCCTAACACTAGGTACTTTCTGTCTACCCTATTAAGCGGGATAATAGTTTGAAGTTAAATAATAATAATAAAACATACAAATATATGCATTTTCAAATAACCAATACTTCACAAACGTACATTTATCACGTACAATCCCACAAACAAACAACCCCAGTAGAATTGCCAGTCCACAACCAAAACACCCGACTCTACATAATTAATTTACCTATTCATGATATTAATTTAATTACATCCAAAATCCTTAACGCTTGAGCCCAAGTTTGTAGGAGCGAGGGCCGGTGAATTCTTCGCCTCATTAACTAGGCCCTTCACCCTTTGACTTAGATGCTAATGGTGTGCTGACGTCAAACGTCGCGATCGCCTAAACTCGGATCGTTAAAATATTTGTTATGTGGAATATTCTAGACTTAACGTAACGGAAAATTATAATTACTTTGCGTTCCAGTAATTTATTGGTTGTCCAATATTTGGAAGCGGTCCAAAATTATCGTAAAGTTATTGAATAAAAATGTATCTCATATTAAACTTAGGTAACAAAATCTGTAAAATAGTTTGTTATCGACAATTGTAAGTGTCAAAACATATTTCTGCGTTTACTGATCACCTAACGCCGTATAAATAATCAATTTTACGCTTTATTCCGCATGGCAAGATAGGCAAAGACAACCTAGTGTCATAACACTCTGTTTCCGCTCCAAATTGAAACATTGCATGTTGAATGGCAACATCAATACCACACTATATCTAACAAAGCGGAAGCAAAGCAAAGAAAAGAAAATAAAATTCAAATATTTCTCCGAAAGTAAATCGAACCTGTAAGTAATTGTGTTCACTATTACACTGAGCCACGATGACCTGTGAGAACTACTATGAACTCTATTAGACACTATATTTCACTTCTATATATAAAATTTTTATATCTCTCATACAAAAACATTACATCTAAACACTCTTTTTGCCTTATTAAACAACAATTTATGTTACTAAATCCTACAATAGTAAATATTATAACAGAGTGTTCGAAAAGATAATATTCAATTAACATATTAATACATCGATATATTTATAGTAACGCGTGCTGGCGCCGCCGCAGCCTCGTGCAACGACCGATCCAAGAATTGCGTACACGCCTCACTGCTCACCAATTTCCACTATACTGGTTGTGTAACCCGGTGTGATTTTCTAAACAAAAATATTATAATATTTACTATTTTTAAAGTGGTATTCCACACTTAGGATTAGAAAACATCTTTGAAACAACGTATAAAAATTATAGTCCTGCTTAGCACTAAATATTGTATTGTTAGTAATAATTATATACACCAATATATATGAATGGAGTGTCTGTTTTCTTCCGAATAACGGCTTTTTACTGAATTCGTCTGTATGTATATAGGGTATATACGAGTATGCCAAAGTAACATTTTTTTATATATCTATCTGTTTGTTCTGCCTAATCTTTTTAACAGCAGGACCAATAATGATGGGGTTTTCACTATCAAATACTACCTACTGTCATTTTTGAATTATAAAATAAAGGTCGTAGGCCGGTCGTAGCGCAATGTGGCAGCGTCTGATTGTATACGCGATCGGTATTAATTATTTTCACTTCCTCGCTCTGGTAAAAGACAAAGAGCGGCGTTGAATTCCACCACTCAACACGCAATGTCTCGAATTCGGTGGAAAGCGAAGTACGGAGTGTTTTGACACTAGGTACTTTCTGTCTACCCTGCTATGCGGGATGAAAGCGTGATGCTAAAAAAAATAAATGAAAAATAAATAAAAAACAAATAAAAATTCAGAGTGGCACATCTCTTGTAAATATTGCAAACAATTGAAAACAATAAAATAATAATAAAAATATATCTAACATTTTAAATATATATTTTTTTAAATAATTTATACACAGATCATAAACCAATATAAGAACATATAAATATAATAGTAATAAATGTATTTTTTGTATTTAGCAGAAAAGATATAATGTGTAAAAGAACTCTACTTGTTACATTAAATTAAGTACATTCTACATTCATAACAGACAACTTGTAATCTAATAAAGTTCTATTGAGTCTAACTCTACTGGTAATTATGAACCGTGGTGTAGTAGTTCCAGTACATGTTGGTTGTGAGTTCGATTTCTATTCTAACAATTTTATTGGCATTTGATTGATAGAAAAGGAACATAGAGTACCATAGAGCCTTTATTCAGCAATTCCTCTCAACCAACCTTGTTATATATGTACAATCAATGCATAAAGCTAAAATCAATAAGAAAAACATTTTTTTTTGCTAAAAATCCAAACAATACACTATACATTGCATGCTTACACAAATTCGATGGCATTCTGCATTCACTCTTCATGCCCTTGGGAGGGCAATACGATGACTGTACGTACACAACTAAAATACATAAAGATCTAACTCTACATACTATATAAAAGTACATTTCTTTACCTTCACGCTTTTATCCCGTATAGCAGGGTAAACAAAAAGTACCTAGTGTTAAGATACTGAGGCATTGCGTATTGATTAGCGGAACTCAACGCCGCAGTTTCTTACCAAGACAAGGAAGTAAAAAAAATATCACTCGACCGAGCGGGAATCGAACCCACTACCGATAGCGTGTACACTCAGACGCTGTCACAGTGCGCTACAACCTTGAATCCGGACATGGCGCAAGCGTAACAACGTGCATATATGTGATAGATTGCATATTATAGTATTTTATTATTAATGACATCAGTACTTAAAATAAACGAGTATCTTATTTTCTAGGAAGCTTTTTCCAATTTAGGTTTAAAATATTAATATGAACACAGAAAAGAAAAACACGCTGAGACATGGGTTAACAATTTCCTCCTTTCTCCAATTTCCACCTAAATTCAACACAATACGTACTAAGTACCAGAACTCTACCTCACTCTATACTATTAACTCTACTCCATTTTTGTTCAGTTATTCTTGCAATTATTTAGCAAAGCAATTACACGATATACTCAACAGCCCTTAGAAAACAATGTAAATATTTTTTGTAGTGCCACTTGTCGTATCAGTGGCGTCCTGATACAGCGAGCGAGGTTAGAGTGCCTAATTAGGGCTCAATATAGATAACGTTAATTATGTTATTGGCAGTACTTGCTGAGGCGGGATTGCCTCTTAACTGAGAATTGATGGTTTATTACACTTTACATGTAAAAAAAAATTTTTTTTACATGTAAAGTGTAATAAACATTTAATATGAACTGTTTGATGTTTTTCTGATTGTAAATATAATAAAATTTTCATTGGGTAGACGTTTTCAGACTTAATAGGATAGTCTGAGGCTGACATGACGGGGTGAAACAGTGTCTAAGTGTACATCATTGCTTATTTGATCCTCATTTGTTGAGTGATTATTTTTTAATTATTATGATTATTCTGCTTTGGAAACAGTATCCGCAGGGTTAAGTTCCACCATTCAATACACAATGTTAGATATTCATCCATATTGGCAACTCGCTTAGGAGTTGACAATATGGATCAATATAAATTGAAACAAGTTATAAATTGAAACAAAGTTAAAATTCTTTAAGCAAATCTTGACGTTTATAAAGTCAAAGAATTTCAAGATCTGAACTTAAACTCTCCAGAGCATTTGTCGGTCAAAAGTTTTATGATAACTTCTGAATTGACTACAATATTGTATGTAAATACAAGTTTTATATGGACAGAAAGCGTTAGTGGTCGTTGGTTCCATTACCATTTGTGGGAGTAATCATATTTCTCGATTCCTTGATTGAGCGGAGAGTGGAGTGTTTTGATATATACTTTGACTATTCTGACTCTGCTATTATGGAAAAAAATTTGAAATTGCTTGTTAATATATTTAAATTATGCAAATCATAGAAATGTAATTATCTGGCAATTTCTAGATAATCTCAATATATGATCTTTTATTACTCTAACGAAGTAAAAATTTTTAAATTTCTAGTTAGGCCACTTTAACACTAACTGTGGCTGTGCATATTAGCTCCTAAACTTTTCTCATTAGAAAGCTCTTTAGAGCAAAGCTATATTGTTTAATGTACCTCACACCATTGAGCTGCATCAGATAAAGTAAACAACAACTCATATACTTGGAGAGTGGAATTTATACTGCATGCGTTTATTATTTAATTGAAATAAAAATTATTGTATGGTTATCGGATTCGGACACGTGTGTGAATTTTCTAGCAAACCACTATATTGAAAGAGCTTTTAAAAATATTCTTACTTTGATTTATTATCATATTTAGCAGACAAAAGCACGCTAATAAGAGTATAAAATATATACAAGTAAATAAATTAAATTGTCTGTTTGTAATATATAAACAATATTTTGTTTTTTTTTAATTTTATCTGTTAGTACCTTTGTTCGGATAATCTATGGAATGGCTGCACCGATTTTGATGGGACTTTAACCGGCACGTAGCTGACGCTGCTAAGGAGTTACTAAGACTCTTTTTATTTTAAAATTAAAAAACAAATATGAAATGTTAATTTCCATGTGAACAAAGACGCGAGTATACTTCGTATATAATATGGTAATTTTAGTTTTATTGTATCATATAATCAAAATAACTTCAAGTAATTCTATCTGTTCTCATATTTTACCATCTAGAATATCATAGTTATTAGAACTTCACATAGTGTTTTGTTTAACATGATCGATATCCCAATATATTTCCCCAATTATATGTTGGGAGAAACTTTTATAAAATTACAGCAGATATATACTTTTTATAAAATTCATCACCGCCTTTACCACCTGATGATGTGTCCGATTCGATATAATGTAAGCCCAGCTCTCCCTATTCTCATTTATCTATTCTCTCATCTTTTTTGTCTTATATCCTACAGCTGGCAACTCTAATATGTAGATGTCCATGACCGAAGGTGACCACTCACCATCAGGTGACCCTTATGTCAATTTGCCTCCTTTTGTATAAAAAAATGTTTATTTTTAGAAATGAAACAATATTTTAATAATTTATTATAATAAAACTTTTTGTTATTTTGTATATATATATATTTGTAATATTATTACATTAACGGATATCTTTATTTTCTTTTCCTTATGTGATTGAAATCCTGACACAATTAGACCAGTCTTTCCAGAGAGTCGGAACAAAGAGACAGACAGGCCTATGTCTGTACATATATTCATAATATATATATATATATATATATATATATATATATATATATATATATATATATATATATATATATATATATATATATCTATATAATAAATTAGATATTTAATTTTATTATTTGTATAGCGTAAGACTGATGTTATTACCAAAACAAACAAGATGCGAAGTAAATAATGTGTATTTTATCCCTTTCAATTTTCTAAACTAATTTGTTATATACTTTGATCAGGAAAACTTGAATCTTTGACCACAGCTTCACCCAGAAGCAATACCAACTTAAAGAACAGCGTTTACAGTACAGTATAAAAGCAAATAATAATGAAGCTTAACGTTTCAAGCGGTTTACATAATGAAGACAAACGAGTTTCAACTTCATGTTATTTTGTGTTAACTTTTGCAATTTCAACTTGAATAGTTCTGTATAATAGAATATTGTAATTAGAGGCCGGTCGTGGCGCGGTGGGTCAGCGTCAGACTAAATGTAATCGATTGTGGGTTCCCTCGAGGAATGTTTATATTTGAAATATTTTCATTTCTCACTCTGGCAAGACAGAGCGCGGCGTTGAGTTTTTTCACTCAACACGCACTGTCTGGATTTTAGCGGAAAATGGAGTACAGACTGCCTTGAGGTATTTCCTGTCTACCTTGCTACGCGGGATAAAACCTTAAAGATAAAAAAATATCATATATGTATTTATATACGTAGTATACAATAGAAAAAAAAAATAATTTTATTTACTTGTAGACTCGTACAGTATCCGTTGTCATAGCAACGCTTTACACATAAAGAAATATCAAAGTCACGATGGTTCTGAACTCTCCTTATGAGCTATAATTATATCAAATTTCATTTTCCTCTCTCCGTCTAATTTTCACAAAGGAATTTCAGTTTGACATTAACATATTAATATTATGCTAGTATGTTTATGAATTAATTTTTATAGAATCATTAACTAATTATCATTGTATATAATTTTCCAATGACTTATGATATCACATATTTGTAACCGAACCGTCTCAATGATTTAAATGTCATTCAAAAATTATAAAATATATATTTTTTTTATTTTTTTAGCTTCACGCTTTTATCCCGCATAGCAGGATAGACAGAAAGTACCTAGTGTCAAGACACTGTACTTCGCTAAATTTAATTTAACTTACAATTTAAGTGTATATCTGATTATTATGGTGTTTTTTTTTGATAAAGTTTTGGTTATCAGGATTCAATAAGAAGAAAAGAAGAGAGTGACTGTACTTCGTTAATGTGAATGAATAAATATAACTAAAATTTTAATTGTACAAAGAATACATACAATACCGTATTTTACTCAAAATGCAAAGAAAATTACAGTAAATTTACGATATAAATAACATAATTTTTTATTTGGTTTCACCCTTTTTATCCCGCATAACATAGCATATTCGTTAAGACACTCTATACTTCACTTGCCACCGAATTCGAAACACTGCGTGTTGAGTGGTGGAACTCAACGCCGCACTTTCTCTTACCAGAGCGAGGAAGTAAATTTATTTGAAATATAATCACTCCCCGAAATGGGGTATCGAACCCATAACCAGTCGCGTTTACAGTCAGACGCTGTCACACTGTGCCATGACCATGCCATGCCATGAGCTTCAAGGAAGTATATATATATATATATATATATATATATATATATATATATATATATATATATATATATATATATATATATATATATATATATATATATAAAAATTGGCTCCATATATTCTGTTCTATATTATATTATATAAACATAGCAATAATTGTAAAAACTTGAAAGTATTTTGATTTGTTCGATTTGCTAATACAATATTAAGGCCGTAAGCGCGATCGGTTGTGGGTTCGATTCCCTCTTTCTTTTTCGCTCTGGAAAGACAAAACGCGGTGTTGTATTCCACCACTCAACCTGTAATATCTCGAATTCAGTTGAAAGCGGTATAAGTAAGTAGTAAGGAAGCATGAATTTGTTTTCCAAAAAAAATAGGTAGCTCCAGTTTTCCTCCTCTATGAAGGAAAACTAGAGTTTTAATAATAGATTATCTCTATCATGTTATTTACAGAAAAAAAAATCTAAATGTAGAGCCAAAAAGCCAAAAGGCCAAAACTTCCTCTACATTTCCCTCGATCACGTGTTAGCTTGTCACTGATAGCTGTGAATTTTGATTGACGAGACTTACCGCGATATAAGCCATGGAACGTTGCAAAAAATCACATTCGTTGGCATTTATTCGATTAGATTTTGTCTGACTGTGAACGCGATTGGTGACGTGTTCGATTCTCAATCGGGAATAGATTTTGATTACATATTTATATTTCTTTCCTCTTTAGTAACAACAAAATGCGGCGTTAAGTTCTGCCAATCAGCGCACAATGTTTAAAATATAAGTGTCAATGGTAAAAACAAATTCTTTCCAGCTTCTACTTACTTTCCAGCTTCTACGTACTTCCGGTTCAAATATTATTTTTATAAACAGTCCTCATAAATTGTTTGTTTTAGTCATATTTTCAAGAATCTATTGAACTCAATGTGTTATTTTTTAATATTACTTTTGACTGTAGCTGTTAGGTGGAAAGATAGAACATGAAGCCGGTCGTGGCGCAGTGTGACAGCATCAGACTGTAGACAAAGTGCAGCGTTGAGTTCCACCACTCAACACGCAATGTCTCGAATTCGGTGGAAACTGAAGTACGGAGTTTCTTGACCCGCTATGCTATGAAACTATTTTAAACGGGTTGATCTCATATATTTTGTTATTAGAGATATTTTTATGGAAACCTGACGTTTCGTACACTTTACAGCAGTCCGTGGTCACAGGTAGACTCAGGTTTCCAAAAAAATGTATTTTCAAATACCAAAATATACACGATTGATCCATTTAAAATAATTTTATTTAAAAAATCGCGGAAATCAAAAATCTTATTAGGGTTAGAATAGTTTCATTTAAAATTAAAATAAATTAATATTTACTATTTTTAAAGTGTTATTCCACACTTAGGATTAGAAAACATCTTTGAAAAAACGTATAACTTGAACGCATAGATTGAACGCATGGCTTAGCGGTCAGAGCGCTTGGACGGTATCCAAGAGGCGCGGGTTCGAATCCTGCTGCGTTCAAAATTTTTATACGTTTTTTCAAAGATGTAAAATAAATTAATTTATTTTCAACCCTCCCACTTGTTATAAAAACTATAGCTGGTATTATTTATAACAGCGGACACGCTAATGCCGCCTCTATATAACGGGGCTCTGTAAGACGTTTAACTAGGGAAGTTTATTAATTTACATCTTTATAAGTTAAGAATACACATTGTAATACAATATGGAGATGTTTTTTTTAAGTTTGAAAGCGTCAATTCTGTGTTTTTTAATATTTTAAATATACTAGTGGTCCCGTTGACGCGTAAACTATGCGTCGCTATAGCAACACGTGTATTGCTTTAAGGAAGAGTATATGTAGAATATATGATATATACATTTGTTTTATTGTTGTGTATGTGAAGGTTTTAATTAATTTTGATATATTTGAACTTTTTTGTAAGCTTCACCGAATTCGAGACAATGCGTAATGAATGGCGAAACTTAACGCCGCGCTTTGTCTTACCGATGGGACAAAAATAAGCATCCTCTTGAGTGAGAATAGAACTCACAATATATGTAAAAAAGGTGTTTCACAACGTAAAAACAGAGATTAAAGGTAAACCATAATTCAATACATAATATTTCTAAAGCTTCTCACCTTTATCCCTTATAGCAGGGTAGACCTAGTGTCAAGACACTCCGTACTCCGTTTCCAACGAATTTGAGACATTGAATGTAGAGTTGCAGAACTCAACGCCACATTTTGTCTTACTCGAACAAGGAAACGAAAATAATATAACTATAATCATGCCCGATACAAAATTATAATACAAAATGAGAATTTCACCTTATTGGGAACTATATATACTTTTATATGACAGCTAAACGTGTCCGTTGCAGTGCAGAGCCTGTGTCCATTATGTAACGTTATTACAGTAACGAAGACAAAGTGCGACCGGCGCTGGGTATTAAGTGTGGCATGAAATATGAGAGGGGAACTCTACTTATAAATATATTAGTATGTCAAATAGTCTTAAGGGAATGAACTGTAGTGAAAATGGTGGAAATTTTTGGTCTATTTTTTTGAATATTCGGCAGTTTTTGGTAAATGGTACCACCATTCAGCTTTAAATATCTCTATCTATATAGAGATATTTATATATAAACTGAAGTTAAATGTAATACTGTTTAAAAATCAAAGCAATTTTTATGTACGTTTTTTTTACATGTTAATAAAATATTTTCTATTCCTAGGTATGGAAAAATACTTTAAAAATAGTAAAACATTAAAATCAATAGCAATGTCTCTTGCCAAATGAATATTTTTTAAACAAAATATCTGTAAGTAGTAGAAATTTGTAAAAATCGCTCTATAGAGATGCTAACAACATAAATAAGTTGTAACAAAACGTATAAGAATTTCAACGCAGCTGGTAGTAGAATGTATGGTTTAGCAGTCAGAGTGCTTGGACGGCTTCCAAGAGGTGCGGGTTCAAATCCCGCTGCGTTTAAATTTTTATAAATTTTAAAAAATGTTTTCTAATACCAAGTGTAGAAAAACACTTTAAAAAAGAAAACAATAACTAAACTATTTGAGCTGGTCTTCCTTTTGTATAATTATGCAGAATCACTTGAAAGTACTGAAAATTCCAAGTAAAATCTCTGTTATCTCAAATATACTGACGATTACTCGTACTTTATTGAGATACTCCTATTTTCTTTACTCTCGTCGATTTGTATTATTTATATTATGTAAGAGAAACTATGCAACTATTTTTGAAAAAAAACATATAATAATTTTTTGAACTCTGCGGGAATCACATCTGCGATTTTTGGAAACCATTCAAAAGGCGTGGGTTCGAATCCCGCTCTATTCAAAATTTTTATTAGATTTTTTTTAAATGCTGTCAAATTCTAAATATGTAGAATACTATTTTAAAAATAGTAAAATATTAAACGATAAAATATTTCAAGCTCAACATACATTATATGGCCGAAGTTTACTCACAATACCCAATGTATATGATTTATAGTCCCGAGTGACCTCTAAAGTACTATTTCAGGTACTATTCATCATACAGACATTTAATACTGCAAGTGATATGTGCAAGTTTGAAGATGGGGAAAATTTAAATAAAGTCTTAGTAAGACAAAATATACCTAGTGTCAATACACTCCTGACTTCCCTTTCCATTAATTTAGAGACATTACGTGTTGAGTGGTGGAAATCAACGCCGCACTTTGTCTTACCAGAGCGAGGAAGTGAAAATAATTTAAAATATAATCACTCCCCCGAGTGGGAATCGAACCCACAATCGATCGTGCTTACAGACTGACGCTGTCCCACTGCGCCACGACCGGCCTCAGATTATATTTTAATGCGGTTAAAAATGTATTTTTGAAGAAAAAATCTTTAGTACAGAAGTAGATTTATTTTTAGAGGGGATGTCTTCTAGCAAAACCGCATAAGTAGGGGAGTAAAGAATAAGGACATAGAGAATCTACAGAGATGCTAATAACGTAAATAAGTTATAACAAAACGTATAGGAATTCCGACGCAGCTGGTAATAGAACGAATAGTTTAGCGGTCAGAGCGCTTGGACGGTCACCAAGAGGTGCAGGTTCGAAGCCCGCATTTAAAATTTTTATACGTTTTTTTTTTCAATATATAATTAAAAAATGTTATTTTTTAAAACTAAAAATATACAATATACATATCATAGTTAAATATGTCTGTACAAACGAAATGATGTTTATAAATGTCAAAGAAAAAGAGACTGCAACAATGACATACGTAATTGATATTCATAATAAAAATTAATACTTATTATAAAGCAAAAGTGAGTGGTACGAGAGGTCGACAGAGACCCCGGTTGATCTCTGTAAACACAGTATCGGAGGTACTGGGGGAAGGTCAAGTAAGAAGAACGAGGACCCCCGAAAGTAGTGTATAAACAGGGTAATAAATGCAGACGAGGCGAAAGAGGTATGCAGGGACCGTAGCATTTAGCGGTCTCTGACTACTCCGTCAGGGATATAGCGTGAATATACTAAATTAGGACAAGGGTTGTAGAGTAAGATAGTGTCTGTCTATAAACACTGTATTCATAACTCTGGTAAGTCAAAATGCGGTGTTAAGTTCCGCCAGCTAACATTGAATGGAATCGGGGCGAAAGTAAATAACGGAGTGTCTTGACACTAAGTTATCTCTGTCTACTCTACTATCTGAAAAAGTAGTAAAAATAAAAGCAATTTGGCACTTCATCGTCGATTCCAGCATTTTCCTTCACAATATATAGATTGCAACCAGATGTTTTAAAGACAACGTTCGTGTTTCGAGCGTCTCAGATTCGGCGTTTTATTTTGATAGCTCCATATTGCTTTGTATTTCTTATTTTACGAGGCTTGCAATATATTTTCATTTTTAAAATAAACATTTTAAAGTAGTTTTTATAATTGTCTATTCTTCAAGGCCTTTGGTTCGTAGTGGAACAGCATCTAACTGTATATACGATAATTATGATATCGATGCTCATTCTGGACACAATTTCTACTCTTTGTTTTAGTTTCACACTCTTATCCCGCATAGCAGGATAGACAGAAAGTACCTAGTGTCAGGACCCTCTGTAGTCCGCTTTCCGTCTAATTCGAGATATTGCGTGCCGAATGGTGGAACTTAATGCCTCGCTTTGTTTTACCAAGTACCAAGTGAGAGGAAGTGAGAATAATATAAATATGATATCTCCCCCGAGTGGGAATCGAACCTACAAGCGATCAGGCTCAGTCTCACTGTGCCACAACTGGCCTCAATTCCTACCCTGTAGTTATAAAAAGCTCGTTAATGAATCCCGACATATAAAATACAACATTAATGTTTTAGGCGTAGAGGTTAAAATGAAATAACTTAGTGTCAAGACACTCTGTTGACTCCTTTTCGACAGAAAATATTACGTTTTTTTATTAGAGCGAGGAACTGAAAATTTTAAATATGATCATTTCTCCAAGTGGGATGAGAATCCATAGCTATTAGTGTTTACTTTTTCTTCTTTTCTGCCTATATTAGTTGAAGTTAATAAATTAATATGAGTATAACCACATATGTATATGATTGCCTTATAAAGCTTCAACATATCTATTGAGACATTAATCAGTTTTTAACTTAAAATGATTTTTTGGTCAAGTTAGGTCAGGTCACAGATAGACTGACCTGACATGACTGATCAGGTCAGGTCAGTCTACCTGTGACTATGGACTACTGTAAAGTGTTCGAAACGTCAGGTTTTCAAAATTGTATTTTCGAATACCAAAATATACGCGATTAATTCGTTTAAAATAGTTTCATTTAAAATGTGTAAAATACGCGAAAATCAAAGATCTTGATATGATTTAATGATATCATCTTTGAAAAAACGTATAAAAAGTTGAACGCAGCGGGATTCGAACCCGCGCCTCTTGGTTACCGCGCGGGTTCGAATCCCGCTGCGTTCAAATTTTATACGTTTTCTAATCCTAAGTGTGGAATAACACTTTAAAAATAGTAAAGATTTAATGATATTTTAAATTTTACTAAGGTATTGTATTTATCTAATTTTGCTAATTATGAAATTACATCTTAGCCACATTCATATACTTATGTAAATAGCGTTGCCAAGTTCATTTGAGTTGTTTAAAAAAATAAATTTAGAAAGAAAATATGAACCACTACATTATCTCTATATATACAGTGTATGTCAAAAATATGTAGAGTTCATCATGGCATAGCATGGGACTGTAAACTCAATTCGATGTGGGTTCGATTTCCACTCGCGGGTATTATATTTAAAATTTATTTCTATATCCTTACTCTGGTAAGATAAAACGCGGCCTTGAGATTGCCAATCAACACGCAATGTCTTGATTTGAATGCAATAATATAATATACATGTTTATTAAAATAATACCCTTTCAAAACCCAATTGGTATGGAAATGAGGTAAGTTTGCGAACACACGACAATAAAGTTGGGTACGGGGGTGACAAAGGATTGAATGAAAGTCTGCTGAAAAGTTTTACGATTAACAAAATTTCGCTTATTACTTGCTAGGCCTTTGTCCTGGCCCTTTAGGGTTAAATGGGAACTTACGTAACTGACCCTTGAACGACTGACTGACTGACTGACTTATTTGTTTATGTGGAAATGTATACAAGTTTTAATAAAACGTATAAGAATTTCGACGCGCTTGATAAGAGAACGCATGGCTTAGCGGTCAGAGCGCTTGGTCTGTTTCACGTATATTTGCATTTGCTGTAAGCAATATTCTACATTTTTCATACTTTATTGAATAACTTGAAAGAGTAATATTTAATCATTGGCGCGTAAAACTTGGGTTGCCCTAGCAACGTACACGTCACTGTACACAGAGGTACATGTCAAAAGCAAACATGTCAGCGTGTGTATATTTTTTTCATATTATGAAAAATATTAGTTTTCTGCTTTTCTCCGTATAAAACATAAACATGCCAATATTTTACTTTCTACTACTTCTGCATAATATTCATAGTAAAATGTTTTTTCCTTTCCGTGTGTATAAAGCTGCGTGTAGACTAGCTGTCTACTCGCGGCTTCGCCTGTAAAAATAACACTATTATATCTCTATATATAAATATTTGAGGCGGTCGTGGCGCAGTGGGACAGCGTCTGACTGTAAACGCGATCGTTTGTGGGTTTGATCCTCACTCGAGGGAGTGATTATATTTAAATTTTTTTGACTTCCTCGCTCTGGTAAAAGACAAAGGGCGGCGTTGAGTTCCACCATTCAACTAAATTATTTAAAATTACGGAGAACACTGCGTCGTTACTAACTCCTAAAGATGTACGTTCAATATTAGATGATGTATGAAAGAATTACTATCTTGGTACTAAAGGAACTCAAAATGGCATCAGGTGTCAGTGATGTCTTGCTAACATATAAAAAGAGAATATTGCTACTATATATATATATATATATATGTGTATATATATAGGGGCCATCTAGTCTACCGTTTGCCTTAACGAACGAAAATTGACGTAAATATTAATAATAATATATGATACACCTAAAGTTTTAAAGCTTTAAATAATCAATAATTTCAACGAGTAACAACTTTGACCAATTGATTTATTGCATTGCATCAGTAAAAGCCACTTTTATACAATAATTTGCACACAGAAACCTGAATTAATATGTTAATTAATATGTAACTCATATTAAAATTTAGGGGACTCTGTGGATTTTATAGGTATTTGTTTATTTGCATATTGTATTTATCATAAATGAAAATAAAACAATTATAAATTTATATATTTTACAATATAATAATAGTATAGGAATAGTATCTGTCTGTAAACTCATTTAATTGTGGATTCAATTTCAACTCAGGGAAATGATTATTTTAAAAATAATTTATTTTTCTGCTCTGGTAATACAAAGCGCAGCGTTAAGTTTACCACTCACCACGGAATGTCTTGATTTTGGACGGGAAGTAGTCAATGCATTGTTTTGACACTAGGTTTTACCTGACTATCTTGATATGTAGGAGAAAACGTGAATTTAAAAAAAAATCCTCAACGCTGAAAAATAATAAAAAAAACTTATTTAAAAAAAAATCAATTAATCACTAATTAAAGTCTCTAATAACTACAGAGATTATATTAACATACATGCATAGATCCATACATATATATATATATATATATATATATATATATATATATATATATATATATATATATATATATATATATATATATATATATATATATATGTATATATTCCCACACTGGCGCTAAAACGTTGCACCGCCTGTAATTTAACATCAGCCCGGAGGCATTAATTCCACTGAAATTCCCTCGCATTTCCTGCGAGCTTTGTCATTTGATGATCGACAGTAACTGACTTCATTAGGATAATTGTTTGTATTACTTTATGTCTATCGTATATTTTTATTAATAATTTCGTTAAAGGCAAACGGTTGACTAGATTGAAACCTTACCTATGATGACAAATCCCAGTCACCATATTCTCTTTTTATACGTTAGCAAGACATCACTGACATCTGATGCCATTTTGAGTTCGTTTAGGCCGATACACACTATCAGTAAAGTGTAGTGTAGTATATAAGCAGATGATACTTGATATTGAGGAGCAGTAATAATAGCGGTGTTGTGTTACGCCACCGAGCACACGATAGGATTAAAATATATTATGTAATTTTATATGATATAAGATACTTAAGAATATTACTTAATACTTAAATGTTTTCTAATCCCAAGTGTGGAATAAGACTTTAAAAATAGTAAATATAAAAGATTTAAGATACTTTTCACTGAAATCCTGAAATAAGGTACAGATCCTGAAATTCTGCCATATTTTGTTTGTTATTCAAACATACGGTTATAAAATAAATATAAGAACAGAACCAAGTCACAAATATATACATGTAAAGGTATATACATATAAAGGTATATACATATAAAAACAACAAAAGCAGTACAAATATTTGCTTCATACCACTATTATTTGGGTGAAAGACAAAATTAGCACTTTATCTTCGAAGGCACGTTCACCTTAGCGCTTGCTCGCGTAGGTACCACTTGGCATTTTTTATATGGCGACGTAAACTTACTACGTACTGTAGATGAATATTGTGTACTTAGGTATACTATAGTTATAACCATCGTGGCACAATAGATTCCTTTTTATTTAGCTTCACGCTTTTATCCCGCATCGCATGGACAGTACCTAGTGTCAAAACACTCTGTATCTCGCTTTGTACCGAATTCGTGATATAGCGTGTTGAGTGGTGGAACTCAACGCCGTACTTTGTCTTACTAAAGCGAGGAAGTGAAAATAATTAAATATAATCATTCCCCCGAGTGGGGATCAAGCCCAAAACCGATCGCGTTTACAGTCAGACGCTGTCCCACTGCGCCAAGAACGGCCTCATTTATTTTTTTTATATTGTTGCAATTAGCAACATTAATCTAGATATTATATCTAGCTATTATATATGAAAATTAAAACAAAAATATTTATTATTAAGGAAAAAATCTTTGAATATTTAACAAGTTGTCGGAGGTAGCTACGTAAAAATAAATGCAAACGTCTTCCGTTAACATCGCTCTCGACAATACATTTTACGAGCGTCGATCAAAAATGTATACGAAATATGTCCCATGGCATCTGAATGTTTTAGTAATTCGTGATAACACTAATTTTTTTTTAGCTTCACGCTTTATCCCTTGCGGGGTTGTCGGAGATGACGGCGCGCCAAACGCTACGATCCCTGCATACCTCTTTCGCCTCGTCACAGTCTGTAACTTCTTCTTCCAAGAGATGCGGGTTCAAATTCCGCTGAGTTCAAATTTTTATACATTTTTTCAAATATGTTTTCTAATCCTAAGTGTGGAATTACACTTTAATAATAGTAAATATTAAAAATAAAATAGCAATCTCTCTTGTTAAACGTTTATTTCTTAATAATCTTTAAGTAGTAGAAATTTGTAAAAATCTCTCTACAGAGATGCTAACAACATAAATATGTTGTATTAGAAAACATTTTTGAAAAAACGTATAAAATTTTTTTTTTGAATTTCGACGCAGCTGGTAGTAGAACGCATGGCTTAGCGGTCAGAGCGCTTGGGCGGTATCCAAGAGGCGCGGGTTCGAATCCCGCTGCGTTCAAAATTTTTATACGTTTTTTCAAAAATGTTTTCTAATCCTAAGTGTGGAATAACAGTTTAAAAATAGTAAATATTAAAATATGTTATATGTTGAATCAAACGTATAAGAATTTCGATGCAGCTGGTAGTAGAACGCATAGCTTAGCGGTCAGAGCGCTTAGACGGTATCCAAGAGGCGCGGATTCGAATCCCACTGCATTCAAATTTTGATGCGTTTTTTCAAAAATGTTTACTAATCCTAAGTGTGGATTACACTTTAAAAATAGTAAATATTCACTTATTTTTCCTAGCCCTTTTTTAATTTTATCATATTTATGTTAATAATTAATGATCCTTTTGCTACATGAAAGCAAGTTAGTTAGTAGCAAAAAAGAAACTTGTACTACGTGAATTATGTTCCTGTATGTCTTGACGTTTCAAAATTCACCTACTTTCCTGCCAATTTTGAGATAGTGGCAGGACTTTGTCTTACCAGAGCGAGGAAGTGAGGGTTATTTTAAGATATAACCACTCCCCCGAGTAGGGATCGAACTCATAACCGATTGCTTTTGCAGTCAGACTTTCAAAGATTTTATTACTAATGACGATAACATACACAATTTAATTTAGAGTGGAAATTAAGTAATTTCTTGCAACAAAATCATCAATTATATATTCACTTTGAGGCTGGTTGTGGCGCAGCGGGACAGCGTCTGATTGTAAATGCGTTCGGTTGTGGGTTCGACCCACCACCATTCAACATGCAATATTTCAAACGTATCGGAGTACAGAGTGTTTTGACGTTAGGTATTTCCTGTGTCTACTCTGCTAGGTGGGATGGAAGTGTGAAGCTAAAAAAAGTGACTGACATACATTGTTTTAGTCAGTGCAATATCTCAAAAATAGACAGAATGTCTAAAACGAAACATATCTTTTCTATTTAATACACAAATATATCTTAAAATTCAACAAAAAAACACATACAAAAATCATAAAATATTAAGAGCATCGATCAAATATGTATACGAGAGATATCCCACGGCGTCTAAATATTAAACCTGGTCGTGACTAAACGGCAATTTTATAAAATTGAACGCGAAACAGCGATAAGTAGGTTTCACCATCGTTTTAATCTTACGGGAACTGCAAAGGATGGCAATAAAAGTCCTTAACAGCTTTCCTGAACCGGGCAAAGGTCGACAAAGAAAATGCCTTAGAAATGTATACGAGATATATATCAGAGTTCAATAAAAGCTTGGGTTTTGACTGTATAAAAAAAAATTGTAATTTAATCTGTTTTTAGAATTGTTTGGGACGGAGTTTGTTGTTTGTATAGAAACTTTTAATGTGAAGATTTATGTATATGAATATATATTTGTCATTATTTATATACAAATTTTGAGAGGAAAGAAGTGAAAGAATATAAAAGAGGTCGATCGTGACGCTGTGAGACAGCGTCTGATTGTGCGATCGGTTGTAGATTTGTTTCCCATTTGGGGGAATAATGATATATAGGGGTGAGATACCCACCCCACTACCAATGTCTAACCCACTGTTATCACCCAACATGCAATGTTTCAAATTCAGCGGAAAGAACTGTACCGGAAAGAGTGATACTAGTTACTTCCTGTCTACCCTGGTAATGCCCTGATAATATATATATATATATATATATATATATATATATATATATACATTTATATATATACAAAGATTGCCTAAACAATCTAATCCAAACAAAATTCGCGTTATTATAAGATTACAAGGAAAATACTTAAAATGTCGAAGCATATTTAACTTTCCACGACCCAATCTCGGACGAAACGGTGTAATAGAAAATAAAATCGTCTATTACAATCGCAGACTACCTCCGGCAGGGTGTAACTTTATTAACTCACTCCATTAAACCTTCTTTTGTTCTTTGGGTGAAAAAAAAAGTCTTGTTTTAGTTTAAAAGTGGCGCGTGAGACACAATTTAAAATATTCCCACCCATTACAAGAGTTTTAATTGACAGTTATACCCCTAGGAGGAGGAGGGGGGGGGGATTGGGTTTCTTCAGAAAATTGCCAGTTGGATAGTGGGTAGGTTATATATTTTTATGGTACTTCGAGCCTGATTCGGTTTGGAAATTGTTTTTTCCCCGCCAACAGGTGCGGTGGCGGGTGTTTTCGCGTAATTGAATTTGTGGACGCCGTTTAGGCGTAATTTTTATGAAAATTAGTATTTTGATCAATATCTTTTAAATATGTTTTTTTTTGTATACAATATGACTTTGTGTAAACAGTCTTTTGTTCTTATAATGAGACCAACGTGAACGTGGTGCCGTGGGACAGTGTCTGACTGTAACCGCTATTGGTTGTGGGTTGGATTCCTAATCGAAGGAATTCAGTACGCAATGTCTCGATTTCGGGCTTAAAGCAGTCAACGGAATGTCTTGATACTAGCGTCTTTCTGAATAATCTACTGTACAGCATTAACCGTGAAGATTCTACTGCTGCTATGGTAATTATTTTCGTTAGTAAATAAATTATCATAAATTATTTCTAATATATAAAAAAATAAATTAAACACATAATTATACACGTATCGACTTTAATTTGTTTAAAAATTCTTTCTTTAAAGATCTCAAGTACAAACTGTTGGAATAACCACGCAAATAAATGAGTTTTGGCTATATTGGGTTCGAATCTTGCTTAATTCTTTTTTTTATTTTTTTCAAGTTTTACCCTAAACGAGGAAAACTAATACTATAATAATAAACCTTAAAGAATAAACAGATTTTTAACCTTCATGTTTTTATCTCTCACAGCAGGGATATACCTTGTTTCAATACTCTCTACTTCGCTTTTCGCCGAATTTGAGACATAATGTATTGCAGTGGAACTCAACGCCGCACTTTGTCTTTACCAGAGCGAAAATAATTTAAATATAATCATTCTCCCGAGTAGTTTACATTCAGACGGTACCGGCCTTGCACGATGACTGGCCGACACATATCCTTAACAACAATTAATTTCATCTTTACCTCGTGTGTACACACATTATCCGTTTATTGGGGCGAGGGCGAAGTTAATGTGTATCGCAATTTACATGATTATGCCAACATGCTCCAGTGTTCAGGACAGGCCGTAAAACCAACATCCTTATATACGGCAATAACCGTTCTACGACCCCATCGAGTCCACTTGCTTGGCCCAAGTCTTGAGACTTAGCGATTAATTGGATAATTTTTTTTTAAGATTTTTTGTTTTTTTAAACGTAAACTGTTTTCATTCATATTTTGTTATATTATACCCAAATTACATTTTTTACTTAAGAAAATAATAAAATAGAAGTAATAATAGATGGGAATGATAAATTAAATTCGGGCATTGTGTTGTGTGACATGAATCATTATAAAATAAAGCAAAAAACAAATTGTCTATGAGAGCAAATGAAAGTACAGATCAAAGTTATATCCAATCCCCATAAATAAAAACATATATAAAAATAATATAATAAAAATAAAAAATATTAATAATAAATTCTTTATTTTAAACTTATTAATTCAGTATCAATTAAAATAATTATTAATTTATAATATACGAATTGTATCCTGAGTCTTCGTTTATGTGGACTGTTAAACGTAAAAAATCTAGTAAAATGTCGTTGCCATAGGAACGTGGAAAATTTAAACTATAAATTGGTAGTCTTATTTAACAGCTATACAAATAAATAAGGAACATAAGTTTGCATGTATAATAAATCAAAAATTAAATACAAAGTTTCATACAAATGTAATTTGATTTTAATCTGAACGCTTTTAACTCGCCCTAAGCAAATATTGGGCGACGCCTGAAACTACGCTAGTTTGAATTTCAACCCTTGTTGACCCTCGCTTGCTGAATTGATATATAGCTTTGATGAATTTAGTTTTTGTAGGCTTACTTAATGTTGCTAACGAAACGGATGTTGACTTTGTTTGTTTGGGACTACAGACAGGGATTATTATATATATATATATATATATATATATATATATATATATATATAAATATATATATATATATATATTCTGAGGGTGTCTCACCAAATATATGTCCGATATTTGGACTTGTCAGATGGCAATCGCTTCATTAAAATCACTCTACGCCACTCAAATGCACCTTAAAAAAGAAAAACTGGGTATGGCTAGGGCGTCGCCAGTTAACGACGCTCATCGCCCTACACCTGCGATCAGTGAGCAAGGGCTACCGTGTCAAGTACGAACACTGCTAAAGACGCAATAACACAGACGGAAACTTCGCTTTGCAACGTGAAATATTCGCCCTTTAACCGGACGATGCAGGAAACTCGCATATGTACTCATGAGACGTCAGGAAATGCGCTGAAGACGCAACAAGTCTCTTAACAACGGACAGGGTTACCAGCTTATATTCAATGGGTCGCCATCAGGCAAGGCTGGTGTAGCGGTAGTGCTATCTGAAGAGCTTAGGCATGGTCTTCTTAAAGTTGACCGTCACTGCGAACGCTTATTGCAGGTAATGATTGGGAGTATAACTACTAACTTAATCAGTATCTATACCCCCTAAACGGGCTTTAGCGTGGCCGATAAGAAGTCATTCTCGGAGCAGTTCGAAGAGGTTCTACGTGCTATACCGGCTGCTGAAGTAATCATAGTTGGGTGGAATTTGATTGGTTACATAGGTAAGGCTGGGCATAGGTAAGACGTATGAACGTGTTCACGGCGGTTATGGTTATGGTGGTCGCAATAAAAGGTAGAAAATATTCTAAGAACCTGTATTGTGTCTGACTTGGCTATCATGAACACGTTCTCCAAAAGAGTCCTCAGCACCTTATCTTGTATAAAAGCAGGGTGACGGACTGTAAAGTCATTCCACGCGAAAGCCTGACGGCCCAACATCATCTCCTTGTCATGGACTATGTCTTTACTCCGAAAAAGAAAGTAGCTGAGAAACGTCAACCTAGCATCGAATGGTAGTTGTTACATGGACCGATGCAGACCAACTTCCTGGCAGAAGTTGAGAGTCAAAGTCTATCGACCAATACCGAAACTGCCCAGGAAGTTTGGGATCGAGCCCAGTGAGCAATTATTGCGGCGGGTAAACGAGTTCTTGGTCTGTCTAGGGGAGGACGAATCATCAATAAAGTGCAGGAGGTGATTCGTGGAAAGAAGGCTGCCTTTAAGGAGTGGCAGACCACCGGCTATCCTAAAACAGAGCAGGTTATATAGCAGCTAAACGTGCCAGTAAGAGAGCGGTAGCTAGAGCCCGCAGTGAAATTTTGTCACCGCTATATGATAAACTTGAAATTACAGGGGGCAGAAGCTCATATACAAAATGGCACGTACTAGGGATAAAGCGACGCAGGACATCGCAAAATGTCTTTGCGTCAAAGACTCCCAGGTCACACTGCTGTGTAACCATGTCTCTGTGTAGGAGAGATAGAGTTGCTACTTCAAGAAGCTGCTGAATACTCAGCATCCGTGCAGTTTCAACTGAACCACCTCCTAATCTAGGACTTGTTACTCGAATAGCACTTGACAAAACTCGGAATTGTCTCTTTTTAACCATATCTTGAAGATTGGAACGATGTTACGTCAGTGGCGGTACAGCATTACATCCTCTATTTACAAAGGCACTGGCAGTTTTCAAGATTGTGGTGGTTATAGGGGCATTAAGATTATGAGTCACACCATGAAGCTCTTTGAGCGCGTGATCGACCTCAGGCTTCGTCGAGTGTACTGTTTCTGGGTGTCAGTATGTATTTCACCAAGGATTGGGTACCATGGATGCCATTTTGACCTCGGAATTTTGTTGGAGGTATACAGGGAAAAAACAGAGATCTGCAGGTAGCATTTTTAGATCTGCAGAAGGCTCTTGATTGTGTGTCTCGTCAATCTATCTGGTGGGCGTTGCGATCCAAAGAGATCCCTGAGGCTTATGTTGACATTATCAGAGATACGTACCGCGATTCCGCTTCAATGGTTAGAACTGCTGTTGGCGATACGAAACCCTTCCCGATTACGGAAAGGGTTCACAAAAAATCGGCTCTTAGACCGTGTTACGCCGATGACGTAGCACTCATTAATAAAAGCCGGGTAAGCTTGAGCAGAGAGTGTCTCTGGAAGGGTATGCTTGAGAACGGCAGTCTTAACTTAAATGTTTCGAAAACCGAGTTCATAGTTGGCGGGAGCCCGGACTCTAGCACTATCCATATAGTTTCTGAACCAGCTGTTAAATCGGAGAAGTTCAGGTACCTTGGATCCATCGTGCATGAATCTGAGAGTATTGATCACGACATCCATGCTCGTATCAGCGTAGCTTGGGCCAAATGGCGTGAGGACACAGGTGTGGTCTGCGATCGCAGAATAACGCCCAAGCTCAAGACAGATATATAAGACCATAATCCGACTGGTTCTCTTATATGACAACGAATATTGGCCAGCACTTTCTCAGCACACTTAGGAGCTTCACGTCACGGAAATAAGGATGCTAAGGTGGATTTGTGGCGTAACGCGGGATGACCGCATACGTAACACATTCATGCGAGGTTATATTGGAGTCCGTAACGTAGCAGATGAGCTTCAAGTGCGTCGCCTGAGATGGTATTCATACGATGTGCGCCGGCCTGAGAACTATGTAGGACGAATATGCATTGATATGTCTGTCCCTGGAGTAGACCCCCGGTACACCCAAGGAAGCGATGCCTATGAGAGCCGATGGACTTACCACCGAGGATGCCAAAGGCCGTGCAAAGTAAAGTAGGTTAAGTGGGAAGACAGACCCTGGCTAAGCTAAGAGGATAATAACAGATGACGAAATGAAACTTAAACAATCATAGAATCGAGTAGAATATTTCGCCTAAATAGTGACTTTGCACTTTGCATGACCAAAAAATAAAAAAATATATATTTATATGAAATTCGTTTTTTTATAGTACGGAAATCGCGTTAGGGTTTCATTCCTGATTGAGGATTCGGCTTGTTTATGTGGACCTCCGTACTGATATATGTAGGCCATGCTATTTACCCATTAAAACAGACTACACAACAAACAAACAGACAGTAGTCCGTCCTACGTGTGACTTAGGACTACTGTAAAGTGTTCAAAACGTCAGGTTTTCAAAAATGTATTTTCGAATACCCAAATATACGCGATTAATCCGATTAAATATTTTCATTTAAAATGTGTAAAAATCGCGAAAATCAAACACTCTGTTTTAAATGAAACTATTTTAACCGGATTAATCGTGTATATTTTGGTATTCGAAAACACATTTTTGGACACCTGACGTTTTGAATGAAGAAATAGATGGCGGTAGATTGATATAATTATTTTTTGTATCAACTGACAGACGAATGCCACCTCAATGTGCCCGCAAGGTTGAACACGAACTACTGTAAAGTGTTCAAAACGTCAGGTTTTCAAAAATGTATTTTCGAATACTCAAATATACGCGGTTAATTCGTTTAAATAGTTTCATTTAAAATGTGTAAAAACCGTGAAAATCAAACACCCTATATAGTAACAGAATGTGTGTTATTTTACTATTTTTAAAGTGTTGTTCCTAACTTAGGATTAGAAAACATTTTTTAAAGAACAAGAAGTGCGGGTTCTAATCTTGCTGCGTTCAAAAAAAATTATACATTTTTTTCAAGAATATATGTTATTTATTTTCAAGAGAATCAAGAAAGCTTTTCTTACATATGTATGTATGTATGGGGCGTCATACCGGAACACCGGAATTGATATGACGGTGGGTTAATTATGAAATGTATTTCAAAATATATTATCATTATGCCAATAACCCAATAATAGTGGAGGCTGATCGTGGCGCAGTCGGACAGCGTCTGACTGGAAACGCGATCAGTTGTGGGTTCGATTCCCATAATCCGACTGGTTCTCTTATATGACAACGAATATTGGCCAGCAATTTCTCAGCACACTTAGGAGCTTCACGTCACGGAAATAAGGATGCTAAGGTGGATTTGTGGCGTAACGCGAGATGACCGCATACGTAACACATTCATGCGAGGTTATATTGGAGTCCGTGACGTAGCAGATGAGTTTCAAGTGCGTCGCCTGAGATGGTATTTACACGTTGCGCGCCAATCTGAGAACTATGTAGGACGAATATGCCTTGATATGTCTGTCCCTGGAGGTAGACCCCCGGTACACCCAAGGAAGCGATGCCTATGAGAGCCGATGGACTTACCACCGAGGATGCCAAAGGCCGTGCAAAGTAGAGTAGGTTAAGTGAGAAGACAGACCCTGCCTAAGTTAAGAGGATAATAACAGAAGACGAAATGAAACTTAAACAATCATAGAATCGAGTAGAAATCGAACCCAAAACCACTTTTAATATAGCTACACTACGTCACGATGCGTTTTTTTCATTATTATATTCCATTTATATATTTTTTGTGTTCCAAACTTAATAAAGTACATATCAATACATTTTATATGAAACTATTTTGAACGCGTATATTTTGGTATTCGAAAATACATTTTTAGAAACCTGTCGTTTCGAATACTTTACATAGGTCATGGTCAAAAGTAGATTAAACTGTACACAATACTGTAATTGTGTGATTAATCCGCTTAAAATAATTTCATTTAAAATGTGTAAAAATTGCAAAAATAAAAGATCTCATTATATATAATAAACGTATACGTATAAATAACTATAAATATAAAATTTTACATACAAAAAACGTCAAACCGTTCGTTTTGACATGTCTATGTATATAGTGAGCTCTCAAGGCGGTAGCAGATGTCGAGACACAATTACAGCTTTCATTACCATACGAGTATAGCAGTTTGTGTACATCGCCTCAGCCACTGTGGGAATGTATTAAGAGGAGGATATATCTTGTTAAGAATATTTTTTTCGGCCCTAAAGTTTCCCTTTATAGTACTGTTGTCAGAAAGAACCTAGTGTCAAAACTAACCGGTATCCACTTTCTCCCTGAATTGGATTCATTACGTTTTAACTGACAGAACTAAACGCCGCGATTTCTTTTACCAGAGTTGAAGATATTTTTATTCATTATTCTGCTTCCAAATGCACAATAAGTATAATATATAAATCTACACAACAATTGGGTACTACCAGGCATAGAAACTTGAAATAGAAAAATGTACATGTTTCTTTGGTGAGGGAATCGTAGGAAGGTAAAAGTAAGAAAAAATATAAGGTTTTCTGGAAATTCCTGGACAGGAGAATAGGAAAAACGAGTTTTAACGTTTTAATTATGAATTTATTGAAAACTGAAATGGAAATAGAGTCTCCAAGTCACAAACAAAGTCGCGGACTTCAACTAATATTTCTAATCCAGCGCAGTATTAAGAAATTGATGACGCTTGAATGTTATAATTAATTTTTGTATCAACCGAAAGACAAATCCCACCTCAATCCACATGCGACTACGGACTACTGTAAACTGTTTGAAAAGTCAGTTATCCAAAAATATATTTTCGGAATACCAAAATATACACGATTGACTCGTTTAAAATAGTTCATTTAAAACTATTATTTCTATAGCCTTTTACTAATTTTAAATTTTTATTAGGTATTTCATACAAAATGGAAATTTCATTCATTCTAAGCATAAAACAGCTCTCCCTTAATAATAAACCTCATATGACAGCATACAGGTGCATCATTAAGACATCCAAGGGTCAGTAATCAAGTCATGTTTACTCTATACCGTTTTAATTGCATGCTTAGAACGTAATATGAGTCTTGGAATTATTTAATTCACTTAAACATAATATAAAGCGCTTTTTTTCCACCTTTGAAGTGTAAAGCTTGTCATAATGGTACTCTTGTATTGGCTTACTAAGAAATTAAAGATGGATTTGTGCAAAGTATTTAAAACGTTTTATTTCGTGGCTGATGACTGTAAATGCGATTGGTTATGGGTTCGACTCCCACTTGGGGTGATGAAAGCAACTAGGTAAGGATATATAGCTTTATTGGTTCGAACGCTTGGACGAAATCCAAGATTCTTTTTTTCTCGCAGAGAAATGCAATTTATGCAGATCACTCGCAAGCTCGTCAGTGTTTCCCATACTACTTAATAATATCCAGCGATATCCCTCTCTACCTACATAAGTGAGACACCGTGCGATCGCTTACGCTTGTTACTATAACAATTACTATAACATGAACGCCTCAGTGAGTTGCGTCCGGAGAGAATCGCAAGGGGATCACTATGGGTCATAGTGATTCTCTCCGGAGTAACTTCTAATTTCACAGTAATTCCTTTAGAGTCAGAACGCATACTCTTATGCCCAGGCATGGCATGGTGGAGCGAATCTGTACCTCTGAACCAACCATACTACCAACCTGAACGTCAGGATTCCAGTACTTTGATGGCCTTCACAGGCGCTATCAGGACCTCCTTTCATAGTCGGATCATTGCGTCTTTCGCTATTTGTTATCTGTACGATACTTTCTTTCGTTAATTAATACCGCTATGACCCTCTGCGCTATTCACAGTTGAATCCTGTTACACGTGATTAGAAAATCCACCCACACGTGCGCACTGTATAGCGTCATGGGCATCCACACGTTGACATACTGCTGTCAGTTTTGAGAATCCGGCTCTCCGATATCCGGCAAATGAATTCCTAGAATTCGGCTGTCGAAAAAAAGAATTTCAATCTATATATGTAATAAAAGAGTGGAAAAGTCAATAATGTACATAAAAAAACATGTCAAAAATTTAAATTTTATTCGTTAATATATAAAAAACTACTCAATAGATTTTTTGTATCTCTGTCGTAGTAGTTTTCGTATAGTAAATAAAAAAACTGAAATTCTCAAATTTGATTTAAATTGATAACCAAGCAATATATAGGAATGATTTTTTGCTTAATAATAGCTTAAAGCTTGCAGCATCATACTGGATAATTTTATCTGGATATTCAATGTAATTCCTGTAGGAAAAACAATAATACGAATTCCGTCAAATTACGTTGATAGCTTGTAAAAGCTTTATAATCTCACATATTGTTGTATTGTTATTAGAAAGGAAACGATAAAAATTACTACTAGAACTATTACTATTATGTACACTTTTTTCATAAGAATCAAATAATTCATTTTAAATATTAATATTTTATCAATCCATCGAGTAAGCACCATCAACACTTTGTTATCAAATATGCTTGAAAATTTTCAAATTTACGTACATCTGAAAATGATACAATATTTTTAGCCAGTGTATATATTTACTGTAGTATTTTAATATATTTTTAGAATTAATTTGCTAACTAAATGTCGACGGGAGAATATATTTATAAAGTGGGACACAACACGACATCTGATAGAGTAAAGTAATATTATTTTGAATCAATAAAAATAATATCTTATAAATATAATCAATCATTAACGATTTCTTCTTTATTTCATCTGAATTAGAAATGCACTTAATTTTGTGTCTTTCAACAAAGGAAGTTATGACGATTACCCAAAAACTCAAATCACATGTGGACCATGATGGCATGTGTGGAAGGGTGAAATTACATGTGGATCATGGTGTCATATGTGGACGAGGAAAATCCCATGTGGGCCAAGATGTCATGTGTGGATAAGTAAATTCAAGTATGGATCATGATGCAATAAGTGGATGTATGGAATCAGATGTCCATACAACCTGTCCAAGATAATAATGAATTTTGAGGTAGAAGAAGATGTTTGTTAAAAACGGCAACGAGGTGAAATTATAAAGGTTCACAAGTACATATAACGCGTGCAGGTAAAAGAAAGAAATAGGTATAATATAGTGAGTTTACGCGGGTGAAGCCACAAGAGGGCCGCTAGTAAAAAGTAATTATTAACATTCAAATATTTAAATTTATAGAAGAAATGTGTTTTTTGATATTTGTTAAGCAAAAATAGATAAATATGCTTTTGCAAACACCTGCTGAAGCGTGGCCTTCCCAGAATCATATTTTCTCGTCTTCTTTATGAAAAATCAAACGTCATTAATCTTTTTCAGGCTCCAATTCCGTTACAACTTCGTATTCAAAAATGGCCGAATTGAATGAGGAGGAAATGTTTTTTTTTCCATTCATTAATACATTATAAATTGTGTGCCGTGATATCTTGTAACAACGCTTTTGTAAATGTGATTTATTACCGAAAAAATATTTCTAAGTAAATTATATATATATATATATATATGTATATATATATATATATATATATATATATATATATATATATACATATATATATATATATATATATATATATATATAGAAAGAGCGACCGAATGACATCTCAAACAAAACTTAAGTACGTTAAAGTCACACAATGGTATAAGAATATGTATAAGAATTGAGGCTGGGTATGGCGCAGTGTTTCGTATTCGGCGGAAAGCGGAGTACGGAGTGTCTTAACACTAGATAATTTCTGTCTATGTATTTATTTAAAATTTTGTCTGAAACATTTTTTATACCTTTTTCGAAAATGTTTATGTTGATAACACTTTAAAAATAATAAATATTTTGGTAGCAGAAAATTGTAAAAATCGCTAAACAGAGAAGCTAACAACGTTAATAAAGTAATTTCGATAAAAATTTAGACGCAGACGGATATTGAACGTATGGCGCATGCGGTGAGAGTGTTTGGACGGTTTCCAAGAGGCGCGGGTTTAAATCCTGCTGCTCTCAAATTTTGAAACGCTTTTTTAAATTTTACACAGAAAGCAAATGTTGCATATTTAACACAATTAGTTTATATAAATAGAAAAGAAATTTAGAATTTTTATATTAAAAAAAATGCATAATATATAACACACACTATCGTATTTTTAATATACATGTAGCTGTGGCAAGATGTGTTTACACGTCGGCGGCGCTACCAATTAAAGTCAATATTATTTTTCCTCTTCACGCTTTTTTATCCCGCGTAGCAGGATAAACAGAAAGTACCTAGTGTCAAGACACTCCGTACTTCGCTTTCCACCAAATTCGAGATATTGCGTGTTCAGTAGTGGAACTCACCGCCGCACTTTGTCTTAACAAAAAGAAAAAGCGACGAGAAAAAATGAAGTGAAAATAATTTCAATATAATCACTCCCCCGAGTGGAAATTGAACCCACAACCGCTCGCGTTTACAGTCAGATTGTAATTTTTTTTATACATACTTATAGATAGATAATTGCTGCATACTTTAACATAAAATACTAAGTGCTAAAGTGCTGTTATACCTTTAAAAGAAAAAGGGGAATGGGTTCGATTCTTACTCAGAAGAATGATTATAAGATCTTAATTATTTTTTTAGACAAAACACGTCATTGAGTTCCGCACAGTGAAAAAGAGTGACGGATACGACACGATAAGTCCTTTCCAACTACACCGTTATGGAATAAGAAACTTAAGGGTGTCTTATTAATTATTTCTTCTTTATTATAGAGAGGCGTTACCCAACGGCACGTTGTGGCTGGGCTCGTTCTCCGCGGCGCAGTATAGGAGTGACGTTCACGCGGCAGTGTACCGCTGTCGAGCTTCCGGTACCGTCGGTACTGTACTCTCAAGGGACATGCGGCTTGAAGCTGGTAAGCTTTGTTTTTATATATATATATATATATATATATATATATATATATTTGTCACATGTAAATGAGGCAGAGTAAATAGTATAATGACACTCTTCTTTTTTTTAGTTTCACGCGTTAGTCCTGCATTATATGGTAGATAGTATTATGTCAAGACACTCTGTACTTCGCTTTCCACCGAATTCAGGTAATTGCGTGTTGAGTGGTTGAACTCAACGCCGCGCTTTGACTTACCAGAGCGAGGAAATAAAAAAAATAAATAAAATCATTACGACTGGCCTTTCAGTTTTCTATTTTTCATATTTAAAAACATTGTGTGCCGAGTGGTGGAACTCAATGGAACTCAACGTTGCGCTCTTCTTGCTAGTAAAAAACACATGTTTATTATAGTTTCTACTATATCTTTTATTAAGAACGTTATGGGACACCACGGTGTCAAAACATATTATTTTAATATTTACTATTTTTAAAGTGTTATTCCACACACCTATACAAAACATTTTTGAAAAAACGTATAAAAATTTGAACGCAGCGGGATTCGAACCCGCGCCTCTTGGATACCGTCCAAGCGCTCTGACGTTTAGACCGCTAAGCCATGCGTTCAACGCATGGCTTAGCGGTCTAAACGTATTATTTTAGCTTAATCACTTTATCCCTCTAGCATGAGTGACAGGAGTATCGAGTGTCCAAACACTCCGTACTCCGCTATCCGCCAAATTCACAACGTTGCTTGTTGATTGATGGAACTCAGCCCCACGGTTTGTTTTATTAGAGCGGGCAAATTATTATAAGTTAAATATTCACCATGAATGGGAGTCGAACCGACCACCGATCGCGTGTACAGATAGACGCTATCCCACTGCGCCACGACCGGCCTCATGTATCATCTCACACGCATGCCAATGTCAATATAATAAAATCCAATTTTCCTTAGTTAATCTTCATAATCCGCATTGATCTGTAGTGATTTATACGGCGTACAAACTACTGTGAGCCAAATTCTAGTACAGCTTGATTAGAAACAATTGACATCAATTTGGCACGCATTCGAAAATTTATCTAAAGAGGGATAAGAGGATTGGGTGGAATAAATTATTATATTACTAAAGCGCTTGGTGGCGCAGTGGAAGCGTCTGACTAGTTGCGCTATCGGTTGCGTTGGCTGGTTCGATCGAATGGACATATATACATATACACAAACACACACACACACATATATATATATATATATATATATATATATATATATATATATATATATATAGTATGAAAGAGAGAACCCTCAGTTCTCTATTTCATACTAATTTCGACATAGGACTGATTTTAATACTGCAATCTCTATCATATTGAGACCATCAAGGCGTGGTGGAATAATAGCGTGTAATTAGAAACGCGATGGGTTGTCGGTTCAATCACTACACGGGGGCGTGTCAATCCGCAATATTTTAATCACTAGAAACAAAACATGGGCGATTGGCGACCTTATCGCTAAACAGCGATTTCTTCCAAGCAACCAACGGTATGGGAAATAGCAAATAAAGTATTATATGGGGCGTGAATAATATATAAACATAAATACACTATATTAATCAATTATTTGATTAAATAGCAAATTAGTGTTTTAGTTTACTAGTTTAACCAATTTTCTTAGAAGATTTTATTTTAACCCCAAATTATATTATTAAAGAGAAATTTATCTATAAATCACAAATCAGTAGTATTTCTATTTGAACGCAGCGGGATTCGAACCCGCGCCTCTTGGGTACTGTCCAAGCGCTCTGACCGCTAATCCATGCGTTCTACTACCAGCTGCGTCGAAATTCTTATACGTTTTGTTACAACTTATTTATGTTGTTAGCATCTCTGTAGAGAAATTTTTACAAATTTCTACTACTTAAACATTATTAAGAAATAATCGTTTAACAAGAGAGATTGCTATTTTATTTTAATATTAACTATTTTTAAAGTGTTATTCCACACTTAGGATTAGAAAACATTTTTATACGTTTTTTCAAAAGTGTGGAATAACACTTTAAAAATAATTTCGGTGTTTTGCCAAAAATTAAAGCAATTTCTTTTAAAGCAAAAAAATTTATCTGCTTCATTTTAGACGTGTTATTTTTATAATAGTAATAATGTCTAGGACTTGATATTAAGAAGTGAGAAACCTTCAGTAATATCAATAGTGTATGAGAATGACATTTTTGAAAAAACGTATAAAAATTTTGAAACGCAGCGGGATTCGAACCCGCGCCTCTTGGATATTGGTCTAAGAGGCGCAGGTTCGAATCCCGCTGCAGTCAAATTTTAAGTGTAAAATAACACTTTAAAATAGTCAATATTAAATACTTGCTTCTCTATGCTGCGTCAAACACCTACAAAACGCCGATGTGATGTAAACCTAAAATATTAATTCAAGTGATTTTTAACTCTTTGCGAAACGAAAAAAGGTTCAATATCGTATGACAAGATCTTCAAGACCAAAATTTTCCATAGAGAAATTTAGAATTGTATTCCTTTGACGCCGAATTAATATAATTTATTCGTCAGTTTCCTTCGACAAAGGATATTTTCGTGACTTCTGCTTTTCGCACTTCAGTTTAACCTATTAAGAGGATCTTAACCGGTTTTTCAGTATTTGAACATTTATTATATTTAAATTATCTCCTAAATTACAATAAAAAGATAAAATTTTTCTTTCCATTGTTATCTTAGCTTCAGTAAAATGGTTTTAAGATTAAAAAAATATTTCTACATTACTATCATACGTTTTAAACATTTAGTAATCCGCTTTTAGTCGAATTCAAGATATTGCGTATGGAGTGGCGGAACTTAACGCTGCGCATTATACTTACTTTACTAAATTAATTTAAATACACTCATTACTCCGATTGGGAATCTGGTGTTGATCAGACGCTGTCCCACTGCACTACAATCGGCCTCAAATCACCGAATATTAAAAGTTCTACAATATTAATATAAGAATATTTATAATATAAATATTGTTATATTCCTTCATAAGTTAAAAATAAATAAAAAGCCCATAAAATGGAGCTTGGATCTTGCACCGGTAGTTCCAATAACATCAGCTCATGCACTTCTAAGGACTGATGGAGAAATCTCACAATCGCCCTTTCAAATGTGAGGGATAATTCATGACTGGGACCACTCTGGCCAATTTTGACACACCCACATTTCACTCCTGTATAACAACGTCGGTATCAGTAGTGCATTGTGAACGGCAAGACGTGCAGGTACGCTGACCGCTCACCATTAACCCTGTTACCAGCAGCAATACGTCTTTCCCACATCCATTTCGTATTTTCCATCTCTAATAAATATACGTCATTTCCACTTATAACATAAATTAGCTTTACTTTTTGAAAACATATTTATATTAGCTTTACTTTTTGAAAACATTTTTATATTACGTATAAAAATTTGAACACAGCGGGATTCGAACCCGCACCTCTTGGAAACCATCCAAGCCCACAGTGTTCGCGTATCCGGCTGCGTCGAAATTCATATCGGTTGTTACAACTTACACATTTACGTTGTTAGCATTCTTATAGAGAATTTTTTTATATTAATCTTTGTACGCTTTAAATTATCTTTTTTCTATTATACAATAACGTAATATTAAAAAAAAATCAGTTCTACCAAAACAGGTCATCATCATCAATATATAATACCAATTGAAATATACATATAAACTTTCAATATATATATATATATATATATATATATATATATATATATATATAAATAAAACCTCTTGAATCATGATCGGCCCGACACACATCACGGTCCTTTCCGATATCACTTGTGTATCATAGATGCAAACACAACCAAAAATAAACCGTAACATCAAGATATAAGTATCGAAATCGTCCAAATTAAACCACCTCTTGACCTCAGTATTGGCGTAAGTCGGGATCTCTTAGGCTGGAATGCAAATACGAATCTTTATAGAAAGCTTCGAGTACCATAAATCCTGCGATTGGACCCCCAATATCCTTTGTAGAGAACCGCTAATGGAATCAAGTAAAGTATAAGAAATCATATCTTGAATCCATGGAATTCCTTCTCACGGATAATTGAGAACCGAGTGATTGCAGATTGGGTTTTCGTATTTTTTCTTTGCTTACATGGATTTTTCGAATAACTGAAAAATAATTGTTTTATGTTTTACTGTTATTAACATAAATATGTAGAGGTCTTATTTGAGTATGAAATATGGTCTGATGTAGTTATTTTGTACACAAATTAATCAAATACTTGGTCTTATGTTTAATATTTAATTATCAATTTGTGTTTCTAATATATTATGTTAAGTTATTGACATTCTGTGCTTTTATGTGTAAATTTGACATATTCAACATTTCATCATTCTCCGTCTGAGAGAATAGAGAATATATTTTTAAACCAATATATATATATATATATATATTTATATATATATATATATTTATATATATATATATATATATATATATATATATATATATATATATATATATATATATATATATATATATATATATATATATATATATATATATATATATATATATATGACAGTTATTACTTTTGGAGTTTCAAGTAAGTCATTTCGTTGTGCACTTTTTTCTCACGTATAGATTGATTAGTTTTCATATGAATTTTAATTTACAGACTTTGCCTATCGAAAAAATTCTAATCAAGCTGTCTTTTTGGTTTAATAAAAGTAGAGCATACGAAATTTATTGGAGATTGGCTAATTGGCTAGTTGGGGCTTGGCTAGTTGGCGAAGTAAAGTTTCACATTGCTTCGCCAACTACTCAAATCTCTAAGCTTCAATATATTATCATAAGATATAAGAAGAAAGATAATTTCAAATTATTATAAAATATTTAATGAATAAAATTCAAATTTTACTTAAATTTAATTTTTTTAGTAGTTGATAACATCATATTTGGCATATATCATAATCGACTTTACTCAACTTCACCATTTCTATATCATAGTAGGGTAGACACATAAAATATAGTGTCAAGACACCTCTACCTTCTACGAGAAATCCATACTAAAATAAATTATGACTTAACACATACATAGCACTAAGGCTTCAAATCTCATCAACTCTACGCCAAAAAAAGTCCAGAGCAGACTCTTCAAATTTTAATAACACTTGTACAGGGTAAGATCAAATATTTGTCGTGCATACCTACATATTGAGATACGGTATACAGTGTGGGCACTTGCGGGCTCTGGCAACGTTCGCAACTTATAGTCGACAGCCCCTCACCGCCTTTCAGCCCTCGCCGAAACAATGGCACGTCAAGTTTTTCCCTTTTTGCGTAATCCACCGAAAAATTATCGATAGCTCGCTCTGGATTTTGTTTTCGATATTGTTTTTTTTATGCTATACGATTCTTTTTGTATGGATTTCATGATACTTAATTTAGATATGGCGTTTTAGAATTAATATAGGAGATATTCATTTATTTATCTATTTTTAAGGGAAACAAATAGTATTTAAAAGATATATTAATAACAGTCTTTAAAATATATATTTTACATATAGTTCCAAAAATTGCATATGTTACAATATCTATGGCCAAACTTTGTATAAAATCATGTACAGGAATTTTATATTAATAGGTAGTGTATATAGAAATTCTTAAAATATATTCATGATTTTGTTAAGACAAAGCGTGGCGTTGGACTCCGCATCTCGATATACAAACAATATCACAAAAAAAAACTAGGTTGGATTTTTTTAACAATACATTTTTATGAATATTAATAATATTTTTATGGCTTATTTGCCCACTTGAGATAGGAAACAACAAACTTAAGAAAACGTAAATAGAATTCAACGCAGCAAGAATTGAACCTACGAACCAGCTCCCCAGCAGATTGGAATCCAAATTGTCAATCAATTTTCGGTAATAAATACGTTTTGAACGTATAGTACATTTTGGTTTCTAAAAAGTCGATTATTTTTTTTCTATATCTACTTTACTATATTAGGTAAAACTAAAAAATATAGTATAAGTATGTACTTTATATTCACTGAACAGAAGAAATATACAAAAAAGCACTTAATAATGGCAACTTGAGATTTCAACGAGTGCTTAACGTGTGGAGTTGAATATTGAGTGTTGAGTGTTGGATGCTGATCAGAACAATGGCACGTGGCCAGGACATTACGAGTGAAGGGGCTTGTAAAGACACGCCAGTCAGGATAATATGATTTTCCTGGATAATTTTAATGACGTTTTGTTAATATTGCACGCCCTATAATTGAACGGTTAAGAGTTTACTAACGGGGAAAATTAAGGAACAGATAAAATGGAATAAATTTGTTTTTAGCTTAATGCACAATTCTCTATTTCGTTATCTCGCATAGCAGGGTAGACAGGAAGTACTTAGTGTCAAGACACTCCGTACTCCGTTTTATGCTAGTAACATCTCAATTTTCTGATAATAAGCTAAGGAAAATATTTTAAACAACATTAAACTAAAACTTATTCCCTTAGTTCTCTATTTCATAATAATTTCGAGATAGAACTGATTTTAGTATTACAATCTCTATCATATTAAGGCCATTTGGGCGTAGTGGAATAGCGTGTGAATAGAAACGTGATTGGCTGTGGGTTCGATACCGACACGGGGGCGTGTCAATCCGCAATATTCCAATTCAATGCTTTTTTTAATATTTATAGTAATTTTTATAACTGATTATTAACTTCAATAAATTGAATTGAAATACCAATGGCTTTCAATTTTATTATAAAAATAACACAATATTTCTGTATTTAATCCAAAATTTTGTATAAGAAACACGTTTTTAATTTAGCACGGTTATAAGACAAATAAAACGAAATTGGGCCTCGCGAATATAAAGAGATAAATTGAAGGAGGCGACGACGCCGTCATTCACAGGAAATAAATTGATTTCACTCCGGAATAAATCAACAGCGACTGATTGTTTGAACAGATATTGTTTAAGTGCACGATAAGAGCTTCGATTAAGGTTAAACTTTAGAGTTACGGTAATTTTTTAATTAAATTTCATTGGGAATTGTGAAGCTTGAAGTAATTACGTTTTAAGTTCGTACGTTTAGTTAAAATAACATTACGCATATAAATAATGGATAAAATATAGAAAATAAATATAAAAAAATACATGGAGAATCTAGTGCTTAGATATTTTGTTAACCACCTATTGCAACGCATAAATATAAAAAAATACATAAAGAATCTGTTGCAAGATGATCTACAGTAAAGAAAATACTGCTATTGTCAAATTTTGCTATGAGAAGTATTAACATCTATTAAATTTTGTATTTCTGTATTCAGCCTTGCAATGATAGGATAAAACCCAATGCATGTTTAACAAAATCAGGAAGCGAAATAAAGTACTAAAATATTCAATACAAGATTTGAACGCATTACAGTTATTGAAATTAGATTCCTAAAATGGCTATAAAAATATTCATACAGAATATTTTTTCATTAAAAAATGAATCAAAAAATCAAACTGAGGGTTACACGGACTCAACAAACAACTTTCAAAAGTAAACAAACGTTAAAACCTTTTAATTAGAAGGTAATCCAAACAGGATGACATAAGCCGATGCAATAAGCCGGATGCTGGCTGCCTGATACTGGATATTGCATCTCAAAGGATTATGTGGCTCTTAATTCTGTCAAAGTTGGACATCCCCATTGGTGACATGGGAAATCATTCGGCCCGTTATTATTCATAGGCGGCGGATTTTCATTACATCGTATCCCGGGAGGTCCAGTGCTACGGCGCTACGGCGCTACGGTGCTACGGTGCTACGCCGCTACAACGCTACGTAACTGTATCGATTCAAAAATCCACATTAATTTTTACTTTCCCCAGAGATTGTATACAAAATTTTAATTTAATTATGGGAGGATTAAATTTGTTGATGACTTTCGATATTTTGTTTGAGTTATATAGAAGTATGTGTATATTGTATAAGTAGGTAAAGAGAAGAGAGATCGTATCAATGAGTGACTGAGACCACTAAGCGAAATGATCATATTTAAATTATTTTCATTTTTGCACTTTGGTAAGACAAACGCGGCGTTCCGCCATTTTACACATAATGTTTCGAATTCCGCGGAAAGCGGAGTACAAGTGTCTTAACATTAGACTCCTGTGGTACTTTTGGTAGCCGGGATCAATGAATCACTAACTATTTATTGATAATTTGGGTATATTTGAAAGTTTTAATACAAATATAGTTAATATATTAAGGCTTAATACAATTTTTTCCATTTTAATCGAAATTCACCTCCATACTCTATTACTTTTTAATTATAATTTAATGTATGGTTAAGAAAAGTATTTTATTTTCATCATTGGAATCTACTTGATATTTCTAGATTTTTAAGAGCTTGATGTATTTAAATGTTCAAAAATAAAAACTACATCTAGCTCTACAATTCATTCTTCACCTTTGATTATTTACTTTTACAATTTGAACATAATAAAAAGAATTATAGTCATTTTTCATTCATCACGCAAATGTTTAGACGCATATATTTAGGTAATTTCAAATTATATTTCAATAATTTTCTTAAACTGATAGAAATTGTAGAGATCAACGATCTCCTAAGTGGTAGTATCGTCTCTACAGACGTGTCGCGCCTCGTAATTTTGAAATAGACTTGAATAATTCAACATTCTACTATATCACTTATATAAGATAGAAATAAATTTATTTATATTAAATAGATAATTATATAAAAATTTCAAAAGCCTTTTGATTAAAAAGCCCAGTCATAAGCTTAGGCAAAATAATTTTACATTTTTTGTCTGTCTGCCTGTTAGTTCCGGGGTAAGCTTTTAAACGCCTTGTGCGATTTTAACGGCACTTTCACTAGCAGATAGCTGATATAATAAGGACTGACGTAAGTATTTTTTTCTTTTATGGTTATCCAATTTATAAGGTATTTTAGGACACACAATGTATGTAAATGTGTAAATATTTTTAAACTATTATTTACAAACTATAAATATTTTTAGAATATATATCAAACCACTATTTGAAATATTACTGACGGCCTTTACAATAACACACTATATATAAGCTGTATATTCCAACGGGTAATTAATTAAGCCTCAAGTGTCAGATAGTGACAGGTAGACGTGTCGCGGGTACAAATTTAGTAACCCGACAGCTATGTTTCAAATTATACATTTTAGGGTATAACATATGACACAGGGAGGATAGACTCTGACTATAGACATAGCCGCCGGTAGTGGCGTAGTGGGATAGCGTCCTACTGTAAAAGCGATGGATTGTGGATTGAATTCCTACTCGGAGGAGTGATTATATTTAAACTGTATTCATCGCTCTTGTAAGACAAAGTGCGGCGTTGAGTTCCACCACTTGGCACACAATGTTCTAATTTGGTGGAAAGCGAAGTATGGAGTGTCTTGACAATAGGTACTTTCTGTCTACCCTGCTACCGGCATAAAAGCATGAAGCTAAAAAATTAACAAAATGTGAAGACACTGAGTTAAATCTGATAAAGCTTCTTATGCAAAAGAGAGCAAAAAACAAAGAAAAACTACTACAAGTTAAAATCCATCCTTAAGTCTAGTGCTTATGTAGAAATAGATAAAATTATTAAATATCTAACACTATATGTTTATTGCAGTAATGGATGTACCCTGGGAAGTGAGGGTACAACCGACACACGGCGTGTCTGGTGGTTCTGCTCTGATGACTTGTGCCGCATCAGCACCTGTCAGAAATCATATTACTGTGACCAGATGGTTCAAGGACGGAGCTGTTCTGGCTCCATTAGCTGCTGATGCTGGTGAGTTTTGAATGATAATTTCCTTGCGAAATTTTGAAGATTTGAATTAGCTCAGTTTACCCTTTTTTCTCAGCATATTAATCAGAGACAACTTTGAAATTTGTTCCAAAATTTTAAATACACGATGTACAAAGCATGTCTAGAATTTTTAAAAAGCCAGTTTTAAAAAAATTGAACGTAGCGGAATTTGAACACGAGCCTTCTTGGACAGTGTCCGAGAATAATGCTATTATAAACGGACAAAATATATATATAATAGTTATTAAGCACGTTTGCTTGACTAAGTAATGAACTTGTATTTTACATAATGTCAAGAAAATATTAATAACCAGGCCAGGTGTTAAATTGGAATTCCCTTATATTTTGCGTGAGTACAGATTTAAACTGAATATTTTGCATATTTTCGCTTCTCAGAATTTCTCATAAATTGTTTGCTCAGACAAGCTTTTTAATATAAGAAGAATTATGTCAATGCTAACTACACAAAAATACTGGTGATTTATGAGACTATTAAAATTGTGGGGTATCCTTCTTGTTGCATACATTGTTATCACCCTGGTTTCAGGCTCGAATACCACTTTAAAAGAAAGAACTGCAAGTGGTGATTAATAAATTTAATTATTGAGGCCCATTATGGTACAGTGGTACAGCGTCTGCTTTGAAACGCGATCGGTTGTGGATTCGTTTCCCATTCGGGGGGGACTGAATATATTTAAGTTATTTTCAGTCTTCGCTCTGGTAAGACAAAATGCGGCGTTCAGCTCCACCACTCAATACGCAATATCTCGAATGTGACGGAAAGTGAAGTAAGGAGTGTCTTGACACTGGATACTTCTTTTCTACCCTGCTATGCGGGAAATAAGCGTGAAGCTAAAAGAAAAGATACTATTAATACATCAATCTATATCAAACTACATGTTGTATCTAATAGTCATAATAAAATTTATACTTAAAGTTAAATTAACATTTTGATAATTTACTGATCTTAAACAATTCCACGCTTTTACAAAGAAGACGTTTGTGTTAGGAGCCCTACCACAAACGTTGTTATACCTCTTTCTCTGCTCTCTGCTTTTTTGTTCACTTTCCGATCAATTAAAGATATTTGCTCCCCAATACTTACTTCATTAATATTCCTACCATTTGGATCCGTGGTGTTTTATTGCTGTGTGTTTTTGTAGCCATTTCTTTCCACGTGCCACACAAATGTGGCACGGCCTACCTCCAGTTTCCAGATCAGGTGACCAGCATATAGACAAGAAGTACCTAGTTTTAAAACACTTCATATTTTTGGCTATATTCAAGACATTACGTGTAGTAACACCGCGCTTTGTCTGACCAGAACGTGGAAATGAAAATAATTAAATATGATCATTCCCCCGAGTGGGAATCGAATCCAACATTAATATAACTTCCTCCAAAACTAACCTACAATTTTAACACCTATATATAAGCAAAGCTTAACCTTTTTTAATTGGTCAATGATTAACAGTTATGCTCCAGCAATAAATTGCAAACTCAAACACCAGTTTCAATATAATACCATAGTCTGGAAAGTTGCCAGTTATAAAATCCAAATTAATTTCCACCCGGGGCCGATTATTACCGTTTTGGAGGGTGTAAATTAAGAATTTTTCCTACAAAACGCCTGCCCGTGACAGAAACAAGGGGGCTACTTTATGAGATCTAATTCTTTAGATTAGATGATAATACTATTGGTATTTCATTTCCAAATGATGCGGAATCTGTTTGTGTGTTCATTTGTTCATTTTGCTCGACTTTGGATCGTTTTGAAGATGTTTTTTTTTTTGTGTAATTATGATCTTGTGCAAATAAGGATACATGTATTTCAATGGTTAGCAAGGTATTTAAAATTCAGTTAAAATCTTTGATAAGTTAATAACCAATAACTAATATAGTGAAATCAAATACTTCACTTAGCTAACTGATATATAACAATGTTTTAAGAAACAATGGTAACTTTCCATTGCTATTGTTCAAGCTATTCCACCCTTAATCCCGCATATCTGAATAATCAGAGAAAACATAGTGTCAAGACACTCCGTTGACTATTTTCCGCTTAAAATCGAGACATTGCATTTTAAATGAAACTATTGCCCATGGTCACAGGTAGACTGTGACCACGGACTACTGTAGAGTGTTCGACACGTCAGGTGTCCAAAAATGTATTTTCTAACACCAAAATATACGCGATTAATCGGGTTAAAATAATTTCATTTAAAATGTATAAAAATCAAAGATCTTATTATGATACATTGCATGTTGACTGTTGAACTCAGTACTACGTTTTGTCTCACCAGAGCTTACCAGCTTCTAAATTATCGATCATTTGAAACCAGAGTGAAACTTAATTACAACACCTTCATTACTATTACATTAATTATTGTTCACGCATAAACAATTATGACCAAGAGCAGTACATCCTGGTTGATTAGTACACACAATGGTTGCATAATTGAAGTAAACACCGTATTTGAGTTAGTTCGTAATATAGTTTGTTTGCTGTTGCCCTGGGCGTAGATAAAGCCGCGTGTGACCGGGATTATCGACGCTCGGGCGATTTCCTTGTGTTATGTTAATACGGCCACTATAGGGTTTTAGAGTATGTAAAAGCAGATTAGGATGTTATGGTATCATAGGAAGTAACATGGAGTGTGAAGGTTTTGAAGGTTTGAGTTGAATTGTGTAAGAAAGGAATGGAAGTATAGGTAAGTACCCATAATATGTTAGAATTGTCTTTTCAAGATGACTGGTCGAATGTCTTCAGGAGGCTGACCATGATTGTGGATCTAGGCTTTGGAGTGTGGTCATATTATTCTTTTTAACATTTCTCTGCTCTGGTTACACTAGGCGCGGCGTTGAGTTTCGCGATTTAATTTTAATTCCTGTGGAATTCAGAGATAGATATGGATTTCTATGCAGGGAAATATGTTAAGCTGCGTTAAAATTTAATTATAATCAAGAATCAATCTAACTAGAGGCCGGTCGTGGCGCAGTGAGACAGCATCTGACTGTAAACAGGATTGGTTGTGAGTTCGATCCCGAATCGGGGGATTATTATCATTTCCTCACTCTGGTAAGACAAAATGCAGCGTTGAGTTCCATTAATCAACACGCAATAATAATTCTGAATGTACTTAGATGAGAGACATAAAGCATTACTTATTGATGGACTAATAAGGTTGAAATTGATTATATAATTCATCTCTTATAATAATGCTTTTTCTCTTTTATCTATATATTAATATGTAAAGTAAAATCTATATTTAACCCTTTTTACTAAAATTATACGAACAGAGAAATATGAATTGTGGCACAGTTATAGTTTATATAGAGAAGGGGTGCAGAGGGATAATATACATTTAAATAAAATATATATAATAAATTGACTGTGGACGAGGCGAATGAGGTATGCAGGGACCGTAGCGGTTGGCGCTCCGTACTCTCTTACTACCCCGCCTGGGATGAAGCGTGAAGCTAAAAAAAATCTAATAATAAAATAAATATAACGGACACATGGTGTTTGTCATACACGTTTACATAAGGTAACATATTATATGTTGCTATGGCAACGCGTTGTCAACGCGTCAACGGTACATCCTATATTTTTAGCTGTGCTTTAATTTGCTGTTAGTAAAATTTTCAAGGTAAAAAAAGATAGAAAAGAAAATATACCGTTTCTGTTGTTATTTCATTGACATTACGCACTAAATAACGTAACTAAACGCCAGTTTTTCTAATTAATATATACGAACACGTTTAAAAAAGAAATCTAGAAACAAGAATTTGACTGAAAGTAAAAAGTAAATAAACAAGTAGAGTTAACTCGATTTGCTTAGACTTACCTCGTCAGGAATTTAAAGTACTAATGCATGTTTAATGTTCTTTACACTTCCTTCTATGAAGCGTTAAAATCGTTCAATTTTTTATTTAAAATATATATTTATGTTTCTTTCTTATTTATATTTTGTTGAAACTGAGATTTAGGTGGCAAATTTTTAAAAAAAATTTTAAAACAGTAATAAAATAATATGGCTTTATATATATACGATGAGGCCGGTAGTGGTGCAGTGTGAAAGCGTCTGACTGTAAACGCGATCGGTTGTGGGTTTGATCCCCGCTCGGGGGAGCGATTGTAGTTAAAATTATTTTCATTACCCCGCTCTGGGAAGACAAAGCGCGGCGTTCAGTAAAACACTCAACACGCAATGTCTCGCATTCTGTATACAGTGTCTTGACACTAGGTACTTTCTGTCTATCGTGCTATGCTCAGCTCAAACAAAATATACAGAAACTAACGAGTTTAAAAATTAAATATTGTTTATAAATTGTTTTTTTTCTGTAATAAATAAGCAAATGCAATAATTGAATGAAAGTACATGGACGAAACCAAATTTATATATATATATATTAACTTTACGCCTTTATTTATAAGGTTGACAGAAAGTAGGTAGGCATAAAGACACTTTGTACTCCACTTTCCGCATAACCCGATACTTTGCGTGCTGAATGATGGAACTCAATGCCGCGCTTATCTTACCAAAGCGAGAAAATGGAAATAATTTAAATATAATCATTCTTCCGAGTGGGAATCGAATCTACAGTCGCGTTTACCGTCAGGCACAGTCCTGGGCCACGACCGGCCTCTCACAATCAATTAAACTTATCCCATATATACTAACACTGGTAAATATTAATAATTTCATTTGTTTTTTACTATTTTAAAAAAGTTATTCTATGCTTAGGATTTGATGGATAACTTGTAAGAAAAGGTATAAGAATTTCGACGCAGCAGGTAGTAGAACGGATGGCTTAGCGATAAGAGCGCTTGGACGATTTTCAAGAGTCGTGGGTTGGAATCCCGTTGCGTTCATTTTTTTTATTTTTATGTTTTTTTTTTATTTTTATAGTTTGACGTAGACAAACTTGCATTATTAACAACAAAAAAATTATACAATCATCTTCAAATGGGAATTGAACTGACACCCATCACATACAATCAAACTTACTATAATTTTTTAGCTTCACGTTTTTATCCCACTAGCAGGGTACACAGGAAGTACGTAGTGTCAAGACACTTCGTACGCTTCGAGATATTAGGTGTAGAGTGGCGGAGCTCAACACCGCGTTTTGCCCAACCATAGCGAGGAAATTAATAAAATTTTATACCAAATTATAGTTATATTTCACAAAGATAAGCCATGTTTCCATTATTTCATCCAGAGTACTAGCCGCCACGTCGGGTTGGCAGATCTAAGCGTTTATGCAGATTACCCTTGTACTGGGTAATTTTTGGCAAAAGCTTCAAACTTTGGCTGTTTGCTTCATAGGATTAAAAGCCTGAACGTGCTGATGAATTAATATCTAACTATTACTCACATACGATAAACAATATATTGAAAGTTATATACATACTAATGTTATGTATACAAGAATATTATAATGGTTGCTAATATATATTATTAATATTTCGAGACAATGCGTGTTGAGCGGCGGAACTTAACGACGCATTTTAATATACTGGTGGTTATAATAATCTTGACCCAATAAGGAATAACACCCCAACTAAACGCATTTACAGTCAGACTCGCGGCTCCATGGTCTGAAATTACGCAGGAACTTCATGTTATTTATTTATTCCTATTTACTGATAAATAAGGAATAATTTATTCCAATTTACTGATAAATATTCACTAATAAATAAGGAACTATAAATATAATTATTCAATATATTCTAAAACTGTTTCTCAATCGATTTTTGTCTGAAGTGCCTTGCATGTAGTTGCTTCCTGTACGCATATATATATATATATATATATATATATATATATATATATATATATATATATATATATATATATATATATATATAGTTATTTTAATTTTGACATTTTTATATATCGATTACATGTAAATCATATCGATTCCTTAAAATATCGATTAGTGTTCAAGTGTTCATAATAACTTATATAGTGTCAAAACACTCCGTTCTCTAATTTTAAACTGTGTATAGACGAAAATAATGGTACATGTATAAAATATACATACATACATACATACATACATACATACATACATACATACATACATACATACATACATACATACATACATACATACATACATACATACATACATACATACATACATACATACATACATACATACATACATACATACATACATACATACATACATACATACATACATACATACATACATGCAACCATACATACATACATACATACATACATACATACATACATACATACATACATACATACATACCATATGATCAAAACATACGTCCATTATGATAATAACACACGTATTTTGATAGTTTAATGAATAGTTTTTTTGTTTGCAATTATGTTTTTTAACATCACTTAACTCGAAACGCTTTTTAGAGTGTTAGGTTAAAAATATAATAATCTTTTTGCTATACATGCAAGAACAAGTATGATGTGGAGTTTTTGCTGTGGAAAAAATAAATAAATTTTAATAAAATTACATTTTATTGCAACGTGAATAAAGAACGAGTACAGTGAAGCGGACTTATGTGAAATATGTTGTATAAAGTAAGTAATTTTTTTAAGTATCTCTCCTTTCATTGCATTTTGTTGTGAATATAGGTATGGGAGAGAAGTGGGCGTAAAGAGGCATAATTGTCGAACTCTATGACCTAACCTTAATAGATTTGTTATTTAGTACCCTTACATATAAATGTATTTTCACATACTCATTTCCTCGCTGTGGTAAGACAAAGCGCGGCGTTGAGTTCCGCCACTCAACACGCAATATCTTGTATTCGGCGGAAAGTAACGTTTGGAGTGTGTTGACACTAAGTACTTCCGGTCTACCTTGCCATGCGGGATAAAAGCGTGAAGCAAAAAATATATTTGGTAAATTTAATATAGATATTGTAAACGTGCTTTTACGTTGATCCATTTATCAATCTATCAATAAATGGTATAAAATCTTGCATAAATATGCATATTTGACTCACTTCCTCTAGTTAAATTAGCTTGATAATTATTATTATATATTCTTTATTTAAATTTATTATTTCCTCACTTCAAATATCTCTCTCACCATTTGGTAGGCTCCAATACTTTCATATTTCGCCTAAATAGTGACTTTGCACTTTGCATGACCAAAAAATAAAAAATATATATTTATATGAAATACGTTTTTTTATAGTACGGAAATCGCGTTAGGGTTTCATTCCTGATTGAGGATTCGGCTTGTTTATGTGGACCTCCGGACTGATATATGTAGGCCATGCTATTTACCCATTAAAATAGACAACGCAACAAACAAACAGACAGTAGTCCGTGCTACGTGTGACTTAGGACTACTGTAAAGTGTTCAAAACGTCAGGTTTTCAAAATGTATTTTCGAATACCCAAATATACGCGATTAATCCGTTTAAATAGTTTCATTTAAAATGTGTAAAAACCGCGAAAATCAAACACTCTATATAGTAACAGAATATGTGTTATTTTACTATTTTTAAAGTGTTGTTCCTCACTTAGGATTAGAAAACATTTTTAAAGAACAAGAAGTGCGGGTTCGAATCTTGCATCGTTCAAAAAAAATTATACATTTTTTTCAAGATCATATTTATTTTCAAAAGAATCAAGAAAGCTTTTCATACAAATGTATGTATGTATGCATGTGACGTCATACCGGAACACCGGAAATGATATGGCGGTGGGTTAATTATGAAATGTATTTCAAAATATACATTATCATTATGCCAATAACCCAATAATAGTGGAGGCTGATCGTGGCGCAGTCGGGCAGTGTCTGACTGGAAACGCGATCAGTTGTGGGTTCGATTCCCACAAGGGTGTGATTATATTTAAACTAATTTCTATCTTTCGCTATAATAAGAATCAATTGAATTCGGTGGTAAGCGAAGTATGGAGTGTTTCGACACTAAATTCTTCCTATCTAACCTGTAATGCGGGATAAAAGCGTGGAGCTAAAACAAAGTATATGCATCATAGACAGAAAGAGATTAAGGCTTTGAAGTGATATCTCACTCTTTACTCCATTTTCTTATGTTAAATTGTTTAATTGAGATATTATCATTCCTAAAAATGAGATTTGAATCCGCATCTACCATGTACAGTCAGTCCAGATATATTGTCATCTACACAATACAATAGGAATTTTAAACACGTGTTCAGTTGTGGGCTCGAATACAATTCGTGAGAATTTAAATTAGCTAGCGTGGCATTGAGTTCGCCACTCAACACGTAATGTTTCTAAAACAAAGAATAGATTGTCTAAACACTACATCGTCTGTAACTACCTTGCTGTGCGTTAAAGCTTGAAGCTGCCATAGGAATGGCTATAATAACCAAAAACAATATATTGCCAATAAAATTAGCATTTACGTAGAAAATTCGCCAGAATTTAAATCAACTTAATGCTTAAAACATATTATAGAATACATAAATGTTATATACGGCGGGTCATAACACTAGCGAGCCAGCAGCCGTAAATGTAAATGTAATAAAATTCTAGTAGTACAGGATACATTTGTATTTGATGTATCGATTATGTATACGAGTATACAGTAGCTGGGGAATGTTTGATATTATATTCATTTCCGTGGTCTGTTAAGACATAGCACAGTGTTGGGTTACGCACTCAATATTTAATGTTTCGTGTTTAAGTTCTATATTTTTTGCACAATTCTATCTGTCAATAATGTTATGTATGAGAAATTATCAAAACATTCAATATAAATAATAAATAAGCACAGAGGTCGGTCCTGGCGCAGAGGGATAGCGTTTGACTGTAAACGCGATCGGTTGTGGGTTCGATCTCCACTCGGAGGAGTGATTGTATTTAAAATTATTGTCACCCTCGCTCTAGTAAGACAAAATGCGGCGTTGAGTTCCACCACTCAACCCGCAGTGTCTTGAATTCGATGCAAAGCGAATTACGGAGTGTCTTGACACTAGATACTTTCTGTCTACCGTGCTATGCAAGGATGAATGCGTGAAACTAAAAAAAAAGAAGAATATTGGCCGTTCTATTCCAACACCTTTCACCATTTTTCTGATAGTAACATAATTCCACGTTTCATATATTTTCTGGCAAAAAACTGGTCAAGGTGGTTTTTGACCTCCTCATTTGAGGTGAATAGTTTACCGTCTAAAATATTTTGGAGTGACCGAAACCAATAATAATCCGATGGCACCAGGTCTGGAGTATATGGTGGGTGTGGCATTGTATCTCATTCAAGTTGTAAAAGGTCATGGCAAGTGACCAAACTTGTGTAAGGTCTCGAAAAAACGTACAAAAATTTGAACGCAGTGGGATTCGAACCTGCGTCTCTTGGATACCGTCCAAGTGCTCTGACCGATAAGCCATGCGTTCTACTACCGGCTACGTCGAAATTCTCATACGTTTTGTTATAACTTATTTATGTAGTTGGCATTTCTGTAGAGAGATTTTTAGGAATTTCCACTACTTAAAGATTATTGAGAAATAATCGTTTAGAGAGAATGCTATTTTATTTTAAAATTTACTATTTTTAAAGTGTTATTCCACACTTAGGATTAGAAAACCTTTTTGAAAAAAACATATAAAAATTTTGTAAAAAAATTTTAAAAAATTTTCAACTAAAAAATTTAGTAGAACAGTATTTTATACGTTTTTTCAGAAATATTTACTATGTAGAGTTAATTGGATTTTTTACATACAACACTTGTTATATGAGCTCTTAAATTATATAAAAATTATACGGCTTAAATGGGTAATTGGGTGCAAATAAAACATTTAAATCCTGTGAAAGAAACGAAAATATCTTCCAAGCAACCCAATTCATTTTTAAAAACATACTCCAAATATATATACTTCAAAAGACATACTTGTCTAACTGTTTGTAAATTTAAAATATTTTAACATACATGGAATTTGTTTTAGCGGACATCGTTGACCAGTGTTTACAATTTAGTTACTTAACGCTCATTTGAACGTTAAATATAATTATTCAATTTTTTATATCTACTTCAATATATTTCTCTTAACACTTGAAATGTCATATAAATAATTAAAACGAAAAAAAACTAAACCCAATTTAAATATAAACAGATTTCAAGAACTCATCTCCTTATGATTAAGTAGAAAAGTAATTTACATTCTCGCCTCAGTCTGTTTTACAGACGTTGTTTTCTATTTTAGAATTCCACTCAATTATATTGTGTATCATTATCATGTATTGACTCGAGTCAGTTTTAAATGAATTTCTCTTGAACTTGTAGTAAGTAATAATAAGCAGCATTCGAAACATTGCATGTGATGTGGCGTAACTCAACGCCGCACTATATTCTATCATAGCAGAGCAATAAAAAAATCTATATATAATCATTCCTACGTGTGAAAATCGAATTAAATGACAATTTAGAAGTTTTAAGATTTTATAACTTGCTATGTTAAATGTCTAACAATATATATATATATATATTACATAGCAGGGTTGACGAATTCGAGAAATCGTGTAGTGGAACTCAACGCCACACTTTGTTATTCAATCATTTTAATTATCAATCAATCCTCAGAGTGGGAATCAAATTCACAACCGATGGGGTTTACAGTCAAACGCTGTCCCACTGCGCCACGACCGTTCTCAAAAATAATAATAATACTTTTATGTAATTATATAAACAATATCTTCCTTACTGTAAAGATAACAATCAAACAATTATAAACAAAAAAATCCCTCACAATAACAAAAACAAAAACAATAAAATGCCTAATTGCCAACTATTGGAAAATTCAAACAAACATATGACAAAGGAGTGTCAACAGCTAACTTCATTATACTGTTCCACGTCGTCGGCCCTTTGTTTGCGATCACGGCTGGACGGACGCGTTCTAACATATTGTTAATAATTGTATATATATCCTATCGTTCCTACAAATATATATTTATATAAATTGTATATATATATATATATTTGTAGGAACGATCTTCAAATGTCAGTTTTGTATTAACAATGTATTGAGGCCTGATTGGCGGTTGTGGCGCAGTGGGAAAGCGTCTGACTGTAATCCCGATCGGTTGTTGTTCGATCCCCACTCGGGGGAGTGGTTATGTTTAAAATTATTTTCACCTCTCGCTCTGGTAAAGACAAATTGCGGCGTTCAGTTCCACCACTCAACACGCAGTGTCTGGAATTCGGTGGAAAGCGAATTACGGAGTGTCTTGACACTAGGTACTTTCTGTCTACCCTTAATAAACGGGATCAAAGCGTGAATCTAAAAAAAAATATTTATAAGCAAATTAGGCTAACACGTTGTAGATCTAATTTGATATACTAAAATAAAATTGCCACTGCTTAAAATTTGTAGGTAGATCTAAGGTTCATGACCGATACGGTCCGTGCTCCGTCATTTATTGTTATGATAATCCGGTCTCCACTTTAGACTATAGATAGCTTGCGTGTAGTCTAGCGGAACCTAACGCCGCGCTTTATTATCATTGTCTCTAAATGTGAATCGATCTATCCTACTATTCCATGATAGCTTCTAATATTAATAAGCTTTAATTACACTATTTATTCGTAACGTTCTAAATAGTTAGATTTAGAATATCTAATAATATTTTTACATATTATGTTTGATACATATCAAACATAATATTCTTGGAAAAAAATTGAGAAATTATTTTTCCACTATAATTTCTGCTTACCCAAAACACACAGTAATTAGTAATTAGCAAATATAAAAAAAATGTATACTTTCAGAGTGTTTACTTTGCATAGTTTTACCAAATCCCTTTGAAAACAATTACATCTTCAAGGGCCTTGAACAATGAGACAGGAATGAGAGTGTAAAGGGACCGTTATCAGTCATCTACTGATTAGGGAGTGAAAGAGATGGCTATATAAAAATATATCATCTATATGGCCGTGTGAGAAAGACAGCGTCAAAGTTACCGCACATTTAGAATTCATTGAAAAAGTCGGAAGTTGAAAGTTATCTGATTGTAAAATGATAACGGTCTCCAGCGGACAGTCGGGCGGACAAGTAATAACGTGTTTAAATGAAAATCGTATAAAAAATATACTAGAAAATGTTATTTATTTTTTTTAGCTCCTCGCTTTTATCCCGCATAGCAGGGTAGACAGAAAGTACCTAGTGTCAAGACACTCCGTACTTCGCTTTCCACCGAATTCGAGACATTTCGTATTGAGTGGTAGAACTCAACGCTGGTCGTTGTCTTTCCAAGAGCACGGAAGTGAAAATAATTTAAATATGGGGTTTCCCAATAAGAACAATATGTTTTGAAATTGAAATAAAACATGTAATATATGTTCGAATTTCGTGCTCAATGGAAATTATATGCTATTTATGATTTAAATAAAATATCGTTCAAACGACCATCACGACTTTTTTTGCACTGGTGAATACGATCGGTCCAATTTTCGATGACTCGGTGCAGCATTTCGGCTGGTATGGCCGCTGTAGTCGCTCGAATGTTGTGTTCAAGGTCTTGAATCGTAACTGGTTTATTGGCATACACTTGAGATTTAACATACCCCCACAAAAATAGTCCAAGGGTGTTAAATCGCATGATCTTGACGGCCAATTGTGAGGACCGTTGCGAGAAATAACCGACTCACCAAACTTATAACGCAATAAATCCATTGTGACGGTCGCAGTGTGGCATGTTGTAACATCTTGTTGAAAATAAATGTCGTCCGCATCGATTTCATACACTCCAGGAAAAAAATCGTTCAAAGCGATAACAGTCGCCATTGACAGTAACAGTACGGCCTTCGTTGTTTTTGAAAAAGTACGGGTCAATGATTCCACCGTACTATAATCCGCACCAAACAGTAAATTTTTCAGGATGTAATGGTATTTTATGAACCACTCTTGGAATTGACTCACTACAGTAACGACAATTCTGTTAGTTCACATAACCATTGAGCCAAAAGTGAGCCTCATCTCAATAGATGATTTTCCTATGAAATTTGGTGTCCGTTTCCATCATTTCAAGCGCCCAATCAGCAAATTCACGACGTAATCGATGATTTGCTGATGGATTGAGTTCTTGTGCCAACACAATCTTGTATGGATGTAGGCCAAGATCCATACGTAAAATTCGCCAGGTGGTCACTCTGGATAAGGCCAATTCTTGTGCACGTCGTGGAACGGAAACATTTTGATTTTCTTCGACACTGGCTGATACGGCGGCAATATTTTCTTCACTACGGCCTGTCCGTTGTCGTGTTGGTGGTCTACTATCTTGCAAAAAATATTCATTTTCCAGTTTTTGGATTATGCGACGTATAGCGAGCTCAGACGGTTCACCATGACGACCATATTTAGCACGAAATGCTCTTTGAGTAGAGACAATACTTCTCGAATTTTGATAGAAAATTTGGACAATTTTAAAACTTAATTAATTAAATGGCGAACATTATTAAACACAAAACAATACAAATGTCAAATGTTAAACAATCAAAATGGCGGCTGTGAGCTATCAAAATCCTATCATCCCTATTGGGATACACTGTATAATCCACATCCGAGTGGGGATCGAACTCACAACCGATCGCGTTTACAGTCAGACGCTGTCACACTGCGCACGACCGGCCACAAAATAAAATCCAAAATATTTTTAGAAAACACATGAAAAATGAATTTAAATGAATAAATTCTTATATACGTATTTAGCTTAGGCGTGTTGTAAACACGTAGTGATTAGTGGTAAGAATGTTTAGATGGTCACCGATACTATTAATTGTATATTCTCTAAAAATATTTCTACTGTCCTAAGTATGTCAATAAAACATTACAAATATTAAAATATTCAAAAATTTTTTTACTTTCTTAACTCGATAAACGTGAAAAAGGGACAAAAGGAAGAAGAAGGGGGCTCACAGTTTATGTCTAGTGACAGTTTATTTCTTTCTTTTATAAAGTAAAAGAGAAATAAATTAATCCCGTTTCTGACTACGTTTTTCGAAATCACTTTAGATATTTAAAGGAACAAATATCATCATTTTTTATTTTTTTTTATTTAGCGTCACACCTTATCCCTGGCGGGGTAGTCAGAGAGCAAGGAGCGCCAAACGCTACGGTCCCTGCGTACCTCTTTCGCCTCGTGCACAGTGTTGCTGATACTGTGTTTTCGAAGGTCAATCGAGGTCTCCTCGACCTCTCGTACCACTCACTATCATTATCATATGTAATTTAAAATTATTATAGTATATCAGTATTAATAAATAATTTGTTAAAATTTATATATTTTAATTCATTTATATAAATGTATTTAATTTTACATAATCATTTTGTAATTCTTTATTCATAAAAGTATACTAGATTGGCTTCGTATATTATTCAAAAAAATTCATGTTAGCAATAAGTATCGTAATGCAATGGGACGTCGACTCACTATAACTGCAATTGGTAACAGGTTCGATTCAGATTCTCAATGTGAGAAGGATTTCTTTTTAGCTTCACGCTTTTATCTCGCATAGCAGGCTTGACAGAAAGTATCTAGTCTCAAGACACTCCGTACTTCGCTTTCCACTGAATTCGAGACATTGCGTGTTGAGTGGTGGAACTCAATGCCGCACTTTGTCTTTACAAGAGCGAGGAAGTGAAAATAATTGAAATATGATCGCTGCCCCGAGTGTGGATCGAACCCCACAACCGATCGCGTTTACAGTCAGCCACTGCCCCACTGCACCACGACCGGCCATGATGGAAAGATTCTATGTACACTATTTCAATTTCTCCGATCTGTTAAGAAAATGAACGTGACATAGTTACGCCACTTGAAGCGCAATATTTCGATTTTGTGCAAGCAGTGAATGACATGTCATGACAATATGCTCTATCTGACCACCTGTGTTGGAGAAGCCATGAAGATAATGATAATATAATTGTTAATTATTGAAAATAGCATTCACTAATAATAAATTTGAATTATATATTACATGTTTGAAAAAACGTATAAAAATTTGAACGCAGTGGGATTCGAACTCGCGCCTCTTGGATACTGTCGAAGCGCTCTGACCGCTAAGCCATGCCTACTACCAGCTGCGTCGAAATTCTTATACATTTGTTACAGTTTATATATGCTGTTAGCATCTCTATAGAGACATGCTAACAATATAAGTTGTTTTTTCAAAACTGTTTTCTAATCTTAAAAATAGTAAATATTAAAATAAAATAGCAATCGCTCTTGTTAAATGATTATTTCTTAATAATCTTTAAGTAGTAGAAATTTGTAAAAATCTCTCTACAGAGATGCTAACAACATAAATAAGTTGGAAAAAACGTATAAAAACTTCGACGCAACCGGTAGTAGAACGCACGGCTAGCGGTGAGAGCACTTAGACCGTATCCAGAAGCACAGGTTTGAATCCCGCTGTGTTCAAATTTTTATTTAGTTTTTCAAAATGTTTTCTAATCCTAATAGCACTTTAAAAATAGTAAATGTTGAATTATAATTCTTATTTCTATTATACTTCATTAATTCCCGCGTTGCATATCAAGGTATTCAGGCAACCTGAAGTGTCAAGACACTTGTCGGCTTTATGCACAAAATAGAGATATTGACAGTGAGTAGCAAACTCAACATCGCATTTTGTCTTACCAGAGTAGATAATATAGTCGAGTCTGAATTTATTTAATACTTATTTTACTATCCGTTTTTTTATATTTAACAAAAAAAATAATTAAGTGCATTAAACGTACCAAACAAAAGGGAAAATTTATCCAAATGTATATGATAAAAAATATTATTTATTTAAATTTTAAATTCTATAAAATAACAATATACGTTACCACTTTTCGCTATAAGTGTACGCTTACGATCAAACTATTATCGCAATGGAATCATCCCACTATTAATTTACAATCAGTACCAAACAGTAACAGGAGCTATTTCGTTTTAGTAGGAACACTAGGATGCAGATTTCGCCCGTTTCAAAGCTTGTGTGTTGGGTGGCAAATGTCAGTAGACTGGGGGCGATGAGAATATTTAATAAATAGCCATCAAGACCAGAGTGAAATTCAAATTCTATGTTTTCTTTTCAATCAGTCCGAAAAATATAACAAATAATTTTTATTTTTTCGCTGAATTGTATGACAAAGCGTGGCGTTCAGTTCCGCCACCCAACTGTGTTCCACAAACAATTAATATGTTACATTTTACTTAACCACTGGTGCCTCCACCTATACAGACAGCCTACAGACAGCCAGTCGTGCAACATCTTACTATAGATACAGTCGTAAATTCGTAAGTGCTCGATCGCTACTGTAGAGCTGTCACCTAATTTCAAAGTCATGAGTTGTAAAGTGCTACAACCATTTGTCTTTCGTTCTTGATGTGTTCAAAGTACTTTACATTTACATTTCTAGAGATAAACTTGCTTTTTACTTTATCGTTTTAGTTTAGAGTGTATTTAATTAGTTAAAGCATTAATATTTATACAGGGTGAACTGTAATATAGGTGTTCATTGAAAACCCAGATTTAAGTAGTCTATATAAATGCGATACAGATAAAAATTTTTATACAAGAAAAGGTTAAAGGTTGAAGCCGGTCGTGGCGCAGTCGTGTCGTGGCGGTGGGACAGCGTCTGACTGTAAGCGCGATCAGTTGTGGTTCGATCCCCACCCGGGGCAGTGATTATATTTAAATTATTTCAACTTTCTCGCTTTGGTAAAGATAAAGTCCAGCGTTCAGTTCCACCACTCAACACGCAATGACTCGAATTCAGTGAATTCAGAAAGCGAAGTACGGAGTGCCTTGACACTAGGTAATTTCTGTCTACCGCTATGCGGGATAAAAGCGTGAAGCTACAAAAAAAAAGGTTTTACTGAATAATTAATTATCTATTTCTCGGTATCTAACATCGGTATTATATACTTTAGACTTTGTGACTTTTACTGGCAATGAACATTCATCAACCGCCGTATCGTATACCGTCGTCTGGCACCTAACTCTTTTAAATTTCATAGTAATTTCCTTTTAAATTTCCTACCTTCAAATTCAGCTCTTCATGCCATTGTAAAGTGGATATTTTAGACATTTTTTATTAGAAAACGTCGTAATGGGAAATAGCGTCTTTGTCCTCAGTACTTTTTTATTCATAAATCACCGTTTGTCAATATTGTCTTCTTGACATTCGTATTATTTTTATAGATTTATTGAAATACTCTATACTAATATAATATTTAGTTTTCCAATACTAGCTGAGGCCAGTTGTGGTACAGTGGGACAGCATCTGACTGTAAAACGCAAACCGTTGTGGGTTCGATCCCCACTCGGGGGAGTGATTGTATTTCTAGTATTTTCACATCCTCGCTCTGGTAAAAGTCATATGCGGCGTTGAGTTCCACCACTCAACACGCAATATCTCGAATTCGGTGGAAAGCGAAGTACGGAGTGTCTTGACACTAGGTACTTTCTATCCTGCTATCCGGGGTTCAGCGGCAGGTTGACATCGTGAGTTCGGTTGTACGTAATTGGTTTTGGATTCAATTCCCATTCGGGGAAATGATTATATTTAAAACTAGATTCGCTCACTGCTTCGTATGTATATTGTATTGTATAAAACTATATTATCACAGAAATATTTCTCCCCCCGCGCCGTGAGTCCTCATCTATTAGGCACTTTACGGCGCTCAAGTCAATCATATCGTTATAATTTTTAAGTTATTAGGCCAAATCATTTGGTGTGAAAGACATAATTAATCTATATTAAATACTTAAAGGTTTGATAAATAATCTAAAATGTACATTGTAATAAATTATCCAATTTAATGTAATGGCTCCCACATAAAGGATAGATGTTAGTGTAACTCCAATTAATTTTTAGCTGGCTTAATTGATATGTATCATTATATTACGGCCAAATCACATATAAAATGTAATTGTAGTCTATATATTATTCCTTTCCTATCATCAGAATTTTTGCCTTTATAATATTAGTAAGAAAACTATCGACACTTTCCGCTAGCACCCTCACACCCTCACCGCTGTACACACCTCGCACATTAATGCACGCGTGGATATGACGTTATAATTTGAAAACGATAATAATTCCTTGCATGTTGGTTGAAATTAAAGGTCAAGGTCATTTTAAAATTAAAAACATATACATAAAATTGTTGATTGATGTTATATAGCCTATATCCTTTCTCGATAAATAAACTATTTAAAACAGAAAGAATTTTTCAATTTCAATCAGTAGGTCCTAAGATTAGGGCGTACAAATAAACAAACAAACAACAAACTCTTCGAATTTATATTATTAGTATAGATTTATATACATATTTTTCGATCCGGTAAGTCAAAATGCGGTATAGAGTCACCGTTAATGGACTTGACAATAGGTTGGATCTGACTTAGCTGCTAACTTTAAACTAAAATGTTGGTTAAAACTCATCGATTAATATTTACAATACTCATACAATGCTAGAAAAACCCTTCATTTGTTTTCTATTTGTATTATCCTATATTATACCTTTTAATTATTAACAAGTAATTTCACTCACCTTCCTCTACACTCTGCCGTGACAGAAAGAACTTAATTTTTCTTAAATGTTTTCTAATCCTAAGTGTGGAATAACACTTTAAAAATAGTAAATATTAAAATAAAATAGCAATCTCTCTTGTTAAACGATTATTTCTTAATAATCTTTAAGTAGTAGAAATTTGTAAAAATCTCTCTATAGAGATGCTAACAACATAAATAAGTTGTAACAACGTTTAAGAATTTCAACGCAGCTGGTAGTAGAACGCGTGGCTTAGCGGTCAGAGCGCTTGGACGGTATCCAAGAGACGCGGGTTCAAATCCCGCTGCGTTCAAATTATTATACATTCTTTCAAAAGTGTTTTCTAATCCTAAGTGTGAAATAACACTTTAAAAATAATAAATATAACTTAATTTATCTAGATAAAATTTTTTAAAAACAGTGACTTTTGCGCAGGAGAATTATTTGTTACAATTTTTATATATGAGGTTCATATTATTCGAACTAGGGAGCAAATCAATATCCATTGTCTTATGATAATTTCAACAAATATAAAATTATATACATGAATGAATACACCATATGAATGATAATGAGGCCGGTGGTGGCGCAGTGGGACAGCGTCAGAATGTAAACGCGATCGGCTCTGGGTTCGATCCCCATTCGATTGTGATTATATTTAAATTAATTTCACTTCTACCAGAGGTAAGACAAAGTGCGGCGTTGAGATCCACCACTCAACACGCAATATCTCGAATTCGGTGGAATGCGAAGTACGGAGTGCCTTGACACTAGGAACTTTCTGTCTATAAAAATCTATCTGAATTCCAGGTGGCCGTTACATGATAGGCGGCAGTCGTGGTGACATTCTGGTGATAAGAGAAGCGAGGCCTGATGACGCTAGCTCTTACTCTTGTGAAGCGCAACACGCCCTCACTGGGGAAAAGAGGAGAAGTGGGTCAGCTATGATAGCCGTCTCGCGTAAGTATATACGCGTTTAGTATTGCTTTGAATACATACGAGAACAAAGAATTGTTTTAAAAGAATTACGAATATCTTCCTTGCAGAGAAATTTTAATTCTTATATTTTTAGTAGAAACAAAAAGAACAATGGATGGAACAATTCATTAAAAAAATTACTAATTATGCACATATTTTTTGTTTTTTTTGAAAGTATCTAGTGTTAAATTGTAGTGTGTTAAGTTGATTTGGGACATTGCGTGTTGAGTGGTGGAACTCAAAGCCTTTTGTCTTGCACCAGAGCAAGGAAGTGAAAACAATTTAAATATAATCACTCTCCCCAAGTGGGGATTGAATCCACAACCGATGGCGCTTACATTCAGACACTGTCACACTACGCCACGACCGACCTCTAAATAATTATATATATCATAATATATAACAAAAGTTAAACAATGCTGTCAATCCTTCTCTGTTCACATTAGATCCATCTGGAAGTATGGCACCTAGAATTTTGACAATATCAGACGACGAGACAGTACCTCAAGGTGGAGATATACGTCTCGTCTGCTGCGCTATTGGAAGTCCACCGCCTACATACAGGTAAAACTCTTAAAATGATCCTACTTTGAACCCACGTCTATTTGTTTATTGAAGTATTTAATTTCTATATATCCCATGATCTCATGGCACCCAACACCAAACCACAATTTCACCACATTTATTATCCTAGTTGGTTCCGTCACGCAAATGGTCGCCTGAGCCCAGTATCGAACAGCATCAGGATTTCCGTGTCAGACCAAGTCCTCATCATCAGACGTGCCCAGATATCTGACAGCGGCGTGTGGACTTGCCGGGCTCACAACCAATACGGGGAACAACGGCGAGACGCCAGGCTTAGAGTTCGCTCTAGATTGGTTGTTAGCGTACATCCACAACTGCAGGTAATCTTTACATTGATTAATTACAAGAAAATTAAGAAATTTTATCGATTTTTAAATTGATATATATATATATATATATATATATATATATATATATATATATATATATATATATATATATATATATATATATATAAACAATGTTTTTTGAAGCAGTCAAAGGAGTGCCTAGACACTATTTTGTCTTTAAACATTCTGCTATGCAGGATAAAGTATGAAGCTGGTTTTTTTTTAATTATTATATATAAAATTTATTTCAATTCTTTATTCATGAAGTTTACACGAAGAAGAATACACGAAGGAGATTGTATACTAGAAATGAGTTCAATTTTATCTGAGATATGTTCATAAGTTGTAATATTAAGTGCTCGAAAGGTCGGGTTTTCAAAAATATATTTTAGTATACCAAAATATACACGATTAATCTGTTTAAAATAGTTTCATTAAAAATGTTTAAAAATCACGAAATTCAAAGATTCTCCGTCAAGAGAAAATATATATATATTTACAATAGTATACAGGGAAAACTTAGAAATGATTTCTACTTTACAAAAATATCAAGTTATTATTGTTATTTTAGTACGTTTTTATTAATAAAAAAAATAATAAAGAATAATTAAAACTTCAATTTATTTATTATATCTTTGACAAAATGCGGCGTTGAGTTACGCTAATGAACATCATGTAGTGAAAAGTTGTGTTTTTACACTAAGTTCTCTTTGCTGTATGATAGTAAATATATGGATGGCCGGCGCCTACGTTCAGCAGTGGATGGCGAAAAGCAGAGAAAATGTACATATATATTTTTTATAGCTTCACGCTTTTATTCCGCATAGGAGAAAGTACGTAATATCAAGGCACTCCGTACTCCGCTTTCCGCTGAATTCGAAACATTGCTTATTGAGGACGGAACTTAACGCTGCACCTTATCTTATCAGAGCGAGATAGTGAATATTATTTAATTCCCTGACTAAAAGTTCTGTCATCTAAAATATAAAGCTCTTAAGACGTAAAGCGAAAAAGACTTTGAAATGTGAGGTTTGATTGAGCTTTTGGTCACAGATAACAATTTTTTTTTAGCTTCACCCTTATCCCGCGTTGAAGGGTAGACAGGAAGTACCTAGTGTCAAGACACTTCGTACTTCGCTTTCCACCAAATTCGAGACATTGCGTGATGAGTGGTGGAACTCAACGCCGCACTTTGTCTTTTACCAGAGCGAGGAAGTGAAAATAATTTAAATATAATCACTCCCGAGTGGGGATAGAACCCTCAACCGATCGCGTTTACAGTCAGACGCTGTCCCACTGCGCCACGACCGGCCTCAACAATATTAATTGACATTAAATATTTAATTTACTCAAATAAATGATAAACTGCGACCATACTTCAAATCAAATATGATATACCAAACAAATATAAAATTTAAAAGTTACCAACAAATTATAATACATATAATAATTTTAAAAATATAAATTAAATTACAATTTCTTGAAACCCGATCGTATTAAATATTTACTTTATAACCATCCAAAGTACTTTACAGTGAATTGTTCCAAACACCGCCGGCGGTCTTCTCGAAAACCTTTTCTCATACTGGAATGCTGCACAATACCTTATAACCATTTAGGTATATTTACAAAGGCATTATTTGATCTTATATTTCTATTTACAATTTTGTTAAAAATTTACTTAGAAAATTTGCTTTGATAATATTTGTAATTAAATGTATTGTTTATTTTAATGTATTGATTTGTAATTATGGAGGCCGGTCGTGGCGTATTGGGACAGCGTCTGACTGTAAACGCGATCGGTTGTGGGTTCGATCCCTAATCGGAGGAGTGATTATATTTAAATTATTTTCACTATCTCGTTCTGGTAAAAGACAAAGTGCGGCGTTGAGTTCCACCACTCAACACGCAATGTCTCGCATTCGATGGAAAGCGAAGTATGGAAGGTCTTGACACTAGGTACTTTCTGTCTACCCTGCTACTCTACTATGCAGAATAAAAGCGTGAAGCTAAAAAAATATTGTAAGTATAAAAATAGATTTGAAATCAAAATTGAATTTCATATAAATGGAATAAGAGTAGAGAGTGAGAGTTTGAAGGAGTAGAGACTTGTTTAGTGAAGGAGAGCATCAAAGAGTTTAGAGATTTTTAAAGAGATCTCATAAGCCTACATATATATATTATATATATATATATATATATATATATATATATATATATATATATATATATATATGATATATGTCCCAGGAACTGCTACTTCCTCTCTATGGAACGCGTATGGAATGCTGGCTTCTTCTCTTCTTTTGGGCATATTTGTATTAATGACTGCACTTTCCCAAATAATTTTATACATTACAATATATTAAAATATATATTTATAATTTAGTTAAAAAAACAATATGAGAAAATTTTGGTATAATGTATGAAATATTAATCATCGAGGCCGGTCGTGGCGCAGTGGGACAGCGTCTGACTGCGTGATCTGTTTTGGATTGTACATTTTCTTTGTAATTTTGTCCTATTTTTTTTAGCTTCACGCTTTCATCCCGCAGAGCAGGGTAGACAGAAAGTACCTAGTGTCAAGACACTCCGTATTCGAGACATTGCGTGTTGAGTGGTTGAACTCAACGCACATTGTCTTTACCAGAGTCTTTATTTTCTCTTTGGTCGTAATATAATGACACATATCAACTAAATCGGCTAAAAATCCATCGGAATTGTTATATAAACATGATGCAGTGTAGGATTGTTTATCTTAAATAGTTCTAAATAAACACCCGGGATAGTAAATATTTATCCTTTACGTGGAAGCCATTGTGAACAAAATATTGAACTATAAATTTAAATTAATTGAATACTTTATTACAATACACATTTTAGAATATTTATAAAACCTTTAAGTATTTAATATAGATTAACTATGTCTTTAGAACCAAGTAATTTGGCCGAATAGTTTAAAAATTATAACAATATGATTGACTTGAGCGCCGTAAAGTGCCTAATAGATGAGGACTCACGGCGCGGGGGAGAAATATTTCTGTGATAATATAACGATAACTGTCAAGTACAATTACACCCATACCTCGCTTTGCGTCGGGGTTACGTTCTAAAAAACACGACGCAAAGTGAAAACAGATTTTCTATAGCATACCATTTAAAGATCGAAGATACGTTCCAGGCTTACGAAAATATGGTTTTTTTAAATATAAAATAGAACATAGTAAAATTTTTCAAACAAAAATAATATATATAAAATATATTCAATTTTACAAAATAAACTATATATTCATTTAATCTATGAAATTTTATTTAAAATTAATCCCTGTCTGATGAGTCCATAGTGGGTGTTGTCGTAGGTCGGCTTTCTTTCACAAAAAATTGGCCCAATATTTGTTGAACAGTTTTTTTTTTTCAACGTAAGATAAATATCCTTATAGCAAAAGCTATTCGTAGCTATCGCCTGGGACACTTAAACTCCTTCCACTGTCAGAAACGTTTCTTCAAAAAATCTCCATAGCTTCGCAAATCAAACACATCGCTTTAGAAATTTGGAGGTTTGGAGGTTAAATTTTGTTCTTTGGAGATTTTCTATTAAACGGTCACTGTCAACTTCTTCATTAGCAAAATGCAATTCCAGTAGCAATATATCCTTAGCGCTAGCAACTCATTTGTGTCGGTCCCCTCCATACCTTCGAAATGAGACTAGCTAAATTGAAAATTTCCTGACGAACAGCTGGTGTACTATTAACTTCCGCAGCGATTTTGTGCCAAAATCCATTCATGCAAGATAGTTGAACCTCTTCCGACGAGTCAGAAATTATTTTTATGTCTTTCTTGATGCTGAACTTTTTCCAAAATTCCGAAATGGTGAGCTTATTTTGATCATCAAAGATCACTCCTTGTACGCGTTATCATTTCAGCATCTAGTGATATTTCAAATTTTGCAGCCTCTCTTATTTTATCCCCATCTCGATCTCTAATAGTTCTGACAGTTGTTGTAGCCAAAGCAAATCTAATTTTGTCTCCAAGCTGATAGTTTTTTTAGTATTTTTGGCAATTCTACCAGCAGTGCCCTCATATTTGGGTAAAAATTACAAATTATTTGAAAGAAGAATATAACTCTGCCAATAAATAAATTGGAGAAATTTATCTTTTTTGTAACCAAAAATCCCACGTAATAGTTTATATATTTAAATTTATTATTCTCTTTAAAAAAAACAACATACTACTTTCCTTATACTATATATTTAAACTAGACTCTAAAATAAGCAAAACAAAGCAAAAATAAAATTGTATTAAATTTGAGTTGATTTTTAGTTAGTGAGGGAATCCCCAACTTTTATTGGCAAGGAGCAATCAAAGACAAAGATGTTGCCAGGTTTTAGAAAAAAAATTCAAAAAAAAAAAATTAAGAATCCAAAACAAAGCAACTTCCAAAATCTAACGAAGCACATTGAAAATCAATAAAAATTAAGCAGCGACGTTACTTCGAATAAAACGCAAAACGACACAACGCGAAGCGAGGTATTGATGTATAGTATATAGTTCACCATTGGGGCGAAACCGCGAGCGATATCTAGTATAATAATAAAATATGATTAAATAAATAAAATATAAACCAAATAGAATATAGAAAAGAACATTTTAACTGGAATAAAAAACAAGCAGTCGCGGTACCTTCCACTACGTAAGGAGCTACTGCAGACATTGATGCCCCTTTCACCCCCGCAGTCATCCACTACGTTGCGCGGATCCACAGACATATGCCCCGTTATTTTACTATTAAATTAATTATTTTCGTTATATATTTTGAATGGAATATCCGACTTTAATAATTTACAAAGTATGGGGTTTCCCAATAAGAACAATATGTTTTGGAATTGAAATAAAACATGTAATTTATGTTTGAATTGCGTGTTTAATGGCTTTATTTGATAGGAAATTTTATGTTATTTATGATTTAAGCAAAATATCGTTCAAATAACCGCCACAACTTTTTTTGTACTGGTAAATACGATCGGTCCAATTTTCGATGACTCGGTGCAGCATTTCGGCTGGTATGGCCGCTATAGTCGCTCGAACGTTGCGTTCAAGGTCTTGAATCGTAGCTGCACATTATTGGCATATACTTGAGATTTAACATACACCCACAAAAAATAGTCCAAGGTTAAATTGCATGATTTTAGTGGTCAAATGTGAGGACCGTTGCGAGAAATAACCGGCTCACCAAACTTATCACGCCATAAATCCATTGTGACGGTCGCAGTGTGACATGTTGCACCATCTTGTTGAAAATAAATGTCGTCCGCATCGATTTCATACACTTCAGGAAAAAACAAATCGTTCAACATGCCACGATAACGGTCGCCATTGACAGTAACAGTACGGCCTTCGTCGTTTTTGAAAAAGTACGGGCCAATAATTGCACCGTACCATAATCCGCACCAAACAGTCAATTTTTCAGGATGTAATGGTGTTTCATGAACCACTCTTGGATTTGATTCACTCCAGTAACGACAATTCTGTTTGTTCACATAACCATTGAGCCAAAAGTGAGCACGAAATATTTAGCACGAAATGCTCTTTGTGTAGAGATAATACTTCTCGAATTTTGATAGAAAATTTGGACAATTTTTAAACGTTGAGGTAACGTGAACTTATTTATGATTAAATGACAAACATTACTAAACACAAAACAACACAAACGTCAAACGTTAAACAACTAAAGTGGCGGCTGTGAGCTATCAAAATCCTATCATCCCTATTGGGAAACACTATATATATTATTGAAATGATCTTAATTTAAATATTATTTAATGGGGTAAGGATTAATACAGAGATATGAATAATGGGATTAGATTCTTGTAGCCTTTTCTTCGACTTTTAAAATATACAAAAGTAGTTATGGTGGCGTAACTACAGTAGTTGGACCATATGGTATCGGAGATTTTTTCGTAGATATTGATACTATTTATAAAGCTCTATAATATTATATATATATATATATATATATATATATATATATATATATATATATATATATATATATATATATTACTATATACTCCATTAAAAAGATACTGTGATTTTTCATACTACTGTCGTGGCGGCGCGACATGGAACGTGGTAGCAAATTGAAAAATACCCGGAGGAATTCAGATCGGTTCTGATGGCTCACGTTTGTCGTATATCGACCGAATGTCTCATAGCTTCAACGAAATCTAGGCTAAGAATACACATGAATAATGAATAGAAGACATGGTTGACGGTACAAAAAGACTGAGAAGTGGTTGAACGAACGAGGTGGTGGCGGGTTCTGTAACGAGAAAATATATACGTGATATAATATTTTGTAGGTTCTAGTTTGACGTTGCGTTTATTTAAATTAATATGAATTTTTTTGTATACTATATAATATTTTTTTATATTATTTAATTTATATTTTTTGTATAGGCAGATAGAACCTAGCGTCAAATTCGTTGTCTACTTAACGCTTGAATTCAAGATTAGTGTTATATTCACGTGAATATTTTGTTTTTTTTCATGGTTTTTCTCGTACAGCAGAGTAGGTTAGTACCTAGAATCCAGAAATTTCAATTTCCGCCTTATATTCAAACACCGCGTACAGAATAGTAAAACTTAACGCCGTGGTTTTAGTTATTTTTGACGGAGTTGGTACTTTTTTAGAGTAAGACGATGAAAATAATTGTAGTATTATTTGAATAATGTGAAAATCGAGTTTATTCCGAAGGTCAATAGCGTCTAAATTCTTATAAATATATAAAAATATTTAAAAATCTTTAGTCTTACATACAAAAAGTATCTTTATTATTATTATATCAAAAAAATATCAATATTTTTGTTTTTAGCTTCACACTCATATCCCATATAGCAGGGTAGACAGAAAGTACTTAGTGTCAAGACACTCCGTACTTCGCTTTCCACCGAATTCGAGACATTACGTGTTGAGTGGTGGAACTTAACGCCGCATTTTGTGTTACCAGAGCAAGGAAGTGAAAATAACTGATATATAATCACTCCCCTGAGTGAGGATTGAACCCGCAACCGATCGGGTTAACAGTCAGACGCTATCCCACTGCGCCACGACCGGCCCCATCAATAATTATATATTTCCTATATGGAAATTTAACCTAATCATTATTTTCTATTAAATAATTCCCAACTGCGCTACAATACCGTAATATAATAAAACTAAAATTTAAGTTTTAGTTGTAAGGTATTTCACACCCCAGCACAAAGTTCTAATGACGTTATAATAATTATACAACATCCGTTATCCCCATTTGGCGTAGTTAGAGGGGGAGCCTAGTGTCAAGACACTCAGTTCCCTATATAGGAAAATAATAATAAAAATATATGTAAATTAATTAATATAGATTACTAAATACGTAATTACGTTGCTCGCCGCCTAATAATTCAGGCATACGTGTTAATGGAGAACTCAACGCCGTATATTGTGTTACCAGAACGGAGAAATATCTTTTAAATACAATCATTCCCCCGACTGGGAATCGAACCCACAACAGATAAAGACAAGAAAGCCAAAAAATTTTGTAAAGACAAAAAAATAATTTAAGTTTAATAAAAAAGTTACATCAGCTTTTTCCCCCATTACTGACTTTTTGTAAGTAAACGTACTTCAAACTTGTATAACGGCTCGCGCTTCAACATGAATGGTATTTTAATGTGTTTAAACGAATTTTGATAACTCAGACGTTAAGCTTTTATCCCGCATAGCAGGGTAGACAGAAAATACCTAGTGTCAAGACACTCCATACTTCGCTTTCCACAGAAGTCAAGATACAGAACTCAACGCCGCACTTTGTATTTACCAGAGCGAGAAATTGGAAATATTTAATCACTCTCCCGATTGGGAATCGAACCCACAACCGGTCGCGTTTAGGGTCAGACTCACTCGGCCGATGTCGGTCGCGTTACAAGTACCGGCAAGGCGAGCCAGGTGTGTCTAATTTAAGACAAAGATAGAAAGAGTTTCCGTAAACGGTGTTTTCTATTCAGATCGATATAATTTTGCAGTATCCGAAAAGTCCTAGAAGTCTTTTATTTTTAAAAAAATATTATCTAGAATTAATATTAATATTAACACGAAGTATTTACATATAAGATTTAAAACTAAGTCGATTCGTATACAATGAATTATAAAATTATAAAAAACATTTTATTTTTCTAAAATAAGAAAAAGTACAGTTTTCCTAATAGGGATGATAGGATTTTGATAGCTCACAGCCGCCATTTTGGTTATTTAACATTTGACATTTGTATTGTTTTGTGTTCAATATCGTTTGCCATTTATTCATAAACAAGTTAACGTTACTTCTACCTTTGAAAACTGTCCAAATTTTCGATCAAAATTCGAGAAGTATTGTCTCTACTCAAAGAGCATTTCGTGCTAAATATGGTCGTCATGGTGCACCGTCTGAGCTCGCTATACGTCGCATAATCCAAAAACTGGAAAGTGAATATTCTTTGCACGATAGTAGACCACCAACACGACAACGGACAGGCCGTAGTGAAGAAAATATTGCCGCCGTATCAGCCAATATCGAAGAAAATCAAAATGAAAACCTGGCGAATTTTACGTATGGATCTTGGCCTACATCCATACAAAATTGTGTTGGCACAAGAACTCAAGCCAGCAGACCGTCGATTACGTCGTGAATTTGCTGATTGGGCGCTTGAAATGATGGAAACGGACACCGAATTTCATAAAATCATCTTTTCAGATGAGGCTCACTTTTGGCTCAATGGTTATGTGAACAAACAGAATTGTCGTTACTGGAGTGAGTCAAATCCAAGAGTGGTTCTGAAACACCATTACATTCTGAAAAATTGACTTTTTGGTGCGGATTATGGTACGGTGGAATCATGGACGAAGGCGGTACTGTTACTGTCAATGGCGACCATTGTCGTGACATGTTGAACGATTTTTTTCCTGAAGTGTATGAAATCGATGCGGATGACATTTATTTTCAACAAGATGGTACAACATGCCACACTGCGACCGTCACAATGGATTTATTGCGTGATAAGTTTGGTGAGTCGGTTATTTGTCGCAACAGTCCTCACAATTGGCCACCAAGATCATCCGATTCAACACCCTTGGACTATTTTTTGTGGGGGTATGTTAAATCTAAAGTGTATGTCAATAACCAGCTACGATTCAAGACCTTGAACGCAACGTTCGAGCGACTATAGCGGCCATACCAGACGAAATGCTGCACCGAGTCCTCGAAAATTGGACCGATCGTATTTACCAGTACAAAAAAAGTCGTGGCGGTTATTTGAACGATATTTTGTTTAAATCATAAATAACATAAAATTTCCTATCAAATAAAGCCATTGAGCATGAAATTTGAAGATAAATTACATGTTTTATTTCAATTTCAAAACATATCGTTTTTATTAGGGAAACCCCATATATTTAAATTAACAATATTCGACTTGTCAGTTTATATCAACTCGTCAGTAATGTCCGTTGAATAATAAACTAGTCATCTCGAAAGGCCAATTGCACCTTTCAAATATAAAACTTAACAGCAGCTTAATGCTTTACCCGCAGCAGGATAGTCACAGAGAATCTAGTGTCCGTGCGCAGGTTTCCGAACTCGAGAGGTTTTTTTTAGGTTCACGCTTTTTTTCACGTTGCAGGATTATACACTTGGGGGTGATATTTAAATTTATTTTCAATTCCTCGCTCTGGTAAGACATAGTGCGGCGTTAAGTCCCACCACTCAATACGCAATATGACGAATTCTGTGGAAACCGAAGTCTTGACACTAGGTATTTTCTGTTACGCGATATATTATACTTATAGCATATGAAATAATGGTAAAAATTAATCAATTTAAACCATTTCTCTGTACTTCTTTAAATAATAAACTTAGAGAAATTCATCAAAACAATAGCAAAAGCAGAAACTAATCTTCAAAGAGCCCTCGCCACGTCCCGTAATCCGTTCTGAGGTTTGCTCTTGCAGGCAAAATGTTAGCAGGAATAATTCAGGAGACGTCTTGTATTGACTTGTAACGTGAGGTCGGGTAATGGATATTTTTTTCAACATCACCGAATTTCACGGTTTCCTAATGTATGAGATTTAGTTTGTTATGTATTGAATTTTAGTAGCAGGGCAATCGTTTTGGGTTTGTATTGTTAAAGGTAGAAATGTAAACTGTAAATAATTTTAATACTTTAATTATATATATATATATATATATATATATATATATATATATATATTTAGTTAGTCTAGATTCTTATAAATGTTTTCTAGTATTATATCTAGACCTGATTATGTACAAACATAAATATATAGGAATATATAAATATATTTTATATATTTTGAATATTTTTTCACGCTAAGTATTAATAGTTACTTTTTTTTTAATAATATTTATTCTACGTACTAACATTAGTTTTAAAGTGTTCGTAATATGTATATTAACACTATATGGATTTTAATCCATATTCTTTCAGATTTTAATCTGAAATAAATTATTTTTATTATTATTTAACTCAAATTTTGCCTTTCAGCTTCTCTCTTTCTTTCTTCATATTGCTAAGATTACTCAAATAGAAGAGCGAATTTAGTTTTAAATCACTCCACTTTCGAAACGTCCAACGAAAATACCTACGTAACAGAAAACAGTAATTATGCAAAATTTCTTCTCACCATCAGGTAGCAAACTCCGGAAGTTCTGTCACCTTCAACTGCTCAGTGGAAGGTGGAGACGCGAGGGTTCGGTGGTTGCATGACGGCGTACCGGTGGGTGGAGGAGAGCGGGTGTTGCGGGTTCATGGTGTGGTCCGTGCCCATAGAGGCATGTATCAGTGCTTTGCCGAGAGAGACTTGGACAGTGCGCAGGCGGCTGGGGAGTTAAGACTTGGTGGTAGGTAGAATTTTTTTTGATTTTTTTATTTTTAAATAGGTTTAATTTTATGTGTTAGTTTCATATAAATATTAAACCTCCCTTAATGAGGTAGATAGGAAATACTTAGTGCCAAGACACTCCGTATACTGAATATGTTGCTGTAACTATTTAGTGGTATTTTGTATAATATCTGTAAAGAGTAATTTTATAGATAAATTTAATTTTTCATTTAATTATATACGTACTATTGATAACGCTTCGTGAGATCATCTTAAGGGAAATTCGACAAAAGACAAACACATTTGGAAACAAATTTTGACTAAATGCAACTCGTCCTATTATTGGAAAATAGCATCCTAGTGTTGGGAAATACCAATCTAACCTCAAAGAGAATTATAATTCCCCTTGTAGGCAGATATTAAATATCAAATTTCGATAGTGCTAAATTTAATACAAGAAAAATATTTAAAAATGAATACAAGATTCAGTAGCTCAGGTGGTTTAGGCAGGTTGAAAGAATGAGCGATGAAAGAATGTTAAGAAAAATTTATGAAGCCAAGGTGAGAGATATGAGAGGTCGGGGGAGATGTCGGCTAACCTTCGAAAACACGGTATCGAAGATACTGGAGGAAGGTCACGTAAAAAGCATAAGGAATCCAAAAGGGCAAGTATGAAGAGGATAATGACTGTGGACGAGGCGAAAGAGGTATGTAGAGATCGTAGCGTTTGGCGCTCCGTGCTCTCTGACTACCCCGCAAGGTATAAAGCGTGAAGCTAAAATAAATTCTACACAGAGAGGTTCGAATCTGCACCTCTTTGAAACCGCTTATCTAGGTTTTCCATTTGAGGGGACAGGGTAATCAATTCCTCATAATTGCTGATTGGGGTTCCATAAGAATTCAGTAGTATTTGGTGGAAGGAGGTCAGTCCTTTGACTGGCTCGCGACCACTGTCATGATAAAAACCCACCACAAAACGCCACTACACTATCTCCTCTCATTTCCATCACTAGGTGGGCAACGCATCCACAACTCCAATGTTGTGGAAGTCCATGGGCGAAGGTCACCACTTACCATCAGGTGGCTCTAGCGTCCTTTTGGTATAAAAAAATCACACCGAAATTCTTACAGGCTTCTTCCAAATAGCTAACCATATATGTCTGTTTTAAATGTGAAATACAAACATAAATATATTATTTTTGTTTTTAAATATTAAAAAATTGTAATTAAAGTTTACATAATCACGTTGAAGCCAGTAACATGATCGGTTGTGGGTTCAATTCTCACACGGGGGAGTGATTCTATTTAAATTATTTATACTTCCTCGTTCTGGTAAGACAAAGAGAGGCGTTGAGTTCCACCACTTAACATGCAATGTCTCGAATTCTGACGATAGGTACTTTCTGTCTACCCTGTTATGTGGGATAAAAAGCGTGAAGCTAAAAAAGATCAGATAGTAATCACGTTGTATTTTTAAATGAAACTATTTTAACCGGATTAATCACGTATATTTTAGTATTCAAAAATACATTTTGGACACCTGACGTTTCGTTTAAATAGTTTCATTTAAAATGTATAAAAACCGCGAAAATCAAAGATCTTATTATAATCACGTTGTAATATATCATCAGCTCAGTTTTATAACTAAAAATCTTTTAGTTTGCAAGGACGATGAAAGTTTTGATTTAAAGTGGTGTTCTTTGCTCGGCTTAATTGATTTTTCTTATGAATATTATCTCGCAAGTTGTAAATAGTTCAGAATTTTCACTACTAAGAGCTCTTCGGTAATCTCTTTATTCAAACTTTACAAGTTGAACTTTTAAATTTGAACCCTGGTTTAATTATGAATATAGATCTGATAAAGAAATGTTTTTTTTTTCGTATATATTGACGATTTGTTTCTGAAGTAATTTATCGATTATCTTTCATTCTACTACACGTTTAATGTATTAATATTCTAAAAAATATATTTTATATAAAATATATTAATATCATATATTAACACTAGCTCCCCGTGGAATTAACCAATTCATCTCTTTTTCATTTTTTTTAGTTTAAACTGAACGCTTTTAGCCCGCTTAGCAAGGTTGACAGAAAGTACCTAGTGTCAAGACACTCCGTACTTCGCTTTCCATCGAGTTCAAGACATTGCGTGTTGAGTGGTGGAACTGAACGCCGCTCTTTGTCTTTTACCAGAGCGAGGAAGCCGCTTTTTTATATTATAATTCTAAGTACAAATGGCATATATTACTCCTTATTATATCAGCGGTGAAAACCTGTGAAAATTCCATCATTATCGATCCAGCCGTTCCAATATTTTTACGTAACAAACAGATAATATATAAAATATTTAAAACGAAAAAAATAACAAACGCAACACATTGAGAATTCAGTAATTTATAATCTAAATAAAATTACTTGAGGCCGGTCGTGGCACAATGTAACATCATCTGACTGTAAGCGCGATTGGTGTGTTCGATCCTCACACGGAGGAGTAATTACATTTAAATTATTTAAACTTCCTCGCTCTGGTAAAACAAAGTGCGGCGTTGAGTTCCACCACTCAACACCCAATCTCTCGAATTCGATGGAGCATGGAGTGTCTTGATACTAGGTACTTTCTGTCTACCCTGCCATGCGGGATAAAAATTTGAAGCTAATAAAAATCGTTTTAAATATACATTCAATATACAAGAGTACATTTACAAAAAAAAAATTTCTAAACAATTTATTCTTTATAAAAAAATCCATTGAAACAATTCAAAACAATTTAAAACCTATACAAAACGATTATGTTATCAACGCCCAAAAGCTAACAATTGGGAAAGTGCATTTTTCTATTTTCCGGTTTAAACAAAGCATATCTCTATGACAGAATATAAAATTGAATTCAAGTATGTAGAATAATAAGATCTTTGATTTTTGCAATTTTTACACATTTTTAACTGACTTCCCAAACGCGGGAGTTGTAAATGGAACTATTTTAAACGGATTAAGCGCGTTAGGTTTCCAAAAATGTAATTTTAATACCAAAATATTAATCCCTTTTAAACGGTTTCAAATTAAATTTAATAAGTATGATCACGTATGTGGTATCATTATAGTAAACATTTGTATGAATAGAGTGATTGGTCACTATTTTATGAGTGCGACAGTGTTGGTGAATAAAGTCACTACCGCACCCGCAAAATTGTTTTTCACCCCCGCGTGATAAGAAACACTGCTATTTTTGACTCGCTCTTGCAACATGAGCACCTTGTCTACATTCAGACATACAAATATGAGTTTTGTAATGAAATCATCAACTAGAAAAATTCTTATGACGATAGATGCCGCTGGATTGGAACCGGATATGTCAAAGATAACAGATCTTAGTATGGATACGCAACCAAAGGTGACTTAACGCAATAAACGTAAATGGACTACTGACTGTCAATGTAGTAAAGAATTATCTAAAATGCGATCTGAAATGGCTCGCAGTAGCTCACTTTTAGAAAAATACGTGAATGTCAATGCACAGAACAGCAAAAATTTACAAGATAATATTTTAGATATAAAAATTCGCCGAATTCATATAGTTTAAACACAAGGTTCAATAATCAGGTATCTCACAAAACAATCCCACTCTTTAAAAACAAATTATCAAGGTAGTACAAAATAACAACAACAGGGAGAAAAATATTATTCTTGTAGGTCTTCCCGAACAAAAATGTTCTCGACTGGAAGAAAGAAACTTGAAAGATGAAATTGATGTCTTAAATATCCTCTCTTCAATTGGCACTGATATTCCGAAACCTGGAAACATTTTTAGAGTTGGTAAACTCAAAAGATCCCGTAAACTTAAGGTATGCTTTGATATACTGGGGCCAGCAAAAGCACTAAAGAAACAAAGAAAAACTTCCTCGAGATATTAAAAGGTACTCAGATCAAACTCCTGCACAGCGAAATTTTCTGCAAACCGTGAAAAATGACCTCAAATTACGTGAGGAAAAAAGAGCAATAGGACTTACTATTAAATACATAAATAGAACACCCAACTATTGTAAAAGCCTGTCAAAAAAACTGAATACAACTAGAACACCGAATATATCTAATAACTTAAATACACATAAACTACTAGACAATTTTCAACAATTTCCATCAAATAAGGCCCATCTTTTTCTTGCCAAAACGCCCACAATATACGCAAAAAAGGGAAATTTGATGATCTAAAATGTATCATTTGTGACATTCCAAAAAACCGTACATGTACATAGAAACATGGAAAAGTACAGAAAGGCAAACATTGCAGCTTCAAATTCTAACTACGCTTGAGATGACACAATCGGTGGCGGTGTCCGCATTTATACTTAACGATTAAAACACAATTTATCAGATAGCAAACATGTCGGAGGAAATAATTATCTATAGATCAAACTGGAAAAATATGGCCTAGAGATAGGAGTTGTCTATGATCATGGAAATATCAACGAAAACTTTTTTGAAGAGTTTATATCACAACTAGAGTCATGGATATAGAGATATAGCATTTGGAGATTTTAATATAGATTTATTGGAGAAAAATCGACAGTTAAAACGTTAGAAGGAGGTTTTAAAGGGAGCCGGTCACAAAATTATTAACAAAATTAAGAAGTCCTATTGTACAAGTAAATGAGAAGCAAGACAATCAATACGGAGCTCGTCTGTATAATAATCTACCCTCACATATAAAAAATATTAACCCATTTCATACATTTAAAAAAAACAATTATCTGGTTATTATTTACTGAATACTGTATTCAATTCATCTTAAATAATTAAGAGTATTTGTGTGTTGTTTTGTTTTTACTTGTTTTACTTGAGAACGTTTGTTTAAGATGAAAAAAATGGCTACGGCGATGAATTGTAAGGGAATACTTTGATTTATTGTTATCACATATATGATGATATATTGATAATAAAGTTCTTTAAACCTATATTTCTTTAAGCGATTTATAAGGACATGTGAAGACCTCGTGGAACAGGACAGCGTGTTTGGGTTCAATATGTATAATTGTATTTGAATTAAAGCCGGTTGTGGTATACTGAGACAGCGTCTAACTGTAAGCGCGATCGGTAGTAGGTTCGAGTCCTTTTGAGGGGAGTGATTATATTAAAAAATATTTTAGCGTCCTCGCGCTTGTACGGAGTGTCTTCATTCTGGGTACTTTCTCTCTACTTTGCTAATGAGGGATAAAAGCGTGAAGCTGTAAAAAATTAAGTTGTTTTTATTTTGGCAATCTGGTAAGATGCGTTGAGTTATACCACTTAACACACAACATGGACACTCCATACTTACTTACTCCATCATGACACTAGACCCCTCTGACTGCACCTTGCTGTGGGAATTAAAGGTTGAAGCTTTAAAAATACATTGTAACGACATTAATACCCAATCTTAGATGGTGTAATAAAACCATAAATTAAGCAATGTGGTACAAAATTAATGCGACCTCCATACGTCACCTTGGGTATGCATATTAACATAATTCATGGTAGACCTGCGGAGCGTGTTTACGTAGTAAGGCTCTGTAAAGTATGTATATGTATATGTATATATATATATATATATATATATATATATATATTTATATATTCACTTTTTATTTTATTTTTTGATACAAAAAAATTAATCCCGTATAGCAGGGTAGACAGAAAGTACCTAATGTCTAGATACTAGTCATACTTCGCTTTCTGCTGAATTTGAAATATTGCGCATTGAGTGATGGACCTTAACACCGTACTTCGTCTTAGCAGAGCGAGGAAGTGAAAATAATTTAAATATAATCATTTCCCACAGTGAGAATCGAACCCACAACCGATCGCGTTTGCAGTCAGAACATTAATATAAAGGCTACCTAGCTAAAATACCTAGCTAATTACGAGATACTGCTAATTGACTAGTAAAACTCAAGTTTCTTAAATATTTCTCTGAATTAGAATCGAACTTATAACTAGATCAGTCTTTCCAACTAAACCACGATGGTGTTCAAACATATTATTTATCGAGTAAATTACGTACAATTGCAAACAAACGCTCAATGGTTATTTTATTACCGAAAATTGTATGGGAAACAATCAAAATCTATTTATTGAGTAAATATAACTTTAATACTTATTTATCTTTGATTTGTCATGTATTACGTCCAGGGTAACACAAATAAAGGTGACCCACTTTTACGAAATTTGTAAATCGGAATTGCACTGTGGTATTGATTGTGTAAACATACCTACAACTTTATACACGTGTCCCGTATATAGCGATATAAGTGAGCACTACGTAGTGTCTAGACACTTCGTTGTTCACTTCCCGTTCGACTTCCAGACATTATGTCTTAATTAGTGAAATTCATAGGTTTTAAGTTTTTATTTCCCGTATAGGAGGGTAGTTAGAAATAACTAACTGTTTAATGTCAAGAATTGTAAACTTTTAGTGTTAACGCAACTCCCGTCGTAGAGCAAACTTTAATTAAGGACAACATAATGTCAAGACACATACTTACAAAAAAAACATTACATGTATACTGGCGGAACTAAACTCCGCAGCATATATTTTTTCCTACCAGAGGGGTATAATGAAAACAATTTACACATAATCAATTTCCTAGTGGAAATTGAACCCACACCCGTCACGTGCACTCAGACACTGCGCCACAACGACTTCTACATACATACATGTGTGTATCGCAGTAACGCTATCCGATAGTATGTATTACTTTATTGATTAAAGCAACGGACAAGCCATGCTTCACTGATGCGGGGGAAATTTTCAGTGGAAAGTTTGTATGAATTTTAATTGTATCACCAAATGGAATCAATGGGAATGGCCGATTTTCCATATTGTTAATTATATATTTAAGTTAATCTATATATATATATATATATATATATATATATATATATATATATATATATATATATATATATATATATATATATATATATATAAAATTTATTTATTATTAGAAACCCAACATATTAATATAGTATAGGCTTATTAACATGTACTTCATATTAACACTTGTTCCAAAACTTAAACTATTACAAGGAAAAAAAAATTAAAAACACAATTTAACAAAATGTATTGTAAAAAAAACATAATGTATAAATAGTATATAAATAAAAAAATACATTCATTTACAAAAAAAATACATTTATATAAATGCCTATATATCTATATATATATATATATACATATATATATATATATATATATATATATATATATATATATATATATATATATATATATCGCTGTCTCTGTATTGAAGATATATATGAGAAAAATTATTATAGATGCTTTTAGAGTATATAACCTTACACGATGCTTCTGCCAGTATAAAATTATAGTAGAAAGCATTTATTAGTAACAAACATCTTTAATTTCTTCTTTCAATGTTAAAATCCTATTTTACATATAAATAAAGATAAATGAACGAATTTCAATTAAAAAAAAACAGTCCAAATAGAGTAAAAGCTAACAATATATCGGTGGCAGACGTATACGTATGCCACGTACGATCAGTGTCGCATTCGTCAGCGCTGTCAAGTGTGATACTATACTGTGTTATATGAAACGTTTGCTACACTATACCCTGCACGATTTAGCTTGATCTTTTCAAGAGACGGATTCGTCATATTAAAATAATCGTATAACACTTTATACTTTAGGAATTTTCGTGTTATATTTTTGATTTTTTTTACAATTTTTACACTTTTTTTAATGTTTTTATTACATATAATAGAGTAGACAGAAAGTACGTAGTGTCAGCACACTCCGTATTCCGCTTTCCGCCGAATTCGAGCTATTGCGGGTGTGAGTGATGGAACTCGATTGCACAATTTGTCTTACCAGATCAATAAAGTGAACAGAACAAAAAAATCTCGAGTATCATTATAAGTTTGTTACATTAAAATGTGTACAGCAATTTCACAAACAAAGTAAAGTAACTAAAATAAGATGCAACTGGACACCCATCCAAGAGGTTGCAGAAGTTGCTAACTTTGTATTGTATCATTTCCACTGTACATTGCATGTGAGTTGCAAATGTGTATAGTTTTTTAAGGCTTCACTATTTTATACTAAGAAATCTTCAAATTCCAAGGCATTGTAAGGATTAGGGTATTTTATATATATTCAAAATATCATTAATGTATCAAAGCTCCAAGTTTGGATATGAATAATTTGAAAAGACAAAAGTAAACTACGTTAAAAAATCGATTTTATAAACTGTAAAGTAAAAAATAATTTTAATATAAGGATTTAATTTAATAAGATCATATTAAGTGTTGATTATTCGAAGTAAACAATGTATATATTAGTATTGTATACTGATGTATGATATTCAGATAAGATATCCTCCTTTTGATAACTTTTCTGTAAACGCGATCGGTAGCTGGTTCGATTCCCATCCGAAGGAGTGCTTATATGGACAAGGCGGCGTTGATTACAACCACTCAACAAGCATATCTCGAATTCGATGGAAAATGAGGTACGGAGTGTCTTGACACTAGGTACTCTCTGTCTACCCTGCTATGCGGGATAAGAGCGAGAAGCTAAAAATAAATTTTTAAAAATTATACTAGCTTGGCATATACTTTAAACAGTAGTTTGAATTATATTTATTTATTTATATAAAATTAAAGCACTACAGACTGGGTCCGTTCTTTTTCCTTAATATTATTTATTTCCCATTACAATCAGCTACTTAGAACTAAATACATATTTACTATTTTTAAAGTGTTATTCTACAGTTAGGATTAGAAAACATTTTTGAATAAATGTATGAAAATTTGAACGCAGCGGAATTCGAACCCGCGCCTCTTGGATACTGACGGTTGGATAGTATCCAAGAGGCGCCTGTTCGAATCCCGTTGTGTTCAAATTTTTATACATTTTTTTAAAAATGTAAATACCAACTTGACCCATTTATTTATATTATTTTTCATATATACAAATTTTATAACTTAGTCAAAACTTGATAAATTTTCTTAATAATAACTATACCCCGTATTTTTTATATAATAACCTTCCAATACAAACAGACATACTGTTAACATTTGTTCGTAATAAAGAACTGCGAAATGTTCTTGTTATTTTCTACCCCATAATTCTACTGTCAAAGTCATTTGGAGCCCACTTTGAGTAATATGGGCAATTGTAAAACTATTTTTTTTTATTTTTTTTTAGCTTCACGCTTTAATCCCGCATAGCAGGGTAGACAGAAAGTACCTAGTGTCAACACACTCCGTACTTCGCTTTCCACCGAATTCGAGACATTGCGTGTTGAGTGGTGGAACTCAACGCCGCTCTTTGTCTTTGTGCCGAGGAAGTGAAAATAATTTCAGAATAATTTAAATATAATCACTCCCCCGAGTGGGGATCGAACCCACAACCGATCGCGTTTACAGTCAGACGCTGTCACACTGCGCCACGACCGACCTCAACTATAAACTATTTATTTTGTTTTAATAACTTCTCTCATAGCAAGGGACAAGCAAAGAGAACTAAGTGTCTAAATATTCCGTTATTCGTATAATTATACGTTAATGGGCTATCATGACACAGTGGGACAGCGACTAAGTATAAACGCGATTGGTTGCGAGTTGGATTACCACTCTGGGGAATATGAAAATGATATATATTTAATATTTACTATTTTTAAAGTGTTATTCCGCATTTAGGATTAGAAAACATTTTTCAAACCAAGCCAACCGACAACAGGCGCGAGTTCGAATCACGCTGCGTTCAAAAAAATACGTTTATACGTTTTTTTTAAATGTTTTCTAATTCTAAGTGTGGAATAACACTTTAAGAATAGTAAACAATTAAAATAAAATAGCAATCTCTCCTATTAAATTTTTTAATGTTTTTTCAAAAATGTTTTCTAATATATTTATTTCATTGCCCCGCTCTCAATACAAAATGTACTCGACTTCTAGACATTCAACAGAGTGTCTTGACACTAAGTTCTCTGACATCTGTGGACGATAAAGTGTCTATTTTTTAATTTATTAATTATAATGAAATCATTTTTATTAAAATAGATAAAGAGAAACCTTTTTGCTATTTATTGCAAGTATGCAAGCCTCAACGGTGTCATATTTAATTATTTCTCTTGAACTTCACGCTATATTTAGCTAAACAGAATAATCAGAAAAAAAACATCTTGTGTTGTTATGTTTCTTTCCTGTCGTAAAAGGAGCGCAAATAAACACTGCGTTTTGTCTTACCAGAGTGGAGTGGCGTGATTTTAGAGTGGAGTGATATTTAAACCCATAACCAATCGCCTTTAGTCAGACGCTGTTCCACTGCGCCACGGCGGTTTCGTATTTAGTGTTAGTATCAACATTTTCTTGCTCTCAGCTAATCGTCTATGAAAGGATGATGGATTAGGGCTGCACATCCCCGCTCCGCTGATCTTTGTTTACTCTGCATTCGAAGCGTTGATTGGTTTCTATTTTGACATCCCTGATTTATAGCTCACGTCCGAACACATTTTACACATATTGATGAGGCCAAGTATGTAAAAAATTGAAATTTCATGAAAATTGATGACCGGAGTGTTTTATGTTTGTTTTGTTTTTTGACCTTTTTTGATCTTTTATTAATGATGTGATGTTAATATTTAAATTTGGAAAATACTTGTTTAATTTTTAAAATACAATAAAGCTAATCCCACGCAAAGCAACAAAGAAGAATACGCAAATTATACATAATTATACAGCAATATTTACCTAGTCAAGATAAAATCAAACAAAAAAAATCTGGTTCTGAGGATATAGTAGAATCTCACCAGCTCTTGTCACCAGAACTGAAATGAATAAAATTTATTAATAGTAGTAAAAAAGATGTGGTAAATACAAAGTGCGGCGTTGATTTCCACCAGTCAACACGCAATGTCTCGAATACGGTGGAAAGCGAAGTACGGAGTGTCTTGACACTAGGTGCTTTCTGTCTACTCTGCTATGCGGGATAAAAGCGTGAAGCTAAAAAATATATATACTAGAAAAGAGGAGTAGTAGTTTAAATATTTCAACAATATAAGAATCCACTGGAAGCTTTTATTATAACTGACAATACTGACATTTCCGTGTGAATTTCTTTTAAAATGCTTATAATATCATATTTAAAAAAAATATTTGAAATTTCATTAATTTTACTTATTTTGCTTGGTTTAAATAATATTTAAAAAAAAATGTATAAAATATATGTAAAAAATCTATAAATATCTTAATTTTCTGGAGTAAAAAATGTATTAAAAATATATATAAAACATGTGTACAGCCATTTATCTCAATTTACAGATACAGCCCCAGAGCTACATTATACGTTCATAGAGCAGGCGCTGCACCCGGGGCCGGCGCTCGCGCTGCACTGCTCGGCGTCGGGCTCACCACCGCCAAGGTTCACCTGGCTCCTTGACATGCTGCCGGTGGAAGAACATAATACAGCCCAACGGTGACTACATGCCAATACTATTTTTTTAGCTTCACGCTTTTTATCCCGCATAGCAGGATAGACAGAAAGTACCCAATGGCAAGACACTCCGTACTTCGCTTTCCACCTAATTCAATACATTTCGTATTGAGTGGTAGAACTCAACGCCGCATGACATTATAAAAATAAATATTTTTAATTATATTATGGGAATCGAACCCAGTACTTTACTAACCATCCAAGTTATCTAACCACTAAGTGATTCAACGCTGGGACGTTATTGATATATGCTACGTATCAATTTTTATAGGTTTATTAAAAATTTTTTTCTTATCTTATTTCTTAATATATGAATAAAACGTTAAAAGAATTGAAAAATATGATCTTAATATACTTTGATAATGCAAAATATTATGCAAAATACTTCTATATATTAGTATGTAAAGCAAAAACTTTGTACCCCTTTTTAATAAAACAACGCGAATTTAAGAGTATGGTATATGGCACAGTTATAGTTTGTATATATAGAGAGGGAAAACAAAATGTCAATTTTTTTTGAAAAAACGTATAAAAATTCGAACGCAGCGGGATTCGAACCCGCGCCTCTTGGATATACGTTTATATATACGTTTTTTCAAAAATGTTTTCTAATCCTAAGTGTGAAATAACACTTTAAAAATAGTAAATATTAAAATAAAATAGCAATCTCTCTTGTTAAACGATTATTTCTTAATAATCTTTAAGTAGTAGAAATTTGTAAAAATCTCTCTACAGAGATGCTAACAACATAAATAAGTTGTAATAAAACGTATAAGAATTTCGACGCAGCTGGTAGTAGAACGCATGGCTTAGCGGTCAGAGCGCTTGGACGGTATCCAAGAGGCGCGGGTTCGAATCCCGCTGCGTTCGAATTTTTATAGGTTTTTTCAAAAATGTTTTCTAATCCTAAGTGTGGAATAACACTTTAAAAATAGTAAATATTAAAATGTCAATTTTTTTAAAAAATAAATTTATATTAAATTAAATTATATATAAAAATAAAATATAAATATATATTAAATTAATAAAATAAATGTAGCACACACTACGATGTGTTTGACGTACACGTTTATACGTTAAAGTTATGTATATCAAAGATACTAAGTTATAATAAATAGTCAAAATGCAGTATCTATAAACTAGGAGGAAAGTTGAAAATGGTGTGTTTTATTTTAATCTTTTTAAAGTATTGTTTCACTCTTAGGATTAGAAAATATTTTTGAAGAAACAATTAAAAATTTGAACGCAGCGGGATTCGAACCCGCGCCTCTTGAAAACCGTCCAACGGTTCTGACCGCTAAGCCATACTAACTTATTTTTATGTTGTTAGCATCTCTGTAGAGAATTTATTACAAGTTTCTAATACTAAATATTATTAAGAAATAATCGTTTGGCAAGAGAGAATGGTATTAATTTTTATATTTCATAATTTTAAGTGTGAATTTTTTTTTTTTATTAGCTTCACTCTTTTATCCCGCATAGCAGGGACAGGAAGTACCTAGTGTCAAGACACTCTGCATCTCGCTTTGTACCGAATTCGAGACATTGCGTGTTAAGTGGTGGAACTCAACCACGCTCTTTGTCTTTACCAGAGCAAGGAAGTGTAAATAATTTAAATGTAATCACTTCCCCGAGTGGGGATCGAACCCACAACTATAATAATATAGAATAGAATAAAACTACACTATTTTCAGCCTGTAAAGGTCAAAATAGTCAAAATATAATAATGTAATAGATTAAATAATACTTTATAATATTACAGGAGCATATCTCAGTTCATGAGTCCGAACGGCGATGTGGTTAGTTACCTGAATTTGACATCAGTACGTCCGGAGGACGGTGGGCGATACACTTGTCGCGCACACAACACTAGGGGTGCTGTCGAGCATTCCACAAGACTAAATGTTTACGGTGATTATTCAGATAAAGCATTCTACTAACATAGTTACGCTATTATCATACAAATATATGAACAAATGTACGGAAATCTTTAACTAAGTAAAAAAAAAGTTTTAACCTTGCAATAAAAGAAATCAAAGTGTTGGTGAAAGTTGAAATAATTTTATTTATAATAAGGATATATGCTTTATTTTAACGTTAAATAATTTATTGCCAGTTCTATAAAGATAACGCTTCAGAACTAATTAACAGGTTCCAATCTTTACTGGTAACAATATATAAATAACCTTTGAAATAGACTGGAGCGAGCCTTAGATTCCCAAGGCGTGTTATCATTTATTAAACTGTTAATTCACATGTAACGCACAAACGCCTTTTCATACATTCATCCCTTTAGTATTTTTTGTCGAATTTGGCAAAATATTTATTATATAACAAAAATTACAAACCATACAACAACATAGACCATCCTCGGTTCCTCAGGCCAGCCCTCTATCCGCAACATCGGCGCGGTGCGCGTGGTGGCCGGCGTCAACACCACCATCTATTGCCCTTACTCCGGATTTCCAATCAGGTTGATGGAGGTGCATTTGTTTAGTAAGACTATGAGTTTCGTTTAAATTTGTTTTTTTTTTTAATTTAATTTAATTTAATTTAATATATCATCTATATTATGGTAAATTTGGGTCATGTATTTTCATGTGTTTTGATATATGAAATGATATTTTTTTTAAGAGCCTGCAATTCTAATTCGTTTGTGTTATAAGTTATATTATTTTATATTTACATTTACTTAGTACTGTCATTTTAAGCCAATTCTATAAATTTTTATACATTTTAAATGAAACTATATTAAACGGATTAATCGCGTATATTTTGGTATTCGAAAGTACATTAGTTTAGAAACGTGAGGTTGATGTATTTTCAAATACAAAAATGTACGCGATTAATCCGTTTAAAATAGTTTCATTTAAAATAGCTATAGATATTATAACATTCCGCTTCCAGTGACATCCGATGGCAAAGAGGTGGAGTAGACGTTGGTTCTACCGGCAGGACCCTGGCAGGTGGTGGGGGAGAACTGCTGCTATGGCCTGCTGAAACTGCTGATGCCGGTGTCTACTCCTGCAGAGTTACCGCACCGTCTGGACAGTATGCTCAGAAGGATGTTCAGATATTTGTACGAAGTGAGTGTTGTTTTGTTGTAGCACTAAAATTAGATAGAGAAATTCTAACTAGGGACTTTTTATTAATTTACATATATAAATTTACATATTAAATTTAAAAGTAAGGTTAGGTTAGGTTAGGACAGATGACCTTTTTTAATGAATATCTATAAAATTGTTTGTTGTCAGTAGACAGTCAGACGCTGTCACACTGCACCACGACCAGCCTCAAATTGCTAAAATTGTTTAAACATATTTATATTTACATTGATAATTCAAGTGTCACGCACAGTAATAGGAAATTACCTTGTTTCTCTACTGCTATACTCAAAGAAGTCATCAATGTTTAACTGATTGAAAGAGGAAGCCGGTCCTGGCGCAGGATGATAGTGACAGATTGTAAACGCGATCGGTTGTGGGTTCGATCCCCACTCGGGGTAGTGATTATATTTCAATTATTTTCACTTCCTCGCTCTGGTAAGACAAAGTGCGGCGTTGAGTTCCACCACTCAACACGCAATGTCTCGAATTCGGTGGAAAGCGAAGTACGGAGTGTCTTGACACTGGGTACTTTCTGTCTACCCTGCTATGCGGGATGAAAGCGTGAAGCTAAAAAAAAAATTTAGCAATGCTCCATCCGAAACTTACCTAAAACTTTAATTTTACTTCCAGACCCACCAAAAATAGCTGGATTTTCATTTCCGGCTGATTTAATAGAGGGTAGTTCCATACAAGTCCTCTGCGGCATCACGTCTGGAGACAAACCTGTGTACTTTTCATGGCTGAAAGATGGACACCATATACCAACTAATTTACAGGTTATTATATTTCTATTAGAAAATATAAAAATATATACCAAAATTATAAAAATAAATGAAAAAAATATATTATCAAGTTTAATTCTCACTCTGTATTTTATCTATATATGCATTTAACTCAAAATTGTATGACACGATAAGTTCTTTCTAAGTAGAGTATATATGTTAGACATAACTCATTGTCAACATACTGCGTTCTCTATTCACCTTCTAAAATAGATTCACTGCGTACTGAGTGGCGGAACTCAACTCCACATTATATTTCTGTTATCAAGAGCTGGGCAGATGTCGTTCGCTAACACATAATGTTCCCAAAAAGAAAACCTATTGTTATCGTTTATATTATATTATGTTAAAAACTTTAAGAACAATCAGTATGAACTTTATCCACCCAACAATAGCATTCTCTCTTTTTCTTCCCTTTGTATATAGGTACAAGAGAAGTCCCTAGACGAGTTCAGCTTCTTGATATTTTCCCACGTCACTTCTAAGCACAGTGGAGACTATACTTGCGTTGCCAGTAACAGTGCCGCTGAGGTGAATCATACAGCAAGGCTTGCTGTGAAAGGTAACAAAATAAAAATATTATATATATATATACATATATATATATATATATATATATATATATATATATATATATGTAAAATTGTTATCATATTTATTTCCTTTGATTTAAAATTGAAATTGACGTTTGATAATCAGAAGTTAGAAAACATTTTTGGAAAAAGCGTATAAAAAATCAAGAGGCGCGGGTTCAAATCCCGCTGCGTCCATATTTTAATACGTTTTTTTTTCAAAAATTTAAAACACTGTATATATATATATATATATATATATATATATATATATATATATATATATATATATATATAGATTTGACCAAAGCTGTCATAGCTTTAGGTTAACAAGAATATATATTAAAATTTGTGAAAATACGTATAATCTATATAGAGATAGTTAAATAACCATTAATTCTTGTTACATATTATTATTTTTATATTTTTTTATAAACGATTTTGAGATAATATTTAACACAATTCATACTTCACCATAAACTGCTAACGTATTTAAAAAATGTCAAATTTATTATCTTAAAAAAAATATTTAAAAAAAAAAACAATAAAAAATTGAACGCAGCGAGATTCGAACCCGCGCCTCTTGGAAAATGTTTTTTTTTTTAAATAATTTTCTGTGTAGTGTAGATGATGAAAGATAGTAAAATAATTTATTATCTTTATATCCTTTGATTCAAAATTGAAATTAAAATATTGATAACCAGAAGTTATCAACAAATAAACCTTAGTATTTTATTACCCATTTGTATTGATAGAAACGAAGAGAAAAAAATGCATTTTATTTGCAGTTGCACCTTCGTGGGTGTACGAACCACAGGACGTATCAGCTCTGCTTGGCACTCAGATCCTCGTCCATTGCGCCACGAAGGGTTATCCAGAACCACGAATATCATGGTTGAAGGCACACGGCGGTAAGATATAAAGAGTAAATAGTAAAATTGTTATTATATTTATTTCCTTTGATTTAAATTTGAAATTGACATTTGTTAACTAGAAGTTAGAAAACATTTTTGGAAAAAACGTATAAAAACTCAAGAGGCACGGGTTCGAATCCCGCTGCGTCCATATTTTTAAAGGTTTTTTTTTAAAAATTTAAAACACTTTAAAAATAGTAAAAAGTAACCAGTAGTTATCAACAAATAAAGTTAAGTATTTAATTACCCTTTTTACTGAAAGAAATGGAGAGAAAAAATTATTAATATTTCCATTTTATTTGCAATTGCAATTTGGTTTATAGAATTTATAAAATTAGTTTTTTTAATTTGAAGACATCATGGCTCAGTCGGAAAAGTTTTGGCTATAAACGCGGTTAGCGAGTTTTCCCCTTTTTTTGTATGAATGATTATATTTATTGCTATAAGTAAATACTTCTAGTTGATATTAAAAAAAATGTACATACAAACTAAAGGCTAGCGAAATTAAATTAAAATACTTATTTCAAATGAAATTATTTTAACCAGATTAATCGCGTATATTTTGGTATTGGAAAATACATTTTGGACACCTGACGATTCGAAAACGTTACAGTAGTGCGTGGTCACGGGTAGTTTCGAATACCGAAATATACGCGATTAATCCGGTTAAAATAGTTTCATTTAAAATGTATAAAAATCGCGAATATCAAAGATCCTATTAAAACGCTTATTATGTAGTTTTGCAGAACAGAATACTTTAAATAGACGTAACTTTCTTATTTATAAACAGATTGGAATAAAAAATCACTAAAAGTAGAGAGAAGATATCCAATACACAATACTGAAAACTAATTTAGAAATACTCAATTAGTTTCCGAGATTAGCATGCACAAACGCACATACAAATAAATAGAAATGTTAAACATTATTGATTTGGTAAGATCAATTTTTAATTTCGCGATTTTTATACATTTTAAATAAAACTATTTTAACCGGATTAATCATGTATATTTTGGTATTCGAAAATATATTTTGGACATCTGACGTTTCGAACACTTTACAATAGTCCGTGGTCACAGATAGACTGAGGTGGCATTCGTCTGTCGGTTGATACAAAAATTAATTATATCAAACTCCCGCCATCTCTTTTTTATTTGCCTCGCGTACTGCCCTGGATTCTATTGCATTGATAAATATTCTCAATAATAGTTAATTATTATAATATGTATTAAGCTCTACAATTGAATACAAAATTAGTAGATTTCAGGTGGAAAGTGGAGTACGGAGTGTCTTGACACTAGATCATTTCTAACTACACTGATATGAGGAAAATAGCGTGAATTAAAACATATGTTTATAAATAATATTATTATACAGAGCTTAAATATTGGTTGTAAACGATTTAAATATTTTTTTTTTAGCTTCACGCTTTTATCCCGCATAGCAGAGTAGACAGAAAGTACCTAGTGTCAAGACACTCTGTATTTCGTTTTCCACCGAATTCGAGACATTGCGTGTTGATTGGTGGAACCCAACGCCGTTCTTTGTCTTTACCAGAGCGAGGAAATGAAAATAATTTAAATATAATCACTCCCCCGAGCGGGATCGAACCCACAACCGATCGCGTTTACAGTCAGACGCTGTCACACTGCACCACAACCGGCGTATAATACCCTTAATACATATTTATACATATGTATCATATCTATGACCATTCCTACACACATAAAAATTAGTATTGTACATATTAATATGAAAACATAAAACGTTTATATATCTTTCAAGTTATTTATTTTTAAATTTATCCAACTAAAGGTCCAACATCAACGGATTTCCGTCCACTAAACCGTTTGGAGGTGCCAGTGACAGTGCTGGGTAACGGGTCGCTGTCGGCGGCGGCGGCGGCGCGCGCGCACGAGGGCCGCTACATGTGCCGCGCTGACAACGCCGTGGGCAGAGGACTGTCTAAAATTATCACTGTATCTGTTAATGGTTAGTATTAAAAATCTTTTTTGGCTACTTGCTTACAAAATTAATTTATGTACCCATTGATTTCATAATAACAAATAATAATAATTAGAATATAAACAGTTTTGAAAAATATATAAAAATAAGAAAGCAGCGGAATTCGAACCTGCAACTCTTGGAAACCGTCCAAGCACTCTAAACGCTCTATATGCGTTCTATAGTAAAAATGTAAACAAATAAATAGCATTCTTTCTTGTTAAACGATTATTTCATTATAATCTATAAGTAGTAGAAATTTGTAAATATCTCTCTATAGAGATATTAACAACGTAAATAAGTTGTAACAAACGTATAAAAACTTCGACGCAGCCGGTAGTAGAACGCATGGCTTAGCAGTTACAATGCGTGGACGGTACCTGCGGCGCGGGTTCGAATCTCGCTGCGTTCAAATTTTTATACGTTTTTTTAAATTATTTTGCGAGTGCTAAATGTGGAATAACACTAAAAAAATAATAAAAAATATCTAATATGTCATTTGAAATCTTGAAGAAGGAAGATATCTTCCAGTATTAAATAATTATACATTTATATATATTTAGAGCCAGCCCACTTCGAGTTCTCATCACGGAACACGTCGGTCCGTCGCACAGCGAGCGCGTCGCTGGTGTGCTCGGCGCGAGGAGATCCTCCCATACAATTGCACTGGACACATAACACTCAGAGACTGGATTTGTCTACATACGGGTAAAGTAGTTTTTCAATTATATTTAAACTATTACCATGTCCTCTCTCTGGCAAGACAAAACGCGGTGTTGAGTTACGCCACTCAACAGGGAACGTCTCGAATTCGGCAGTAAAAAAAGTACGGAGCGTTTTAACACTTTTTATAAGAACTTTACGTAAAATGACCTCGTTCGTAGTAAACAAATAGTATTAAAAAAAATTAATTAACATACTAATTTTATTAATTTTATTACTTAATGTATTTTCTGCCCATTTCACAGAATATCAGTATCAGAAAAGCGTTCAGAAAGCGGCGCAAGTTCCACACTCAGTATAGCGCACGCCCAACGCCGCGATTCCGGCGTTTATCGCTGTCGCGCGGAAAATGCGTATGGGCGAGACGAGCTGCTTATTTATCTCGCTGTGCAAGGTAATATACAGCTGTACTTTCCATTTTCTTATTATTATTCTGACTTTATTTTTAGTATGAAAATTATATTTGCAGCCATAATGTAAATTGTGAATTCAAATCCTATTTAAAGAAAAAGAATTATCATAATAAATGTAAGGAGTTACCTAGTGCGGCGACAGTGACTTCCAAAACATATTGAATGTCATTGTATCTAACTTAGTATTAAGAATTATATTATATTAAGAATTATATTATATTAAGAATTATATTAAGAAAACTGTTAGTGGTGAAATAAAATTATTATTGTTATTATTAATATTATACATTTTTAAAAAGCCATATAGTATGTTAAAATATATAAATATTAAAAATTACTTTAAATTTAAAATAAAATAATTTTAAGGAATAAATTCCAAAAATCAAAAAAAATTCAGAGTTTCCGGAGGCACCGCGTGGTCTGACAGTGACACTGAAGGAGGGGCGCGCCGCGTACATTGCGTGGCGTCGTGGGTACGATGGCAACGCTCGCCTGCGCGCGTACAGGCTGCAGTACAGGGTGGTGGGCGACGCGAGGAGAGCTGCGGACTGGACTGATGCCCCTACCAGAGATCTATCACCGGATTTGCTCATACAAAGGTATTTTAGAATATAAAATTTTTATGTCCATAGAAATTCCAATTTGATAGATTTGTTCATTTTCTAATTATTTTTTTTAAAAAGAAAGATTATTTTAAAAAATGTTTTGTAAATTTTTAAAAATATATATACATTAAAGAGGCCGGTCGTGGCGTAGTGGGTTATCGTGTTACTGTAAACCTGATAGGCTATCAGTTCGATTCCTACTCGGGGGAATGATTATATTTAGATTATTTACATTTACTCGCTCTGGTTAGATAAAACGCGGCGTTTAGTTCCGCCTCAACTTAATAAGTAATTTTTTAAAATCAGTAAAAAGCGGAGTACGGAGTGACATAACACTAGACAAAGATAAAAACGTGAAGCTTAAAAAATCGCATATTATTCAAAATTATTTCTCATTTACCATACGTTTTTTATTTTTATAACTTAGCAACAAATATTTTTTAATATTTTAGAATTTATTTTGTAACAATGTTCCTATCAAATACACTTCATGATATTTATCAATGATTTCAGACAAGAAACATCTACAAAACCGGACGTTTTAGGTGAAGACGATGAGAAAGAAGGTGATACAGTGCTAGAGTACCGCGTGGACGGCCTCCGCCCCGCCACCGCGTATGCGCTGCGCCTCGCCGCCGTCAATGATATAGGGGACAGCGATTATTCTGACCCGGTCATATTGCAGACATTGGAAGAACGTTGGTTTTATATTATATTCTTAACGTTATTTTATTTATAAATAGTAAATATTAGTAATTAAGGGGACGTCATTTGATTTTAATAGATTTTAAAGAAAGTCATTTTCATAATAATATTATTAGAAGACGCCTCCCCTCCTTTTAAGCATGCTTTATCTTTATTGACATTTGAGTCAGCATATAAAACCCACCCGTGGTTCTTTTACTCGCTGATTTTCGGACAGTAGGTTGTGTTCGGTGCTACCAATTCTTCTAATTCTGACGTTATTATACTGGTATATTCTACTAGTATATATATATATATATATATATATATATATATATATATATATATATAATTTACATATCTGTTATAACAATTTACATAACGGACAATTGCGGCGAAGTGGGACAGCGTCTGACTGTAAATGAGACTGGTTGTGGGTTCGAACTATAGTTACATTATTTTTATTTCCTTGCTCTGGTTAAATTGCGCGGCGTTAAGTTGTGCGACTCAACACACGAATAGCAGAAAGCAGAGTACGGTGTATTTTGACACTAGGTCTGACGTCCTGTCCTGTCTATCCTACTATGCGGGATAAGAGCGTGAAGCTAAAAAAACAAGCTACTTTTGATGAAATAGAAATATTATTTAGTTGGAAATTAAAATAGAAACCTATGTTTAAATGATTTATATATATATATATATACATATATATATATATATATATATATATATATATGTAATTCTAGCTCCATCCGAGCCGCCTCGTAATGTGGAAGTAGAAGCAGACGCACCGGGGGAACTGTTAGTGAAGTGGCAGGTAATGAAAACTGATAAACGTACCTATTTCTTTTTATTTACCTTTTTTATCTTTATTGTGTAACAAACAAACAAACTACCTTCGTTAGTGACGGGATAAGTCCATTATGTTTAATTTTATAGATATATTAAAATAAAACACAGCGTCTAATTCCGCTATACTTGCTATATGCGGGAAAATAGTCTATGGCCGAAAACATATATGTAATACAAAAGTGTAAAGGCCGGTCGTGGCGCAGTGTGACAGCGTCTAACTGCAAACCTAATAGGTTGTGGATTCGATTCCATTCGATTTGACTCTGGAGAATTATTGTATTTAAATTACTTTCGCTTCCGCGCTCGGGTAAGATAATGTGCGCGGTTGAGTTCCGGTAGAAAGTGAAGTACGGAGTGTCTTGACACTGGGTTTTACCTGTCAACTCTACTATGCGAAGAAAAAGCGTGAAGCTCAAAAATAATAATCAAAATAATTATAATATTTAGAAGAATACTAAAAGAAATACTTTTTTTTAATCTATTCCATGGATCTATACAAAATGTTATAAATAAGTTCCTAAAAAAATTAACTTTCCCTGTTACAGGCACCTTCACAAGAATCCTGGAACGGAGAGCTCCTCGGCTACGCGCTGTGGTGGCGTGGCGACAACGTGTCTCTGGCACTCACCGTCCCCGGATGGGGCTCCAGCCGGGCGCGGCTCGCGGCGCTGCGGCCCCGCGCCAGATACGAACTACGAATCAGAGCGTACAACGCAGCCGGCGCTGGCCCCGCTTCCCCGCCTATCGCTGCCACTACTTTGGAAGATGGTAATTTTTTTTTAATCCCAATATTTCCATTCCCGGTGGGAATTTCAAGAAATTTTCTCTTAGCCCAGGAAACAGAATTAAGAGAAAATTTCTTGAAATTCTCCGAGATTAAAAAAGTACATAGGTATTTTCCAAGTAAAACACACGTCAAATTTCAACTGTTTCAATAGGTTTATCATAATTATATTAGTTAAAATGATAGAGTTATAATAACAGAGTGACAATATCTGTTTAAATAATTATTAATATTGAGTAAAATTTTGGCACGACTCTGAATACCACTCTTTGCAACCTGCTTGGTAAATCCATTTATTTCCAAGGAGTTTCTTTATTTTCACGCTTTTATCTTGCATAGCAAGGTAGACAGAAAGTACCTAGTGTCAAAACACTCTATACTTCGATCTCCACCGACTGCTTTGGAGACATTGAATGTTGAGTGATGGAACTCAACGTCACACCTTGTATTACCAGAGCGATTTCGTGAAAATAATTTTAAATATAATCACTCTCTCGAGTGGGAATTGAACCCACAACCGATCGCGTTTACATTTAGACGCTGTTACACTGCGCCACGATCGGCGTCTCTTTTGAATTTATTTACAAAAGATATATTTTTATTGTCGTGTTGCAGTACCAGAAGCTCCACCACAGCACGTGCGGTGCGAGGCACTTTCAGCTCAATCTTTAAGAGTGTGGTGGGAGCCTCCGCCCTCCTCTGCTCGGGGAGGACTGCTACTTGGCTATGAGGGTATGTACCAGGTAAGGTATAATTTTGATTGTGTCTCTGATGATAGATTCTTGGCTCGACTTTTAGTTTGCACTGCTAAAAAAGAGCGACTTTAAGTTTTATTACTTAGCTAGTTATTGTTACGATAAACGTAATAATAGTTGTTATATTTAATTCAAATATATTATATTTTTGCGTGTGAGGCCGGTCATGGCGCAGTGGGACAGCGTCTGACTGTAACGCGATCGGTTGTGGATTCGATCCCCACTCGGGGGAGTGATTATATTTAAATTATTTTCACTTCTTCGCTCTGGTAAGACAAAGTACGACGTTGAGTTCCACCACTCAACACGCAATGTCTCGAATTCGGTGGAAAGCGAAGTACGGAGTGTCTTGCCACTAGGGACTTTCTGCCTACCCTGCTACGCGGGATAAAAACGTGAAGCGAAAAAAAAATTTTTGCGTGTTATTTCTTGTTTTGTATAATATTAAATTCGTTATACTTGAAATAAAGACATCTATGAACAAATCTACTGTGTATATTAGTAACTGGTAGGGTAGTTACAACTAATTGAGTCATGTATAATTTGGTTATTGAAAATATATTCTTTGGAAGGTAATCGTTTCGAACACTTAAGAGAGATATAAGCAATTAATCCATTTAAAATAGTTATATTTAAAATGTGTCAAAATTTGGATCAATTTTAGTAGAATCTTAGATATATTGATTTATATTCAAATATAACAGGAGGAAGGCGTCGGGGAGGGCATGTGGGAGCGGCGGCGCGCGGGCGGCTCGGAGGTGCAGCTGGGCGCGCTGCGGCCCGGCAACTACTCGCTGGCGGTGTCGGCGCGCACCGCGGCCGGCCTCGGCCCGCCGGCGTACGTGCACTGCGCCACGCTAGACGATGGTATTGTACTTATTTATACATCTGATATATATTTAGTAGAAAAAACGGAGAGATTTTATGCTAAGTAACTGTTATCTTATCTTGAGGCCGGTTGTGGTTGAAAGGGGCAAGCTCTGACTGTAAACGTGATAGGTTGTGTTCTATTCCCACTCGGGGTGTGATTGTATTTTAAATTATTTATTCCTCGCTCTGGTAAGACAAAGCATGACGTTGGGTTTCGCCACTCAACACGCAATGTCTCCGATTCGGCGGAAAGCGAAGTACGGAGTGTCTTGACACTAGGTACTTTCTGTCTACCCTCTTATGCGGGATATAAAATGTGAAACTAAGAAAAAAAATATCTTTGCATCTATATATCATCTATCTTTATGGTGTAAACGATTTTTCTGATCATTATGGAAATGGCTGGTTATTTTGTTTCTGAATTATTTACATATTTTTTTTGTAACTTAAGTAGACTGATCTATGTTAGACTTTTTTACTTGTAACAAGTTATTTCAAATTACTTGATAATGAGCTAAAATAACTTCTTTTCATTTTGCTAAACCAAAAATCAATAACAATCACTTTTTTAAACGTTCAACGCATGTTTGAATGCATGGCTTACCGGTCAGAGCGCTTGTACGGTATGCAAGAGGCGCGGGTTCGAATCCCACTGCGTTTAAATTTTTATATGTTTTTTTTTTCAAAAATGTTTTAAAATCCTAAATTTGAAAGGAACTCTTTAAAATAGTAAATCACAATTAGTTTAATATAAACCAACTCAAGTTTAGAGCTGATGACCTCGGTGAAATAACACTTATAACTTTCTAATGTTTTGGTTACAGTTCCAGGTCCTCCAGCGGATATTAAGGCAACACCAAATTCTGAAGATTCAATCATAGTGAGCTGGCTTGCTCCAATACATAAGAATGGCAAAATTAGACATTACACAGTTTACAACAGGCCTCAGAGGTTAATATTTTTTTTTAGCTTCACGCTTTTATCCCGCATAGCAGGGTAGATAGAAAGTACTTATTGTCAAAACACTCCGTACTTCGCTTTCCACCGAATTCGAGACAATGCGTGTTGATTGGTGGAACTCAAACGCTGCGTTTTATCTTACCAGAGCGAGGAAGTAAAAATAATTTCAATATAATCACTCCCCCGAGTGGGAATCGAACCCACAATTTATATATTTAAATAATTCATTAATTTATATGTAATTGTAGAAATCTAACTCCCTTGAGGCTCAAAGTTACGAAAACGGGGAAGTCGTTACTTCGAAGCCTGTTCGGGGGAAAATAGTAATAACGTTTTGATAACAATAACGTCTCGCTAGATGACATGTGCAGTCAAGTTCAAGTAATTAGTTTCAATGCTATATACATCGACGAAGTGTAAAAAATAAAGTGATTATATTTTACTCTACATCTGGAGGTCGTCATATGGCAGTGGGATAGTCTTACTGTAAACGTGAATGATTATGGGTTCTATTCCCACTAGGAGGAAAGGTTATAGTTAAAATTTATTGACATTTCTACGCTCTGGTACGACACAGAGCGGCGTTTAGTTCCGCTAAATTCTATTATATACTCAATACGCTATGTCTCGAATTCATGCGAAGTACGAATTGTCTTGACAGGTACTTTCTGCCTACCTTGCTATGCGGAATAAAAGGTGTAAAGCTTAATAAAATTTAAATATGACATAATCAGCCATTTTATCAATAGCCTTTCTTTCAATTCTTCCAGGACAGGCCAACATTCCCACGTAATGGTGCCACAGACAGACGAAGAGCAAATGTTGGAAGTGCGCGGACTCCAAGAGCACCAGCTGTATGACTTCTGGGTGACGGCGGCCACCGCCGCGGGGGAGGGGGAGATGAGCGCCATAGTAGCGAGGAAACCGACTGCTAGAGGCATGTTGAACTAATGTATTATTATTAAACATCATTACGACTTTTCCTATACCACGAAGTAAGCAGAGAGGAACTAGTGCTAAGACACTCTCTATATTTCTCTCATTCTCTACTTTCCACTCGAAATGTGGAACGCGTTGTATGTCTAACTCAAAGCCGCGTTCTAAGGTACCAAAGCTAAGGTACCTTTGTATTGAACGTAATTGAAATTTTGAGTGTCCATTGCCGATTCAACCCATAACCAATAATTTTATGTACAAAGAAAATAAATTATATAGATAAGAAAAACATAAGAAATTTGTATAACAATTAAACACACAATATTTAGAAAACACATTTCTTATATAAAATTTTAATTTGAGAAACTCTTAAGCATTTAATGAATTAACCGAGCACTTCACTGGACACCCATCCTATGATGTTAAAGAAAAGAGCTTGAAATAGTACCGGGGCCAGGACAAGTAGACTGAGGGAACAACCTTTGAAAATACCCATTAAGGTTTTCCTCTTTTTCTAATTAAATATAAATTTTATATATCTTTTCCACAGCTGGTGCCAAGTTATGGTCGTTTCCAAGACGTATCACCGCGTCAGTTGGATCCCGCGTGTCGCTGCCGTGCGGCGCGGCCGGCAGTCCCGCGCCGCTGCGCACGTGGAGCAGACGCGCGCCGCCCGCGCCCGCCGCCGACGCCAGGATACGGATGGACAGCTATAAACTTATTATACCTAGTATGTGGATTTGTTTGTTTGTTTTAGTTGATTATAAGATAAATTTTCCCACATAGCTGGGTAATCAGGGAGAAACTGCCACTTTGCACCGGAAATATAGATATTGCATTTTAAGTGGTAGAACAAATCAGAGAAAGAGATTAAAATTACAAGGAATGCCAATTGCATCTAGTTTAGCTATGTTTTTAGTTTCACGCTCTATCCTGCATAGCAGGATAGCCAGAAACGATCTATTCAACGCACCCCGTTGATTGCTTTCTGCTCGTAATCCAGACTCTCCGTGTTGCGAACTCGACGCTGCACTTTGTCTTATCAGAGCAGAAAAATGAGAATAAATTTCATACAATCTTCTCCCCGAGTGGAATTCTAACCCATAAGGAATAGTTAGACACTATCCTACTGGGCCACTAGTAGCTCATAATTATATTTTCGATATACAAAGAATAAATAAGAAATTAAAGCCCTAAAAGAAATCTAAGCATAGATTATAATTAACCATTCCAGAGCTAGAAGCAACGATGTCAGACAACTACACGTGCACAGTGCGCAACCCATGGGGCGAGGAGCGTGGCGCGTGGGAGCTGCGCGTGGTGTCCGCACCCGCCAGGCCGCGTTTGAGGCTGACGAGCGCCGCGCCCTCCTCGCTCATGCTGTCTTGGGATTCTAGTGACGCTCAGAGTATGATAATATTTTATTATTTTTTATTAATAACAATCATTATAATTCCTTTCAAACGATAGTTTGTAAACATAAAATGTAGCTACGAAACTTCAAATATTGCAAGAAATTGAGAGATTGTTATTTTTTTTTATACACCATATAAGTGAGAGAAAGGAAAAAGAAAAAAGATACTAAAAAATATAGTGCAATAGCGGCCTTATCACAGAACACGATCTCTTCCAGGCAACCCTTATCCCACGAACAGCTTGGTTTTCGAGCCCAGCACTCAAGCGTCCATCAAGAGCACCGTCTCACGGAGAATTTGTTATATAAATGCAAATGGATGTCATCGGTGGCCATATTCTTAGATATTTCCAAAGTTTTCGACAAAGTCTTTCTGTCACAATGGCTGAATCGATAAACTACTTCAAGCACAGCTTCCGGACAGGCCATAGGTTCTGGTTATGGAGTCGAAAGTACCCTTTCCACTAAACGTCCTATAAAAACAGGAGTCCGTCAAGGCCCCAACCAGTGAAGATCGCGTGCCATCTGGGTCAATGCTTCACTAGCGTAGAGATCAACCCCGTCTCATATCTCTTCCCTCCTCGTAGATACGAGGTTATGCCGACAGTCAAACCACTAGGCAAATCAATTCTAATGGCTTAATCCTCCAAATAACTAAAAATTTGATCTGCGTCAAAAGTAAAATGTCTCTTATAAATAAAATCCCCCTGAATATGACGTGTATCAGGCTAGTTTTAACATATGCCAGTATGCCGTATGCCGAGACGAATCTCGTACGTTTTCAAGTCTTTCAAAACAACATATACGTACTCACACGCACACGCAAGCGCATACGCTACTCACACCGTCCCCGCCGGTGGAGACAAAGTCCCAGTTCATAGTTGCCCGATGCTTATAGGCCTGATCCACTTAGGCCCTTAGTGCTAACGGTGTACAAAAGCCGATGTTCGTGTCTCACAGGAGGCGCCCTTGTGACACTGTTTTCTAAGTTGATAGTTTTCTCTCGAGGACTCCACGCCAAGGTCAGAACTCTTCTAGCTCAGCCTCCCCCAAAACCTGGTGACGCTGACAAGGCTAGTAGGGCCAAGAGTATACTACACAATCGCAAAAAAGGCATCCTTTACAAGAATAGAAGTGATGGCGTGGACATTAGGATAAAATATCCACATACTATATTTTACATACATGTTACATATGTATATAATTGTATAAATATATAATTATATATGTTATGTTTAGTTCTAATCAAACCATAAATTTCGCTTTTTATATGATATTAGCAATTAAATGAATATATTAAGTAATACAGTAAAGTAGGCGTTCAGTTTTGGTTACCCAAAAAATGTATGCGAGAATAATTTGCGAGTGAGTGGTACGAGCGGTCGGTTGGTTCAAAAATATACTGTATTTTTGAACCAACCGACCTCTCGTTGTCTCTATCTCAATGATATTGGAGAAGGGTCACGTAAGAGATTGAGGACAAGGGCATGTATGAAGAGATTGATGGCTTGTTTCTCTCATACATTCTAAATTTAAGTTCTCTTTTGCTCTTCGTATGCCTCCTCTTTCTTTCTTTCCGTCTTTTATATAAATAAGGTAATAAAAATAAAAAAATATTTCCGCATTATAATTTATTTTTGTTAATATTTTTTTTGTAATATTATTTAATTCTAGGAATAAATTTCAAACAGTAAATGATAAATACTTATAAACAATTTTTAATGGCCCCTAGGATGGCTATAAATTTCCCTCAAAAGATACCCATACTTATCTTACCTTTGCTACCAGTTTAATATAATATTAAATTAAATTAATTTAAATAAACGATACGCAGGCTACACACTGCAGTACGCGCGTGGCGCCGAGCCCTACCAGTCCGTGGAGCTGCACAGCGCGCGTACTCACGCGCTGCGCCGCCTGCAGTGCGGCGCCGCATACCGCCTGCGAGTCATCGCGAGGAACAGCGCCGGGGACTCCGCCCCGAGCGAAGTGCTCACCGCGGCCACTAGTGGTGGAGGTGAGTAATAAATCACTTCTTATTATGCATGAAAACTCATAAAAATTACTGTTTTTTGGACAAAAAAGCACAAATTCTATCATTGCAAGACTCATATCAGTACGCCGTACGTTGATTTTTCTGCTATTTATTAAGATATTATTCGTTAGTAGAACTGTTTTTCAAAGAAAATCTAGGAAATATAAAATAATACGAATTGCGAATACTGTCAATTCTGGCTAATTAACCAATCAAGGTTTCTGCATATTGATCAAGGCTTATTCAGAACTTTAAAATTGCTTGAAAACTCGTCAATTTAGACCTTCGGCTGATAAAAAAAGCGAAGTATCGTGGTCTCGATTTATGGTGGAAAACAGTCAACGGATTGACTAGGTCATGCTTTAAAAAAAATACTTCTTAGATCAATTAGAAAAAAACTGCAATTCCATTGAAAATAATTACATATAAAGTTGTAAATACAAAAATAAATTTTAAACCTTTATATTACAGTATCAAAACCAGCCGCAGAAAAGCACTTAATATCAAGCAACAGCACCTGCGTACGTCTCAACTTTCTTACATGGGATAGCAATAGCTGTCCTCTCATACACTTTGTTGTGTCGATGAAGAGCTTCGCGGATGCTGTGTGGAGATCTGAGACGGTGTCTTTGGACGTTCATCCGACCACCATGTGTGACTTGCAACCGGGGACGTGGTATCATCTCAAGGTCGTGGCTTTGAATACAGCGGGAAGTTCTACAGCTACCTATTACTTTTCAACATTAACAGAAGACGGTGGTAAGTAGTTTTAATATGTTTTAATATAAAAAGCTAAGTAAGGAAGATTGTAATCATCACTGGCTTTTATTTCCCACTTTTACATAGACATAAAAAACCTGCAGAGTGTCAAGATATTTAAAAATTTTTATTCAACATGTAAATATTATGAATTGATTGGCAGAACTCAACGCCGCGCTTTATTCTATTAAAGCATAGAGTGAAAAAAATAAAATAAGTTGCTTTCAATTGTTCCACCATTAGAAATGGCAACCTCAAACTATCACGTTAACATATACTCTAGATTGTAATATTTACTATTTTTAAAGTGTTATTCCACACTTGAATTGATTTGCGAAAACGTTTTTTCAAAAATGTTCGTTCGTTTCGTTTTTTCAAAAATTTCGACGCAGCTGGTAGTAAAACGCATGGCTTAGCGGTCAGGGCGCTTGGACGGTATCCAAGAAACACGGGTTCGAATCCCGCTGCGTTCAAATTTTTATACGTTTTTTCAAAAACGCTAGATTGTGATAAACCCAAATATATATAAAACATGTATTACATAATAAACTTTATATATTTCATAGAACGTATAATAGCACCGGCGAAGTTTCCCTCGGAAGGTGAAGAAACATCAGTCCAGGGCGGTAGTGCAGCCCTCCTCGCTGCGGGGGCTGCGCTGCTACTGGCCTTGCTCTTGTTGGCTGGATTAGCTTATAGACGGAGGTTGGTATACACGAAAATAATACTTATAATACACTCAATAAACTCAAGTGTTAGGTGGTGGAACTCAACGCAGGTCTTTGTCTTTACCAGAGCGAGGAACTGAAAATAATTTGAATATAATCACTCCCCCCAGTGGGGAGCGAACCCACAACCGATCGCGTTTACAGTCAGACTTTGTCACACTGCGCCACGACCAGCCTCATACGAAGACTATAATATATTTTATGTTAGAAATATAAGAATAATATATGAAATATAAAAATTATTGTATAAAGGAATTGAGTTGAGTTCCACCACTTAACCCGCAATGTCTTGAATTCGGCGGAAAATGAAGTACGAAATGTCTTAACACTAGGTGGTCTCTGTAGCAGGGTAGCCTGCTATGCAGGATACAAACTTAAAGCTATCAAAAACTATATCCATATATATTTTTATCTTAAACTAACTGAAGTAAGTAGTGAAGTGCGCTATAGTGATGACATAAAATATTATGGCATTCAAAGGTATTTCACATTTCTATAAATAGAAAATTTTATTTCATACAAAAAGTTTTTGCTTAAAAAGTAATTGTTTTGGTAAACCTTTTCTATATACAAAATTGTAACTGTTATTTTCTGGTCTGGTCAACGACCAGAAAATAACAGTTACAGGTGTTACAGGAGTATCTACATCCGACAAATATATATATATATATATATATATATATATATATATATATATATATATAAATATAGATATATATATATATATATATATATATATATATATATATATATATATATATATATATATATATATATATATATATATATGTATAAATATATATATATATATATATATATATATATATATATATATGTATACTTTTGACATACGAACATCATCTACCCCCAAATTTCATGACTTCTCACATCCACATATAATACCACGATTCATATATGAACAGGTATTTTTTTTATATATATTTTATATTTCAGCACGAAGGCGTCATGCTTTAGAAAAGGCTACGAACAGAGTGGAGAGTCTGAAGAAGACAAATCTATAGAGAAACGTGACAACAAAAGAAACTGCCAGCAAGTTTACACATCCTCGCCTATAAAACATCCCAATAAGAAAGAACAACAAGGTGTGTTATATAATGAAGTAAATGTAATGTAGTTTACTTAACTGTAACCAGGGTTTAAGCTTTGGTTAGGTATTGTATTATCTCTTGCATAAATGTTGGGACAAATAAGTACCTTTTTCGCTGTTCTTTCGTAATAGGGGATTGAGTGTTGAATTACAAAATGGAAATACTTTGCATACAAAGCATAAATAATATGATAATAAGCACCTTTACGCCTTTTCTTGGCAGAAGAGTACCTAGAGAGAATCTAGTGTCAAAACTCTCCGTTCTACAATTTGAACTAAATAAATCACAACACTGCCACGTGCATGAATTTTTTTCGATGCTTATTATTGTTACCTTAATGTCTTCTTTAAATATATGAATCAAATAACATATGTTATAAAAACTTCTTCACCAGAAATGTACGAGATAAGTCCATACGCAACGTTTAGTATGTCGGGCGGGTCGACGGGCGCGGGCGCGAGTGCAGGTGCGTGCGCGGGCGCAGGCTGCGAGGCGGCCGGCGCCACGCTGCGCACCTTCGGCAGGGCCGAGCCCGCGCCGCTCGCCGCCGCGCCGCCACGTGCTCACTCGCATAGATCGCCCGCACATACTGGTATACATGTGTATATATATAAATATATATATACATATATATATATATATATATATATATATATATATACACACATATATACGGGCTTACTTAGGTTATTGTAAAATTATATTTCATAAGAGCATTTGCTTGCAAGCACTTTATTCAAATGAAGACTTAATAAACAGAATTTGGTTACAAAATGACATAATAAAATATTATATATTCATATTATAATGATAAAATCAGCCGTTTAAAAATAATGGAATTAAATATTTACTTAAGTCTTAAATATAGGATTTCTAAGCGTTCCATATGTTTACTGTGCGGAGTTCCACTCACTATGCAAAGCTCTGAGCTGGGAACAGTGCCTGGGATTTGAGACTCCCACTGTCCGAGCTGATTCTCTTTCTACTTATCTTGAAAAGATGGCTAACTATTAATGCTATATTCGAAATATGTGCTATAAATAAATAAATTGTACATAAAAATAATATTAGACTATTTTTAATTTTAAAGTAACCAGTTACTAAACGCATAAGTATATATACTATGCATTTCACAAGCAACCTTCTACACATCTGCCTATTTGTTCTTAGTAATCTCAAGAACGGCTGGACCGATTTTGATCGGGCTTTCACTGGTAGATAGCTGATATGATAAGGAGTAACTTGGGTTACCACAGCTCGTTTATAAATATTTAGGTATTTCGCTTATAACCATCTAACTCACTATTTATCAGTAAATACCTTTATACAGATGAATACACTTTGTCCCGCGCAATGACCCTGATGGTGCGCCGCGCGGAGTCCGACTCGGACTCCAGCGGGTCTCCCTGCGCCGAGTGCAGCTCCGCCGCGTACCGCATGCCACTCGCTTCTGCTAAAGGTATATTAATCATATATTTATTAATATGATCAACACAATATAAAATAGAATATTGACAAAAATGATACAGATTAGTCCGAGAGAACTAAATCACTCCGTTCTATAGATTTTTTTAAATAGATACGTTGCTTATTATACGGTTTCATCATCGTGGTTTGTCTTAAAGTGGAAAAATTAACGTGAATAATTCATAATTATTCCTTTGAGTGGCAATTATAATTCAAAATTGATCGCGTTTACAATCACATATTTTCCGTTTAAAAGACAATGATCTTGCCAAATATCGTCCTGTGGCATTATCAGCTTTTAATATAAACCAGCTAGCTCCACATTTAGTATATAAAAACAGAAAAAAAAACATTTAAAAATATATATACCTACGTAGTGAGAGTCTCTAACTGCAAATGCGATCAGTTGTGGGGGAGTGATTATATTTCAATTTTTCTCATTTCCTCGCTCTGGTAAGACAAAATGCGGCGTTGAGTTCCACTACTTTACAAGCAATGTCTCGAATTCGGTGGAAAGTGAAGTACGGAGTGTCTTGACACTAAGGTACCCTGCCATGCGAGGTATATACGTGAATAAACGTAAACTCAAGTCGGAATAGAATAAATAACCTCCGCGTTTATTTAATTGAATACCATTCCAACTTTAACATAATACCAGAAATATACCCATCTTACTAATGTTTTATTTTTCAAGATTCAATACTCGAATTGAACTTAGGAGTTATGTACAGGAAATACTTAATTTCATCGTCTTCTAATGTCTTTAAAAACATGGCCATAAAATTTCAACTATATCTTATATTTTAAAAAGATATTTTTTCAGCGGAGGAAGTGTTCCGTACAGTGACTGACTCCAGCGCGGAGTCGTGCGGCGGCGCGTCGCGCGACAAGGCCCGGCGGCGGCCGAGGCGACACCACGCGCCTAACACCTCAAGGTATAAGATGATTTGTAACAATATCTTTTTGATTTTCGCGATTATTATACATTATAAATGAAACTATTTTAATCGGATTAATCGCGTATATTTTGGTACTCAAAAATACATTTTTGGAAACCAGACGTTTCTATGCTCACACATAGCTGACTGTAATTAACCACTACATCTGTTTAGATAAACCTCATATCCTCGCTAGGGAAAGTAGATATGTTCCTAGAATGATCCAAATTTCAATAGAGAAGATTGTTGGAAACTTTCTACCACCTGGGACTCACTTATAAAAAATATAAAAAAAATTAAATTTCAAATTCATTTATAAGTTCTTTGGTTTTAGCGGTTTTGAAACATTTTAAATGAAACTTATTTTAAGCGGATTAATCGCTCACATTTTGGTATTCATCATTCAGGTGGCATTAATATGAAAATTAAAACAAAAACAATAAGAAACAGATGGCGGTAGTTTAATATTTATTGTATCAACTAACAGATAAATGTCATCTCAGTCTCCCTACAAGTATGACCGGGGATCACGATAAAATATTTAAACGTTTTTCAAAATATTTTATCGAATACCAGTATATACGCGATTAGTCCATTGAAAATAATTTCATTTAAAATCTCAAGATATACTCATTCATTTGCATCATTCACTCACTCGTTCAATATTAGTTTCTTCTTGTAAAAAGAGAAATGTCAATTAACATTTAGGTTGATTCAATTTTTGACTCATTCACTGGTTAGGTTATTTTAGATAGACTGAGTGATTTTATAGCTTTTTATAAGTTTTCTAAATATTAAAACATTAAATTTTAATTTAATGTTACATTTATTACGATTTAAAATAAATGTTATTCATTTAAAATAATTAATGAAACTAACATAAGAATTTTTATTTATTTATCCAGTTTATTCACTTTAAATACAAAATCGTGCTGGTTGTGGCGTAGTGAGGCAGCGTTTGACTGTAAACGGTTGTGGGTTCGATCTCCACTCGGTGGAATGATTATATTTAAATTATTTTCACTTCCTCGCTCTGGTAAAGACAAAGAGCGGCGTTGAGTTCCACCACCCAACACGCAAAGTCTTGAATTAAGTGGAAAGCGAAGTATGAAGTGTGTTGACACTAGGTTCTTAGACTTAAACACTTTCTATCTACACTGCTATGCGGGATAAAAGTGTAAAGCTAAAAAAACACGAAATCAAAACAGAAATGATACCGCCATCTATTAGATACGTGCTTAAATACGTTACAATGGTCACTTCTAAGTAATAAGAGTTCGCCTTCAGAGATGTCTATAATAAAATCTTAATGTTTTTTATACAAAAGCGAATTATGCTTAATTAAAAAAAAATCAATGTTCATTTATTAATTTGTATTTTATTTCCTTTTAAATTTCTCTCATATATTATCTATTATAAACATTATACAATATCATCGATAAACTGTTAAATTCTTCTTCACTTAGTGAGATGTTTTACCCTTCTTTCTACCAACGAGAATTTATCGTATCAGTATGTATGGATGTACGATTTGACTGGAAGATATCTCTTCAAGAGCTAAGTCCACCTTTGTATACGATAACTTTTCTTGTATGTATATTTCATATTTATTTATTTATTGCATAAAATAATTTAGTATTGTATTATTACTTTAATAATTTGAAGCACAAATGTTCGTACTTACAAATTAATATTATTTACTTACTATCTCAACTCTCAGGTACCAACAGCGCCAGGAACAAGAACGGCGGGACTTCACTATACACGTATGAGATGAACGACAATAAAGACTGCTCCAAGCACTTAGAGTAAAACTAAATTGTTATAGCTCTTAGTTAGTATGTAGTTTAAAATTTTAAATTCCCGGGTTAGTTGAGTTCGAATTTTGTACTTCCGGTACAGTTATATAGGGTGTTTGTTAAATTATATAAAGAAAAAAAATTCATGTTAAGGCTCTTAGTTTTAGTTAAGTAATATAATATGACAATGTTTTTTTTGATTAATTTTAAGTTTTATACGAATTTGGTATAAACACCAATTCTATTATTAAACAATTCGTATTCGGAAGTTGTTTTTTTAAATTAAAAACAACCGGAAGTACAAAACACGAATAACCCTTAATAATTTTGTATTTGACTCGAATTACTCGCGGCCTATTCGGATATTGTTAGGAAAATATTTTCAGATTTATTCAATGATAATAAGAAAAAAAACACACAAAAAATGTAAACGAAATTATTGACAAAAAAATTTAAATAATGTATTTTTTTGATGATCGACTTTGTTATTGATACTGAATAGTATATACATATAGCAGATACTTTAAGATAGGATGTTGGTAAGCTAGAACAAGGTTACCTGTAGACAATATTTTCTATTTATTTAAATGTTTAACTTAAAAACTTAACAGTTTTAAAATCAATCGAGAGGTGTTTTATGTTAATAAAAAAAACGTTTTTCCAATTTATATCAACAAAATTTCCCGTTGAATTCCATATAGCAAAGCTCTATAACGAATTAACGTATATAATCGTGTGTTTAGTGATTTGTATGAAAAAATAAACTTTGTTTTGTTTAATTGAATCGAAAAAAACGAACTTGAAGAGCTTTTAAAGAGAACTTTGTGTATAATTTAAAAAAAATTAAGCTCTACTAATATCGTAGTACATATTCCAGGTAATTTTTATTAACCTGTCAATATTTGACATATTTATTATATTGAGTATTGTAAAAAATATCACTGTATAGGTTTAGCTCTATATATATATATATATATATATATATATATATATATATATATATATATATATATATATATATATGTATATATATGTATATATGTATATATATATGTATATATGTATATATATATATATATATATATATATATATATATATATATATATATATATATATATATATATGCTATATTAATTTGAAAGTAATTTATTATGAGACTATCCTCAGTTACACTTATTTGCAATATTTATTTATTCGTGAATTTTCAAAAATGCTCAATTTTTATATGATCTTTTATTGTACATGTTTGATGGAGCCATATTTTGTTAATTAATTATTTGATATTTAATATGTTACTGTATTAATTACTTTATCATATTTTTAAGTTGTATTCTCTTGTTCTTTACGTATTGAAATTTTTATACAATTCAATATTGAGATATTACGATAAATATGAAAATAATAATATCTCCAAAGAAAATTTCTATAATTTTTATTAAGATTTTTGTAATTTTTTTTATTACAAGCGATAAGTTTTACTGTTAAACTCAAAACTTGTAATAATACATCTGTTTATCAAGCTAACGCCATCTAGTAGAAAAGAGCAAAAACAGACTTTACTACATTATTAAAATTTAACTGCTCAATATATAATATAATATATATATATATATATATATATATATATATATATATATATATATATATATATATATATATATATATACAATTTCAATAATCCTTTTTTCAAGCAGATTAAGCGCAATAGCTTACACTTGTATACATGAATTACTGTACTTTTCGAAACGTCATACGAGATTTGTCCTGTTAAAATAATTTAATTTAAAATATATAATTAAAAAAGAGAGGAATAAAAAAAACTACCGAGATGTCACTTTAGAGACTGATTTATTTTGTGGGTAGTTAGTTATTTATTGTTCTTTTGTGTTCATGTTTAAACATCAACATATTTAATTATTTCTAAGTGTTTAATTCAAATTAAAAATTAAAGATATATTTTCAAGTATTTTAACATTATTAGCTGCCATGTACCATGTTTTATTAACTTATATGTTTATTTTTTTTATACTTTAAATATGTATTAATTAAATTAACATTACCTATATTAGGCTACATTTTATATCGAATTAATGCCATTTTATACATATATTTTAAAAATATTCCAATCATTAATTTCTCATTTCCGCTAGAATGATACGAAACCGGAAATAGCGTTTTAGTGTAACCTGTTTACAATTATTTTTGTTTTTAGATATTTTAATATTGTAATTATAAATCAATAGTTATGTTTAAAATTAACTAGTTAGTATTAAAACTGAACTGAAATAAACCGAGGCCGATGTTCTTATAATTTGTTCTTACATATAAATTGCTAAAATATTGATTTAATATGGACGTAGTCATACAAAATATTTTTTTTTCTATATAAATGAAAAAAAATATGTTGAGTGAATTTTTCTTTGACACGCAATTATTGACACAGAAAGTCTTAATATATATTATAATTTTAATGGAAATGAAAATATATGTATGGAATAATGTTAACATCTAAATTTTTGAATACCAAAATATATGCGATTAATGTAAAATCCGCTTAAAATAATTTCATACTTTAAAAATTTGTAAAAATCGCAAGATTTAGTTCATATTCATATGAAGAACAAGTGACGTACAGATATCCCAATTTTTATATAATTGGTTATCCTGTTTATATCATTCTGTACACATTCTCTATATAAACCTTAACTGTGCCAAATTTCATACTCCTTGGTTCACGTAATTTTCATAAAATGGGATATAAATATATAGCTAAAAACTGTATTTTATCTTCAATAATAATTAGGTGACATTTGTTGAACTTGGTATAACTACGTCCAGTTATAATTTTGTACAACTCCAATAAGATGTACATATATATATATATATATATATATATATATATATATATATATATATATATATATATATATATATATATATATATATATGTACGTATTGTAATGATCGTCACTGCCTCTATACATTATATATAGTTTCTGTAAATAACGAACTGGAAATATAATGATTAAAATTTAAAACTTGGTGTCTTGTTTTATTTACTTCAAGTATTTCACTCTTTTCCCCCATAACAGAATATCTAGTGTCAAAACACTTTTTCTTAGGAGAGCAGAGAAATGAGTGATTTAAAATATAATTGCTTAATGTAGTCGTAATCAGTCTATAGTAGTAACTAGTCTATTGGCTAAAGGCGGTGTGTAAATCTAACTACAAACGACTGCAAACGCTATTGGTTGTGTATTCAATTCCCACTTGGGTTCGTTGTTATAATAATATTTATTTACCTTTTTTTATTTTCACGTTTTAATGTCGCATAGCAGGGTAGACAGAAAGTACCTATTGCACTTTGTTTTCCACCAATTTTGAGACATTTCGTATTAAGTGGTGGAACTCAACGCCGCACTTTGTTTTATCAAAACGAGAAAGTGCAAATAATTTATATCACTTCCCCCATTTCATTCATTAATTAATTATTCATTTCATTTATTAAGTAAGAGACAACGCGGCATTGGGTTAGACATTCAATAAGCAATGTCTGTATTTTTGAAGGAAAACGGACAACGGAGTGTCTTGACACTAAATTGTCTCTGACTACTTTGCTATGCAGAATAAAATGTGGAGCTAAAAGTAAGGTATAAACGCGGCTAAAGTAAAGGAATCTCTAGTATTATATAAAAGCAAAACCAATATAATGGGAATCAAGCGCGAGCCCAATCCATGCACTAATTGAATGACCGCAGGTTAATTCAAAATTATTGAAAAATAAATATCATTTTGTGAGGCCGGTCGTGGCGCAGTGTGACAGCGTATGACTGTAAACGCGACCGGTTGTGGATTCGATCCCCACTCTGGGGAGTGATTATATTTAAATTATTTTCATTTCCTCGCTCTGGTAAAGACAAAGAGCGGCGTTGAATTCCACCACTCAACACGCAATGTCTCGAATTCAGTGGAAAGCGAAATACAGAGTGTATTGAGACTAGTTACTTTCTGTCTACCCTGCTATGCGGGATAAAAGCGTGAAGCTAATAAAAAATATATATATTTTATAATTAATTATGAACATTTGGCGGTAATATCGAACATATATTAGATTTAAAACCGCTTTACAGTATAATTTTGATAGAATTCTCTAAACGAACGAATTTGAAAATATCCATGTTAGATATAGACATTCCCCAGAATAGCCATCAAAATATAGCTATCACGTTTACACAAGCCCCGATGGATGGATTGTATGAAATATATTACAATGAAGATTGCCCATTCGTATCTAACTTTATTCTAATTTAAAATAATGTTCCGTGTACTGCTATTTTTTTAGCTTCATATTTTTATCCCGTGTAGCAGATACAATGTACCTAGTATCAAGTAATATCGTACTTCTCTTTCCACCGAATTCGAGACATTACGTGTTGAGTGGTGGAACTCTACACTCGCACTTTGTCTTACCAGAGCGAGGAAGTGAAAATAATTTAAATATAATCACTCCCCCGAGTGGGGATGAAACCCACAACCGATCGCGTTTACAGTCAGAAGCTGTCCCACTGCGCCACGACCGGCCTCAAATTTATCTGTATCTGTTATTAATATAATTATATTGTTCTTCTAAATAACAAGTACGCCATTAATTCTTTTAACACTTTTTTACATCAATATATCTATGTTATTATATATTTGTATAATATAAACTAAGAAAATATGTGTGTAAGTTCGGTGTAAAGGCAGCCTTATCTCCGCACATGACCTATTCCAGTAATATATCCAATTCAATAATAATCCAGTCTAAGAACTATTTTTATTATAAGACCATAAAACGATGATTTTGTAGAGATTTGATAAACATGGTATTTTTATTATACACTAGCGGCCCGCTCGTGGCTTCGTCAGCTAAATCTCTATGCTATAGCTATTTCTTTCATTTCCCTCCACGCATTCTTGCTTAAATCACAGACTTTGACAAACTTTGTAATATTTCATATAAACAACATTTATAAGACTTCACTTGCCTCTCACAAGCCATCTATAACAGCCATTTTTGACGAATAACTTCTACTTTCAAATTGTATGTCTTCTTGGACAGGTTGTATGGACATGTGATATCACAGATCCACTTATGATATCATGATCTACACATGATTTCCCTCACCTATATCCTACAATCTCCACCATGGTCCACATATCAATTTACTCGTCCATATATGACATCATGCCCCAAATGTGATTTTACTCGTCCAAATATGACGTCATGGTCTACATGTGATTTCACCCAACCACATAAAATCACATGTGGACAATGGTGTCATTGTCCACATGTGATTTTACCCGTCCATATATCATCATGGTTTACATGTGATTTTATTCGTCCACATACAACCATGTGGTCCACATTTTCTTTACTGGACTCGCAAAGCAAAAGAGCATGCGGGTCACGTGATGGTAAGTCAATATCGCCGCCCACAGCCCCGTGTATCATCAGAAGAGCTACAGGAGCATTGCCAGCCTTTAAGATGGGAATAAGCCGCGCTTTTTGAAGGTGTTTATATCGTAACGACCTGGAAACGCTGCCGCAGATAGGGCATTCCTCAGTTCTGCGGCATGTGGAAGGAAATTCCTACAAAACAGCACTGTAGTAGAACACCACGTATCCAGATGGTAGGGATGGTATTTTAGGCTGTTATGTACAGTGCGGTTGGAAAACTCAGGGGCAGGAACTAGATTAAACAGTTCTCCAGAACACTCCCCGTGATATATGCGATAGAGAATGCATAACGGTGAAATATCTCTACGCAGCGCCAAAGTATCAAGCCTGTCTCAGATAATTGGGTCCCCAACGATCCGAATGGCTCTCTATTGTATGCAATCAAATGGTTTAAGCTGATACTCGGGTGCAACAGCCCAAAGATGAGAACAGTACTCCATATGAGGCTGAACCTGGGCCTTATAATGGGCTAAACGGTGTGTGGGCCGTATCGCTCTGCCGATGACACCAAGTTTTTTCAACGCTACCTTCGCCTTGCTTTCCAGATGATCGCGATACTGGCAGTCGCTCAAAACACTCAGGACCAATATACTGATATCAGGCGCGGCTTTAAGGGGATTTTAGTGATACAATATATGGGTATTTTTTGTGGTTAACACCCAAACTTGTGTCTTCAGGGGATTGAACTGAACCAGGTTTCTTTCACCCCAGGAAAAGATATTCACAAGGGATACCTCGACGGAAGACACAAATTTTTTTCGGCACTTGTCCACGTTTTCCTGAGAAAGACTTGCACGGCCGGTGTAGACAACATCCAAAGTGCTGTCGTCTGCATAACAATGAATGCTAGGATCCTTTAACAAATCATTGATATTTAGAAGGAACAGTGTTAGGGACAGCACACAGCTCTGGGAGATGCCAGCGTTCACGGGCATTAATTGAGAGCAAAAACCGTTGATAGCCACTTTTATGCAGTGAGGAAGCTGGCGACCCACTTGCATAATTTCTCGGGAAGCACATACGTTGGCAGTTTGGCAAGGAGCACCCTTTGCCACACTCGATCGAAAGCCTTCGCCATGTCCATACTAACTGCCAGGCTCTCTCTTTTGCTTTCAATAGCAGCAGCCTAGCGGTGGGTTAAGTACACTACAAGATCACCGGTTGATCGACCATGGTGGAAGCCATATTGACGGTCGCTGATCAACCGTTGATCCTCTGAATATACTTCAGCCTACTCGGTTGTGGATATCCAGAGAAAATAAAGCTCACCGAACAGGTTTTTTTCCTGAACTTAACATCTGGTATCGAGCTCTGGCACCACAGAATGGTAGGCGGCGTGGTTCCTCTGCCCTCTAAAGTCGAGTTCGAGGCGAATAGTACACTCAGGAGATTGTCTTTCTCTTTCGCTATGTGGACCAGGTTGTCATTCTCAGTGCGCAATGGCGAAAGCGAAGACTGGCTGAAATTGCCAAGTGCAGCCTTCGAGAGCACCCAGAACTGATGTGTTCCAGACAGATATCTCTCAAGCTTCTCACCGATTTGAGCGATATGCTCGGACTTTGCATTAGCAATTTGCCTCTTAAAGTACCTTTAAGCACGATTATACTTTTTCTTTAAGGCTTTGACCTTTGGATTCTTAGTGACTAGTTCCTCAGCCAGATTTGGTATGCTTCGCGCTTGCCAATGGCAACTTGTTTGCAAGACGTACCAAACCAGGGCCGTAAATTGCCACTGATTGGCACCACAGAGCTAGGGACGTAAAGTTCCATATCCTGTAGAATCACGTCAGCAACAGTAGTGGCATAGTCATTCGGGTCATCAGAAGAAAAGCAAGCCGGCCTCCAGAGATAAGATGAGTAAAAAATATGCATCCCATACTAATCTACTGACTTGTAGTGCCAAACGCGACGGCTTGCGGGTGTTCTGCAACTACCACGTTTAACAAGCACTACAATCAAGCAGTAGTCAGATGATCCCAAAGGGGCAACAACCTTAACCTGATACTGATGTGGATGTAAAGTCAGATGAAGGGCCAGTACGCAGGCATTGTTACTGTCCACATCTGTGACTCGCATAGGCGAATTAAGCAATTGGGACAGTCCATTTGCCACAGCAAAGTCAAACGCAGCCCTCCCTGCGTAGTCGGTAGTGCGTGATGTAAGCCAATCGGCATGGTGCGCATTGAAATCGCCAAGTATCACGAGCTCGGCAGAGGGTAGCTGGGACAGCATATCGTCAATAGACGATTATATGTGCTTCATAAATCGATTCGTTCCTGCGTTACCACTATGGGACCTGTACAAGCATGCGCAGATTCGGACGCGATCATCTGAATCAATACGAAGCCAGATAGTAGACAGGTCCCGAATCTCAAAATTGGCAAGGCGACGGAAACTCAGGTCCTCCTTCACGAATACAGCAACCCCGGCATGACGCACAAATCTATGATCTTTTTTGTAGCCGGGGTACATGTGATTTCACCCTTCCACACATGAAATTATGATCCACAGGTGATTTTATTCGTCTACGTGTGACATCATAGACCACATGGATTTTACTCTTTCACATATGACATCATGGTCCACATGTGATTATATTCGTCCACATGGTACATCATGGTCCACATGTGATTTTACTTGTCCACATATTATACCATGGTCCATATAATTTCACTCATCCATGAGAAAGACGCCATATGTACTTATTTACTTATTAAGTTACATAAGTTTCTATGTCCCCTGGAGCTGGAGAAGTGGGCATCCACAGTGCTTCGCTAGCCCGGTCGATCTTAGGCCCCGCACTGTAATTCAATCCATATTTTACCTATCTCCTTCGCTTTTGCCAGAATACTTCGCTGCCTGGTTTGCCTAAGGAGACTACATTTCCACGTTACCCCAATTGGAAACCCCAAGGTTTCCAATCTAGAGCTTCTCTTGGAACGTAGGTTAGCATCACTACGTAGCGTGTGACCAATCCAGCTCCAATTTTGGCGTTTGATCTGATGGTCGATCGGTGTATCGTTGCAGCGTTCCCATATGTTGGCGTTATAGATTTTCTCAGACCAGTATATATCGAGGATGACAAGATGGTTTTTAAGACCTTCAGCGTTTCTATTCATAAAGCAACATGGTTTAAATATTTGACCTGAATATTGTGAGCTTACCTCTCAGAATCAATTTCCACGATTGCCATACATAGTTTTGTATAGGTGGATCTTGCTTTAGTAATTCCTGAATCAATGCTTTTTTCGGTTTCACCGTTTTCCGATACGATTATTCCGAGGTTGGGAATTTGTTGTCACGGTCCACAGCCTCTGTACCTATTAGCAGCGGCAATGTGTTTGTTGCCCTGATTGCATTTCTTAGGTCTTCCGGGTGCTTATTTTAAGGCCCACCTTCATTGCGTTAATCAACAGGTCATCCGATTTGGGTTGCATATCGGTGTGTGTGTATGACTCAGCAGACATGCATCATCGGCATAGTTAAAATCTTCTAGGATGTTGGATATCCTGCACTCTATGCCGCGGTGCTTATTGCCTGTTGTTTTTAGCATTATGCTGTCGAGGGCGGCAAGAAAGAAAAGAGTCGATAAAAAACATTATTGTCGTATGTCAGCGTGTACAAATGTAAATGTAAAAATGTCGTTTTACAAATATATTTTTTGTATAAAATTTTAATTAGATTAATTTTCTTGCGTCAGCTGCGTCAAAATTCTTATACGTTTTGTTACAACTTCTTTATGTTATTAGCATCTCTGTAGAAAGGTTTTTACAAATTTCTACTACTTAAAGATTATTAAGAAATAATCGTTTAAAAGAGATTGCTATTTTATTTTTTTTAATACTTACTATTTTTAAAGTGTTATTCCACACTTAGGATTAGAAAACATTTTTTGAAAAAACGTATAAAAATTTGAACCCAGCGGGATTCGAACCCGCGCCTCTTGGATTGGCTTGGACGGTATCCAACCCATAAGTCTTTTTTTAAATATTAAGAGCATTTTATTTTAGATGAAATAAAGATTCTCATCCTGATAAGATCTTTGATTTTCGCGATTTTTATACATTTTAAATGAAACTATTGTAACCGGATTCATCGTGTATACTTTTGTTATTCGAAAATACATTTTGGACACCTGACCAAAATATACGCGATTAATTCAGTTAAAATAGATTCATTTAAAATGTATAAAAATCGCTAAAATCAAAGATCTTATTATGTGAATCAGTACGGAAATACGTCAATTAGAGTGTTTTAAAACGAAATGTGCACGATATTTTACATCGTATGTTGTTATGTTTGTATCGAAATCGCGCCGAAAAAGGACATCAAATATTGCAAAAGATACTCAATCAGGCAAGTAAAAAATTATTATGTCAACTCATTAAAGAACACCGTTATGATTTGAATAGCTTCGACAAACAAATCAAAGCCTTAAGCAATGATATCGGGTTGTGTGTTTCAAAGACAGATTTCGATCAACGTGTAGATTTTAGTAATAAACGCGCGGAACATAAATATAATCAATATAAAAATAATAATAATAATAATAACACATTTATTGGACAAAATTACACTACTAACACACAAAAAGTATTAAAAACAAAAAAAAAACAATAAAGTAAAACTTATCCTAAAAGTACACAAACAAAATAAAAAAAAAATTAAAAAAAAAAGAAAGGAAAGAACTTATAATATAGCAAAGTTAAGTAAGTAAATAGTGCGCAGCGGTGTAACCTATCCAAAAGGAGATCTACTCAGTGTACGTAGAAGACGGAATTGCTTCTACACTGATTTTCAGTAGTCTCCTGTTGGTATTGCGGTGCTGACAGCGGATACGAACAAAAAAGAAAAAGTAAATATAATAATAATAAAATAATAAAATAAATAAATATAACTAAAACTAATATATGAAATATATTTTGTAATAAAACTTTTAATGCGTATGTTTTCATTTGTATTTAAGAGAGTCTAATATTTATTAAAATAATATAATTAACAAAAAAGTTATCATAAAGTAAAGATATATTAATACCTATTTTGTGTACCACTAAAAGTGAACGTAAACAAAAAAAAATAATTAATTGAATTCTAGCAAGTAATAAATAAATCTAAAAATTAAAAGTATGAGGAATGATCACGTCTTGTTAAAATTAAATTTATTAAAATTAAGAATTTTTTTGTTTTTCCAATAAAAATAATTTAAGCTTATGTTTGAAATTTGTAATCGATTTCAAGTTACGAAAAGGAGGAGGCAAGTCATTCCAGCACTTGGTGGCGAAGAACCTAAAACTTCCTCGAAAACTTGCTGTTCTGTGTATTGGTATCTTTAGTTTAATCCATGACGCTCTTGTGATATGCTCACTATCGTTATTTCCTAACCACTGTAATTTATGATAAAGGTAAGGTGGAACCTGGTATTTTATAGTACCAAAGAGTAATGTAGCAAAATGTGATTGCATACGGTAATTCATTTTTAAGATGTTAGCATTATTTAAATATGGTGTGACATGTGTACGCGGCGGTATATTAAAGCAGTAGCGGGCGCAGGCGTTCTGAACCCGCTGGATGACTTTTTTGATACGTTCGAGTAAACGAAGCCCTATAACTACATCAGCATGATTAAATTTGGACAGAACTAATGCCTCACAGAGTCTGATGCGAACTTTAGTGGAGATGGAGTCTCTTATATTATAAAGAACTTTTAATCTATAAAAACAATTTTTAGCAATGTTATTTACATGTTTCTCAAAACGAAGTTGCTCATCAAATAAAACACTTAGGTTGCGCGCTTCAGACACTCTATTTATACGTTCACCTTTTATTTCAATATTTGGATCATAATTTCCTATAATTTGTATTTGATGATCTGTACCAAGTATCATATATTTTGTTTTGCTAGGATTAATTGTTAGCGAGTTCGTATTTGACCAACAAGCTATATGATCCAAATCTTGGTTTAGTTGTTGCAAAGCTGTCTGTATCTCACATGGCTTGAATGAAATATATAGCTGCAGGTCATCAGCGTACAAGTAGTTGCAGTGATTTATTTGTTTTACAATATCTGCCGTGTAAATTGTAAACAGAATTGGTCCCAAAATTGAGCCTTGCGGGACTTCTCTAGTTACCTGACTTATATCGGATTTCGCTACGCCGCCATCTTCTAACTTTATCTCTACGTATTGGCTTCGGCAACTCATGTAACTATTAAGCCATGTTATAGCTTTGTCGTTAAAACCATAATATGACAGCTTTGAGATCAATAAAGGAATGTTTATGGTGTCAAATGCACGTGAGTAGTCTAGAAAATACCAGTACTGTGCCCTCCCCCCTGTCCCGAGCAGATAGGATATCGTCGACAACGTTTGCCAGTGCAGTCGTAGTACCTCTATTTTTCCTAAACCCAGATTGTTTATCCGGCAAAATGTTATTTAGTTCTAGATAGTCTCTAAGTTGATTACACACAACCTTTTCCAGGATCTTAGATAAACATGGTATACTTATTGGACGTAAATCTTTAAACTCTAAAGGATTATCTTTCTTAGGTATAGGTTTCACGATGGCTTTGCGCCATAGGTCTGGGAATTTCGATGTTACTATGGAGGTGTTAACAATTTTTGTGATTATCTTTATTGTGTACTGAAGGGTGGGCAATATCATATCAATCGATATTCCGTCTACGCCAGTAGCATTAGAAGTTAATGCCTTAATGAGTTTAAAAGTTTCAGTTTCTGTTACTGTTCTCAGACTAAAACTTGCGTCACAAAATTTATTATTTTGAAAATATTCAATATCTAATCCACTCGCACTTAGACTACCGGGAACTGCAAGGAAAAATGTATTAAGTTCATTAGGGTCACGCAAATGTTCTGGCAGTAACAGATCACTCTTCCTATTGATGCTGATATTGCATTTTATGTGTTTCCAAAGAATCTGAGCATTGTTAATATTTCGATTAATAAAGGTTTCAAAATAACTTCTTTTTTCGTTTTTAATCGAAACACGGACCAAATTTTTTAAATCTTTGTAATAATTAACATGCGCATCTAATCCACTCCTACGCGCTCTTAAATGCGCACTATCCCACAGTCTCATCATTTGTTTGATAATAGATGTTATCCAGGGATAATGGCGATACTTACAGTGTAGGCATTTCAGAGGCGCAAATGTGTCATAGATGCGTCGTATTTCTGTATTAAATTCCCCTACCATATCATCTACGCTTTGCAATTCGGAGATGCAGTCCCAGTTGACAAGTGCCAGACATTTGCCTAATGCACTAGGGTCCAAAGACTTAATGTCCCTATAAAAAAATTTTTGCGGTGTAAATTTATCTCTGCTTATAGTGATTTCGCAAGAAACAAAAGAGTGACTGCTTAAAGTGCAGACATAATCAACCCAGACCCGACAAACATCAGCATCAGTACTAAACAAATCCAAAAGTGTTTCACTGCGATTTGTGAAATGCGTTGGCTGATTAATGTGCTGCGTTAGATTTAAATTATTTAAAAAGTCAGTGAGTAATTTATTGTTTTTATTGTTTTTATCTAAATAATTAATATTAAAGTCTCCTACGATAACTAGTTGATCACGCCATGTAAACAGGGATAAGGACTCGTACAAAGCATCAAAGAAACTTTGTACGCTTAACCACGGTGGCCTATATGCAGTTCCTATTACTATGTTTTTACCTCTACTTTTATAACATATCCACATCTGCTCAACACATAGGGAAGGAGAGTGACTGAGAGTACGAACATTTAGCCCTTTCCTGATATAGAAACCCACGCCGCCACCGCGGGCACGCAACTCAGGTGGGCGCAGAATATGCCGTAAAGTGTACCCCGATATACTGGGTGCACGGCCCTCTTCTCCGGCCCTCAACCAGGTTCGTGGCCTTGTCATTTCATAAAAAGTATGCCACTATGTATACACTGGCAAAATGGCAAATACAAACAATTTATATTCAATATTGTAACATATACCGACCAACGCCTGAGGATTGTATTAATTCCTTTATATTCATATGAACATATTATGTATATTTTCTGTCCGAAATATAGAACACTGCTGAAATTACTTAAACTAAAATATCAGAACGTCATATTATTACGCATAACCTTAACGTGAATATAATACAATATTACCGAAAATTTCAATAAATATACTTTTGTATAAACAACTTTTGAGAAACATAAAATTAATAATTTAAAATAGCAGAGCTTATTAAGAAAATTAAATTCAGGACTCAAACATGAGCAGTTAGAATAACCTTGGCAATGTCGTTCTGTGATCGTATCCTCTGAGCCGCTGTTTCCTTATTCCGCCGAGCATAGATTCGGCCCTCGCGAGTCCATATATAACGCCACCCATTGCGGCGGCCCTCTTCTCGGGCATTGTAGAAAAGAATGCGATTTGTTCTTGTTAGACGCTCATTGATGTAAAACCGCCTCGGTTCTTTATCGATATCGAAACCCGATGTATCGGCCCCACGGCGCACACGCGCCGCTCACAGTAGATGGTCGCGAATCGCGCGCCGCGCTAGTCGCCCTACTACGGGGCGTGCCCGTCGTTCACCGTTTTCATTATAAGACGGTCTCGGCCCTGAGCGTTCAACAAAAACAATGTCACGCTCGTCCAGGGTGACGCCGATCTTATGTGCAATAAGTCCTACAACATGCTGCAAGTTCTCTTCGTGGCGTTCAGTAATACCTGTGATCTCAATGTCGTTTAATAAACATGACTGATCGCGCTTATTGATTTCAGTCTTCAAGTTGGCAATGTCTTCCAGCAAGCTGCTTTCTGGCGCGGATGACGATTGATTTTCCAGTTGTGATAAACGCATTTCAACGTTATCCACTCGCTTGCCTACTTCGGACAACGCACTCCTAACTGACGCAAGCTCCTGCCGAAACGAGGCGACCTCATGCGTCACTGCAACCAATTCGACCCGAAGGAGCTTCATTTGGTCCAAAAGTGAGCTGACGACTCCCAAATCCTCGATACTTGATATTGTTGACGGAAGCTCGGTTTTAGATACATTAGCCACTTGAGTGGCTGCCAAATCGGTAATCAACGCCGTAGAACATGGTTTTGGCTTGCAACCTTTACAGATCCACTTAGGGACCCTGGCATCAGGACTCGTGCTTACGACACAGGCTCGGTGAAATAAACAGGAGCAGCGTACGCATTTCACACTATCAGAAGTAGCTAAAAATTTTCCGCAACTGGTGCATTTGTTTGCCATGTTAGCTATGTTATGTAGAAATAAACTTTTTTTAGAAAAATTGTCCGCAGTTTTATTTAATGTACATATGTGGGTACACAAAACAGCTGATTTAGCTGAGTGATTTTAAAAGATTGTTTTTTCTTCGTATTTACCAGTATATACAAGTCTCTTTAATTTCACATTACACTTTCACTATTTACTAGTCGATGTAGTAATTTTAAACAGTTATTGGGCAAAACTAAAAGCAATTTTATTATTTTACGAAATAACTTGTACAAGACGAACTATCTGCAACCGCTATCCCAATCTATCAATCCAATCTTAAATCAAAAAAAATCCAATTTTAAAGTATACATTATAACGATGATGACACGATACTCGCCAAAAATGAGAGTATAAATTTTTCTTGCATAATCTCAATACATATGAGACCGTGAGGCGTCGACAATAACCTTAGGCCACCATATAAGGGTGTAAACGAGTTATCAACCCACACTGGACCTTTTGACCTTGTCCACTCGACGGATCTCGGAAGCCTAATCACTAAAATACACTGCCTTACATCTGGATATCTAGTGTTCAACAAAGTAATCTATTTACAAGTAGATGGCATTGCTATAGGTTCACCTGTAGCCCCTGTAATAGCAGATACATGGAGGATTTCGAGAAAATATACTAGGTAGATGATACTTTCACAATTTTGCATACGGATAATATTTATACATTTCTAAACCATCTCAATTCTATTAATAACAATATAAAATTTACAATAGAATTACAGGCAAATAACTCTAGCTTTTCTTGATGTATTAGTAATAAAGAATCCTAATGGCACATTAGGCCACACAGTGTATAGGAAACCTACCCATACCAACAAGTATCTTAATGGTGACTCCCACCATCACCTTACACTGTTATCTACCGTTGGCAAAACTTTGTTTCAGAGAGCTTACCACCTTTGCGACGTTGAACACCTAGGGGACGGGCTTCGATAGGTGAAGGGTGCCCTTCATCAGAACAAGCTGCCAATTCCCTGAGAGCATTGTATGATGACCAACAAGCCTCCCACAGTAGAGAGACAGCCAGCACTTCTACCATTCCATTTGTGAAGGGCGTTACAGACAGGATTGGCAACATCTTAAGAAGAGCTTCTATCAAATCCATATTTAAGCCTAAAAAAATGAATCAATGCTTGAGACCCGTGAAATGTTATATTTCTTTGCTGTGTGCAGGTGTGTATAAACTAGACTGTGACTGTGGCTTGTCATACATTGGCCAAACAAAGAGGAGCATCGGGGTTAGGGTGAAGGAACACATATCCGATGTCAAGAATCGGCGTGTATTGCAGTCAGCTGTGTGTGAACATACAATGAATAAGTCCAACCACTACATCAGGTTTGATAAGCCACATATCCTCGCTAGGGAAAGTAGATATGTTCCTAGAATGATCCGCGAGGCTATTGAAATTCAAAAACATTCAATTTTCAATAGACAAGATTGTTGGAAACTCTCTACCACCTGGGACTCACTTATAAAAAAAATGAAGTTCAAATCCACCACACCAGAGCTCATTCTGCAAGAATCCAGGCCAGTACACGAGGCAATTAAGAAACAGATGGCGGTAGTTTGATATAGTTAATTTTTGTATCAACCGACAGACGAAAGCCACCTCAGTCTACCTGTGACCACGGACTAATTTAAAGTGTTCGAAACGTCAGGTGTCCAAAAATTTATTTTCAAATACCAAAATATACGCTATTAATCCGGTTAAAATAGTTTCATTTAAAATTCTCATCCTGCTTGCAAGTCCCTTTAGCTTAACTATTACAAATTTTACGTTTACACTACATACTTTCAATCGTTAAGGATTGAATATATTTGTAAGGTGATTATTTTTATGGCATCTTAATTAATATTACTGTACTATACCAGATATATAGAGATGTTGTATCTTATTTTATGAATATATTTTCCCATAAACATTTAATGAACATGTTAGTTTAAAAAATATATTAAAACACAACAGATTCAATTCATCAGATCAAATAAATTTGCTTACAATATTGTATCACTTCCAGAAGTGGATAAATTAATAAATTTTTGAAATAAATTTGACAACAAAGTGTCAATAGTGCTTGAACGTATACAACTTAAAGTTTTCATATTTTTTCCATACACATATATATATATATATATATATATATATATATATATGTGTGTGTGTGTGTGTACAGTAAGAGTGCGGTGCAGTGGGACAGCGTCTTACCTTAAACGCGTTCGGTTGTAGATTCGATTACAACTCGGAACAATGATTATGCTTAAAATTATTTCGCGGCTCCGGTAAGGTGAAGCTCGGCGTAGAGTTCGCTACTTAATCCGCAATGTCTAGAATTTGGGTGCAAAGCAGAACGGAGTGTGTAACCAGAACCGAGTGTGAAACGGACACCAGATTATCTTTGACAAACTTCTATATGGGACTCGGCATGGAGTTGAGTATGCTGCTCAACATGCAATGTCTGGAATTAGGCGGAAAGCGATGTACGGAGTGTCTTAACACTAGGAACTTACTGTCCACCCTGCTATAAGAGCGAAATAAAAGCGTGAAGCCAAAAATAACTATAACGCTACTATCAAAGTAATATTATGGACTCCTAAAACAAAGTAATCTGAACAAAAACATTATCTCTGCAATAAAATACAGTATATATTTAATACAACAATTATAAACTTAACATGATATAATATTATTCTCTTATTTCAAAGCTCGCTCTAACAAATTTCAAATTATCCACTCTACTAATGGACTATGTGAATTTCAAAGTTAAAAAAATATATACTTAAACGAGTATGCCCTTAACTTTGATACTGTTAAATGACCCTATACTAAATACTGAATATTTCCATCAAAGACGTCAACAGTGTACATATACTGAATCACATTATGTACTAGAAATGTTTAGAGCACTTTTCCTATCTCATATAATTTTAGAGTTCCCTTTGAAGCAGCGTTAAATAAAAATTATTGAAATATTTTCGTGTATACCTAAATATGAAGTCATAGCTTATAAAGAATTTTTTTTTGAAGTTTTTTATTACGATTTACGATCCTATTTATAATTTCTGTAATTTATATATTATGACGGATAATATATATATATATATATATATATATATATATATATATATATATATATATATATATATATATATATATATACATATATATGTTTTAAAAGAAAATATATGGTAATATAAGTTAATAGAGGAGTCCCTCCAAAAGGTCTAGTCCGAGAAAAAGAGTAGAAGTAAAGCATTCGAAACACCTGACGTTTAACAGACGTATTTTCTAATACTAAAATACACGCGATTAATCCAGTTAAAATAGTATCATTTCAAGGTATTTCTATAAAAAATAACTTTTGGATTGGCTCGACAAACCCCGTTTTGGTTTAAAAATTGAAATTGAATAACTGAGTTACACATGCCAAGAAATTGGCGTAGTTATAAATAAAAACGATATACAAAGGTACTAATGACAATCTATATGACGGATTACAAAAGATGCGGTCTGGAATTTAGCTATATTCAAAATTTTCAAAAGTTTCTAAAGTATTTTTCTTATCTAAAGCGTGGGATGAATAATAAAAAAATGTTTTTTTTTGGCTTAACGCTTTTATCCCGCATAGCAGGGTAGACAGAAAGTACTTAGTGGCAAGACACTCTGTACTTCGCTTTCCACCGAAGTCGAGGTATTTGACGTTGATTGGTGAAACTCAACGCCGCACTTACTCTTTACTAGAGCGAGGAAGAAAATATAACTTAAACATAATCCCTCCCACGAGTGAAGATCGAACCCAAAACCGGTCACGTTTACAGTCAGACGCTGTCGCACTGCGCCACGACCGGCCTCAAAATAATAATATACAAATTACATTAAAAATAAAATGTACTGTTCATTTTATTCCAATACAAATAAATGTAATTCCCTCAATTTCTTTGGTATATATAATTCCATAATAAAATTATCATCAATCTAAATATAAAATAGTCTAAATACTTTCCATTTAATTAAGCTGAAACTTCTACAATACTTGTAATATCAATCCGAAAGAAACACGAGTTATATCATGTCGTTATAAAAGTACAGAAACAACAAGTGATTGATTGATCTACGCTGACGAAGACGTTACCTACGAAACGAATTAACCCTCAGAACAAGGGTTGAATATGATGGAGGTTGTTTGTTCTAACAAAGTTGTATGCGGTAAAAGAAAAGATACTTGCTATTATTAATAGAATAATTTTATATATCATAAATAATAAGACTAGAAATCAACGATAGAAAATATTTATAGAGAAAAAATTAAAATGGCTCTTAAATAGGTCCTTGTGGCACGCCAATTTATTTAATTTTTTTATATTGATATTTGCTCTGACTGATAAGAAATATTATAAATACCATTTTTGGATAGTATAGATTATATTTGTGTACTTGGCAAACAAAGCCTCGGAAAATATTTAAGCTGTGGTTTGGTTAATCTAGTTGCAGAGGATTTTTTTTTAATTTAATACGAAAAATAGATTCCTTCTATCTAACTAATAAAATATTTGCTATTTTTAAAGTGTTATTAGGATTAGAAACATTTTTGAAAGAACGAATAAAAATTTGAACGGGGTGGGATTCGAACCCGCGCCGTACCGTCCAAGCGGGCTGACCGCTAAGCCATGCGTTCTACTACCAACTGCGTCGAAACTGTTATACGTTTGTTACAACTTATTTATGTTATTAGAGCGCTTGGACGGTATCCAAGAGGTGCGGGTTCAAATTCCGCTGCGTTCAAATATTTATACGTTTTTTCAAAAACTAATAAAATACTGAAGGTGATTAAATAAAATAATATACGGAACACTTCATACATGTTTTAATGCGTCCTTAACAGTTTCCTTGTTTTCATATTACGTGAACGACGAAAAAATACTTGGCCTTTTAATATTTCAGTCAACACGCTAATGAGATAGATTCGCGAGGCTCTCGTGTGAGTGTTCATATTATTTTTGAGTGCCGCACAAAACTCTAGATAGAGACTTTATTCACTTTGTAAATTTAAAAACATACTGTTATTATCGTTATCATTTACTTTGAGATAGAAGTAGTGAAAATTGTTATAAGCAATTACTTCCTTTACTGAAGATGTTTGTTTTAAATTTTTATAACTGTTGAAATATTCATGTTAAAATGTTTGGATTTCTTCGAAATGTATATATAATAAAAATTTACCATCCAATTGTGTCTAGTGCCGAATAAGCAAAAGTAATGCCAAAATTGTGTGGAAAACAAAAGAAATTTATATTTCTCTGGCTCTTGTCTTGTCTCTCACAATATATGGAATATGCGTATAGATAGAAAAACAACGTTAAGAATTATAACCACCATACCAACGAAGTGGTCATCTAAAAAGAGGAAAAAATATACTTTTCCAATATTTATCTAACACAAACAAGTAATTTTCATAGAAATGTTTCAGAATATCTGTTAGTTTGGTATTCTTTCGAACGATCTTTACAACTACCCTCTGTATAACCCAGTTTCGTGTTTATTTCAAGTCGCCGAAGTATATCGTAAACATCAATTGATGATCGCAGCTTGTAAAGCATTTCGATCTGTTAGGTCAAACGTCCCTTACTACAGGGCAATTTTGCAGATTTCTGTTTTTTTTCTATAGAAAAACTTAGGAAAAAGAATTTATTTCCAAAAACATACATTTTGTATGAATAAAAATATGATTAATTTTCATTAATTAAATTTAAAATATTCTGACTTTGACTAACCTATTGCGTTTACAAAGTTTTCTAATCGTTGTACTTACAATAAAAGATTAAAAAATTTCCTTTTAAAAATAAAATAAGGTAGTCAGAAAGAAACTAGTCAGACACTCCGTTTACCACTTTCCGCGGAAACCGAATTCGAGACATTGCATGTTAAGTGGCGGAACTCAACGCTACGCTTTGTCTTGATTAATGTCAAATTAAAATAATTTCTATATAATTTCGAGATCATTTAGTACTTAGTCTACTTTGCCATAAGTCGCGACCCCCTATCGTCGCGATTCGACTAACATCAAGTATGGACATTATGCAGTATGGTCGCTATAATAAGCCATTATATGGACGAGATCTTAAACATTGCTATTATTGAATATTATATTGAGTTGTGTTGCTAGATTTATATTTTATCTGTTTTGCAGATATTTGAGTCGTTATGTGAGAGGTTGTATATTACTAATGGCAAACTGACGTATATCATTGGTGCGGCGTTGAGTTGCGCACTTTACACAACGTCTCGATTGTGTATTAAAAAGAAGATTAGAGCATTTAAATACTAGATTTTCTCTAACTACCTGCATTTTTTTGATTAAAATATATTTTAATTTATATTTCAAATGAATGAGCTCATAAACACAAAATGACGTAACATAACTATGAACAAGTCACTCGTCCCAAAATAAACGTCTCAATATGAAAGTTTTATTACATCAGGTCACAGCACGATACAAAAACTTTACTTCAATGAATGCAAGGAATAACAAGTATATCTTGAAGTAAATGAAGTTTTCTTAGCGTTAATTTAAGTTTTAAGTTATTTATTTATTTATTTTCACAATACTTTATTTATATTTGTCATTTTTAAAGAGTGGACGAAAAAGCCATTAAAATATTCTACATCCAGTCGTCCGGAAAAACAACTAAACTGATATTTTATTTAAGCTTTTTGACGTATTTCGCTTTTCACCGATTTCAAGACATTCCGTGTTGAGTGGTGTAACTCAACGCCACACTTTGTCTTACCAGAGCGAGGAAGTGGAAATAATTTTAAATATATTCCACCTCTGAGTGGGGATCGAACCCACAACTGGTCGCATTTACTGTCAAATGCTGTCACGACTGGCCTCAATTTATAATCTTCTAAATAGACCTAGTATTTAGAAGCAAGGGTTATTGGTGATAAAGTTTCATATTGCTCGATCGTATTCTACTAATTATTTTTGTAGAGATCTTTGAAAGAGGAAGGAGAGGAATTTATATTTTAATTGCAAAAAAAATTACAATAAATTTATACAACAGGCGGGATTAACGCTAATAAACATCCTCTTCCAGCTGGGTTAGCTGGAAGAGAATGTTTGTCATATGGAAAATTTACGAGAAGGTGAAACACATACACAATATATACACATAAACATATATACTAGAAATATTAGTTGAACTTTAGCATTTTTCATTTTATAAAGTGAACAATGAAATCAGAAGAAAATAGCAATAAAACACCAAAGCCGCATAATAAAATAAACTTATGAAGAAATACAATCCATAGTCAATTTTCTCTAAATCTAAATTTAAACACAATCTAATTTTAATTCAATTTAAGCATTTTCAACGGATTCTAAGTGGATCTGATCCAAATCCAGATATGATCAAGTTTTATGTATTTCTGGAATATTTTTACTTACTTAAGTACGGCAAATACTGTTATAAATATTATAGTAAAATATACATATCTATACAATCTGATAAAGCAAAGTTGTTGAGTTGGTTATAATGTAATATAATTTAATTTTGTGAAGTTTTCCTCCTTCTCTCGTAAAGATATGGAATTAGTTACTCCAGTATAACACCTTAAGGGTTTAAGTCGTATCAGAGCTTAATTATCAAATTTGAAAAAATCCTACTAAATCCTTCAAAGTCCGTTCCAGAAATGAACTGATAACAGTTCTAGATAGGCAGAGTCCTTTAAGTAAATTACAAATAGATCAAACATCAGATCCATAAAATAACATAGCATCAGGGTACAGTACCTGTGAGGGGACGGGGTAGAATACAATTCCCCTCCGCTGCTGGGTAACGTCCCGTAAGTGGCAGGTATCCCAGTCATATGGTGGTAGGAGGTTAATACTCCGACTGGGTTGGGACCGCTATCATGACAAAAATCGTCTGCCATATATCTGATGATGTATTCCAGTTCGATGTCATTTAAGCCAGCTTTTCTCCTCCCATCCAATCCATGGTTCCCGCAGAGTGTAGTGGTTCAGTTCTGGCTATCTACCTCTCGTTTCCATCCCAAAGTCGGCAACGCTTCCACAACTCTAATGTTGTAAATGTCCATTGGCAAAGGTTGCCACTTACCATCTGGTGGTTCTTCTACTCGTTTGCCTTCTCTTTATATTAAAAAAATCAAAATGTATAACTTTTCTAACAGTGTATTTGAATAATTTCTACAAATCTTATTATGTTCAAGAAGCTTATAGATAAAAAAAAATTTTATGTGATATCTCAGTAAGTAAAATATGTTAATATAAAAATCGAAGTTAACTAAATATTTTTGTCTAATATTTTACATTTTCATCATTTTAAATAAATAAAATTGATATTATTGAAGTTATCCCGAATCATTTTACTTAAAGGAGTTCAAGGCTTACGATGCACAACGATATTAAAGGTAAGCATTTTCGTTTATGAAAAAAATGATTCGATCTTTTCTTTTTTTCTTCAAACATACATATGAAATTGCAAAGTACATTTTGACATACATATGTGTAGAAAGCATATATTTATTACTATATTTTTATTTTTTCACTTTAGATACACTACTACCGGTGTTTAACTCCGGTACTCAACAACGCAATGTCTAGATAAATTCAGCGTCAGGATAAACGGTGAAACTTAAATATTGAAACTAAATTAAGCAAATTTCAAGTAATATGTACATTCTAAATATACGTGAAATACATACGTAAAAATAATCAGTAGTGTGTAGTTCGTGTTACAAAAGAACGTTTCTACGTAACTCAAGAGCTCATACGTTCAAAAGCTTCATGGGATTTTTCTTAATATAAATTAAAACATTTAGTTCTAACTAAACTACATTATATTCTAGTATATTTTATTATTTCTTACCGTATTATTAAAGAGAACCAAGTGTTAAGACACCTCGTACGAAGCTCTACATCCAAAATTGAGACATTTACAACGTGCAATTCAAACTTCTTCTTTCCTCAGTGCGGAAAAATTAAAAGAAGTTAGATTTTTTTCATCTTTAATTTCAAATACTACTTTATTATTTTGACCCTTATCTACTAATAAAGGAAAACACTATAATTTTTTTTGGATCTACATTTTACTGTTCGACTGTTTTAAATACCTATATCTTAGTTTTTATTCAGGTTAAGACCATTATTTCTGCATCTGTTTTTCGGAATGGTGACAACTGTATGGAACTCCCATTAATAATATAATATGAACTGCATCATCTGCAACCTTCAAATAGCCTTTTCACTCACATTATACCTTTCTCCACTTTGCAATGAGCAATATTTTTTTTAATCTCATATATAATGCTTACATGGAAAAAATTAAAAGCTATGTATTGGGATACCCTATTCATTATATTCTACTAATATTAAGGATAAAATATATTGAATACCAGTTTCTTTTTTATATTTTACATATTATCATGATCTCATAATATATGTCCTCAGAAACTACTCCCATTCGCTAGAAATAAATCGTTTCCAGTTCAAAATTCTGTCAAAGTATATTTTACACCGTTCTTAAGTTAAAATCGCCCCACAGGGCGACGTTATACACTCACCTATATTTTAACTCTAGTACGAATTGAATTGACGTTATTTAGAGCGTATCTACGACTTATTATGAGAGTTAACATAATATAGAAACGTGCATTTATGTATTATGTATTACTTTTAAACTTATTAATAGTAAGGCTTATTACATTGTGGATTAACTTGTTATTTGTTAAAAAAAATGAATTTTTTTCTACATTTACCGTAACAGTCCGTGGTCACAGATACTGTAAAGTCAGATTACCAAAAATGTATTGTCAAATACCAAAGTATACGCGATTAATCCATTTAAAATAGTTTCATTTAAAATAAAGTGAAAATCGCTGTAGTCGAAGAGCTTATTATAAATATGGATTTCACAATACATGACTTACATTTGATGAAAAGTTGATTTAACAAATGTAATTTTTTTTACCTTCACGTTTTTATCCCGCATAGCAGGGTAGACAGAAAGTACCTAGTGTCAAGACACTTTGCACTTCGCTTTCCACCGAATTCAAGACATTGCGTTAAGTTGAGCGGTGGAACTCAACGCTGCACTTTATCTTTATTACCACAACGAGGAAATGAAAGTAATTTAAATATAATGACTCTCACGAACGGGATCGAACTACAACCACAATCAATTGTGTTTACAATCTGACGCTGATCCACTGCGCCACGACCGGCCTCTATAACGGTATATTATAGCTATATATAGTTAATATATATATATGTTATTACAGTGTCTGGTTCCGCCACAGAACACGAAGTTGACTATCTCATAAGTCTCACTTTGACAACTCGTAGTATGACAATAGTAGTATAGTAGTTAAAATTGAAAAAAAATTACGATTTAATTTAATCTTCAAGTAATTTAAAGTTTATTTAATCCAATTAAATATCTAGATAATTTGGTAGATATTTTAGTACTTGACACACAGAAGTCTTAAGTAAACGTACCTATTGTTGTAGGTACTCTAAATGCTCTATGTGAATATGAACTAAATTCTTCTAAACCAGTAAAGTCATGGGCAAACGCGCTAGTTATATATAAAGGGTCAATAACGCCGCATTTTGTTTGAAACTCATATATTTTTTTTTGGAACTCAACGCAGCTCTTTGTCTTTATCAGAGCGAGGAAGTGAAAATACTTTCACATATATTCACTCCCACGAGTGGAGATCGAACCCCCAACCGATCGCGTTTACAGTCAGACGCTGTCACACTGCGCCACCACCGGCCTCACTCATATAATTATTTGTATAAATTTTAAAATAATTCATCAAAGGAACGAAAATATTCATATAACTTTGTAAAATGTAGAGAAACCACTTTAGCGACGCCTTCAATGTAAACTCTACACCGTCTTCAAATTTCAAACGTCTGTCATTAGCGGTTTATCCTGGGCTTTAGTGAACATAATGTAAATTATAAAATGTATGGTAATGATTTATAATAAAATATTAAAAATTTTGTCTTATTATAATGTTTCAATTTAATAATTAGAGTATAGCTTAAGATTTCTTTTAAGATGTTAAACTTTAATCTGATTCTAACTATAAATATAAGTATTTAAAATTACTCCTCATTACATCTATTATCTAACAGTGAAAGTTCCATCAAATTTATTCCAGCCACTCCAGAGAATACACCGGAATCCAGAGCCGGAATAAACAGACATTCAGACTAGAATTGGCTTACATTTTTGAAAAAAAGTATAATAATTTTGGACGCAGCTGGATTCGAACCTACGCCTCTTGGATACCGTCCGAGCACTCTGACCGCTAAGCTATGCGTTTTATTACCAGCTGCGTCGAAATTCTTATACGTTTATTACAACGTATTTATGTTGTTAGCCAAAATTCCCGCTGCATTGAAAATTTTTATACATTTTTTCAATAATGTTTTCTAATCCTAAGTGTGAAATAACACTTAAATAATAGTAAATATTAGAATTAGTTTAATTACGACATAAATTTAAATTATTTTTTTATGTATCTCTATATCTCTAAATATACAAATAATAATAAAAAAAACCATCTTAGCGCTTAATCCCCATAGCAAGGCAGTCAAATACAACTTAGTGTCAAGACACTCCGTTAATTACTACAGTAAAATAATTTCATTTAAAAACATAAAATTATCGAAAAACCATAATTCTACATACAAATTGTATATTACACAATTTTATTTATGCAATTATCCTATGACGTAAGGTTACATCCATCTACGGGTATTTGTTAGCCAGACGGTACTTAACGCAGGTACATTTAAATGTGAGCATACGTTATTTTGATTCTCTCCACACCGCAAGAGTCCTTACAACTAACTTCAAAAGCCCGCCGTGTTTCTTGGCAAATGTGAAAGAAAATCTCCTTCTAATTGAATAAATCTTATTATCATAGTAATAAAGTTTAAAATCTTGCACACTTATTGAATAAAGCGTAAAATTATTTTAGCCATTTGTACGCATGCGTTTCGCTTCCGTCGGCCATTTTCTGCAACACACACTAAGGTAACTGTTTGTATGTACAGGTATTTCAACTCACACTTATGCAAATAGTATCAAATTCTTAGGAAAATTGTGGCATGCCTGTGTGTGGGTGTTGTGTTTACTATATTTTTTGTTAGTGGTAGTGGGATGCTGCGCGAGGAAGTGTTCATACTGGGCAGTTGGTTTCGATACAGAATTCTCGTTTTATCATATTTTATTTGTTGAATAAATATTTTGACAAGGAATAACGCTATTATTTAGCTTTTAGCTTCAAGAATTTTAACTTGAAATATATTTGCTTTTTAAATTTAAAACGATTTTAATGTAATATTCCCAAAAATGGAATAATATGGAAATAAAATGCCAGAAAACGAAAAGATAATGACGTATTCCCACAGGATACTTAAAAAATGTACAAATACATAAATATTATATTTTTTACTAACCTTATCATCTATTTAACAGCCAATTCTTTATTTAACTTTGCATTTCTTAGAAGTGAAATTTTAAAATCATATATACACATAACTTATGCACTAATTAAATTAAATGATTTACCCAAATTAACTATAATTGATAAAGCATACAATTTTGTGACCGATCCCTTACCTTTGACCTGACCTGCTTGAAAGCAGAGATTTCAGTCAGCCTCGCGACTTCGCCGCGGTAACACGCGTGAGACCTGCTAGTACAAAAAAATATTTGAAAAAATAACCTGTCTTATTTCAAAATCTAGTGCTGTGTAAATGCTATGTAAAGTAATGTAGTGGAAAGAAGCTTTTTGTGTCAGAAAAAAAATTTTTTAGGTAAGAAAAATTGGTCAGCTGATTGGAGATGAAAACAGATTGTGTTTTAGTATATTTATTTTTTATTTAGTGTTCTCATATTATTATTATTTTAAATGTTAATAAATTTATTCAGTAAGAATTAATTCTTACAGTAGTATGTACTGTTCCTAGTCTATACTTATTAGTTAAACAAATAACGAATATTCAAAAACTCAATTTAAAAGTAAAAAAGCTCAAATAAAATCGCTCTCTTTATTCAAAATTATGAAAATAAATATATTAATAACATTATTTAAACACGTTACAAAGTTATTACTAAATAATCTAGATGTTATTTTCTTAATTAAGCTTGTTTAGAGCGATAAGGTTCTACTCCAACATCATATCATGTTGTATAATAGTATTCATTGTAATGCAACGTGAATGTAGAGTCCTAGAAAAGACTCTACATGTTGTAGTTATTGCAGTACATAAATACATAAATGTATAAATGGCTACGTTTTGTATATGAAGTCTTATATATTTAATATAACATTTTTGATAGGTTAGATAGAATATATATATACTTATAGAGTATTAAGTTATTAATAAACAAGGTGTATTCTACCATAGTTTTAATCACTTTTTTGAAAATTCAAATTATCTCATTCAGAACAGAGATAATTGTCAAATTATTTCTGCTCATTTTCATTATAATTATTTTTGATCTCAACTCTATTAAAAATAAATATTTTGGGCGGATACAAGAATACATTTTTGAAAATTCGATGTTTGAACAGTTCACAATCTGTGGTCAAAGGCAAGCTGTAACCTTATAAAATATACACGATTAATCCATTTAAAGTGATTTTATTTAAAATTGACTCTATCGCCGTAGAGTACGAATGTTCAAATTTCTCATATTGTTTTATTAATTATGAAATAATTATCCCAAAACTCTTTATGATACTATTTATACTAAAAATTCTACTAACTTGAGCGATATAAAAAATCTACAACAGCTATTCAAATTATTATACAAGACTTGAATTATTTTACAATAGAAATCTATTATAGAATTATTCCAATTATTATTTGTTTGACTAGTTCTGGCTAATGATTTTGTTTGTGAAGAATAGAAATAGTTTTCAAGTTGTTTTATTTAATTTAATGTAATTGAGTAATAAATATTATATATATATATATATATATATATATATATATATATATATATATATATATATATATATATATATATATATATATATATATATATATATATCTTGCCTAAAGAGCTACATAGAGGGAATATTGTGATAAATATTCGTAAGTCTCAATTTTGAAACATCATATTCTTGAGGCCATCGTGACGAAGTGCGACGCTCTTTGACTGTAAACGCAATTTTTGTGTGTTTTTTAATTGTCACTTGAATAAAATATTATTGCTCTAATAGAATAGAAGAGCCCAGCGTTATATTCTATAACTAATACGCAGTGTCAAGTGGGCGACGGAGTGTCTTGACACTGCGTTCTGTCTGACTATCCTGCTAATGAGAAATCGCTATATTTTTTACAAATGTAGAAAATTTTAATAGAAGTTTCAATTTATAGCGTTAAATTCACCCTAATTTTAAACTTGAACCCCATGACACTGTCAAGTATCATTATTGCAAAAATCCTATTGCCTGTTAATTAGCAGCTTCCACTTGCAACCCTCTTCTAATACTTATTGGAGTTTCCGGTCTCTTATGATAGTAGCTTTCGCACTCGAGTTTGAGTTGAAAGTACGCGTAATGCTACGTTACTAAAGAAAGAAAGTATGAAACATTTTTGTAAGTAATAGAGTTGTTTGAGTAAATTTTTACTACATAATAACGTCATAGTGACTTAATTGCCATATATGTACGAGACTGTTGTGAATTTGATCCCAATTCAGGGGATATATATGGAAAAAATATTTATATATTGTTTTTAATAGAGTTTCTTAGAACTAAAACCTGTTCGTTTTGTCAAAAGTAAGATTCTATTTCATAGAATATGATTTTGTCGTAACCAAGTTTGAAGTAGTAATCACTAATTTATGAACGTAAGTAGTTATTTATATTTCTTTAATTACACATATTACAAAAAGTGTGCAAAATATAGAGTCATAAAATTCTAAAGATCTAGAACCAGACCAAAATTAAAAAAAAATATAATAAATTCAACATTTTATTCGATTTATTATACATCAATATATAATACAATGAATATGTTAAAGTTAAGTAAAAAAATTATAAAATATATACGGTATTATTCTAGAAGCGCTTTTCTATGAAAAAATGTGAGTGACAAGAACGTCAACGAGCAGTTTTAGCCTTTTGCGACGTGACAGTGGACGTACGAAATTGCTTACGTGTTGTAGAGAGAGACGGTCGATCAATTACTTTTTATATGAAAACAAAAGTTATATATGTTATGACCTACTTATATATTGAATTGTATCCGGCGTTAAGTTACGCCATTGAAGATGAAGAAATGTCTTTAATTTGTGTAGAATGTGAAAAGAAGAGAGACAGTGTCATTATGTTATGTCATCTTTGACTTCCTGCTACCTTATACATGTCATGATAGATGAGCATCAGACCATTATGGTACAGTGGGACAACGCCGGTCTATTAACGCTATAGTTGCGGGTTTGATCTCTACTCGGGAGAACTATTATATTTAAATTAACAATTAACAGTAACAGTTAACAGTAGTTTGACTTTGCGGTAACAATTTAAATCTTATTGAAATACTTTAATTATAAAAATACTGCTAAATTTTTTATAGAATTTATAACGTAGCATTTTTCGTAGCTAATATTGTAGTATGTGCTACGAACTTTTAGCTTCATCGATCTCTCGGAAATAGCGGGATATACGAAAAAAACCTAATGTTACGTTCTCACCCATTCTCAAAACATTACGTGTTAAATAATGGAACTAAATACCAGTCTTTCTCTTGCTACAATGAGATATGAAAACAAAAACTTCAATGAGCAAGAATTTCTTTTGTATTTTTTTTACCTTCACGCTTTTATCCTACATAGTAGGATAGACGGAAAGAACCTAGTGTCAAAACACTCCGTACTTGGCTTTCGAATTCGAGATATTGCGCGTTGAACGAGTTTTAAAAATATATACAAAAATAAATAAAAAAATTATAAAAAGATACAATGTCACAAATTCGGCGGTAAACGATATTATTTTGTATGTACATATATAGATACTAAGGATTTTGCGTTTTTTGTATATTTTTAAATAAACTTTTTTATACAGATTTTATCCTTATATTTTGGCTACTTTTTTTTTGTTTTCAAAAATGCATTTTCGAATACTAAGGTATATATTTCTATCTAACTTTTATAATTATTGCAACTTTATCATTATTCCCTATGATTATTTATTGCACTTGTACTAATAGTAAGTATTATTTTCTCCTAAGTACCTAATTAGGTCTGATATAAAATTGAAATATATGGAATGTGATTTTATTACATATTCTACAATTATAAAATACTAAGTTAATAAAAACATATAATATTATACTCCTATTTACGTACTGGTTTACGAGTAGAGACCAACATAGCTGAGGTAACTTAGTGTCAAGACACTCCGATATCCATTGCCCACTATAAATAAAAGCCACTAGACACGCATTATCTAAAATATAACGCTTCGAGTCGCAGAACATAACGCCGCGTTCTCTTACATATGTAGCTTCCTTTTTCGATTTCAACGACACGCCATTTTTACCGCCAAAGCTCCAAACACTGCTGAATTTCTATTGAATATATAAAACTTATATCATTATTCGCCCTTAACCCAACTTGTCAGTGCCGTCAAAAAACTCGAAGCGTGAAAAACGCGATACTATCACACATAATGCCGTTCTATCTGATCGAGCACGGAAAATAACAAAAGCTTCGCGTGAAACAAAGCTTAAAGCTCCGTCACACTGTCGTTGCTTGTTTTTAATTTAAAAGTCACTGTCGATTTTGTTTTTTATGTTATTTGCCTGTTATGTATTGTGTTTCTGAGCTTTTAGTTCCGCTAGTGGGAAAAAATGTGGTATGAATATAAATACATAGAATATATATATATATTATATGTGTATAGCTTTTGTGGATATGAAATGTATCAATGTACATTTAAAGATTACTGGTTTGATTCCCAATCAGCTAAATATTTATATTCATAAATATTTTAACTTAAAGTAGGCCGGTCATGACGCAGTGGGAGAGCATCTGACTGTAAGCGGGATTGGTTGTAGGTTTGATCCCCATTCGGGGAAGTGATTATATTTAAAAATTATTCTTACTTCCTAGCTTTAATAAAACAAAGTGCGGCGTTAAATTCCACTACTCAACATGCAATATCTTGAATTCGGTGGAAAGCGAAGTACGGAGTGTCTTGACACTAGATACTTTCTGTCTACCCTGCTGTGCGGGATAAAGACTAAAAAAAATAACGATATAGAATATTGGTATTTTTTTTAGCTTCACGCTTTTTATCCCCCATAGCAGGCTAGACAGAAAGTACTTTATGTCAAAACACTCCGTACGTCATTTTCCACCGAACGCGAGACATTGCGTGTTGATTGATGGAGCTCAACGCCGCACTTTGTCTTTACCAGAGTGAGGAACTGAAAATGATTTAAATATAACTACTCCTCCGAGTAGAGATTGAACCTACAACCGATCCTGTTAAAAGTTGGACGCTGTCCCACTGCGCCACAACTGGCCAGAATATGAAAATGTAGAGTTTAATTAAACATAGTTAACTATTTGGCTAGAGCAACTTTATCTGTTTTGCAATACTTTTCATTGATTTTTTCTCTTGTTGGTGGTAATTTTATCTTTTTTGCCAGAGCCTTCTTCAAGTACTTGCCTATCATAATTAGAAAGCTTTTTCAAGTTATTCAAGTATTCTCCGACATTTTAAACTGAGAAACGTTTTATTTTTTAGTTTATTTTTTTTTGCTTGGTATCAAGACACTCCTTACTTCGATCTCCACTGAATTCAAGACATTGCATGTTGAGTGGTGGAACTCAACGCCGCACTTTGTTTTACCAGAGTGAGGAAGTGAAAATGATTTTATATATAATTAACACCCCTAATGGTGATCGAACCCGCAACCGGTCGCTGTCACATTGCGCCACGACGGGCTTCGCGTTTTTTTTTTATATTATATTATCATAGTATTGATAATATTGATATAATAAAATTGGCGAATTTATTTACGTCGGCACGTTAAAAGCACACCGAAGAACCAAATTGAACTGGAGTAAATAAACATCCACCAAAAATATTCTGATATAATATTTATTGAAATAAATACATTAATATAATATTAAATATATTATACGAGTGTATTTTCTTCCCTATTAGAACATCGGCAAGTGGCGTATTATCGTTGCTTTTAGAAAGCACTTGCTTCCATATATCTATTCGGGTTTTATCGGAATTTCGCTGGAATTACAGAAATATAGAATTTTGTAATTCACAATTTCTAGCTTTACTTAAAGCTCCTTAGTTCCTGTTGGTTTATAAAAACTGACTTTCCATACCTTTGAGTTGATTTTATCTAGATATCTAATATACATGATTTCTTTTGCATAAGCATTCTTATCTCATATTGTATACAAAGACTTTGTTGCCATCTATATCAGCTTCTTGATACAAAGATATGATAAATCATATAAAATGAGGCCGGTCGTGGCGCAGTGGGACACCATCTGACTGTAAACGCGATTGGTTCTGGGTTCGATCCCCACGCGAGGGAGTGATTATATTTAAGTTATTTTCACTTTCTCGCTCTGTTAAAGACAATATGCGATGTTGAGTTCCACCACTCAAAAAGTGAAGCGAAGTACGGATTGTCTTGACAATAGGTGCTTTCTGTCTAATTTGAGGGATAAATAGCGTGAAGCTAAAAAAAATTTTAAAAAATTTTGAAGATTTTTTAGGTACGTCTTTTATGTCATAATTCTATAGCGTTTCTACAAACACTGTTATTCTATAAGTCACTGATTTATCAATATAATTTACCGTTTAAAATAACTAATTTTCTTTATTATTAAATATAATACATATTTCCTTATATAATAATTTCACGTAATTAAAAATACTTCTTTGTATAACATGGTTATAAGGGTACGTTATTTACAAAAATAACACTTAAAAGGTGAAAATGTTAACAGTTTTTATATTTTATATTTTAAAATACTAAATTTTAATTTGATGTTTATATATTTAATATTATATTATTGATAATTATTATTTTTAGCTTCACGCTTTTACCTCTTATATTAGTGTAAACAGAAAGTACCTAGTGTCAAGACACTCCATAGTTCGCGACTCCATAGTTCTCCGAATTCAAGACATTGCGTGTTGAGTGGTGGAACTCAACCTCGCACTCTATCTTACCAGAGCGAGAAAGTAAAAATAATTTTAAATATTTACTATTTTTAAAGTGTTATTCCACACTTAAGATTAGAAAACATTTAAAAAAAAACATTTTTGAAAAGGCCCTGACCGCTAAGCCATGCGTACGGACGGTCTTGGGCGGTATCCAAGTGGAGCGGGTTCAAATCCTGCTGCGTTCAAGTTTTTATACGTTTTATCGAAAAAAATTTAATATAATCACTCCCCCGAGTGGAGATCGAACCCACAACCGATTGCGTCTAGAGTCAGTAATAGAAAGGTTCAGAATGGCAGGCAGAGAGTCAACATATTCCACAGTCACCAACGCCTTCATTTAGTACCTAGAGAACCTGCCATAAATTTCAGCTTTGTATAATCTATCTGTATTTTTATCTTTATGGCTAAGGACATAATTTTTCCGTCTTAACTTACTTTTATGGAATGTCTGCCTGTATGTGCGATAGGTTCCGGGTTCGATTACTACTCAGGGAGATTATATTTAAGAAAAAAAATATATTTCTTCGCTCTAATAATACAAAGCGTGGCTTTGAATTTGCCACTCAGCTAGCGATGTCTCGGATTGTCTTGACACTAAGTTGCATCTGACTACCCTGTTATGCAGGATAAAGCGTAAATCTACTTATTTATCTAACTTTTAAATATTTATTTATACTGAACTAAATGTATTTTGAAGTAAATTTTCAATATACCTCTACGTACGCCTTAGTTTCCTAGTATATTAAATTTCTATTCTAACAGGTATGACACGCGGGGTCAAGTGGCCTTTTGAAAGACTAGCTAGCCAACGCGTACACCATTTATACGTATAACAAAGACAAATAGAGTCAAGCATTTTATAAAAAAGTATTTATATTAAGAATACTTTTGAGTGTTTATATTGAGGCCGTTCGTGGCGCATTGACAGCGTCTAACTGTAAACGCTAGTGGTTTTGGGTTCGATTCCCATATGGGGGAATGGTTATATATCTAATATATTATCATTTCACTGCTTTGGTTAGACATAGAGTGGCTTTAAGTTCGCCATAAGATAATAATAATAATCATAATATTATATAATCTGCAATGTCTCGGTTTTGAACATCAATCAGTTAACGGAGTGTCTTGACACTTAATTGACTTTGACATCGTTATATGGGATAAGGCGTGAAGTTTAGCTTAGCCACCTTATATTTTTACCTTATAATTTTCTCTAATCACTGGCAACAACATATGGTCTGTGCTTTTAAATAGTTTCTATTTGTTTTCATATTACTTAATTATACTCGATTAAAATTGAAATAATTTTATGTATATTTATAAACTTTTTATGTATATTTGAAGCCGGTCATGGCGCAGTGGGACAGAGTCTGATTGTAAACCCGATCGCTTGTGGGTTCGATCCCCACTCGCGGGAGTGATTATGAGTTCCACCACTCAACACGCAATGTCTCGAATTCGTTGAAAAGCGAAGTACGGAGTCTTGACACTAGGTACGTTCTGTCTACTCTGCTATGCGGGATAAAAGCGTGAAGCTAAAATCAATTTACCTCGAAGATGCAAAAAAAAATATACCTTGTTATTGACTTCCGTTTATCCAGCATCATGAATATATAATATTTAATGATTTGTATGTTAATATTTACTAGCATGGTTTAGCGGTCAGAGCGCTTGGGCGGTATCCAAGAGGCGCGGGTTCGAATCCCGCTGCGTTCAAATTTTTATACGTTTTTTCAAAAATGATTTGTATGTTAATTATTTGAGATTAAATTTTATTTAATATATATTTATTATTTATTATTAACACTATTTATTTTGAGAACCCTTTTTGGCGTTCGGAAAAGAACCCTTACATCTTCATATAGATTAAGATTATTTTAACATAGCGCCACTTAACTTACTGAAAATGAACGCTTCACGAGGTACACTTGAGAGACGCAACTAAAAGAACAATAGGCGCAGTGGAATTGCGTTTAGTTATTAAACGATGGATCGTGGGTTCAATTGTAACTCAAGCAATGTTATATATTAAATTTATTTCCATTTATATGGTCTGCTAAGCAAATTTGCCACTTAATACACAATATCTAGATTTCAGGCGGAAAGCAAACAAAGGAGTTTAAAATAACTGATAAATGTCATAAGAATAATAATATATTATGAAAATAATGGTTTTAAATGGTACATAATAACCAAATTTCAGTTTTATTTATTACTAGTAGGCTGAAAGCATTCAATTTTAAAATTACTTTTTTAGTATTTTATGAAGAAAAATTACTTAGAATATTTTAAATGAAACTACAGATTTTAACCGGATTAATCGAGTATATTTTGGTCGTGGTCACAGTTAGACTACTTGTGACCACGGACTCCCTGTAAAGTCTTCGAAACGTCAGGTTTAATAAAAAATGTATTTTCGAATACCAAAATATACGCGATTAATCCGGTTAAAATAGTTTCATTTAAAATGTATAAAAATCGCGCAATTCAAAGATTTTATTACTTAGAATATATTAATTTTATGTTTTTTTTTATCTAGAAAGGAAAATCTAATTTTTACACACTCGGTTTTTCTCCCTCCGGTCTAAATAAAGATTTTGTATGTTAAGTGGCGGAACTCAACGCTGCGTGCTTACTTTTCGAAAGAACGTTATTTATTCGTTTATTTTTTTTCTTGTATTGTAATATATTTTTTATTATTATGTTTTTTATGAAAATATGACTAATAATGGGCTTTAATGAGGTTCTCGTTATCAGTCAACGAAATATTTCGATGAAATAGAGTGGATTTAGCTTCATTATAGCCGTCGTTAGTCGTTTCATTATTACATACAAATTATAATTTACGATAATCATGTAATATATTAGTACGTGAAAAAAATTATATTGATAACTTTTTTTTTTAAATTTGGTTCGTTTACAATTTATTTGAAATGGAGCCGGTCGTGGCGCAGTGGGACAGCGTCTGACTGTAAACGCGATCAGTTGTAGCATCGATTCCCACTCGGGGAGTGATTAAATTTAAATTTTTTTCACGTCCTTGGTCTAGTAAGACAAAGTTCGGCATTGAGTTCCACCACTCAACACGCAATATCTCACCACTTAACATGCAGTGTCTCACCACTCAACATGCAATGTCTCACCACTCAACACGTAATGCCTACCCAATGAATTCGGTGGAAAGCGAAGTACGGAGTGTTTTGACACTAGGTACTTTCTGTCTACCCTGCTATGCGGGATAAGATCGTGAAGGTAAAAAAATATCACTCTCATAACCATAGTCTTTACATTCAGAGGCTAACCCAATGCGCTTTTCTCAGATTTTCTATTCCTAAAAAACGTATAAAAATAAAAATTTGTAGAACATAGCGGTCAGAGTGCTTGAACGGTACGAGAGTCGCGGGGTCGAATCCCACTTTAAAATTTTTATACATTGTTTAAAAATGTTTTTTTTATACCTTAGTGTGAAATAACACTTTTAAAAATAGTAAAATGTTAACCTGAATATATTCAACGAGCAAGATCGATCTCACAACCGCGTTCCCAGCATACCCAGTTGAACCTGCATATATTGACTAGAAATTATTAATTGGAAATGTAAGCGTAATTGCCAACAGTAAAAACAGTTTGAAAATAAATGGAGCGCGAGTGTCGGGTTAAATATTTAATTTAGTTTTATATTCAATGCAAACAGTCAAAGTAAATACGAATCAAATTAAGTGTCATGATTGGGTTTTTTTCCCTAGGATTGTAGAGCGACTGGTGTACAACTACTGTAATTAAACAAGTGGCGGAGTTGTCATAGAGAATATAGTGTCAAGACCTTCCACTATCCAATTTATGGTAGACATCGGTGTATTTCGTGTTAATTGGCGGTGTTCAACGCTGTACTTTGTCTTGATAATGTATAAAATTTTGTTTTGAAGGTTTCGTTATCTATATCTATGCTTATAATAAAACTGTAGAAGTATCAATTCTGTATATTGAAAATATTAAAAAAATAATTCAGCATTATATTGACACTGAACCCTAAAATGATGAACTATTAAAAAAATTTTGTCGTATGTTTGTCTGTTGTTAGTTTTTTTTTAAAAATTTAGTATACTGGGTACTTTTTATCTTGAAAAAATGTATACATTAAAAAACAAACTTAATTGTGCAGCTCGATCCATACACATGACTACTGTACTAAGCGCAAATAATAAGTTTGTCGTATATCGAATATAGTGCCCAATGTCGAATTTATTATATGAATTAATTATTTAAAATGACTATTTTAAATAAAATAATAATATATTTAGGTTTTGCTTATTTAATTACGTTCTGATTTTATTTTTAAAATAATTTAGGCCGGTCGTGGTGCAGTGGGACAGCGTCTGACTGTAACGCGATCGGTTGTGGGTTCGATCCCCACTCGGGGGAGTGATTAAATTTCAATTATTTTCACTTCTTCGCTCTGGAAAGACAAAGTGCGGCGTTGAGTTCCACCACTCAACACGCAATGTCTCGAATTCGTTGGACAGCGAAGTACGGAGTGTCTTGAGACTAGATACTTTATGCCTACCCTGCTACGCCGGATAAATGCGTGAAGCTAAAAAAAAAATAAATAAATAAAAAATTAAATTAAATAAATTCATGTTTTAATGAAAAAATACTATTTTTTTATTAAATATCATTTTCTAATAAAGGATATAATTTTAATTTATTAAAATTATTTACATATAGTAGATGCTAATAAATAAAGTCTTTATAAAAGACCATACGCCTATTATAAAAATTTAGGTATCGATGAAATATTAAAAAAAAAATAAATCGATTATATAATGATAAAATAATAAGAGGCCATCGAGACGCAGTGAACCAGCCTCCATATGTAACGGCCTGTAAATGATCGTGAGTTCGATTCTCACTCATGTTAATGTTGTTAAATTACCTTAATTTTTTTCACGCTGGTAAATCAAAACACGGTATGGGGTTCCACCAGGTAACATGCAATAGCTTGAATTAAGGCGGAAAGCGGAGAACGGAGTGTCCTAACACTACGTTCTGCTCTGCTATACAAAATAAAACGTGAAGCTAACAACCGATGTTTTTTTTTCTATTAAATACTTGTTAAGATTGCTAAGAAATTGAAAATAATCGACTTAATTAGACATTTGTACTAGTGTATATTATATCTCATTATATCTTATTTCATATATATATATATATATATATATATATATATATATATATATATATATATATATTAGTTTGTTTGGTGAGTTATTTCTTAGGCTTATTATTAGTATTATAAATCGATATAATAACAATTAATAAAATTGTAGCAAAGTCTGTGATTTGAAACAACGAAATAACTATAGTTGTGAGCTCGCGCAGGCGACGCCGCGAGCAAACCACTAGTTGTTTAAATAATATTTGAATTAACTAAATCTTAAAATATAATTGAATAAACGCTTATAAAATAACAAGTTGCATTAAAAAACACTAAAAACCGATCGTGGCGCAATGTGATAGCGTTCGACTGTGAACGCAATGGGATATGGGTTCGATTCCTACTCGAGAGAATGATTATTGTTCAATTTATTTTCAATCCTTACTCTATTAAGACAAAGCGCGGCGTTGAGTTCCGGCTCTTAACGCGGAATGCGGAGGTTAAACTTACACTTATCGCTTTATGTCAATCTCATTATAATTTCTATTGGCGTCAACACCTGAGACCCATTCCTTCGTTCCTCATAAAAGTCGAAAACGTCTAGTTAAGTATTCAGTGATACCTTTCTAAGGAAAGAATCTAATTAGATTTGTCAACGCTCTATGAATGCTTCACGCTTTTATCCCGCATAGCAGGGTAGACAGGAAGTACCTAATGTCAAGACACTCCGTACTCCGCTTTCCACCGCATTCGAGACATTGCGTGTTGAGTGGTGGAACTCAACGCCGCACTTTGTCTTACCGAAGCAAAAGATCCTCTTTTTAGCCTCCTGACATAATTAATAGTAAAGGTAAAAAAATATATGTTTCACATCCATTCATTCACATTTATCTAATTTATGAAGCTTTTACAGTGAGCTTTTTCAGAACTTTGTGTTCAAAGTTTTTTTACAACTTCTACATTTTTTTCCATTCTGACATATCTAACGCTGATATTTATTTAATAGATGGTAAGATTGCTCTGGTAAGATAAAGCACGGCGTTGAGTTACGCAACTCAACAAACAATGACCTATTCAGGCTATGTGACATAAAGTACATGCTGAAAATTTTATATTATCTAGAATAAGGAGATTAATGTTACGGGAATCGAATCCAGAACTATGTCAATTTGTTATTTAATATATTATAATTTTACATTAGTCTATTAAAATGTATTATAAACGTGATTTTTTTAAGAAAACGTGAGTTTTCTCCAAATTAATATTACTTTAAAGGTATTTTATGCAATAAATATACTTTTTCCTTATAATTATATATTATAAATGAAACATATTTATTCGAGTTATGTACTATATATATGGTATAACCATATATATATTATTTTAGCTTAGTTTAATAGTGAATCCGGTGTAAATTTTAAAGTCCCAGAGTGCATTAAGACGCTAGCTGATTGAGTGTCCAGGGTCTACTTTGAAACCTAGGGATGTTTTTAGATATGTTTTCAACTATAAATAGTTTTAAATAGATTTAAGTAAAAAAATGTATAAAAATTATAATAAAATATAATATAATATTAAAACCGTAGGCGCAATGGGAAATATTTCTACATATTTTTTACTTTACACCTTTTACTATATTTAATACAAGAAAATCCAAGTTACAATAATAGTATGTTATGAAGGCTTTGTAAGGTTGGGATCAATTAAAGACGTCTTGTTGGTACCAGGTTCTGATTTATTCTGATCATACATACACTTAACTTACACTTGAGAAATGCCGCAGGCTACACCTCCCACGGCATTTAAAGAAAAAAAATTACAAATATATATTTTTTTCGATAACAATTAGCTGATTTATTACATTCATTTTTTGGGAATAAGTTTTATTTTAAAATAACGTTTTTTAAAAAATGACAGACAGAAATACATACAGAATAAAAAATACCTAGGTATTCTTAATTTAAACAGAAAAGAAAAAAAATAACTATTTAAAACCTAAAGTAATATTAATAATATCTAATAATCTAGAAGTTCCTTATTATTAAGGTATTAATAAAATTAAAGTATACTTTGGTCATTTCTCAGTATTAGTACATAGGTACGTATATATCTATGTATCTATGTATTTCCTTGTAAGAGAAACATCTCTTTCATAGCCTTTTTAAAGGATATAGTGTATATACAATTTTATTTTTAAGACGTCTTTTAAAAAAGTCATATCCGAGATTAGTCGCGATTTAATTCTTTTCCTCTTAATTACATATTCTCATTTCAGGCGGCCCATAGGCCTTTTTTATTTATTTTTATTTTATTAATTTATTATATTTATATAATTATTTATTTTTATTTGATTGGGTGGCCCGGACTACTCCCAATATTTTTATTTTATTTATTTGGTTAACCACTTTTTTATTTATTTATTAGTACCCTTTGTGCACAATCTTTCACGCAGACGAACTCGCGTACAGCATGATCAGGAAATGTGCCGGTACATTATTTTTATTTTTATTCTCTTTAAAAATAATAAATAACCATAGCATTCCCTTTTTCCATCATCTTACAATGAATCATATCGATATATTCGTATAATTAACATTAAAGCCCAAAACATAGCTAAGCTAATATCCGATAGCCAATTTCATACACTCATACCAATAAAACCATCGAATTAGATCGACATAGTTAATTAATCCTTACATATGTATTCACACACTTTATCTTACATTTTAAACTTTCTATAACCATACTCATATAATCCTTTCTTAGATCTATTAAAAATCTTTCATTTTATAATAATATTTATTCGGTGGCCAGTCGGTGTGCGCACGCGTCGCAGGCTAGCGCGCGCACACCCACTGCAGGGTCGCCATGTAAGGTTGGGATCAATTAAAGTCCTCATTTTGGTAACAGGTTGAGATTTATTCTGATCATACATACACTAAACTTACACTTGAGAAATGCCGCAGGCTACTACACTACATCTTCTTTAATTGCTTTGTTTTTATCTATCAGTTACATGTTAAATCCAGTATAGCAGAGAAGTCGGAGTTACCTTAATTTCAAGACACTTTGTAAAACGAATTCCGCCTGAATTTGACATATTGCGTGTTGAGCAGCAGAGATCAACGCCTCGATCTAACCAATTAGAGCGGAGAATTACTTTAAATATTATTTCAACGAATGGGAATCCAACCCACAACCAATCTTGTTTACAGACAGACGCTGTTCCATACCACGATGGTGTTAAGTATCACACTTTATATGAAACGTATTAAATATTTTCATACTTAAAAGAAATATTAAATTTAAAACAAAATATATATTTTTTTTATATTTCCATCCAATAAGTTCGAACTCGACTGCCTCATCTCAACTACGCTTGAAGCTTTATATTAAATGACCGAATACTTTGTTGAATTAAAAACATTTAATATAACTTGAATTTATATTTACGTCAATGTAATATTTTATGTAAATATATATTTTTTAGCTTCACGCTTTTATTCCGCATAGCAGGGTAGACAGAAAGTACCTAGTGTCAAGACACTCTGTACTTCGCTTTCCACCGAATTCGAAACATTGCGTGTTGAGTGGTGGAAATTAACGCTGCACTTTGTCTTTTACCAAAGTGAAGAAATGAAAATAATTTAAATATAATCACTCCCCCGAGTGGGGATCGAACCCATAACCGATCGTGTTTACAGTCAGACACACTACGCCACGAGCGGCCTCTAGTATATATTTAATTTCAAAAAGAAGCACTTTTCAAAATTCATTATCAATTTAATTTGTTATTCCAATATTCTTATGAAATGTCAATTTTTTTGCCATTATTAATGTAAAATGAATATAAAAGAGGCTGGTCGTGGCGCAGTGGGACAACGTGTGACTGTAAACGCGATCGGTTGTGGGTTCCATCCCCACTCGGGGGAGTGACTATATTTACATTATTTTCACTTCCTCGCTCTGATAAAAGACAAAGTGCGGCGTTGAGTTCCACCACTCAACATGCAATGTCTCGAATTCGGTGCAAAGCGAAGTACGGAGTGTCTTGACGCTAAGTACTTTATGTCTATCCTGCTATGTGGGATATAAACATGAAGCTAAAAAAAAAGAAAAATAATGAGTATAAAATTTACTATTTTTAAAGTGTTATTCCACACTTAAGATTAGAAAACATTTTTGAAAAAACGTATAAAAATTTGAACGCAGCGGGATTCGAACCCGCGCCTCTTGGATACCGTCCTAGCGCTCTGACCGCTAAGCCATGCGTTCTACTACCAGCTGCGTCGTAATTCTTATACGTTTTGTTACAACTTATTTATGTTGTTAGCATCTCTGTAGAGAGATTATTACAAATTTCTACTACGTAAAGATTATTAAGAAATAATCGTATAACAAGAGAGATTGCTATTTTATCTTAATATTTACTATTTATAAAGTGTTATTCCATATAAGACGTCTTCTTGCTAATGTTAATGATTTTTTTTTGCCTTCACACTCTTTATACCTGACGGGTTAATAAGAGTCATTTTCCGCACATCTAAGATAACAAAAACCTTTTTAGCTTCACGCTATTTTACCTCTCATAGCAGGGTAAACAGAATGTACCTAGTGTCCAGACACTACGTACTACGCTTTCCACCAAAAACGAAATGGAACTCAATTCCGCACTTTGTCTTCACCAGAGCGAATAAACGAAAATAATTTAAATATAATCACTCCCACGAGTGGAAATCGGACCTACAACCGGTCGCGTTTACAGTCAGACGCTGTCCCACTGCGCCACGACCGGCCTCAAAAACTTCATTCCTTATTTCTATTTTTTATACAGATCCTAGATCCAGATTATTTTTCTCAAATATTCATGATATAATATTTTTTTTACGTTTTCTATTATTCAAGGAATGCGTAAAAACGTCACTCATTACGTTACGAACAGTAATTCAAGTATAGAAGGAAGAGCATAAAGGTCGCTAAGAAAGGGCCGCCTCTTAACTTAACGTATATCTCATATAAATTCCGCAAGTCGTTAAAGCAGGGAGAATTAAGTCTTAAACTTGAATCGTTTGTCAACTTTAAAGTCAAGAATTCTGCGTTGAAATTTTTTTATCGTTCTATCCAGTTTCTTACATTGTTTGGTAATTTTTATTATACTTGGCTCGCATTCCACTTGTTATAAATTTTTGGCCAAAGTATATCTATTTGTCGATGATATAATTGGACGATTGTGGCTTAAAACATTATAAATTATATATTAGTAAATCTATTTCTACGCCGTTTTCTTCATATTAGGATAGTCGGAGATAATCTAGCGCCAAGAAATTGAATCTGCCTGTCGATTTTTAGAACTTATTAAACTCAGGAGAAATGGAAATAATTTAAATTTAATATTTACACAAATAGAAATTTAACCCATAATGGTACAGCATCTGAATGTCGGTCTCTATACCATTAAGCTACGATGGTTTTAATCGAGTTATAATAAATAAATATAATTATATACATAGTTTTGAACACCGCCTCACGACACTCAATATATACATATATAAATATATATATATATATAAATATATATATATATAAATATATATATATAAATATATATATATAAATATATATATATATATATATATATATATATATATATATATATATATATATATATATATATATAGATGAATAAATCACTCCCACTACATTCTTTAAAACTAAATTGTATTAATTTACTAACAATTTTTCCTGAACTAGAAATACACGAATCTTTTTTAAATTTTAAATATATGTAAGCTAAAAGAACTTGAATTGAACACCAAGTAAATGTAAAATGTTTAAAAAGTCCACATCATATGACACTCCAGGAAAAACTTTAATTAAAACGTACACGAGTGGATCGGTCTTTCAGATTTATATATATATAAATCTTTTTTTTACAAACGTCACTATAAATTAAAGTTTATATAAAAAAATGTAGAATATAGCAAATAAAAAACATTGTATATGTATTTTATTTTATATTGACTTACATAACTGACATTTGATCAAGTACTTCATTTTTTTTTGAAAATGCTAAGTATTTTGATCATACTCTCTGTTCTCTATTACGCGTTATAACACGGTTATCTTGATTTTGCTAGTGTTTTAGAGATATTGTGTGCGGAACTTAACGCAGCACTTAGTCTAATTATCATTTAGGTGTAGATGGTTTCCGCTGGGTTTCAGTGGGTAGGATCAGGTAGATCTGATGAGCACATCCAGCGCATGGATGGTGTACGTATATAGCATTTTCTAGCGACAAAAAAAGCCCTTAATTTTATTATACTTGGAGAAACGTAAATCACACAATTAGCCAAGTGGGAGTTTTTTAATTTATTTATAATATTAAAATTAACTTAAAGCCGATCGTGTCGCAGTGCTACTGGGCCGACTGTAAACGTCATCGGTCTTAAGTTTAATTCCGGGTCGCGTGAAATTTCACGTGAAATGTTTTCTCTGGCAAGATAAAACGCGGCGTTGAGTTCTTTCACTCAACCTGTTATGTCTTGCATAGATATATAATTGTATGCTAAAGCCACGGTTAACCGATTTTAAGTTATATTATGTATGCAGAATTGAGACCGGTCGTAGCACGTGTCACAGCGTCTGATTGGAAAATCGATCGGTTGTGGGTTCGAACCTCACTCGGGAAAGTTAATTATTTTTAAATTATGGTTTACTTTCTCGCTCTGGTAAAGACAAAGTGCGGCGTTGAGTTCCACCACTCAACACGCAATGTCTCGAATTCTGTGGAAAATGAAGTGTCGCAGGTCTGATTGGAAAACCGATCGGTTGTGGGTTCGATCCTCACTCGGGGAAGTTAATTATTTTTAAATTATGGTTTACTTTCTCGCTCTGGTAAAAACAAAGTGCGGCGTTGAGTTCCACCACTCAACACGTAATGTCTCGAATTCTGTGTAAAGTGAAGTACGGAGTGTCTTTACACTTAGTACTTTCTGTCTACTCTTCTATGCGGGATAAAAGCGTGAAGCTAAAAAAGAAATTATGCAGAATTCTGAATTTTACAATAGGAATAATATTAGTGAAAATTAAAATCAATTTTCAACTCTGGTAAGACAGACTGTGGCGTTAAGTTCCGCTACTCTTTATTCTCGATACATAATTGAATATGAAAAACGATGTGTTTTGAAACTAAATTCAATGCATCGACTTTTAAAGGGACGTTAAAAGCAAAACTTATATAACAATACTCCCGAGTGGGAATCGAACCCACAACCGATCGCGATTACAGTCAGACGCTGTCCCACTGCGCCACAACCGGCGTCTACATAAATTGCCATCCAAACAAATCGCGAAGCTTCAAAATCGAGTTGAAAGATTTGAAGGAACAAGCAAACATATACAAACATAAATAGAAAGTTAAAAAAATTCCTTCTATAGAGAGATTCTATGAAATCTCATATAATTATCGTTCGTATTTTTAGCTTCACGCTTTTATTCCGATTAGCAAGTAGTTAGTGTCAAGACACTTCGTACTTCGCTTTCCGCTGAATCAGAGATTGCGTGTTGAGTGCCGAAACTCAAGGCCGTATTTTGTCTTACCAGAGCAAGAGAGTAAAAATAATTTAAATACTCTCCCCCGAGAAGGGATTGAACCCACAACCGATCGCGTTTACAGTCAGACGCTGGCCTCGTATAATTTGAACTATTTTAATTTCAATAAAATCTTTGATTTTCGTGTTATTCACATACTTTAAATAAAATTATTTTAAACGAATTAATCCCATATAATTTGGTATTAAAAATGAAATTTTTGAAAACCCGACGTTTTGCATACATTACAGCAGTTGCAGCTGGACTCTACCCTTAAAAAAAATTCGTTTAAAATATTATAATTTTTTTATTTAACAACTCAGCGTTTTTCGTAAAACGTAAAAATAACAATTTAGATAATCCAATTGGAGTGTTTTAATAAATTTCAGTATATTTATGAACGCTTCAAACTTAGTTGTTTACGGAAGCGGCGCGACGTAAAGTTTTCAGTGGAATTATAAAAGTTATCAACAGAGATAAGGACTCCTTTCATATTTTATGAGAGTACATTGGGCGATTTATTTGTGTCTTCCCAAAGAAAAAAAAAATTAAGTCCATTTTTTTATTGAGTTTTATTGTTATGGGGGAATGAGGGTCAATTTAACCTAATTTTAAGTCTTTTGTATATAAAGTTGCTGTTTTTCTTGAGGTTATCGTGTTTAAATGGACAACTCATTGTAAACGTGGATGATTCTTGGTTTATTTCTCACTCTAATAAGACTAAGCTTGGCGTTAAGTTCCGCAACTTAACTGGCAATTTCTGATGAAAAGTGGAAAAATATGTTTTATTGTATTTATTATTAGGAGGGAATCATGGTCCATTTAATCTATTTTTAGTATTTTGCTTGTAGACTGACTTTTCGGTTTATTACCTATTCGAAACAGTTAATTTCAATTTATCCATTCTAATAAGAGTAAGCGTGGCGTTAAGTTCCGCATCTTGACATGCTATATCAGGATTTCTGGCGAAAAGTGGAAAAGGTAATGTCTTAGAGATAAACTACGTGTAAGATCTTTAAGTTAGTATTGTGTAAAAATTCAATGAATTAAAATTGAAACTGCTGTGTGCAGTCGACTTTTTCAAGTTTCTTACTCACCTGGCTTGTCTTTGTAATTAAGATATAAACGTCTCCTTGACCAAGTTAAAAGAATTCTGATTCGGGCTTTGCCATCTCATGTAACATTCGACAATGTGAAAATTATGTAACAGATATAAAAGAAAAATGTACGGCTAGCTTCTTCCGGGCTATTTCTCAATAAATAGGATATTTTTAAAATAAATAAAATTAAAATTTCAATTGTAGATAGAAAGATATTAGAACAAGTGAATGAGGTGGTATATCTGGGAAGTATGTTTAGTAGAGATGAAAGATACGAAATGAATGTGGAAAGGCGTATTGTTGCCGGTAAAAAGAAGGTTAACGGTGCTCTTGCTGCATTGATGCGATGGCAAAACGTCAGTGTACCTGCACGTGTTACCGTTCACAATGCAGTACTGATACTGACGTTGTTATACGGCAGCGAAACGGGGGTGTGTCAAAAGAAGAATGAAAGAAAGATGAATGCAGTAGAAATGAGATCTCTTCGTTGGATATGGGGAGTCAGTTTAGCTGACCGTATATGAAGTGAGGAGATCCGCAGAATAACAGGTATAAGCGCGAATGTCATAGTAAGAATGAAGAAGAACGTGCTCAGGTGGTTTGGGCACGTTGAGAGAATGAGTTATGAAATAATGGTAAGAAAGATTTATGAAGCCAAGCTGAGTGGTATGAGAGGTCGGGGGAGACCTCAGTTAACCTTCGAAAACACAGTAACGAAGATACTGAAGGAAGGTCATGTAATAAGCATGAGGACCCCCCGAAGGGCATGTATGAAGAGGATCGTCTATAGTGGACGAGGCGAAAGAGGTAGCGTTTGCCGCTCAGTGCTCACAAACTACCCCGCCAGGGCTACATCGTGAAGCAAAAAAAATCTAATTATACACGTTTAAGTTGAAATATACATATAAATTTGCGCGGCGCTAAGTTCCCCAGCCCAATACTCAATATTTCGAATTTTGATGGAAAACGGAGCACTGAGTGTCTTGACATGAGATACTTCTTGTCAACCCTGTTATACGGGACAAAATGGTGAAGCTAAAAGGAATATATGTACGAGTATTTCATTCTAAATGTAAAGAACATTGTAATGCTACTAAGTATTCTTACTTTTCTAACATTTTCCAATCTCTTACAGATCGAAATGAATATGCGCAAAGCGAGACCGATAATGTGACCGCGTCATCTACAGTCAAAATGTGCCCCTGGGTGTCCGCCCTCATTATTCTCTTCGCCATGGGTAAGTACATATAAATATAAATTAATTTTTTTTTATAGAATCGATTAAGTGGACGGAAGTAAGACGTCAATGACTTTTTGAGATCATGTTCTATTATTAATTAAAGTGTTTTTTTTATGTTTGGAGAAAATCCAACAAATTCCAAGGAAATCAAAAATAAGAGTTTAAAAGCTATTAGAAGGAGTAGTGGAGTCCTCTCCAGGAGCGAGTCCTAGTTTTAATTTGTTTAAGGAATTGTAGGAAAAGCTCCAAAAGTGTACCTAATCGGGTGATTGTGGTCTTCTCACTCCCTGTTGACCTCTAGCTGCTCATGTGTTTGGAATCCCAGTGCATAGTCCAGGTATTTGCGGACCGTCTCCATGTTTTAAGTTATAGTCAAATATATTGGTTAGAAAAGATAGATGTTTATAGTCTAACGCTGTCCCACTGCGCCTGTCGTAGCGCAGTGGGACAGCGATTGCCTGTAAACGATCGGTTGTGGGTTCGATCCCCACTCAGGGAAGTGATTATATTTAATTTATTTTCAATTCCTCGCTCTCAACACGCAATGTCTCGAATTCGGTGGAAAGCGAAGTAGAGAGTGTCTTGACACTAGGTACTTTCGGTCTACCCTGCTATGCAGGATAAAAGCGTGAAGCTGAAAAAAGAAAAGATTGCCGATTGCGTCTTCTTCTTCGGCGTTGTGTTCAGCTTAAATTGAAAGAATACAGTGACATTTTCATTCAAATTAAGAAACATCAATCTACTTGAACTTATTCTTGGATGATATGTATGTATGTTTATACAATATGTAATACTTGTAAATTTTTCAACTTTTTGTCTGTATATAGTGTAAGCGGAGAGAACTTAGTGTCAAGATACTTTGTTTTGTCTCTGAGTGAGACATAACGTGATGATGGACGTAACTCAACAACGTACTTAGTCTTAGAATGGGCATCGATAATGATTACTATATTACAATGTGATACAGTCCCACTACGCCCACGCCGAGTACTTCAGGAATATTATCAGGAATATTATTTACTAAATATTTGTATTCAATATATATTTACTAAATATTTATTCTGATATTCTCTACCTACTATCTAATAAGATGTTGAAGAAAATAGAAGAGAGAAATCCCGTAATGCCCGATATTAAATATGTTCTTAAGAAACTAATATGAAACTGACTTAATTTTTTTTTATTTATGAATCTCCTAGTCCTAGTGGTCAATAAGTGATTTTGTTAATACAACATTTTTAATAGTTAACTACATAAATCGGTTGTGGGTTCGATTCCCACTCGGGGGGTGATTATATTTAATTATTTTCACTTACTCGCTCTGGTAAAGACATAAAGCTGCGTTGAGTTCCACTACATAACACGTAATGTCTCGAATTCGGCGGAAAGCGAAGTACAGAGTGTGTTGACACTAGGTACTCTCTGTCTACATTGCTATGTGGGATAAAAGCGTGAAGCTAAAAAAAACATAAGAGAGTCAAGACACTCAGTTAATTTTTTTTCTGCCCGACTTTCTGCCCACAATCGACAAATGTGACAATTTCTTTCCATACAAAATCGAACTTTTTTTTCGAGGCCGGTCGGGGCGCAGTGGGACAGCGTCTGACTGAAACGCGATCGGTTGTGGGTTCGATCCCCACTCGGGGGAGTGATTATATTTAAATTATTTTCACTTACTCGCTCTGGTAAGACAAAGTGCGGCGTTGACCACCACTCAACACGCAATGTCTCGAATGCGGTGGAAAGCGAAGTACGGAGTGTCTAGACACTAGGTACTTTCTGTTTACTCTGCTACGCGGAATAAAAGCGTGAAGTTAAAAAAAATCGAACTCACAACCAATCAAGTGTACAGACAGACGCCCACTGTGCCACGATATCAACACATGGTACTTAAGCTCTCTAAAAGATGTATTCATAACATGATCTTTTTCATATTATAATCTTCCCTAAGTAAAGACGAACTGAGCTTTTTGTGTTAACATCAGATTAAGTCTTGTGAGCTTTTCGTTTTGATTTGGAATCTTTCCTTTTATATTATTTGCTTTAAGATGAGTGAAATATGCATTAGAAGGAGCATTAGCCCATGTTTTATTTATTATTGAAGTTAAGTATATATATATATATATATATATATATATATATATATATATATATATATATATATATATACATATATATAATGTATACGTGGCAGTGACTTCAATTTACATATTAATTGGCGACAGAACGTAACGAATGAAACGGCGTGGTAAAAAAATATTTATGTAAATAAATGTATAAAAACAAAGGCAATTCTGTTTAATACTGATTTCATTTCTATATATATTACGGTCAAACGTTGATTTTGTGGTATTTTTATTTGTTTGAAGATTATATATATATATATATATATATATATATATATATATATATATATATATATATATATATATATATATACACTTAATTGAATTAGCATTCTCTCTTGCCAAACGATTATTTCTTAGAAATAATTTTTATGTAGCAGAAATTTGTATGAGTCACTCTAAAGAGATGCTAAAAACGCAAATAAGTTGTAACAGACGTATAAGAATTTCGACTCAGCGAGATGTAGAACACATGGCTTAGCCGTCAGAGCGCTTGGAATGGGAACAAGAAACATGGGTTTGAAATTGTTTAGACTTTTTCAAAAATATTTTATAAACTTTTAATTTATCTAAACGTATCAAATTAATACTTGAAATAAAATTAATACAAATATTTTTAACAATAAAAACTAAAAATATTAATTTTATCTGAGTCGGAGAAAATCTAGTGTCAAGACACTCCGTTGAATATTTATGCCCAAATTTGAGACAATTAAAATTGGAGTGTCTGTTTCTATTCAAATAGCCGTTTCTAAATTTATACTTATATTCGATAGATATACTAAAATATTAACATTTTTCAACTTTTGTCTGCCTGTTTGTTTCGGCTAATCTTTGGGACGGCTGGTCCGATTTCGATGAGGCTTTCGTTGGCAGATAGCTGATGTAAGAAGCCACTTTTCATTTAGAATTAGAAAATAAATATCCAGAGATGTTGATTTCACTGCAGACGAAGCCACTGACTATTTACTAGTATTTTTTGAACACCGTCACAGGTATACGAATACTGAATTAGTTAGCTTAAAATAGATGCATTTCAAAAGGAAATATTTTTACATAGAAAATATAGCACATAGCGTCCAAGCCTGCAAGCTTGTGGGGTAGACGTTATGCGTCTGTATACTACTGTACTTCCTTCCTGCATACAATATTCGTCTTCAAGCCAAGCACCTAAACAAAAATTGCCAACAAAAAGGGAAAAACGAATTAACGTCAATTTTTTTTTAGCTTCACGCTTTTATCCCGCATAGCAGGGTAGACAGAAAGTACTTAGTGTCAAGACACTCCGCACCTCACTTTCTACCGAATTCAAAACATTGCGAGTTGAGTGGTGGAACTCAACGCCGCGCTTTGTCTTTACCAAAGCGAGGAAGTGAAAATAATTTAAATATAATCACTCCCCCGAGTGGGGATCGAATCCACAACCGATCGTATTTACAGTCAGACGCTGCCATACTGCGCCACGATCGGTCTCATAAACGTTAATTTAAGGTTAATTTGGAAACAATTGTGAACGAAACGCGTCGCATTGTTGCGTGAAGCGTTACGCGAATATTTGAACAATGAAATGCTAAACGAGGTTTTGATATTTGCCTCACATTTGTTTCTATTCTAGTTTTGGTCTGAATGTTGTGTTTGTCATTTGGCGGGTGTTTGTATGAATATAGCTAACTAATGGCTTCGTATTTAGTTTCAAGCTCACACAAAGGTATACAAAGAGGAATTAGTGTCAAGACATCTGGATACATTGTGGAGCTCAACACCGTGTTATGTTTACCATAGTGATTAGTTATAATTATCTTTTTATTCAGACGGTGTTCCATTGTCCTGTTAACTCCACATAAATATGATTTGCTGGATATACAAGTTGAAAATGATTTAAAATCAATTTATATGCAATTATTACTGTTTTTTTTAATTTAGTATAGAAGCAATATTGGAAAATAAGTACCAACGATTATTAAAATCGTTTTTCTTCTCAGAACAGAACCTGTGACCTCAATAAAATATATCTAAGACAAACAATAGAACTCAATAGAGTATTTGAAATTCCAGTCCAACTAAAAACTTTTAAAAGTTCTCAACCAAAGCCCTCGTGCCAAATGTAAAAATTTGGCGTCCCCCCAAACATATATAAATGATAATAATTTTTGTTAGCTTTATGTTATATTGTTTTAGTTTTACATTTAAAGTATATGAATTATTGCTTTTACTCATTTTAAGTGAATTCTCATTTAAAATAAGAATAATTAATTTCATTGTGGCTCAATGGCGAATTTTCTTACTGTGAACATAATGGTTGTAAATTCGACCCAAGTTCGGGGGGAATGTTTTTCTTAGCTTCACGCTTTTATCTATCTAGTTTCAAGAAGAAGTATCTAGTGTCAAGACACTCCGTTCTCCGCCTTTTATCAAATTCGAGAAATTGCGTGTTGAGAGACGGAACACGAAGATTATTTAAATATAATCATACCTCCGAGTGGGAATCGAACCTACAACCGATCGTATTTACAGTCAGACACTGTACCATTGCGCCACGTCTTCAGGGGAAAGATTATATTTAAAGTCAATGCTGTGGTTCCCTTACCCACGACAACCAGAGCTGACAAAAAGAATTATAATACACATATAGATGACATTAGTATATTTACTCATTCAAGTGGGTATCGAACACCCAACCTTCGTACAATCAAAAGCCACTCCACTGCGCCATAATGGTGTTATCACAATATCAGGTATATGTATGTAAATTGAGTAACAAGAATAATAAAGGGCAGAGTAGCTTCTTACCTAGTTTATATGTTAATATCTATTCACGTCAATGTAAATTCTGCTTTGGTCACGTTTGAAAGGAAAAAAAGTTCCACAATGGAGCATAGAGGTAATATTACTGCTTATTTAATGAATTTATTTAGGTGTATTGGTTTTGAACCTCATACTACCTCTATATTGCACGAGTCTCCTTAATCGCCGTACTCTTTATTACTGAAGGTCATGCTCGTGCTGATATGGCCTGGTGGAGCAGGTAGCAAGCTGTTTCCACGGTCAACAGCTTGTCTTAAAGCTTTAGTAATAATTAGTCCTGTTGTATTATGTTATATACCATTAGCTGGGTGTTAAGCCTTTAGGTCTTCCGTCGTCTACTTTGCCAACAACATCCGGTTTGCCAAGATTGTCTGGTCGTATTCGAGCTATCAGGCTAAAGTATCATAATACTCATTGATAATATTAAACTATAGAGATTTATTACAATTTTGGCTGCATTTTCAATAGAGAAAAATCATTAAAGCACCCATGGATTAACAAAAGTGCAAGACGAAATGGTGTTTAGGAACGCGCATTGACATGACGCTTCCAGTACCCAAGCCCTTGTCTTTGCCAGACCAAATTTGAATCGTACGACTTTCGCTCTCAACATAAATTTTAAAATTAAGGTTTCTAATCGTATAAAGAATTTTTAATTATTTTCAATAGAACTTTTATAATCTATCTCAATTTTTCATAATAAACTGTCATGGCGTAGTAGAACAGGGGCTGACTGTAAAAGCGATTATTGTATATTCAATACCCACTCAAATGATTGGTTATATAAAGATTATTTTCTTGTTCCTACTTTGTCAAGACAAAGCGCGACGTTGAGATCCGCATCCACGTACAATATCCTGATTTCGGGCGGAGATAGGAGAAGTGGTTGCCTTGAAAATTTTATCTGAATTGTATCAAATTACTATTTTATCAAAGGAAAATGGTTGCTTTGAAAGTTTTCTTTGAATTGTATAAAATTACTATTTTATCAAAGGATTGCTTGGAGTATTAATAGCGAAGTAGGTTAATCTTAGTTTAATTTAATCCAGTCGATAATAGTGACATATTCGTATATATATATATATATATATATATATATATATATATATATATATATATATAACAAAAACATATTTAAGTGCCAACACTCGTGTAACAATGGCTTGTATCAAACAAGTCCATACTCTCGAGTAAGAACTATAAAATTACTGGAATCAAAAGCCAGGCGGGAAACATGCTCGGTGGACGGATGCGGTATATATATATATATATATATATATATATATATATATGTATATATATATATATATATATATATGTCTGTTATCATGATATATCTCATGAACAGCGATAATAAATACTAAAAAATACTTCTCCCTTTGAAGGGATGAGGTAGAATTCTCCTCCGCTGCTAAGTAGCGTCTCGTAAGAGGCGGGTATCCCAGTAATTTGGTGGTAGGAGGTTAGTCCTTAGTATCCGAATACATGTCATAAAACCCACAGGTAGACTACCTATGAAAATAGATTATAATAAAATATATTTTCGTATATAAATATATATTTTAAAATAATTTTATTTCAATTCCTTTTTCAAGTATCAAAGGTTTTACTAACTAATATTACAAAAACAAATTGAGTGAAAATGGAGAATGGAAATCAAATTATTTAATGCATGACTCCTATGCTCTTCTTTTTGTTGAAAATACAAGAGCATCAATAATGACCTATTTTTATACGAATAATTATGATATTATTTACATAGTGAGGCCGGTCGTGGCGTAGTGTGACAGCGTCTGACTGGAAACGCGATCGGTTGTGGGTTCGATCCCCAATCGGGGAGTGATAATATTTAAATTATTTTCATCTCCTCGCTCTGGTAAAGGCAAAGAGCGGCGTTGAGTTCCACCACCGAACACGCAATGTCTCGAATTCGGTGGAAAGCGAAGTACGGAGTGTCTTGATACTAGGTACTTTCTGTCTACAATGTCTGTATAATTTATATAGTGCGTTTACAGTTTATACCTCGAACTGTCCATATTGATTATCTTTAAAATAGTATAGAATATATAAACACCGCATACCATCATAGTATAGGAATGAAATTATTTATGTATACATATATGTATATATTAAGGTCTTTAATTCCGCAGTTCAACCCTGATGTCAGAAGCAAAACACTTCGTCATTGCTTTCCATCCAAAATTGAGACATTATGTGCTAAATGACGGAACTTAACGCCGCGTATTGCATTAGCAGAGTGGAGAAAAGACACTAATTGAAATATAACCATTAGATTCCGGAAGTAACGACTAGCTTATTACGTTTAATGACTGAAAGCAGAAGTCTTAGAGAAATAGATGTACTTTTAATTTCGACAATTCTGACGAAGGAGATACCAAAGAAAAACAAACGCATTGTATATCACTTGTAGGTTGGTTAAATAATCCTAAAACTATAATTCAATTCAAATTATTTTAAACGGATTAATCGCGTACATTTTGGTATTCGAAAAAACATTTTTGAGAACCTGGCTTTTCGAATACTATACACACTACGCGTTTAATCCTTTTAAAAAAGTTTCAATTAAAAAGGTGAAATTCGCAGTGAGGCAGCGTCTGACTGTAAACGCGATCGGTTGTGGGTTCGTACCCCACTCGGGGAAGTGATTATATTTAAATGATTTTTCACTTCCTCGCTCTGGTAAAAGACAAAGTGCGGCGTTGAGTTCCACCACTGAACATGCAATATCTCGAATTTGGTGGAAAGCGAAATACGGAGTGTCTTAACACTAAGTACTTTCTTTCTACCCTGCTATGCGGGATAAAAGCGTTATAATCGCGAAACTTTGATATTTTTTTATTATTGTGGACTTTTATAGTATTGAAGTTACATTGGTAAAGTTAATAATTGCAATACAAGTGCAGTTAGGAAGAGCAGTTACGATGCGATCGCGGAGAAAGGAGTTTGTTCGACTTCTGTGACAGTTTTAATAAGCGATTTTCAACTCTTCTATGGAGTAAGTTTTGTATGGAATGAGTTTTATATGAAATGAATTATATAGGCGTAAATATATTTTACTATTTTTAAAGTGTTATTCCACACTTAGGATTAGAAAAAATTTTTTACACATCCGGATTTGAACCCGCGCCTCTTGTAAAACGGTCGCTCGCTAGGCCATACGTTCTATTACCGGCTGCGTCGAAATTCTTATACGTTTTGCTACGACTTATTTACGTTGTTAGCATCTCTATAGAGATAATTTTACAAATTTGTTACCCAAAGATTATTATATAGAAATAATCATTTGACAAGAGAGATTGCTATGTATTTAATTTTTTTTATATTTTTCTATTTTTAAAACACTAAAAATATTCCACACTTAGGATTAGAAATTGTTTTTTTTTAAAACGTATAAAAAATATTTTATAAGAAAAGATGTGATTATATTGAGGTAATGTATAACATTTTTTATATATATATATATATATATATATATATATATATATATATATATATATATATATATATATATATATATATATATATATATATATATATATAGTATATGTAGAGACATTTTTTTTTATTTTTAATTATAGCATGGACTTATATGAGGGATACCATCGTAGTGTAGAGGGATGGTGTCTGATAGTATTCCCGACTGGTTCAGGGTTCGATTCTGGCTCGAGGGGAATGATAACATTTAATTTATTTCCTTATTCTTTCCGAATAGTAAAACAAAGCGCTGCGTTTAGTTCCGTCACGCTTTTTGTTGAGTTTTCGCGTTAAACAGGGAATGGAGTGTCTTAAAACTAGATCTTCTCTCACTAATCTATGCAGGAAGAATATTCAATTTTTATTTTAACTAATTAATATTAATTTCAACTAAATTTCTACTGACGCTTAAAATTTTCGCACTTAAAGCTAATACAAGCTATGAATACTGCATCAAGTCCAAAATAGCATCGGCTCGATACATCTCCGACCTAGATATTCTGGGCGGGCTACGTAGAGAATTCGATTGCTTGATTATTTCACCGTGTCTCTCATACAATGGATGTAGTGTTATTAATAAAAACAATAGCCTTTGAAAATTGACTTTCAGACCGGTCGCGGCGCAGTGGAACAGCGTCTGATTATAAACGCGATCGGTTGTGGGTTCGATCCCCACTGAGGGGAAGTAATTATATTTAAATTATTTTCAAATTATTAATTGAAATTAATTCAAACTATTTCCTTGCTCTGTTAAAGACAAAGACAAACCGCGGCGTTGAGTTCCATTACTCAACAGGCAATGTCTTGAATTCGGTGGAAAGCGATGTACGGAGTGTCTTGACACTATATACTTAGGGTGTCTACCCTAATATGCAGGATAAAAGTGGGAAGCTAAAAAATTTAAGTTTAGAGTTAATATGTCTATTTCGTGATATTGATTAAATATGGCTGCCATGACACAACGAACAGCACCTGACTGGAATAGGACAATAGTGCGTTCAATTCCTACTCAGGGTATTGTCGATTTAAAGAACGATCATACAAGCTACGTTTTCAATTCATATGTATAGTAGAAAACGAAGTGTCTAGACACTACGTTTCTCTCCGCCAAGTGACTAAGATTTCGTTAACTTACACTTTGAAAACAATACTAACCCTAAGTGCTAGTCATTAGTTTCTATAACACTTAGTGGATTTGGCGACTGTTTGTAATGTAAATTATATTCACCGCAGTATTAAGGCTTTAGTACTAAATATTGAAAGCTTATCCGTTTGACGAAGGTCACCCGTTCGATTCCATGTTAGTGTAGAAAAATTTCAGCCTAAATTTTGACGTAGCTCTCACAATCTGATTATTTTAAAATTATCCAAACAATTTTAATTCTGATACAAATATATAATACAATTATTGTTAATCTAAAATGGCCGCTACAACAAAATGGCGGATTGTATATTTTTTAAGCTATACGCTAAACAAATATTGAAAATTTCATGTTTCAGGATAGAATAGCATGACACAAACCACAACGGACGGTCCATTGTTAAGTATTTGAAACGTTACGTTTCCAAAAATGTATTTTCTTCTTCTTTAACTCATTTTTAAATGTATCTGAGATACATGGATATGCTAAGACTTTAATATATAGAAATTAAGAAATACTTACCTCTGTATATATTAGTGCACACGGTACATATATACCACCAGATTCGAGACCCTATGAGTTGAGTGGCGGAACTCAACACAACACTTTGTCTTAACAAGGTGAGAAAAAAAATATAATCACTTACCCGTGTGGGAATCGAACTCACAACCGATCGCATTTACAGTCAGACGCTGCCTCACCGCGCCACGTATATATTACATACGTATATTATTATAGACAATAATTTCCAAGAATTAGAAGGAGCCTCATACAATATTCTAGTATCTAGTTCTACTTAACATAGATAATGAGATTACCAGAAGTGGTACAAAATCAGTACAGACGTTTGAAATGCAAATGGCACATTACGGCCTCAGTGAAGCATTCCTCACCGTTAATTTGAGTATCTGCACGCTGCTCAGCCTATCTTCAGCTATTCGGTAATGGTTGGGGGTCATCGAGTTTTACTATACTACTGATAGTTTGAAATGGTTCTGGATACAAATTTTAGGGTAGAAAATTTTTATTTTATATGGTTTTTGGTTCTTATATCAAAATTAATAGCTTTTTTGCCGGAAATATTTGAAAATTTTCACAAAATGTTTAAATTAACTATTTAATATTCAATAAAATATAGAACCATTTGCTATTTTTAAAGTGTTATTCCACACTTAGGGTTAGAAACATTTTTGAAAAAAACGTATAAAAATTCTAATTTAGAGATCTATCTTATCTAATCCTAAGTGTGGAATAACGCTTTAATAATAGTAAATATTAAAATAAAATAGCAATCTCTCTAAGGATTATTTCTTAACAATCTTTAAGTAGTAGAAATTTGTTAGAATCTCTCTACAGAGATGCTAACAACATAAATAAGTTGTAACAAAACGTCTAAGAATTTCGACGCAGCTGGTAGTAGAACGCATGGCTTAGCGGTCAGAGCGCTTGGACGGTATCCAAGAGGCGCGGGTTCGAATCCCGCTGCTTTTAAATTTTTATACGTTTTTTTTCAAAAATGTTTTCTAAAATATAGAACTATAAAGCATATTTTTTGAGCTTAACGCTTTATCCTGTATAGCATGTCAAGACACTGCGTTGACTGGTTTCCGCTCGAAATCGAGACCGTGATGTGTTTTTTCTAAAGTGGACTAATGATATTTAATTTGAAATACAATTATCTCCAAATTGGACTTGAATTCACTTGTATTGTTTGATATATTTATTTTATTAATTCAATTTTTTTTTTGCATTATTTTTAAAAAATATTTACTTACTATTGCTCCTTCCCTATATACACTATTACTGTGGCAAATTTCATACATATCAGTTCGTTTTATTTTCGTAAAAAGAGATACAAAGATATTGCTTCACGTATTAATATATATGTATGTTATTTTAAATTGTTTTTCCCTATTAAATAAATAATTTATTTTTCATACAAGAACGTTTGAAGCGACAGTAATTGAACTCGCGCCTCTCGGGAACATTCTGTTACTTTATTTCTGCCATAAACATGACGCTGGCATGAATTTTTATCACAAAATGTACTGTACTATATGCATGGAGGCTACAGTTTTTGGAGTGTTTATTTAAGTAATAGGTTAGGGTTCGATTCTCACTCAGCAAAATTATTATTTTCACTCCCATATGTTATAAAAAGGCGGAGTTGAGTTCCGCCATGTAACATATCATGTCTAAAAATTAGATAGAAAGAATGAAGTCATCTAACACTATAGTATTCCTTACCCTGTTCTAGAACTATAAAATGTAATATTTTTCGTCCATAAATTGTATATTCAAGGTAAGTCCTAAGGAATTCGTATCGCGGTTACGTAATAATATGGTATAAACTTATTTAAATAAATAATATCCTTAAAAATGTATTATTTCCAAGTATTATTCCACAATTAGAATTATAAAGCATTTTTAAAAACCGTTTCAAAATTTGAACGCAGTGGAATTCGAACCCACGCATCTTGGCAACCGTCCAAGCGCTCTGACCACTAAGCCATGCGTTTTACTACTGGCCGACTTTCTGTCAAAACAACCTTATAAAAATATATTTATTCCATGTTTATTTATGTATTATAAATTTAATACTAAATATTATACTAAATATATATTAAATTGTTATGAAACCTTTAAAATTTCTTGTAAAAGGTCCAAAATAGATGAGCTATTTTCATTTGATAAATATATAAAGTAGTTGAGCCAATTTAAAACCGTGTTGTAATATATATATATATATATATATATATATATATATATATATATATATATATATATATAAATCATTTAGGTAATTTTGATTTTTAACCATATGATTATTGATTTAATTTCCACTGGGAGAAATGAATCTATTCAATTTTCATCAATATGTCTCGATTTTTTGTGAACAGTGGTAAGCAGAGTGTCAGGGCAATACAATCTCTCCATCTACTCCGACTTTGCTTCTTTATTATCATGACACATTATTTGGGGCTGGTCGTGCCGTAGTAGTTGTTGGTTCTATTCAAACTCAGAAGAGTATTTATATTTCAAGTATTTTTTTATAACTCGTTCTGGTAAGACAAGGTGCGGCTCTGAGTTTCGCCACTTAAAATATGTCTCAAATTCTGGGAAAAGCGAAGTACGGAGTTATGCGGGACAAAAATATCTGTACTAAATATGTAATTTTTTTATGTTTCCACAGGTGGCGAGGGTCAGGAGCACGGACCTGTGTTCCTAATGGAGCCTCCATCACGTTTAGTTTTCTCTAACAGTACTGGTGCCAGGGTGTCGTGTGCTGCTCACGGGTTTCCAACTCCTCAACTCGCTTGGCAGCTACCTGACGGGACGCAGCTAGATGACGTCCCTGGTCTGCGGTAAGTCAGTTTTATATAATATTGTGTTTACTTTTTGCTTATTTTTTGATTTACGGCAATACGTTTCCGACACTAACACAACTAGTAAAGTTGATACGATGTATACATATATATGACAAAGCGCGGCGGTGAGTTCCGCCACTCAACAACCATGTCTTGAATTCGACGGAAAGCGGAGTATATAGTATCTTGACACTAGATACTCCCTGTTTAAATTTAGAAATAAAGTCATTAAGTATAAATTAATCTTGAATATCAAGTTGGGGGTTACCGTTATTGATGTTTCTATTAGAAACATATATTACTCTTTAATTTAGTTTCATTCTGATATATATCAGACAAACTGCCTCAAGCTGTCTGAACCAGCTGACCCGAATATTTCAAATTTTGATATATACGCCTGGAGACCACTTTTTCACTGTTCCACAATCCAACGCTCGTGTTGTTTAAATCATTGCAGTATTTTGCTATGCATTGCCTTTACGGGCAACAGCTTGCTGGAGGCTACCTTGCAGTTAAAATAAAAATCCGTTATGAACGTACGGCTCGGTGTTACATGTATCAATTGCATGTTACAATGTCAATCTGTCGGTTAGGTGAAGTTATAGTACTGTTTTCTGCATCTTTTGCGTTTTAGGAATTAAAAAAAGATTGTGTTTTAGTTTTACGAATTTTATGGTGGAATTTCTCGTGTTAATTCAGTTTAGAATATCTAGGAAAGGCAAAATTTTAATTGATATTCTTAAAGATTTCCAGGTCCATTGTGTTGTGGGAAATATAATTGAATGAGGAGCACAAAATTTCCTCCAACTGAGAATTGAACCTACAATTATCATATTTATTCAGACTATTATCAATTCTCTGGTAGAGGTGACCTCTGACACCTTAAATTAGTATTATTTCGACGCAAGTCACTGCTTTAAAATCTTTTAATTCAAGAAACCTTCAGAGTGTCTCTTACATAGGTATCTGTAAGATACAGAGAAATGTATCTAATGTAATAAATGAATATTATAAAGAATCTTGAGGTCGTGGCGCAGTGTGACAGCGTCTGATTGTAAACACGACCAGTTGTGGATTCGATCCTCACGAGGGGGAGGTATTATATTTAAATTATTTTCAAATTATTAATTCAAATTAATTCAAATTATTTCCTTGCTCTGGTAAAGACAAAGACAAAGCGCGGCGTTGTGTTCCACCACTCAACACGCAATGTCTCTGTGGAAAGCGTAGTACAGAGTGTCTTGACACTAGATACTTTCTGTCTACCCTGCTATGAGGGATAAAAGCGTGAAGCTAAAAAAAATTAAAGCACCTTAAAATATTAATAAAATAAGACAATTTAAATCTATCCCAAAGTATAAACGAAGGTGAAACCCAATTTTTTTGTTCAAATAACCTTAAGCGAGGTGTATCAGCAGCTTCATCTATTACTACTAGGTCTTTATGAGTTTTTTGAACTTGCCTTATGGATTCATAAACTAGATGTTTTCTTATATTTTGTTTGCCATTATGTTCTTTGCCATATTATTTCCTTACAACCAGTTATCATCAAAAATTAGAGAAATCCCAACATGAAGTACATAATATTATATATACATTGATAGATAACAAACTAACTTAGGAGAGGCAGAATTAATAAGGAAAAGATGTGTTATTATAGTATAGAAGAATGAGCTCTTGTAACTGAGTATCTCTCTTCTCTTTTTTTCTTAAAATAGTTATTTTTTTTTAATTTAGAACATGAGATTCTACTTAGAAGACTATCAGGCTAGTCATAGGGTAGTTGCATATTGAATGGCTGTAGCTTGCTCAGTACAGCTCGGTTTTTTAGCTCGTATGTTTTTTAGCAGCTAATATGGATAAATACTTTACAATAAAAATTAAAATATTTAATTTTATCTTAAATCCAGCCAGTCGTGATGCAGTGAGACAGCTTCTGACTGTAAGCAAAGTACGGAGTGTCTTGCCACTAGGTACATTCTGTCCAAAACATAAAAGCCTGAAGTTTAAAAAGTATTAGATAACAAATTCAGTTCATTCATCCATTATAAATTCAGTTCACTTAGAGTATAAATACATAGATATCTCAGGAAGTTCCATTTTTCTCAGCGGAGCATATATCACGTGACCCAATACGTGTCTCGAAAAACTTCTGAAGAGAATTTCGCGTGTCCACAAAGCGAGTTGAGGATATAGTTGTATGAATAACATTTAAACTATTTGCAAATGTAATTTCTAATTTTTATAGCAATACTTTGTTTTAATTATAATCTAAAGATCTCATAAACGCACTGAAAAAACTCCATTATGGTGCAGTGGAAACCTATGTATTGATTGTGATTATAGTAAATTCAAGGCAAAAGGGAAAAATACTGGAACTTTTGTTTAAAAAAACATGTTCATATTCCGTCAGTTTAAAAAAAAAGCAATTAGAAAAATACTTGAGGCCGGTCGTGGCGCAGTGGGACAGCATCTGACTGTAAACGCGATCGGTTGTGGATTTGATCCCCACTCGAGGGAGTGATTATATTTAAATTATTTTCACTTCCTCGCTCTGGTTAAAGACAAGGGCGGCGTTGAGTTCCACCACTCAACACGCTATGTCTCGAATACGGTAGAAAGAGAAGTATAGAGTGTCTTGACACTAGGTACTTTCTGTCTACTCTGCTACCCTACTATACGGGATAAAAGCGTGAAACTAAAAAAAAAGTATATAAAAAAATGACAGAGCTTAACGCTGCGCTTTGTATTAAAAAATACTCAATTTCAACCATTACACACAACAAAATAACACGTAATATCAAGACATCTTTTCAAATGTAATAAAATAACAATTTTCATTTATTAAACGTACAACGGGCTTTCGTTGAACAAAGGCTACGGCGAGTTAATCGAAGCTCGTTCAGGAAGCTCATAAAGGCGGATATCGGATAAATGGTATCAATGTCACGCACTCCGGGCGATGTCAAATGTCGAACACCCACGTTACATATATTATTTTACTTGGAATTATTTCTAGTTTCTAATATAATTAATTTAGTGACTCTAGTGACGTAACTCTCCGTTGAATAAAAAAAATATTAATAAATAAAAAAAAATACGAAAAAGTTACGTTAGACATTTGTGTTAACATAAAAACAATTATTTTTCTTATAATGACTAGATTATATTTAAAAAAATAATTATATATACATATTTTACTGTATCAAAAATAACGTCAAAATAAAATGAAGCGACTTAGAATATCTTTCAAAAGGTTTAGTTACCCACAGTGCAACTTATATTTGACTTAAAAACTAAGTTTTCTCTGTCTGCCTTTTTAAAATTTTCAATTTTCAAAAATTTATATCAATGTTTTCAGATATATATAAATATATACACAAATATATATATATATATATATATATATATATATATATATATATATATATATATATATATATATATATATATAAGATTTAAGAGAAACGTGATAAATACTTATTTACAAGCTACACAATTTTTTATAGCCTAGGCGTTAACAACTTCGGTTGTGCGTTTGATCCTTACTTAGGGATATATTTAGATTAAATTATTTAAAATAAAGTACAGTCTCGAGCTCTACCGTTGAACTTGCAATATTTCAATTTCCAAAGAAAAATGCAGAAGTAAGGAAAGGAAAAACACTTTAACAATCCAGACTATTCATCCATCCTGTTATTATCTTTTGGGTAAAATTAAGACAAATTAAACACTTTTTTGTTATAAAAGAGAATCAAAATCGTTACCCCGAATGGCAATCCAACCTACATCCACTGCATTTACATTCAAACTCTGTACCACTGCGCCACTATGTCCCCAACAATAGTCATTGTCCGAACAGGTAACAACGTGAATGACCTTTGTAAAATTTTCACATTAAATTAAATTATTAAACTAAAAGTTTTAATTAAATTGAAATAACGAACTTCATTATAATGAGTTCAGTTTTGTAATGCTGGAATTCCATTAAAATTATTCGTATTACATTTATTTTGATTTCATCCATTTTCTACTTTTTACTATATGGTAGAACAGCATTGCTTGAAACTTTTCTATAATCATTATTTTATTATTATTTAATGAAAGTAGAATAAAATATTAATTGTTATATCAACTATTTTCCAGAATAATTCTCGTCAAAATCGATAGCCATTGGTAGCAGTTTTAGAGATTAGCTGGAACAAAAAGACAGACGAAATGGACACATTTCATGTTAAATGACAAATTCAAGGTCGCTGAAGGCCAGACAGATACAGGAAACAGAACTAAATTGTATTATCAAATATAGCTACTGATACGCCAAAAACAATAGTAATATTAACAAGAAAAATAAGAAAAAGACCGACAAAAGACACGGGGTTACCCACGTCAGTGGCGGTTGCAAATAATGTGAAAAACTTCTTATTAGGAAATACCCTACTATTACATTTCGCAGTAAATTCTGAACACTGCTCGTTAACTTGTACCGGACCTGCAGGTCTGGTTCATTTCAAATGAGAATAATTGAAATAAAATCATTGATCAGCCGAAAACTTTTCTGTATGAAGTCAGAGTTGGTTCTATTTTGAGTTGTCAATTTTTTTTAATACTGAATAGATATAAGATTATTTGGTTTCATAAATGTAATGTTTCATTGAAAACAGATCAGTTTTTACGTTATACAATAATAAACATCTATATATATATACAACTTTCCCATTTATGTTATTAGTAGGATGTTAATGTCGTGCAATTTATTTTATTTTAGCTAAGTATTGAAGAATAATAGCAGAGTGTCTCGAGGGAAATACTGTATCGAGACCCAAAGTAGATTGTAAGTATATATATATATATATATATATATATATATATATATATATATATATATGTATATGTATATGTATGTATGTATATATACAGCAACATCGTTATACGAATAATCGTCTCAGGAATTTCAAAAGCCACGCTTAGGAAACTTATAGTAGATATATTATCTTTAAAATATACGCCATGAAACGCATAGATAGGTGTTCCCATGAAATATTTATTAGTTACTTTGAATAGTTCTTTGAGTTGGTAATCGTAACTATGTATAATAAAAGGTTCATTTTCATACTCACACGGTGTTCGATGAATTTTGTAGTATCTAAAGGAAAGTCTGTCATATATATTCATGTAATTATAATAACTAGATGTCCCGTTAACAACGCGTTGCCATAGCAACGTGTATGTTGCTCTATATAAACGTGTACATCAAACACATGGTGGTGTGTGTTGCATTTATTTTATTAATTTAATATATTTTTATAGATTATTTTTAAAAAATATTTCTAATCTCTATATAAACGGTAACGTGTTACATATCATACTCCTTTCTTCACGTAACGTTCGTAAAATGTATACTAAGATTTTGCTTCACGTATTAATATTTAGCGGAGCTGAACACTGCGTTTAGCTTCATTAAGCAGAAACAAATTATTTCTGGAAGCCGGTCGTGGCGCAATGTGACAGCGTCTAACTGCGCGATCGGTTCTGAGTTCGATCCCCACTCGGGGGAGTGATTACATTTAAATTATTTTCACTTTCTCGATATGTTAAAGTCCAAGAGCGGCGTTAAGTTCTACCACTCAACACGCAATATCTTGAATTCGGTGAAAACTGAAGTACGGAGTGTGTTGACACTAGATAATTTCTGTCTACCCTGCTATACGTTATAAAAACCTGAAACTAAGAAAAAAAATATCTCTGTATATCTAATCTTATAATCATGTACTTATAATAAGCATTTAAAATATACAAATTGATACTCTAACATTTAAATTAACCTTTTCCAAAGTTTCATTTAGCTATCTATAAAATAGCAAAGAGGCAACACGTAAGCTGTATTTAAAAGCTCAGAAGCTATCTCTTTCAATCGTAGTTCCCAATAGTCTTCGTACTAAAAATCGACTCGTTACACTAAGGTTTTAGCTTGTGCTGGACCAGTTGCAAGCAATTATTTGACTGAACGAAAAATTACACTACTTATATAAAGGATATAGAGTGTTTTTATTTCTGTATTTTTATATAGATTTTTTAAAGTAGGTGTTAATGTGTTAGAGGTTTTAATTATTATATATATATATATATATATATATATATATATATATATATATATATATATATATATTCTTTATTGCACATTAACAGGTTTAGAGTAATTTAACATAATATAATTTGTTTACAAAGGCAGGCTTATTTCTATAAGAAATCTCTTCCAGCCAACCTATAGTTAAAAGAAATAGTGTAAATTAGCAAGTAGTACATATATATACATATATATATATATATATATATATATATATATATATATATATATATATATATATATATATATATATATATATATATATATATATATATATATATATTCTTTATTGCACATTAACAGGTTTAGAGTAATTTAACATAATATAATTTGTTTGCAAAGGCGGGCTTATTTCTATAAGAAATCTCTTCCAGCCAATCTATAGTTAAAAGAAATAATGTAAATTAGCAAGTAGTACATATATATATATATATATATATATATATATATAGTGCAAAAGACAAATAAAAGAATAATATCAATTAAATATAATAATAAATAAATTACATTTATGTTATACATTCATACATATTGTAAGGCAAATTCTGTGTAAATTAAATGAATCTATTATATATAGAAAGTAGAGAGGGAATTTGAACAAACCAGTTAACATAACATCTTAAAAAGTCCATATTGTATATTATACTATAGCACTCACGCAAGTTACTGGTTCTGTAATACAGTAAAAGCTCCCCGTTTTTTCTATATCGGGGTATTCATAAGACAGCCCATCACATGCTATGAGGTTCTTTTTTTATTATTTCATTAACCTTTTTATACTTTGTTAAAAAATATATTTATAATTAACTCAGTAGAGCAATTATAGGAACTACTAAATTGAAATTAATAAAGATAAATACGAAAAGTAATAATCATATTTTATCAGATTTAAAACATGTAATTTCATATAAAAATGTAGAGCCATGTAATATATCTGTATTACTCCCTAGAGATATTTATTCGTACAATAAGTGAGCCTCAAATTACAGTCAACAGGGCTGAAAGCTCTAAATCAAATCTTAATAAGGTTTGGTGTCCCCTTTCCACGTTAATTAGAAATTTAATATGCATTCAAATATTTTTGCAGAGTGAGCTTTTGTATAATTAAGCTTTTGGTCTATTATGCTCTCCGTTTCCTGTGACGATAAGCTTTCCTTCTCCAGCTTTTATAGGTTATAGTCGTCAATATTGAAAAGGCAATAATGGCAAAAGCTTGTAAAAATATTTTTTTAAAAATAAATAAAAATTATAAAAGAAATTTGACGTATAATGGGACAGTAAAAGAGAATGTAGTGATTATACACTCCAATCACTTCGTCCTACTTAAAACCGACACATTCCATCCAGTTGCAGAATCCAACGCCGCGCTTTACGTTACCAGAGCAAGGAAGTAATTTAAACAATATTTTTTAAATAACAATGAATTAAATTTACTGTATATTTCATCCCCTACATTAGGATAGTACAGTTAGAGTGGATACTCAAAACCAATTATAACTTGTCAGCTTGTTACAAAATGACTCTACAACGTTTTTTTTTATATTCCATTCCGCTTAAAATGTAAATTTAATGAAATAAATTTCTCTCTGGAATGTTATTTTATTTATATGGAATATTATTTTAACATAGTTGTTTACATAAGCATAATGTGTAGTTTGTTTTTAAATGGTTTTTAGTTTTTTTTATTGTATTTATCCAAATCAGGAAATCAAAGCAAATATGACGCAATAGAGGTATTTTGAGAATACATCTGGCTGTGTGCAGGAACTGCTGGTTGTGGATTCTATTCCCATTTAGGAAAAAAAATTATACTTATTTGGTTTCCATTGTCTTAGTATCATGAAGCGAGATATTGAAGTACGCAACTTAAACTCAAATGCATCAAAATTGAATAAAAAATAGAGAATATGGAGAGTTTCAAGTTTAGTTATATATAAATTCGGTATAAATAATTTACCATATTTTATAACGAAAAGAACCTAATGTTGAATCAATCAATATAGAAACTTTTTGGGTAAGTGGGGTAGCCCAGCACCGGATTTTACCTTACCAAAGAGAATTCATAGTAAAATTAATACAATTATATTTCCCATTAAATTTTACGCGAAACAAATTATATTAAACAATGACACAAGCAAAATTTACTCTACAAATACTTTAACTATGAGTCCTATAGAGTCATTTATTCAAGGTGGAGCTTTACACCGTACAATAACTCGTTGCAGTAAGCTTTCAGCTTACTAGAATACCATTTGAATTATGATCTCTATTGTGTTAGCAATACGTTTTATTTATGGGGCCAACGTTGTTTGGTGTAAAATTTGGCTCGCCTCGTACAGTACTGTAGCATATATGTATTGTGCCTCTCTACATATAATTGTTATTTGAACGGTGAATTCGATACTTGTGTTTTTTTTTGCGAATTTAATTTGTTTTTTTTTTATTATCGTAATAAAGTTTATATTTCACTCTATTCAGGTCCACTTTTTTTCAGCTTCACGCTTTTATTCCGCATAACGTGGTAGACAGGAAGTACCTAGTGTCAAGACACTCCTTACTTCGCTTTCCGCTGAATTCGAGACCTTGCATGTTGAGTGGTGGAACTCAACACCGCAATTTGTCTTTTATATTATAAGACTGTAATACAATTATATTAATAAATATAATTTATTTTCTCGCTCTAGTGAGACAAAAGGCGGCGTTGAGTTCGCCACTTAACTATCAATGTCTCGATTTCGGATAGCAAGCAGTCAACGGAATGTCTTGACACTATATTGTCTCTAATAATACTGCTATGCTTGATAAATCATGATGCTGAAAATAAATGAATATTTAAATAATGACCAGATATGACCAAGTAAGACAGTGTCTGGCTGTAAACGTATTAAATATAGATTAGACCCTCACAGGGGTTAGTGATTATATTTAAGTAACTTTCACAACCCAACTCTGGTGAAACAATGCACGGCGTTGAATTACGCCACTCAACACGCAGTGCATCAAATTTAGATGGTAGGTTGACACTAAGTTGTTTCTACCTATCATTAAACTGCGTAATGCTTTTTTATGTCATTAATCATACAAATTATCCATTAAAGTTACTTAAAAAATAATTTATAAAGACTTTCTTAAATTATCAAATCACACTCCCGGGAATGAATTAAGTTACGTTCGAAAAATATTTTAAAAGAAAAGTAGATCCGCTTTGAATTATACTGTTTTGAATACAATCTGTATATATATAAATATAAATATATATATATATATATATATATATATATATATATATATATATATATATATATATATATATATATATATATATATATATATTAGGTACTCTGCAAATCAAAAAACAAAGACTAATGCCGCTTACAATCTATATTATAGGAATAATAATTCTAGACAGGCCGAGATCTGTGTTTTTTGTAAGGTTTTTTGTTATTTGTAAGTTTTTTATTAAGTTTTCTATTCAAATCACTTCAAAGATTTCTTTCTAGATAAGATCTCTTTTATTGAGATTATCTTGAACATGCTTTTCTCAATTCAAGTATATTTATGAAATAATATAAGAAAAAATGAATTCTCTCGAGTGGTTTTTTTTTAACTTCACGCTTTTATCCCGCATAGCAGGACATACAGAAAGTACCTAGTGTCAAGACACTATATTTCCACCGAATTCGATACATTGCGTGTTAAGTGGTGGAAATCACTTTGTCTTACCAGAGCGAAGAAGTGAAAATAATTTAAATATAATTACTCCCCCGAGCGTGGATCGAACCCACAACCGATCGCGTTACGCTATCCCACTGCACCATGATCGGCCTAATATATAATTTTCATAAATATTTTATACACAAAACCCAATAAAAACAAGTAAACATAAATATAATCAAAATAATAATGGATGTCGCCGATCATTCACTCATTTCAACTAAATTTAACTCACGTACAATACCGTTTGGGACAAACTTAAATTGGTTTCTGCGAGCTTCGAGGGTTAACTTCGCAAATAATCTTGTTGTATTTATAATTTTACTTATATTATATTCGTTATGATCCTAATTCTGTTTTGTTTTAATAACACGCGGCGTTGAGTTGCGCGAATCAACTCAAAAATTACAGTGGTGAAAATAATGCGTTGATAAAAATAGTGAAACAATTCTTAGAAGCTCAATAAAATCACTACTTAATTATGTATAGGCTCTGTTAAAAAATAATTGTTTATTTAGGCCGGTAGTGGCGTAGTGGGACAGTGTCTGGCTGGAAATGCGATCGGTTGTGAGTTCGATCCCTACTCGGGGTAGTGATTATATCTAAGTTATTTTCACTTCCTCGCACCGGTAAGAAGTACAGCATTGAGTTTCAGTGGAAAACGGAGTGTCTTGATACTTGGCACTTTCTGTCTACCCTGGTATGCGGGATACAATGCGTAAAGCTTTTATATTTTCCTTTAATATAAAACAATATATCTCTATTTCAAACTATAACATGAGAGGGCTTGAAAATTTAAAATGTGACATAATGGGTGTTTAAGTAATGCTAAAATCGGTAGGTCGATGACGTGCACGCGATCGACACGCCGCGCCGCGCGCCTTCGGTATAACGGGGGCGGGCAAGTGTTTATATCGGGTGTAAATTCTAATGGCATTATTATAGCTTTGTAGGTGCTATCTTAAGGCTTAACTTTTTAAGCGTTTATTGGGTTCGTTATCATGTGAAACCATCTTGGCATATTGGAACAGGATCTGACTGTAAATAAGATTGGTTGAGGATTCAAATTGAAAATCGGGGAAATGATTAAAAAGACAAATTCATCACTCAACACGTAATATCTTAATTATAGGCAAAAAGTCAACAGAAGATCGTGATACTAGGTTATATCTTTTTTTTAAGCTTCATGCTGTTATCCCGCATAGCAGGGTAGACAGAAAGTACCAAATGTCAAAACGCTCCGTACTTCGTTTTCCACCGAATTCCAGACATTGCGTGTTGAGTGGTGGAACTCAACGCTGCATTTTGTCTTTTACCAAAGCAAGGAAGGGAAAACAATTTATATATAATCACTCCCCCGAATGGGGATCGAATCCGCAACCGATCGCTCCACTACCGGGCTCTTAATTAATTTATTACAAAAATATAAACAAATTTATTTATTTAATAATAAAGATTTAAAATAATACTAAAAAGTCAATAAATAAGGAATAAAAAACAACGCATCATATTGCTTAACTAACAGGGCGTCACCAGCTCGCGTAAACGAAGGTAAGCCAAAAACTTTCATAGCGTTCCTTACATTAAATCTAAAGCGGTGTTAAAAAGTTTTGAAGCCGCGCCACGGTAGGAATGAAAACTTCTATCTAGATTTTTACTAACTGAAGTTAGGAAGTTCCACTGTTTGGGGAGTCGCACAATGTGTATAGGGCTTTACATTTAATTAATTAAACTTTGTTAGCGAGTTGGTGTAAATATTTGAGCCTTTTCTTAAGATTATGCTCTACGCTGAGACACTTGCTTGGTTGAAAAAATGAACAGAATGTTACATAGAGAATGCTAAGTGGTTGATTGTTTTAATTAAATACAATACTTGTATCAGATAAGAGGCCGGTCGTGACGCAGTGGAAAAGCGTCTGACTGTAACATAATCGGTCGTGGGTTCGATTCCACTCAGAGGAGTTATATTTAAATTATTTTCACAAAGACAAAATGTGACGTGTAATTTCTCCACTCAACACGCAATGTCTCGAATTCAGTGGAAAGCGGAGTACAGAGTGTCTTGACGCCTGTACTTTCTGTCTATCCTGCTATGTGGGATAAAAATCGTAAAGCTAAAAGAAAAGTTAAATAATATTCGTTGAGTATTTGGACAGCGTTTGTTTCGGGTTCAATTCCCACTCGGTAGTAAAAGTCAAAGTCAAATAATTTCATTCACATTAAGAACACACCGGTTTCATTTTTGAATGTCACATAATTAACAACTATTTTGATATCGCCGTTTTGATAAAACATAACGCGGTGTTAATCTCCGCCATTCGATACAAAAGCATTAAATTTCAACGGAATGTAGAGATTGGAATGTTTTGATATTTTTTGAATTTTTCCCCATTTTAAGATGTAAAATACAAAATTTTTCAATATTTTTTGTATAAACACAAGAAATCAAGTATAAATATTAGTACGTGATAGGCCGAGGTAAGCTTTCGTTAACTTCCTTCATACTTCGGTGAGTGAAGATAAAGTTATGTTTGAGTGGTACCTGACGGTAAATCCATTTATATTAGTTAGCAAGTTGCTATATTGGCTGAGGTGACATGACGTGTGTGCACGAGTTATTGGGAATTAAGTAAATATATACTATACTTTCTCTTACTTTCATATACTGTGATTATTTTTTGTGTAATTATGATAAGAATAATGATAAATTACTTTGTTCTATTGATTTTACTGGATTTTACTGGATTTTACTCAACTTTTCTAGATTTTACTCTTTCAAGCCTGATTTGTATTTATCTATCTTAAAAAAGCTTATTATATTACCATAATAATAATTGATTTAAATGAATTTCAAATTTGTAATTATCTTTCCGTTTTGTTTTCTTCTAAAAGAAACAAGCCATAGTGGTCTTATGGTAAATTTAACCTTTCAAAATATATATACAATTATGTAACTGACAGATAGACAGATGGACAGCCTCTTAGTAATATTAAGTTTTTACTTCAAAAGCATTTTGCTTTGATAAACTTAAAATTTAGACCCGCCTATAGTTTCCATCTGCTCTATATTTTACATAATGCTTAAAAGAAAACTTTTTTCAGAGGTGCGGGTTTAAAATTTTTGTGATAATAATTTTAATACCAAAGCTCTACATGATAGAGTATTAAATCATATCCCCATTATGAAGTACTAAGTTGACGTGAGACTTTCAAGTGCGTGCAAAATATATATAGATATGTATATATATTGATAGCTGTATAAGTATTAGACATTATTTAATGTTAGAGCACGTTCTACAATAGGAGGGTAAATTTTGAAAAAAAATACATTAAATTATGAATAATTGACGCGGTTATGTTGTATGTCGGTTATAGTTTAGTTTGTGTTAGGATTATATTTACAATATATTTGTTAATTTATCTTAGTTACATGAAGTGACGATTGGGGGAAGCTTAAAATGTGTCAAGAGATACAAAAGCAGAGAACGGCGAAAATATTCTATGTAGAGAATGTGTCTCTCCATTGATTACACAAAGTACGATATTGAGTTCCCTCGTTCAACATACCATTTTTTCATAATGGTTAGATATCTGGAAGACCTTCTGACGTAGTTGGCCAAAGTTTGACGGTAAAAGCTATGGTTGTGAGTTATATAGGATTATATATAGCATTTAATTATTTTCGTTTCCCGACTCTTAAAGACAAAGCACGGCGTTGAAATTTACTGCCCAACACTCAATGTCTTGATTTTGCGCATTAAGTAAATAATGGATTATCTCGACACTTCGATATCTTTTTTGATACTCCTTAAATTGGTGGAACTCAACGCCGCCCTTTGTCTTTTACCAGAGCGAGGAAGTGAAAATAATTTAAATATAATCACTCCCCCGAGTGGGAATCAAACCTACAACCGATCGCGTTTTCAATCAGACGCTGTCTTACTGCACCACGACCGGCCTCAATTCAATATCTTGTAATCATTACACAGGCAATATATTTTTAGATTTATTTGAACATTATTTCATCAGTCCATTGAAGATATATATACTACAAATCCATTGCAACTAAACCCAATGGTCGAGCAAAAGCAGTCATTGTCACAATTATTAATACATACTTTGCACAAAAGCTCCCGCTAAGTTTCAAATTAATTCCTCTGATCCAAGAATGCAATCAAATTTAAAGCTAAGATTCTTTTGTTGAAAGCAACTTGAACGTTGAAGTCGTTTTCTTACAGATTTTCGTTACATTCGGTCCTTTTGTTGGTAGTTGGTTTTATAAGAGAGAAATTTCTATATAATTTTAATGTTATTTGAGAGTTCTTGTTAGTTAATTACATTTGTTCTATCAATATTATATTTTTTTAGATTAGAGCGTTCAATAATTGTATATAGTTATAAATAATGTTAAATATATAATAGTTAAATATAATATCGGGCAGAGAAATATAGTATGTCGGTATTTTCTGGCTGTCTTTAAATGAGTAGATAGAAAAAAAAAATGTATTTATAAATATATAAAAAATTGAATGAAGCATGATTTAAGCGTAAAGTTTATACGTTTATTTATTTTTTTTATGTATTTATTTGGCTCTCCAATAATTGTTACACTATAAAATGGTATACAATAAAATGCACAATATCAGAAACATTTCAAATGTACACACACTCTCTCATACACACACACACACAAATATATATATATATATATATATATATATATATATATATATATATATATATATATATATATATATATAAAATTAATTACATTAAAATAAAATTTTATTTCTTAAATATATTTTTTTACACAACGTGAACGACTGCGTTAACAGGGCTATCAATAATCTAAACATACAAAACTATACAAACGCAAAATTTTAAATATACTAATAATACAGTTCATCATTTTCAGATATCAACTTAAAATATTCCATTAAAATTCAATTTCATATATAAAATACCTTTTTTGTCTATAATAAGTTAATAAAAACCACAAAGGGCTTCCCGGTATAACTGTCTCAAACATAATCTCATTACGGCAACGTCAGCCGTCGCTTTAATTTTCAATTTTAATATTTCATGTCGCACCCTCTTCCCCACCATTCATATTTTATAGCGGCATGTGTTTTTTTTATTATTTACTTGTGCATTTTTTGCTTTAAGATGCTCTACACGTGCTTAAGGAGCTTTCGTAAATTATTTCCAGAGCTTAACACGTCGCTCTTGCTCACTTTAAAGAGCTTTTTCGTGAATGTGTGAATTGAAATATATGAGAGTGTGTGTGAATGTTGATACGACATAATAGAGTAGTTAACACGTGTCTGGCTGCTTGCTTGGTGAAAAATTCAATTAAAGTTTCTGTCAATAGCTTAAAAATATATGAAAAAGAGCTTTCAGGACAGGAAATTACAATTATGAGATAATTTGCAAGAACACTGCACGTTACATTTTTAACTCACAGTTATTATACCTTGGATGGCTCTATAAAAGTAAAACACCATGAAAGTTAGTAAAGCTTACAACCCCATAAAGCTCTTGTGAGATATACCAAGAACAATGTTTTGCACTTAGTGCTACCTGCCATTAATACAGTCATATCAAACATATATATATATATATATATATATATATATATATATATATATATATATATATATATATATATATATATATAAAATTGTAATTTTTCGAATTTTATAATCATTAGCGAAGTGGAAAAAAACCCCAAGTGTTAAATGGCTTCTCAATTTTTTTAAGACTCGAGATAATATATTTATATATATACATATACATATATATATATATATATATATATATATATATATATATATATATATATATATATATATATATATATATATTCCGGCTTGTTTTACTGACTTAAGATGGCGTTCTAATTAAATATTTCATTTTTTACAGCGTCAAAGTCAAAAGTTCTCTAAAAGTCAAAACCCTTTTTGCTGAAAACTTTGTACTTTCATGTTGAATGGCGTAAATTAACGCCGCAGTTTTCATAAAAGAGCCGAGATATAATATAATTTCCATAATCACTTCCCTGTATAATAACCAAACCCGCAATCTATCAGGTTCACAGTCACATTCTTACTTTGCAAGGTTTACCTCATATTACAACAAAAGCGTGTACTACTTTACTCTTTTTAAAAATCTAGTGAAATGGGGATTTCCTCTGATTGCAATAGAACAAGGAAAGCTTAAAAGTTTTAACTGGGTGAAAGAAAAACTTTGGAAAATTACTTTTCAAACTGTTATGGGTCGAAGTTTGAAAAGTTGTGGATGTGTGGAATTTTTCTTTTAATACGCAAATTTTTATTAAAGTAGTTTAAAATTAAATGGAGTTGTATAAACCACCATTGTACCTCAGTTGGTAATTGTTTGCCCATACACGACGGTTTTGGATACTGTTTCCGCTCTAAAGAAAAAACGAAAAAATATTTGGTTTTCCTGATCTAATAAGATAGGGTGATTCTGTAAAACCCCCAGTAACTGACTATATGCTTATAATTATATAAAAAACGCAAAAAATAAACCCCTTTTTACTTGTATTGACTCTAAGTACTTCCTTTGCATCTGTGTTCTGTGAATAAAAATATGAAGCTAAAATCAATTATGAAGTAAACCCATTTTTCAAAAATATGTGGTTGAAGATAGTTACAAAGCAACAAAGATAGGTTTAGGTATTTTGTTTGTTCGTAAATTATTTAGTTTATTCATATATAAAGGTCATCAATAATATAGTTTTTAAAATATATAATAATATTGTAAATATGTATAGAAGTTTTCATTCGAAGAAATGTATACATTTCTTACATTTTTGTTTATCTAAACAAAACTTGACGTTTTACATTTTAAATTGTGTATTATTTAGGTAGAAAGTAAAAAACGGCAAATGGCAATATGGCAATTTTCTCAAGACACTCCGTACTTCGCTTTCCACCGAATTCGAGACATTGCGTGTTAAATTGTGGAACTCAACGTCGCACTTTGTCTTACCTGCGAATTACGGAGTGTTTTAGCACTAGGTACTTTCTGTATACTCTGCTTTATAATGGGGACGAAAGGGTAAAGCTAAAAAAAATCTAAATATACGAAATTAAGCAAAATTATAATTTGTTTAAAATAGCTTAAAAGCCACTTATCTTGATAGTACCTGTTTATTTTGAGCTAAGTTGTCATAGATTTTCAACATCTTTTTTCTGTACAAAAAGGTTGTCAACCACTGTCCCCAATTGATTCCATACAAAGGAAATTGGTCGAATCGAGCCTAATCCGATTACGTTTTCAATTGGCCCAATAAATGTTCAGAGGCAAATTGTTCACGTGTCCTGAAGAAAGCTTTGTTGAGTTTTATTTTATACTTGGAATAGTAGTGTGGATGTTATTTAGAGAAAATATTATAGTTAAACTACCTCCCTGCTGCTAATTAAATATGATCATTCCCCCGAGTGGAAATTTAAATCTAAATCAATCGCGTTAACAGTCACAGAAACTATTTTAAAAGGGTTATTTATTATTAGGAAATATATTTTTAAAAATCTGACGTTTCGAACACTTTATAGTCCGTGGTCACAGGTAGTAAGTACACCTGTATTTTACAATATTTTTAGTTTCTATTCCATTTCTAGTCTAAATGTATTATCGAATACCAAAATACACGAAATTGATCCGTTTAAAATAGTTTTATTTATGAAGTAAAAAAATATATATAAATTTGTGGAACAAAATAAAAAGTAATTATAAAATAGAAGGAACTCCTCTAGTCGTAGCAAAAATCATAGTTTAAACCAAACTAACATTGCAAACCACATGTGTTCCAATAAAAAATGCATTTCCCCCGACACTACTCAAGCTTCAGCTTGTCAGATACGTCCTGCCATTGTTCTACTAATATCTTGTTTTCTAACTCCCCTACTATACTTTTGTGGTAGGTTAACGTAGAAAACAATAATTTCTCTCCATTTCTTTTTAGTTTTACTCTTTTAACCCGCATAGCAGGGTAGAAAGAAAGTATCTAGTGCTAAGACACTCCATACTTCACTTACCGCCAAATTCTATACATTGCGTGTTGAGTGGCTGAACTTAACGACGCACTTTGTCTTACCAGAGCGAAGAGTGGGAATCGAACTCACAGTTGATCACGTGTATACGCTGATTAAATATTTGTTTTATTACGTTTGTACCTAGTTCACTATCTGTACGTATACCGAATGACCTTATATTTAATGTTATTAATTTTACACATTGCCATTCCTGAAAACATTTAATTAAATATATATATATATATATATATATATATATATATATATTAAAATCTCTCTACCTTGTAATATTTGACCAAGTTACCACTCTTCAATTACACTCAGACATTACACAACGCATACGCTAACGACTATCGAGAAAGCCGTCCATAGTAGAGACTAGCCCCTAGCATTCATTATGCCAGACCAATTATACGATGTAGTGTTCTTTACGATCGTCTGAATGAAGCTTGTTTAGTTTGACAGTGATCGTCAATTGTTCCGCGGATTCCAAGCGAATGCAATATTATTATTTACCATCCCATAGAAATAACAATTTGTAGAGTCTTGAATGAATGTAGAGCTAAATGTGAACTAAAGTTTTGAAATAGATTATTGTTTTTTTTTTATTATATTATTTTACTATTTTTAAATTATTACGATTGTTTTCTGTACAATAGTAATGAGGGTGACTATATACAATTATTAGAAGTGGTATTGATTCCAATTGATGCTAATATAGTTGGTATATTTGCATTATGATAATTTTACGTGTTGAGTGGTGGAATTCAACGCCGAACTTTGTCTTTACCAGAGCGAGGAAGTGAAAATAATAAGCTCCCCTGAGTGTGGATTGAACCCACAACCGATCGCGTTTACAGTCAGACGCAGCAGTGCTTCATGATAAATTTATTTTAATTCATTACGATTGACGCGATAAGACAATATAAAAAATCAAATACAATATTCATACATTCATTTTTTAAACAGCGATTTTAAAACGATCTAAAAGAAGTAGAAGAAGTTTTTATATTTTTCTATTTTGCGCCCGAAAAATATGCGTCTTTACATCTCAGAGTGAAACAAATAGTGGCTAGTGTCACAACACTCCGTTAAAGCTTTACGCTTTTATCCCACATAGCAGGGTAGACAGAAAGTACCTAGTGTCAAGACACTCCATACTTCGCTTTTCACCGAATTCGCGTGTTGAGTAGCGGAACCAAACGCCGCACTTTCTACCAAAGCGAGGTGTGACAATATTTATTATTATCAATATCAATTTCAATATGAATTGAAATAACAAATTTGTATTTAATTAAATTCCAATACACATTAAAAAAATGATTAAGTAATTAAATTTATTTCAATAATACGATAAATAATATAAATCCACTCGAACACCTAAATGCAAGCTCTACTTTTCACCATCGAGTGGATGAAGAGCTTAAAAAAGCATTAAATTAAGAAAAAGCCTTCCGCGACGAAATCATCCAATGAGCTGAATTTTTTTTCATACAAGTGCACTCAATTGATATAGACTTACACGCACATGATGGTGCTCGCTTTTAAACGTGATTCGAGTAGACTCTAGTACGCGATATGATGCTTTAATATTACATTTTAATGGAATTATCAGTGGATTTTTATGTTACTTTTAAGGTAGTTAGAGAGAATTTAGTGATGGGACACTCCGTTCTCTACTTTTAAGAGACATTGTAAATTGAGTGGTGGAACTTAACGCCGCCACACAAATGTTTTCTGTAGTGATATATTGTGTTTTGGAGGTTAGGCAGAGAAAAGTCTGTCAGGAATCGAATTCGTAACTTTACTAAAACCACCCAATTCATCTACGAGTATAAAGTTCTATATATATATATATATATCTGACAAATTGTGCCTTCACCGGATCGCTTAATTTCGCCCCAAAATTAGATTAACGTGCTTCTCCGAGAGATGTCGAGACATAGCGACAGCGATGTATGAGAGAGACCGTCAGCGTAAAGTGTTACAACCTGCGTGTATTTTCCAACACAAATTGTATGGAAATGTTCTGTAGTAATACTAGTTTTGGCCTGTGGTTTCTTTTATCAATTCTAATTATAAAATGAGGCCGGTCGTTGCGCAGTGTGACAGCGTCTGACTGTAAACGCGACCGGTTGTGGGTTCGATCCCCACTCGGGGAAGTGATTATATTTAAATTATTTTCACTTCCTCGCTCTGGTAAAGACAAAGTGCGGCGTTGAATTCCACCACTCGAAGTGGAAATCGAAGTACGGAGTGTCTTGAAACTAGGTACATTCTGTCTACCCTGCTATGCGGGATAAAAGCGTGAAGCTAAAAAAAAAATAATAATAAAATGAGATTTTGAAGGTGGAAATTTTTTAGTCTTTTATGCAAAAAATATTAAACAAATTTAGATGAAACTTTAAAAGCTTTAGTACGATATTTGAAACATTAGAAAAAGCATATTATATAGGCTACTATCACAATATATCATTTTCAAAATTATTGTTTGAACTAAAAATGGAAATACGAAACATTTCGTATGTATTTCTGGTACGTCTATATTCCATTGTATCTATTTCCGGTATGCATATTTTATAATATATAATGTGTATTTCCGGTATGATAAATTTTCACCATGTAAGATATACGCAATCCTATGCAGATATATGGATTAATCGTGTATATTTTGTCATATGCAATTTGATTTAAATACGTATAACACAAGAAATACTAAAAAATAGATAACCAAGTATATAAATGAAATGGTTAGAGCTAGCTATAAGGAATTACATTAGAAGATCTTTCCTTAAGTGACACTTGCGTACAACAACGCCTCCACAAACTTATATCGGATATCGACTTGAGTTAGACGTTGGCAAGTCAGTCATTTGAAGCGTTAGTCTCTATATACTATATACTCCTATATATAACCATGCCATGTGTTTAAAGTATGTAGGCTGTATTATGGTGAATATTTATTTATATATGTAAAGTTGTTGAGGCCGGTCGTGGCGCAGTGTGACAGCGTCTGACTGTAAACGCGACCGGTTGTGGGTTCAATCCCCACTCGGGGGAGTGATTATATTTAAAATTAGTTTCATTTTCTCGCTCTGGTAAGACAAAATGCGGCGTTGAGTTCCACCACTCAAGACGCAATGTCTTGAATTCGGAGTACAGAGTCGGAGTACTATATATATATATATATATATATATATATATATATATATATATATATATATATATATATATATATATATATGTACTATATATATATATATATATATATATATATATATATATATATATATACATACCTTCCATGTACTAACATCGATCAGTCACGTTTCATTAGTATTTACAATATTGTTATTATTTCTTTACTACATCAATATGGAGTTTTATTATATAATTAAAGCGAAGTGCCTTAAAACTGTAAAATATATATAACCATTAAACCCATACTTATATTTAAAGGCAGTTTTCCACAAGTACGAGGTAGAGTTGGGTAATACACCCAAAAGCAAGGAACATTTCGCATAGAGCTATAATTGGACGACGATCCAGACCAGTCGACTGAATTGCGCCTTTGTAAGGTTCATTTTAGGATTTGTACCGGTTTCCTTCATGACAACGGCTTATTCCTGGAGCTAATTAGAGTAACGTAAGATATCATGCTTATGAGAGCAAATAAAATAATATTTGTTTATATGTTTTGTACTTTTGTTAATAAAAATACAGTGAAAATACTAAGTTATAGAAGACTGTAAAGTCTTCGAAACGTCAGATTTCCTAAAAATAAATTTTCGAATACCAAAACATACGCGATTAATCCGTTTAAAATAATTTTATTTAAAAAGTTAGAGTAAGTGTCGTTATGGTTCAGTAGTAGAGCAAGTAATTGGTTGTAGGATCGACCCTTCCCAGAGGAATGATTATATTCAATGATTTACGCACTGGTAAGATAAATAGACATTGAGTTCGCAATTGTACCCATAATGATTGAGTGTCGCGGGGAGAGTAGATAACAGAATGTATTGACACTACATACTTTATATGAAAAAATATTTTATATTTACTATTAAATTATATTTTAAAAATATTATAAAAGAGCTTGATGGCTTAGTTATTCTCTTAATTATAATTTATGAAACTAGATATATATATATATATATATATATATATATATATATATATATATATATATATATATATATATATATATATATATATATATATAATTTTACTAACAACATAAATAAGTTGTAACAAAATGTATAGGAATTTCGACGCAGCTGGTAGTAGAACGCATGGCTTAGCGGTCAGAGCGCTTGGACGGTATCCAAGAGGCGCGGGTTCCAATCCCGCTGCGTTCAAAATTTTTATACGTTTTTTCAAAGATGTTTTCTAATCCTAAGTGTGGAATAACACTTTAAAAATAGTAAATATTAAAGCAGATTTTTTTGTTTTTATTTTAATATTTATTTGATATTGTCATACTTAAGAAAAATACATTTTTAATTTTTACTTGAAAAATACAAAAAGCGTATATTATATGGTTATTTTCTTAAAAAAACGCTTAAAACGCTTAAAGGTTTAGGTTATCGTACTCTAGGATCTGATGTAAGCGATAAATCCCCTGTTGACGTGTCATTTATCCTGACCGGGCCGTGTCCTAGCTGCTGACGTGTGAAGTGAACTTTATTTTTTATTTATAGGATAAGAAACTAAAAAATACATAGGAAAAGAAGATCTACGGTTATAGTAAATATTCTTAGAAAACATTTTAGAAAAAACGTATAAAAATTTGAACGCACCCGGATTCGAACCCACGCCTCTTGGATACCGTCCGTCGTAAGGGTTCGAATTCGGCTGTGTTCAAATTTTTATACGTTTTTTCTAAAATGTTTGCTAATCCTAAGTGTGGAATAACAATTTAAAAATAGTAAATATAAATATTCTTAATAAAACACTTTATCTACTCTAATTCGGTGGGAAGCAAATTACAATGTGTTTTGACACTGGGTACTTTCTGTTTATACTAGTAAGAGGGATAAGAACGTGAATGTAAAAAAAATGGAAAAGTTATATATATTTTAAACGGATTAATCGCGTATATTTTGGTATTCGAAAACAACACGATTACATGAACGAACATGGATACTAGTCTACTTGTAAAGAGTTTACTTTCGGAAATACATTTTTTGAAAATCCGACATCCTTAATACTTTACAGTAGTTAGAGAACTACTGTAAAGTATTTAAGATGTTGGATTTTCAAAAAATGTATTTTCATAAGTTACAATATTAAGCGTCCTTACAATGCTCCGTACTTAGCGTTAAGCTCTGCCAATTAGCTGGAAATGTCAAGACGATAAGCGAAGTATAATATACTCCGTTTAGACATTAGAAACTCTTTGACATTCGATTTCTAGAAAAAAATATACCCTGAAGTAAGAGGACTAGACTGTATATTTTTTTCAGATACCCACTTTTTTCAACATATTGCTTATTGAGCTCGGATGGACACTAAAAATTGAAAAAAAAAAAAAAACATTTTTTAACAACTACAAAAAACGATCTGGTAGAAAATTATTCGTTGTATCATAAATCCTTTGCCGCTCTATATCCGGGTAACGGTAACGGGAACAGTCGATGTCGTTTCGGTTATGAAAAAATTAATCACAAACGTCACGCCGTTAACAAAAAAGCCTGCGGGCTTTGTTACTATACTGTACGTGAGGAAATATTTTCAATAGCTTTTTGATATATATTTTTTTAGTTAAGTTTTATATATAAATTTTTATTTATAAAGATTTTATGTAATTTAACCGTAATATAAACATCTAGTAAGGTATGAAGTTACTAAAATTTCATGAGGCTGATCGTAGCGCAAGTAATAGCATCTGAATCCAAACGTGATCGGTTGCGGGTTCAAATCTCACTCGAGGGTATATATTTCAAAACAAAGAGCGACTTTAAGTCAGTGGAAAGCGAATTACGGAGGTATTTCCTGTCTACCTTGCTATGCGGAATAAAAGCGTGAAGCTAAAAAAATAAATACTCTCCCGTATTTACCCATTTCGTAAGACTCTTTTGTGCCAAAAAACGCTACATTCATCTGAAGTTTTTCTTTATATAACACACGCATATCTTGCTCTCGTAAGATTAGCGACGTTGAGTTCCGCCACTTAATACGCATTAACTTAAATTTGGCAGAAAACGGACTACGAAGTATCTTGACGCTAGGTACTTCCTGTCCACCCTGCTATGCGGCTTACAACTGATAAATGCGGCGTGAAAGTAATAAAATAAATAAATTATTTAAAAGTAAGTAAGTAATACATTCATGGTGCCAGTCGTAGCGCAGTGGAACAGCGTCTGGCTGTAAACTTGATCGGTTGTGGGTTCGATCTCCACTCGGGGGAGTGATTATATTTAAATTATGTTCACTTCCTCGCTCTGGCAAACAGACAAAGTGCGGCGTTAAGTTTTACCACTCAACACGTATTGTCTCGAATTCAGTGGAAAGCCAAGTATGAAGTGTGTTGACACTAGGTACTTTCTGTCTACCCTGCTATGCGGGATAAAAGCGTAGAGCCAACAATACATATTACATCCATAGAATGTATCATTCATTCCACTTCAGACTCTACAGTAGAGAAGTATAAAGCCCTCTAATTCTCTATTTACATAATTAAGAGACGCTTAGAACTGGCAAATTATATTTGCGAGGTTCGCAGCGCTCACCAAACTAACTGACCTTAAACTATCTCAATGGTTTTAGTATGAATATTTTAAAATATAATATACACATATATAATCACTTGTTAAGCTTATGTAGATATCATGTTGTATATTTGGAAGCTCTAGAAAGACAGGGCGCGGAGAAAATGAACAGTGGAGTGTCTTAACACTAGGTTCTTTATACCAACCGTTCAATACAGGCAGTAAGGAGTAACAATGTAAAAAAATCATCTTATAATTTTAAAGCCTTACAATGGATTACTTGGACATATCTAGTGATACCTATTCAATAATACATTTGTTTTTAGCTTCACGCTTTTATCCCGCATAACAGGGTAGACAGAAAGTACTTAGTATCAAAACACTCCGTACTACGCTTTCCACCGAAGTTGAGACATTGCGTGTTGAGTAGTGGAACTCAACGCCGCCCTTTGTCTTTACCAGAGCGAGGAAGTGAAAATAATTTAAATATAATCACTCCCCCGAGTGGGGATCGAACCCACAACCGGTCGCGTTTACAGTCAGACGGCCTCAAATACATATTTAGTATACTAAATTAATTTTTTAGAAATATTTATCTTTAGATCTAATACAAGAACAAAAAAAAACTAGTTAACCCAAACGTTACTAAAATAAATTGAATCCGTCTATTGCTAAAATTATTTCGTTATTGAATATAAGTACAAAATCCGATTACAATTCACCTGCTCGTTCCCACAGAGCTCAAAGCTGGGGATACTTGGCTGTTTTTATGATAAATAATGGAAAAATTAAGAGGTACGAAAGCGTTACGATTGCTACTGGCCGAGGGTCTTGGAAAACTCAATTTTTTTTATAATAACATTTGTTTAAATTCGTTTCAAATAAATTACGTTAAAATTCTATAATAATATAACAAACGACTTATGATAAGGAAAGTTTGAAGTTAACGATGCTATGGGGCTTACTGTAGGTTCGTAATGTTTCTTGCCGTCTCACTTTTTATAAGATATAAAGGTAAATAGAAAGTAGCTAGTGTTAAAACACTCCGTACTCCACTTTCCGCCGAATTCGAGACATTCTGTGTTGAGTGGCGGAACTTAACTCCGCGTTTTGTTTTACCAGAGCGAGAAAATGGAAATACTTTAAATATAATCACTCCCTCGAGTAGGAATCCCAAAATAGGAAGATGTTCTCCTAATGCGCCACGATTGGCCTCCTTGGTCCATAGATCTTATGTAAGGCTCATAATATTTATGTAATATAGCTATATTAGGCGGATTATAAATAGATCATTTTAATAATTCTGAGATCATTAACTACGAAAGGGCAAAAATAAAAGAACGCTTATTTAAATTATCAAATAACAAAAAAGAGGCCGGTCGTGTTCCAGAGGGACAGTGTTTGACTGTAAACGCGATCGGTTGTGGGTTCGATCCCCACACGGGGGAGTTATATTTAAGTTATTTTCACTTCCTCGCTCGGGTGAAAAGACAAAGCGTGGCGTTAAGTTTCACCACTGAACACGCAATATCTTGAATTCAATGGAAAGCGAAGTACGGAGTGTCTTGTCACTAGGTACTTTCTGTCTACCCGGCTATGCGGGATAAGAGCGTGAAGCTAAAAAAAAGCCAAATAAATATAGTAACGTTATCTTGGCACGTTTCTAACTGAAATATCTAAATGTAGGTGTTGAGCGCACTCAGAAGCACTTGGAAAATGTCTTCCTAATGACGCAGTGCCCTTTGAGCATTAGCCTGTGAAAATTGAAGGGATGAATGTGAGATTAAAATTAGAGATGACTGATAGAGTATGAGGATGATAACCTCGTATTTCAAATTTGACCTCTATCAAGCGTTTTCGGGTAAATGTTGTGAGTTCTATTCCTGCTAGGGAATTATTTGTGTAAAATTATTTGTATTACACCAGCTTAGTAATGCTTAGCACAGTGTTAAGTTACGCTATTAAATATCTAATATTTTGAGATTGGGAAGCAAGTGCAGAATAGAATGCATAACGCACATATATATATACAGTTGCGTTGAGTTTCACCGGACAACACGCAATATCTCAAATTCGGTGGACAGCAAAGTATGGAGTGTCTTGGTACTTTTTGTCTACCTACTTTCTGTTATAGGGGAAAAAAGGCGTTATATACACAGACACACACACACACACACACACACATATATATATATATATATATATATATATACAGTGTATGTATACCATCTTTAAAGAAGTTCCTTTTATGGTCCTCACCTCCTGGAAACCCCATAATTTTGTGACATTACCGTAAGCTCATTTGCATGGCAAATTTAATCAAAGCAACGTAAGGCTTGTGATGTAAAAAAACAGAATGTTTTATACACATTTGTATTTAATGTTTAAGGACTTTCTTTATCACATGGAGAATATCTAGAGGATTATCTTTCTTCCAATATTTACTATTTACTTTACCTCTCAGTGAAATGTGTCTGAAGCCTGAATTATAAAAAAGATAATAAAATTGTATATACATTGTAATATCTAGAATTTTTTGTTTCTCTATATCTTGGAGTGAATATCAAAGTGGTTACATTTTTCCTTACTATATAAGTTTATATATATATAGTATGTGAGAAGAAAAAAAAACGTTTCTTTATGACGTTTATTTTCAATATTTATTTCCAATATGGTCACCACTCTGAAAGAAGGGTGTTAAAGTAATGATCTAAACCTGAATGCGAGTAAAACTAAGATTATTGTATTTGAAAGAGTCGAAGAAAGAACAGAATGTAATATTATGGTAGATAGAAAGTAATTAAAACAAGTGAATGAGGTGGTATATCTGGGAAGTATGCATAGTAAAGATGGAAGATACGAAATGGATGTAGAAAGGCGTATAGCTGCCGGTAACAGGGTTAACGGTTCTCTTGCATTGCATTGATGCGACGGCAACACGTCAGCGTACCTGCACGTGTTGTCGTTCACAATGCAGTACTGATACCGATGGTGTTATACGGCAGCGATACGTGGGTGTGGCAAAAGAAGAATGAAAGAAAGATGAATGCAGAAGAGATAAGATCTCTTCGTCGGATATCCGGAGTTAGTTTAGCTGACCGTATATGCAGCGAGGAGATACGAAGAATGGCAGATGTAAGCGTGAATGTTATAGTAAGAATAAAGAAGAACGTGCTTAGGTGGCTTGGGCACGTTGAGAGAATGAGCTATGAAAGAAAGGTAAGAAAGATTTATGAAGCCAAAGTGAGTGGTATGAGAGGTCGGGGAGGGCTTCAGTTGACCTTCGAAAACACAGTATCGAAGATACTGGAGGAAGGTCACGTAAAAAGCACGAGGACCCCCCGAAATGCATGTATGAAGACGATAATGACTGTGAACGAGGCGACTCCGTGGTCTCTGACTACCCCGCAAAGGATAAAGCGTGAAGCTAAAAAAATATTATCATGTTTAAACCTTCAGCGACTCTACTAGTATGAATTAAGAATTTTTTTTATAATACTTACTTATCGTCCATATCTTTAGACTTTTTAAGGTAGAAAGAATTCTTTCCATTGATAATTTATTATTCTGTATATAAGAATCACTTGAGTGAGAATTTAATAAACTAATGTCGTTTTCAATAAATATATAAGAATATGTGAATTTTCCATAATCAAATCCACGACTATCGTATCATAGTAATTCCATCCCACTGTGCTACAAGGATTTTGATTCTTTGAAATGTGATTTTTTTTATATTCTTATTAAAATAATAAGTAAAATTCTGTACATTACGTAAAAAAGCTCTCTAAAAGCGCTTAGAGTACCATCGCCAAGATGTTAATGACTTGCAATTTGAAAAGAAATATGTCTCGTATACGAATATCTATATACGAACAATATATAAAAAAATATTGAAAATTATACATAATAAAAAAAATAAAAGGATTTCATTAATGTAATATCAATATGGTATACTGGATATATTTACAGATGTCGATCACATCCACCTTGCACGCACTTTCTTATTATTTCAAAGTAGGTAGAGAAAATTTAGTGTAGTGTTAAAGTAAAATATTCTTTATTCCAACAGTATACACTTTAGATTAGTACTTTAGATTCGTCAACTACCATAAGTGTCAGTATTGTCAGTCACTGGAAGCTACCACCAGCTCTGAAGGCAGTTCTTCTGTGAAATACTGGAAAGGAACACAACCTGTTTACCTTTCTTACTACTTGCTGTTTGAAATACGAACAATTCGTGGCGAATTTTTTGACTGTTTGTGTTATGAAAGTGATAAATGTAAATAATTTCAATATAATAAGATCTTTGATTTTCGCGATTTTTATACATTTTAAATGAAACTATTTTAACCGGATTAATCGTGTATATTTGGGTATTCGAAAATACAATGGTCACAGGTAGACTGGTAAAGTGTTCGAAACGTCAGGTGTCCAAAATGTATTTTCGAATACCAAAATATACGCGATTAATCCGGTTAAAATATTTTCATTTATAATTTAAATATATTTCTCTGATTAGTGATAAAACTGCAACCATATTCATTTACAGTCAGAATTTATCACTACGTTAGTTTGAAAAATGTTGATTTCTTTATGAAGACATGAAAATTGCGTTCGAAAATATTTACTATTTTTAAAGTGTTATTCCACACTTAGGATTAGAAAACATCTTTGAAAAAACGTATAAAAATTTGAACGCAGCGGGATTTGAACCCGCGCCTCTTGGATACCGTCAAAGCGCTCTGACCGCTAAGCCATGCGTTCTACTACCAGCTGCGTCGAAATTCTTACACGTTTTGTTACAACTTATTTATGTTGTTGTTGCCAAGAGGCGCGGGTTCAAATCCCGCTCATTTACTTGTTCTAATATCTTTCTATCTACCCTAATCTTGCATTCCGTTCTTTCTTCGTCTCTTTCAAATACAAGAATCTTAGTTTTACTCGCATTCAGGTTTAGACCATTACTTTAACACCCTTCTTTCAGAGTGGTGACCATATTGGAAATAAATATTGAAAATAATCGTCATAAAGATACGTTATTTTTTCTTCTCACATACTATATATATATATATATATATATATATTTAATTAATCCGGTTAAAATATTTTCATTTATTATTTAAATATATTTCCCTGATTAGTGATAAAACTGCAACCATATTCATTTACAGTCAGAATTTGTCACTACGTTAGTTTGAAAAATGTTGATTTCTTTATGAAGACATGGAAATTGCGTTCGAAAATATTTACTATTTTTAAAGTGTTATTCCACACTTAAGATTAGAAAACATCTTTGAAAAAACGTATAAAAATTTGAACGCAGCGGGATTTGAACCCGCGCCTCTTGGATAACGTCCAAGCGCTCTGACCGCTAAGCCATGCGTTCTACTACCAGCTGCGTCGAAATTCTTATACGTTTTGTTACAACTTATTTATGTTGTTGTTGCCAAGAGGCGCGGGTTCGAATCCCGCTGCGTTCAAATTTTTATACGTTTTCAAAGATGTTTTCTAATCTTAAGTGTGGAATAACACTTTAAAAATAGTAAATATTAAAATAAAATAGCAATCTCTCTTGTTAAACGATTATTTCTTAATAATCTTTAAGTAGTAGAAATTTGTAAAAATCTCTCTACAGAGATGCTAACAACATAAATAAGTTGTAACAAAACGTATAAGAATTTCGACGCAGCTGGTAGTAGAATGCATGGCTGAGCGGTCAGAGCGCTTGGACGGTATCCAAGAGGCACGGGTTCGAATCCCGCTGCGTTCAAATTTTTATACGTTTTTTCAAAGATACGTTCGAAAACTTTTGTCACAATAAGAGTAACGGATTCAAATTATTTTGTCAATTTTTCCCTCTTTTAGTTTCCGTGAAATGACCAATTTATAATAAATTACAATATACCAGTAAAGGGACACTTTTACAAAGCCCTTTGGCCCCATATTACGTGCTCAGCTTTAATGACTGAGTGAACGAGAAAATTTATGTTAAAAGTTAAGACGAGCTTAGAAGAACGCCTTATTTTGTTTTGTACACGTATTGAAGGGAATATTACATTTTTTGTAACTTAGCGAATTTATTCGACTTTTCTAAATTATTAATGTGTAGTAAATCATATGAGTGTATATTTTAAATGAATACTACTTTGAAGAAAAAAAAATATTACGATAATAATAAGGTCTTTGATTTTCGTGATTTTTATACATTTTAAATGAAACTATTTTAACTGGATTAATCACGTATATTTTGGTATTCAAAAATATATTTTGGACACTTGAAGTCCGTGGTCACATGTAGACTGACTACTGACCACTTGACCACCGACTACTGTAAAGTGTTTGAAACGTCACAGGTCCATATTGTATTTTCAAATACCAAAATATACGCGATTAATCCAGTTAAAATAGTTTCATATTACGATAATCTTTGGAAAATCTTACGATTTTATAGAAAATATACTTCTACTATTAAAAATCTGCTAAGTCGGATAAAGTATATATAGCAGGTTACAGAGAATTTAGTGTGAACACACACCGTTCACTGATTTTCGTTGAAGATCGTGACATTTCCTGCCAGAGCGGAGTAATGGTAATATTTTTTGCATAATCCTGCGCGTGACGATAAGCGTGACGTATATAAGCGTGACGTGTGTAAGCATGATGTATATAAGCGTGATACTCAAAACGCAATATATCCATCTCGAAATAGCTCAGATGGAAAGTGCATAATGTTTACTGGCATAAGGTTCCAATGATCACTTTTTAGAAAAAAGGTAAAAGCGAGTAGCTGCTCAAAATTTTGTTAGATGTGTAGTTTTAAGAATATTTTTAAATAATTTGGTGTCAAATTCAAATTAAAAAATATATATCTATATATAAATATTAGGTTTTTTTTCAACATTATCTGATGAAGAAATAGTGACTTCCAACTTCATTGAGCGATTCGAAAGAGAGAATCGTCAAGTAGATCTGTTAATAATATGTATACAACTTTTAAAGTCATTAAAATATTTTTCACGCTTTATCTTGCATAGCAGGGTTAGATACAGCCTGGTGTCAAGACACTTCATTGACAACGTATCGCCTAAAATCGAGACATAGAGCTGAGAAGAGAAATGAAAGAAACACGTTTAATCGCTCAAATAGATCGATAGTTTTATAACTGATATATAATATAGAAACATATACAGCGTGTTCACATTTTGTTATTATTACAAGATAAGCAAGAATGGAATTACAATAAACAAGAATGGAATTACGTAATATATACAAGTTTTAAGTTATTTTTCATACTAAGCAAGTTGCTTCTCAACCCAACCTTGCCTCACGCATTATTGATGCAAGAAATCTCAAAGTAAACTGAATTTTTGCATCGTTTCCACTATTTCAGTGCCGTAGCAGATACAGATGTTTGTTTGAGCACCCGAACAGGTCTGACTAAAGCAAAACATTCTAAAGGAATATATAATGCGAGCGGCAAAGGATCAACCTGTCTGGAGACTTCAGAGCAGGCTTATATCTATTTTTGTGGCTACCGCTGGTAGTTACTGTAGAATGTAGAGTAGATTGATTTCTTTATATAAAGTCAGCATATAAAAATATCTTGAAAAGCTTATGGATAGTGATCCTATTCATTAGATTGATTACGTTTAAATTATTCTAATTTCACCTGAATGTAAAAAAACATTCAGGTGAAAGGGGCAGCGTTGAGCTCCGTTAATCTATGGATTTCAGATAGAAAATGATAGATTTGTCTTGATACTAGATTACATATGTACATACTTTCTTTCTATCCTGCTGTGAAAAACCCTCGTAGATATTTGCTGAAATTAATTGATGATGACCGAAATATATTGATTTTTCATTAAAACACAAGCAATTTTATTAACTGGTTCAAATTGTTTAACTATTTAATTTTTTTTAGGCAACACACTTTTGTCCTTCATAGTAGGATACACAAGAAGTACTTAGCGTCAAGACACACCCCGTACTCCGTTTTCCACCGAATTTAAGACATTGCGTGATGATTGGCGGAACTCAACGCCTCATTTTATCTTACCAGAGCAAGAAAACAATTTGAATATGATCTGTCCCCGAGTGGAAATCGACTCACAACCGATCGAGTTTCCAGTGAGACCCTGTCCAACTGCGCCACGACCGGACTCGATCTCATTATATAAACTTCTGATTTTTTTGTGTGAATTATATTCTATTTTCTTACAAATCTAAAATTTTATTAAAAAATATTAGAAAGTTAACCAAAATTTATCGTTTGAAATAATATTTTCAGAACTCGCTGTGCAATATAAGCAGGAACATTTTGACTACCCTAAATAATATAAAAGGAAGTCGCCACGTCTGTCCTCATTAAAATTGTTCCTTTGCTTGGTTTTGTTGCTCTACCAAGAGTTTTGATACGTTTGCGTTACATTATTTGTCGTAAATGTTAATATTAACACTATATATATTCTTTACATGAAAGACCGGTCGTGGCGCAGTGGGACAGCGTCTGTATGTAAACGCAATCGGTTGTGGGTTCGATCCCCACTCGGGGGAGTGATTATATTTAAATTATTTTCACTTCCTCGCCCTGGTAAAGATAAAGTGTGACGTTGAGTTCCACCGCTTAATACGAAATGTCTCGAATTCGGTGGAAAGCGAAGTACGGAGTGTCTTGACACTAGGTACTTTCTGCCCAGCTACCCTGCTATGCGGGATAAAAAATATGAAGCTTTACTATGAAAATATTTACGATTTTTCTATTATACATAATATTTAATGATACATTTTAAATTAAAATTAATATATTTAACAATTTTTTTTAAATTGTATTCCACACTTAGGATTAGAAAACTATTTAAACAATGTATGAAATAATGAACGCAGCCTCTTAGAAACTGTCCAACAGTTGGACTTGGAGAGACGCGGGTTCGAATCCTGCTGCGTTCAATTTTTATATGTTTTTTTTAAACATATACGCTTTTTAAAATTAATTTAATATTTTATTTCATTTGTGTTTTTTTATTTTTACCTTTTCTGGTTTCTGCCTTAAATTAAGGCATTGCGTGTGGAGTGGCGAACTCAACGCCGTGCTTTGTCTTACTCAAGCCGAGATATAATTGTAAATATTTATTATATTTTTTTATCTGAGTAAGAATCGAACCTACAACCAATCGCGCTTAAAGTCAAATGTTCTCGCAATGTAATGTCAATTAATAGGCTATAATGTCAAAAAATGTATTTGAGTGCTAAGGAGGTAGAAATAATCTAGTTATTTTATATTCTTATTCAGGCCTTAGTGGGTTGGCTATGTGTACGTATTTTTCGTAACCTAACACCGCGTTTTATTTTTATTGAAAGAAGAAAAGCAAATGTGCAACTATCGTCACAATGTACTATCAAAATATGTTTTTTGGTAGAGATTTTAATATAACTTTATATTATTTTAAATCAAACTATTTTGTAAGGACTAATCGTGTATATTTTGGTATTTACTATAAACACGTTTGGAAGTCGAAAGTTTGAAACACTTTACAGTAGTCCGTGGTCACAGGTAGACCAACCACGTAGACGTTACCACGCTATTAATCCGTTTAAAATAATTACATTTAAAATGTGTAAAAATTGCTAACAACAAAAATCTTATTGTATTGTTAATATTATATTCATTATTAGATTAACAATATTAAAATTTTGAACTTTCTAGCCTTAATTATGAAAATTATAAGAACGAAAGTGTATGAAAAATCATGTAAATCACTTTTTACAAGTGTATGTAAAACGTATAGTATTTTGGTCATTTTTAATGTTTAATTATAATATATTATATGGTTTTTCTGTACTTCATTTTTATATAAGTTTGTAAAATATAATGGAAAACCGTCTTGCTGCAAAGGCTATTATTATGGGTTCAATTCCCACTCGGGGGAATGTGTATAATTGAAATTTAGTTTTAATTCTCCGCTCTGGTTCTTACCAAAGTCACGATTTCCGTTGGAAAGCAGTCTACGGAGTGTTTTATCACTAGATTGTTCCTGACTGCCCTGTTATACAGGATAAAGCGTGAAGCTGCTCTATATACATATATAATACTTCTAAATCAGAAAGATTGTATGGAAACCGTTGCCCGGAAGGCAAGCTGGAGTCGCTTGTGTAATATAAAAGAGAAATATATGTTATTCTTAAACATGTCCAATTTTTAAAATATTCTTTACATACATTTGACGTCAACGTGACGCAGTTAAATCTTTTTAAATGAAACTATTTAACCGGATTAATCGCGTATATTTTGGTATTTGAAAATACATTTTTGGACACCTGACGTTTCGATTACTTTACAGTAGTCCGTGGTCACAGGTAGACTGAGGTGGCATTCGTCTGTCAGTTGATACAAAAAATTAATTATATCAAACTACCGCCATCGATTTCTTAATTGTCTTGCGTACTGCCCTGGATTCTTGAAGAATTAGCTCACTGTATCTTTGCCTCTGGTGTGGTAGATTTGGGACTTTAATTGTTTAATAAGTGGGTCCCAGGTGGTAGCTAGTTTCCAATCCATATGGATGTTTTTGAATTTCAATAGCCTCGCGGATCATTCTAGGAACATATCTACTCTCCCTAGCGAGGATATGTGGCTTATCAAACCTGATGTAGTAGTGATGTAGTACTGAGTAGTGGTTGGACTTATTCATTGTATGTTCACACACAGCTGACTGCAATACACGCCCATTCTTGACATCGGATATGTGTTCTTTCACCCTAACCCCGATGCTCCTCTTTGTTTGGCCAATGTATGACAAGCCACAGTCACAGTCTAGTTTATACACACCTGCACACTGCAAAGGAATATTACATTTCACGGGTCTTAGAGCACACGAGATGGTTGTCGATTCCAATTCAAGGGAATTTTTGTGTTAAAATGATTTTAATATGACTCTACTACGACAATGCGGCGTTTAATACCGCCATCTAAAATTCAATAACTTAATTATTAAAAGTATTATGCATTTTGATATTTATTTTATTTGAATAAAAAATTAAATATATAACCACTACGTCATGATGGTGTTTCTTTCTTATGAAAAAAAATATCCCATAAAAAACTTTTAACAGGATTCTCTTACAAAGGGGTATGTAGGTCACATTCGGTAAACATCCTGAATCCATTTTGTAACTTGATCGATATTAATCGTGATGCATCTATATTAAAATTTTGTTTTTTTTTTTAAATTCAGTTCAGTTAAAAAAAGTGACGTATATTTTAACGTAGATTATTTGTGTTATAATACAGGGAAAAACACGTTATCTATGCAAGATAAGATTTTATACATATTTTGGCTCCTCCCAACCCATAACTGTCGTGTGTACTTTTGTATATTTAGGATAAGTAGAATTTTTCGATAAATATATAGAAAATTCGACGTAGTTCGATAAGAACGTATGGCTTAGTTGTTAGAGCTTACCGTTTCCAGATATAGCGGGTTTAAGTCCCGGTCGTTAAAATTCAATCAATAGTTTTGTGAATGAAAAATTTTGTGTGTTAAATATTACTATTGATATTTATTAATAGCAATATTTTAACTTACAACATTTTAGAATTTTAACGACAGGGATTTAAATCCGCTATTTCTGGAAACGGTACGCTCTAATAACTAAGCCATACGTTCTTATCGAATCGATGCATTTTCACGATTTTTACACATTTTAAATTAAAATATTTCAAATGGATTAATGGTGCGTATATTTAGGTTTTTTAACCTCTTATCAAGGATTACTATAAAGTGTTAGAAAACGTCAGGTTTTCAAAAATATGTTTTCAAATATCAAAATATATGCAATTAATCCGTTTAAAATGTTATTATTTTAAACCTTTAAAATATACTAAATTAATTATTTCTTTATGCAATTAAAATTCGAACCTGCACTTATATTTTCAAAATCACGATCGTACCAAACACTTTTAAATATACAAAGTTAGCTTCAATTTTTTTGTTAATTATTAAAAAAATCCATAACACCTAACTAAGGTTATTACGCTAAGTGGCTGAAACATTTCAACCCCAATACAAGAGTCAAGTAGTATTCCATTAACAAAGAACGTCGGAAGAAAGGTTGAATTAAAATTTTTCTAGCACTAATTGGTTTGCTTTAATTTTTCTCTCGAGTGTCATTTTCGAGATGAAAATATAACGTCTTTGTATAATATTGAATGAATATTTAAACGCAAAGAGTTTTTTAATAGAGCCGTACCCGTAACGGCATTGATTTACCCGTCGAAGGTCGTGGGTTTGACTTTGATTAGCAAAAAAAATTTTTTTTTAATATGGTTTCTTGCTTGTTTACTATTTTGTTTAACTCAGAAGACGAGAAAATATAATCACACGACTTACTTATATATGATATAAAAAAATTACTCTAACCTATATGATATAAATGCAGGTTCAGTTTAACCCACATATCAAAGTAGTTCAAGAGAATTTAGTGTCAAGACACTCTGTTCTCTGCTTACTGCCATTATGCAAGATTTTGTTTGTTAAATGGTGAACGTTTCTCGTTTAAAATCCTAATAATATAATTAAAATCATTTAACCCAGTTCAAATAGAACCTACAACCAATCGCGCTTACAGTCAGATGCGGTCCCACTGTGCTATTATGGCGTTACTAATTACTTTAATTCTTGTATTAGTTTAGTTCACGAACTTTTATTTTGTTAAAATCTACATACGTACATCGTCATCGTGGGTTCGATTCCCAATCTGAAAAATGATACTTCAACTATTTTCACATCCTCGCTCTAGTAAGTCAAAACGCGGCGTTGAGTTCCGTAACTCGACACGCACTGACTAAAACAATCATATTCTAAGCCCAAAACACACAAAACACATATCAGCGGAATAAAGATTCGATCAAAGCATATCTCTCATATATGACGACGCTGAGTAGGCAACACGACGTGACTCCCAGAGGAAATCTCCCCGTAAATTTATTACAATATATTTTAAGGGGAAAGATTTTCTAAATAAGATTCGGTTTGCAAGAAAAAAACCCGTACCATATCACTAAAGTCTAATATATATTTTAATGTAGCCACTACGCAAGGCCGTCGTGGCACAGTGGGACAGTGTCTGATAATCGCGATCGGTTGTGGGTTTGAATCGCGTTATAAGATCTTTGATTTTCACGATTTTTACACATTTTTAATGAAACTATTTTAAACGGATTAATCGCGTACATTTTGGTATTCGAATATACATTTTGTGGCACCTGACATTTCGAGCGCGTTACAGTAGTCCGGCGTCTCAGATAGACCTACCACACAGGTGACCACGGACTACTTCGAATACAAAATATACGCGATTAATCCGTTTAAAATAGTTTCATTTAAAATAAATCACGTTGTTAAGTTCCGCTATTCTACATACAATGTGTTGAATACTCGCAGATGGTGGCAAACGGAGTGTCTTGACACTAGGTACACTAGGACACTAGGACACTAGGCTCGTGTCACGAATCTTATGACTTACTAAAGCGGAGAAGTAGATATAATCGTCAAATATAATCATTTTTCCAAGTGGGCATGGAACCCATAACCAATTGCACTTACAGTCAGAAGCTTTTCCGTTGCGCTATGATGATTTCATTTATGTTTACTTATAAGACTTTTCTCGTAGCGTATTGGGACAGCGTCTGACTGTAAACGCGATCGGTTGTGGGTTCGATACACACTGAGGGGAGTGATTATATTTAAATTATTCTTACTTCCTGATTCTGGTAAGACAACGCGACTACACGGCGTTGTGTTCCACCACTCAACACGCAATGTCTCGAATTCGGTGGAAAGCGAAGTACGGAGTGTCTTGACACTAAGTACTTTCTGTCTACCCTGCTACGAGGGTGGAAAGCGTGAAGCTAAAAATAATATGTATATTATTTGTATACAACAAGCGCAAACTTGCACGAAAATGGAATCTAAACAATTTCCAAGCTGAATTTTTCAAGAGGTTTTCTATATAAAATTTATCGCGTACGTCATGTTTAAGGAAACAACGTAGAACGCAACACATGCAAAGTTAGAACAAAGTAAGATAGATAGACTTTATGCAATTTTAAAAATATTCACGCTGGAATTGTTTTTTTTTTATCTTCACGCTTTTATCCCGCATAGCAGGGTAGACAAAAAGTACCTAGTGTCAAAACACTCCGCACTACGCTTTCCACTGAAGTGGAGACATTGCGTGTTGAGTGGTGGGGAGGAAGTAAAAATAATTTAAATATAATCACTCCCCCGAGTGGGGATCGAACCCACAACCGGTCGCGTTTAAAGTCAGACGCTGTCACACTGCGCCACGACTGGCCTCATTGTTTTATTAAATTTTTAATTAAACAAAAAATATATTTTTTACTAACTATTTTTATATTATCACTAATTTTAATAATAATAAATAAAATGAGGTTGGTGATTTACCCTTTCATCCAGCATAATACTCCGATTGCCGCCTAATTCGTAATATTGTGTATTTAGCGGCGGAACTCAACACCGCGCTTTGGTGTAGCAAAGCGATGAAATATAAATAATTTTAAATATAGTCATTGCCCCGAGTGGGAATCGAATCCACGACTAATCGCGTTTATAGACGACGCTGACCCACTACACCACTTCCGGCTTTAATCGATCAATTTTAAAAGTTTTACTATAATATTCTTATATCTACTTTTCGTACTTTTGACCCTAAGTTCCGATTTTTGGCCTTCCCATGGGAACTCTCCGTACTCCCTGATACTCCTCGAGGAATTAACTTGACAATTTGTATCTTTTATGGCCACTACTTTTGGGTGTGCGATGTCTGTCATACACTCAGTAAATAACGTTTGTATATTGAACGGATATTAATTTCAGTTCTGCTATATCTACCAACGTGAAATATCTTCATGCTTTTATCCGTATAGCAATGTCATTACTAGATACATATATATATATATATATATATATATATATATATATATATATATACATGTCTAGACTCAATACAGTAGTCTAGTCTAGTCTAACTAATAAGGTTGTTATGAGAACGTGCTCTGCTTTTGTTTTTTATCGCAAAGAAGAGTTAGCAGAGAGAGCCTTTCCGCGCAAATTCGGGTAACCCAATTTTGCCAAATGGCGAAATTAAACGCCACGTCTTACCTTACCACAACAGATCCCACAAGATTTTTTTCAAATTAAATGTATCTTATGATTTTTTTAAAATTAAAATACCTACAAGGAAATTAAACTTTTTGGATATTTTAAAAATGATAACCTCGTGGTTATCTTAGAATCACAAGCGGCACGTTACAGAAACTAACGCTGTACTTTCTTTTACCATACTAATATATTAAAGATTTAAATAAACACATTACCTCGTATAAGATTCGAACTCAAAACTTTCGTATACTTATCGATCAAATGAACGGCCACAATATTTTAAAATTAGAAAAAATAATACATACATACACACATACACACACACATACACACACATACACACACACACACACACACACACATACATACATACATACATACAGTATTTATGTATGTATGTATGTATACATAAATACAAACTTGATGTTTCAGTTTTGTAAAAGTGCGCTAATTAACGAGACCGGAGCTAAAGGATTTTAAACGTCATGTAAAAATATTACAAATAAAAAAATTTGAAACGTAGAAATGCACTCGCAACAGTTTTAACGAGTGGAACTGAGACTGGTGTGTGCCAATATTTTTTTTTTTTTTTTAAAATCAAGGCTTATTTTTTTTATATTTCAAGTATTTTCCCCAAGTTTACGTAGAAGATATATAATCTGTTATTATTCTTATTATTAGACAGAAAGCACCTAGTGTCAAGACACTCCGTACTTCGCCTTCCACCGAAGTCGAGACATAACGTGTTGAGTGGTGGAACTCAACGCCGCACTTTGTCTTTATCAGAGCGAGGAAGGGAAAATAATTGAAATATAATCACTCCTCCGAGTGGGGATCGAACCCACAACCGGTCGTGTTTACAATCAGACACTGCACCACGTCCGGCCTCTATTTTATATATGTGTTTATTAGGCATTTCGTGGGAAATAGAACAGGAATTGAGGCTGGTCGTAGCGTAATGAGCATCTGATTATATACGCGATCGGTTGTGGATTTGATTCCCACTCGGGGGAAAGATTATGTTTAAATTGTGTATATTTCCTAGCTCTTGTAAGACAAAATGGCGATCCGCCACTCAATTTGCGATGTCTCAGATTCGGTTTAAAGTGGAGTACGAAGTGTCTTGGTAAGTCATTTCTTACTGTGATTTATTAAATTGCAGCGTTAAATTCCGCAATAAGTCTACATATATGGATATAAAGAACAGAATGATATGTCAACAATATTTCTATATTCCGTACAAAACATAAAAAAATTAAAGGAAAAATATACGGGGTCAATTATTTCTTTATAATTTTATTAAAGGGCAATCGTGACGCAGGGGGCCAGTATCTGACTATAAACGTGACTGGTTCGATTCTCATTCGGGGGAGTTATTCTCATTTCCTCGGTCTGGTAAGACAAAGCGTGGCGTTGAGTTTCGCCAATCAATAAGCAATGTCTGAGACACTAGAGATATCCTCTGTCTACCCTGCTACGCGGGATAAAAGCGTGAAGCTATATCAAAAAAAAAGAAATCCTTTGGGAAAAAGAAAAAGATCAAATTATAAAAACTACAAGGAATATTATCAAAAAAAACGCTTAATTCCCTTTTCAATAAGCTTGGTTTCACAGAAGTAGCTATTCAAAATCTTAATAGAATTGCGTAATTGTCGTGCGCGGTCTCAACACACTGGGGACCTGTAACATCTTAATATACGAACCGATTTGTCTGGCAAATTGTTTTATATATATATATATATATATATATATATATATATATATATATATATATATATATATATATATATATATATATATATATATATATATAACTCCTAAAGCGGTGTGTCTTGACACTAGGCACTTCCTGTCTGCTCTGTACGCGAGATAAAAGCATGTAGCTAAAAAAATAAAATATGTAGAGATAGCCTTGTTGCGCAGTGGGGCAGAGTGACGGTAAACGCGTTTGATCGTGGGTTCGACTCCCACTAGTGGAGGTAATATATTTAAATTATTTACTTTTCGTCGTTCTGGCTAAGTTAAAGCAGACTATGCACGCTATCTTATCACAAGATTTTGACTGATTACCTTATACAGGAAAAATCGACCCTGATTTATTTTTTACTAGTCCGCAGGCACTCGATAATCCAGAAAATTGCTTTTAAAAATTCATGTAAATTATTACTCACATTTAAACAAACGTTTTTTTTTAATATCAAGTTAAAAAGGTAATATATTATAATATTTTATAGCAATTTTTACTTGCAAAATAAATTGATATGCCTTTATTTTTGAATCAATAAAAATAGGATAAACACTAAAATTTAAGACCGGTCGTGGTGCAGTTGGACAGTGTCTGATTGTAAACGCGATCGGTTGTGGGTTCGATTTCCACTCGGGGTAGTGATTAAATTATTTTTAATCCCTCGCTCTGGTATGACAAAGTGCGGCGTTGAGATTCACGACTCAACACGCAATGTCTCAAATTCGATGGAAAACGAAATATGGAGTATTATGACACTGGGAAGAGACACACACAGACAAACAGATAAATAAATACATAAAAAACGAATAAATATTTTATTGAGTGCACTCATGAACCCGTTGCGATAAAACATGATGAACCCAATTGTATAAGCCAAAACAAAATAAACATATCGACTTTTGCCAGAGACTAATTTAAAATCAATTTCAATCAGAAAAAATTCGCTCTAATCCCCTTCATTTCCTTTGACTGTCTACTGTAATACTGTTATCGTTTTATGTAAATTACTTCCTCAATCGTGCTCGGTGTTTCTGATAATAAGGCGATGGTGGAACTGTTGCCTTACAGTTTAATTGCTAATAATATAAATTTATATAAATAAAAACTTGATGATTGTTTTATAATTGTAAAATAAAATTTAGCTTAAGTTACTCCTATTCCACCTCGAAAATATCATTAAAATTAGGTCAGCCATTTCGGAGATAAATCAGAACAAACAGACAGATAAACGAAAATTGTAAAAAAATATATTTTAACTATATGTACATATATGTGTATATATATATATATATATATATATATATATATATATATATATATATATATATGGTTATTTTAACGTTACAAACAAACACACCAATCTTATTTATTTGTTAAAATCCTTTATCGAGGTCAATAGTGGGACTGCTGATTGTAAACGCGACTGGTTGTGATATCAATTCTCATATGAGGCAAATATATTTTTAAATTATGCCCATTTCGCCGCTTTGGTAAGCGGCGTTGAATTCCACCACTAAGCGCAATGTGTTGATTTCGGGTGAAAAGCAGTGAACGGAGTGTCTTGATACGTGATATCTGACAACACTAGGACAGTAGAAGGGGTAGAGGCGCAGTTCGTAGTGTAAAGCTGCAAACACTTAAAGTACTCTATGGACCTGCTTCTCATAAAATAAACACGAATAGTTGAAGATTTGATTCGGATTGCATTCGGAGGAACGATTATCTTAAAATTATTTCCAATCGATACCAAAACACAGAGCTCATGACATGCAATGCTGGTATTCAAACAAAAATTGATAAAAGAAATGCTATTACTCTGATTTCTCCTTCCTTAGTTTTCTATAAAAAGCGTGAAGCTGTTTAACTTTCAATTTTCTTTTATATAATTCAGTACATTTTTTTTTAGCTTCACACTTTTTATCCCGCATAGAAGGGTAGAGAGAACCCTAGTGTATAGACACTCCCTAGTTCACTTTCTATCGAATTCGAGAGATTGCGTGTTGAGTGGTGGAACTCAACGCCGCACTTTGTCTTACCTGAGCGAGGAAATGAAAATGATTTTAAATATAATTACTCCCCCAAATGGGGATTGAACCCACAGAGGGGTAAACAGAAAGTACCTAGTGTACAGCTCCGAGACAGACACTCCGTATTTCACTTTCCAAATTCGAGACAATTATCAACCAAACGAGAATTTTTAAAACTATAAATAGACATATAACAGTGTCCTAAAAACTTAGCCATCCTCAAAGGCAGCTTACTACTGACAAAAACATATCCCCAGTCGCCTCTACGTCGATCCGTTAAATATGCACCAGGTTAAAATATTCCACGGTGTTTGGTGTTCCGAGCGCCAATTACACCGACCCCTGAGCTCTTTTTGGTACAGCATGCTCTTATTTTTGTAAGTCGCGCAGGAAATGAAACCTGAAGGGTCCAGATTACCTTTTTAATAGATGGTGGTGTTTTTACTTTATTTTGGGGGAAAATGCGGTTATTACAGTTTTAGAATCAGGTCTTGAAGTTTTTCATGGTATACAGCAGAGAGAATTTAGTGTACGTATAATCTGGTCTTCTGGTTTGTGTTAGTTGCGGAGACTAACGCCACATTTTGTATTATCTGTGGATTACATATCACAAAATCAAATTTAATTTATTTTACACTAATTTATACATCCTATTATAAGAAAGCTATAATATATAAGCTAAAATTCAAACCTAGGAACAACACGGCGCAAGAATTTGTTTATCTAATAATATTTTTATACAGTTATAATTATATTTAACACATATAAAAAATTGTTTTTACAAAAAAACAAAAAATACTCCAAACATCATTACATAAGTCATCCTCTTAGACCTTTCAAAGCACCAATCCCAAAAAAGTACACGCAGTCTTTAAAGCTTATTATATATATATATATATATATATATATATATATAGAGCTTATAAAAAAGCTCCCCGATAGACTTTACGACTGTATAAAAATAATATAGACTAACTTTTGTGTGCAATTCGTTTTATGCTTTTGGTTAATATATTTGAAATAAAAATTCCCAATTCCCGAAAAAGGAATTGGTACGTTTCGCTCAGTAACTGAATTATGTTTTATTTTTATTTTTAGAAGATCAATATGGATTTGTTTACTTATCAGGATATCTATCTTTACTACACAACGCTTATAGCATTTTTATTTATTTATTTATGTATATATATATATATATATATATATATATAAGCTATTGGAGTAGTTATTTTATCGATCTGCATAACTGGTTAGTCGGAGACAGCCAAGTGTCAAGAAACTCCGCTCTCCGACTGCTTTTGGATAGAAATTGCGTGTTGAATATTAAACACAACGCCGTGCTTTATCTTCAATGCCGAGAAATAAAAATAAATAACCGATGGCGTTTACAGTCAGACAGCGCCTTACACCCTACATTCAAAAGGTTATTGCTAAAGCTTGTGTAAATATATGATAATATGATTTTAATTTGGATTATAAATTTTAAGTTTTATATAGAGGCCCGTCGTGACGCAGTGGTACGTTGGTTCGATCCCTACTCGGGGAATGATTATAATTAAATTATATGCATTTCCACACTCTGGTGAGACAAAGCGCGATGTTGAGTTCCGTCACTCAACACGCAATGCTGAGAACTAGATACTCCCTGTCTACCTTAGTATGCGGGATAAAGACGTGAAGCTTATTTGTTTTTTTATTTTTACAGACAAGTGTTAGACAATGGAACTCTGGTATTTCTGCCGTTCGCATCGATGCAATACAGGCAAGACATCCACAGTACGGTGTACCGCTGTCGCGCTCACAACACGCATGGCGCTATCGTATCACGCGATATGAGGACGCAGGCTGGTGAGTTACTTTTAATATAATGTTTATTTTCCCTGCATCTTTCTCTCCTTTTTTATCACTGGAAAGGCTAGTGTTAAGACTTTTCTCTGCTTTTTCTCTTATTTTAAGATATTTCTTTACTAGCAAATTTTAACACTATGTACTATTTTACCTAGCAAGACACTATATTTAAAATATTATATTATTCCCAGCGGGTATTGAATCTACAGCCATCGTTTGTACGTTCAATCAGAATATATAACGTCAGTGACGTTTCTTAATTTATTTTTAATTGAGGATTTTATAAGTGGGAAATATAATTACAAAAAAATGAGGCCGGTCGTGGCGCAGTGTGACAGCGTCTGACTGTAAACGTGACTGGTTATGGGTTCGATCCGGGGAGTGATTATGTTTAAAATTATTTTCACTTCCTCGCTCTCTCTTACCGGAGTTGAGTTCCGCCAAAGTCAACACGCAATCTCTCGAATTCGGTAGAGAACGAAGTAGGGAGTGTCTGTACACTAGGTTTCTGTCTATCGTACTATATATATATATATATATATATATATATATATATATATATATATGATGCTTTTGGCCTAAAAATACAAACTTAATGTTGAAAAAATACTTGTTATAATATCGTAAAAAGTATACATAAATATAATATATAATAACTTTTATATAATAGAAAACAAAAGATTGAACGGAATCCAAGAGGTACGGGTTCGAATCCCGCTGCGTTCAAATTTTATACGTTTTTCCAAAAATGTTTTCATATCCTAAACGTGGAATAACACTTTAAAAATAGTAAATATTAAATTCTACATATATTGTAGTACAATTAAAAAGCCGGTTCTATTCTGGTGGTTCTATTCCCACTTAAGGAAGTGATTATATTTAAATTTTTCAATTCCTCGCTCTGGTAAGAGACAAAGCGCGGCATTAAGTTCCACCACTCAACATGCAATGTCTCGAATTCTGTTAAGCGTGAAGCTAAAATATAATAAGTTATAAAAAGGAAATTATCACAAAAGATTAAACTGCAAACATTTAAATTCTCAACTACTATTTCCTTGTACCATTCTATTGACAACTAACATTTCAAGTTGATCAGACGCCAAGTTTCGGGGCTTGCTCTTTGGGCGTCCTGTCGGCCGCAATCATGAGATACGTGACCCCAATACAGATATCCGCATAGTTCTGTATAATCGTCAGTAGAACCCAAATACTGTTCCATCATCTTTGAATACAACGTAAATAAATATTGGTTAATAATTCTATTGTAAAAAATATCTATTTACTTAAAGGCTAGTTTTATTTCAGAATTATAATATAAATATCCAGAAATGTTAAATTCCACGCAGACGTAGTAGTAAATAACGAGTGTGTCTTAGCTATTCAAATAACATTTCTATTTTTAGGTACAGAGAAAAATGTATACGTCAGCACAAAATGAATATAAAAATAAACAATTTTTTTTAACTTAGTGTCAAAACACTCCGTACTTCGCTCTCCACCGAATTCGAGACATTGCGTGTTGAGTGGTGGAACTCAACGCCGCACTTTGTCTTTACCAGAGCGAGGAAATGAAAATAATTTAAATATAATAACTGGCTCTAGTGGGGATCGAACTCACAACCGATCACGTTTACAGTCAGACGCTATCGAACTGCGCCACGACCGGCCTACTAAACAATTTTCATACAAATAATATGTCATATTTATATCCATTTATATGAAAATTTAATTATTTATACACACTTGAAGTACCATCGACGCGTTAACAACTGGTTGCCCTGGCAACGTGTATGTCACTTTGTATAAACGTGTATATCAAACGCATGGTAGTGTGTGTTACATTTATTTAATTATTTTAAAATATTTTTAAAAAACAATTATCATTCTGCCTTCCTTCTCTATATAAACTATAACTGTGTGTGTGTTTGCGTTATTTTCGTAAAAAGGGTGTAAAAAGTTTTTACATCACGTATTAATATATAGATATACAAACATACATACATACATACATAAACCAACACGAAATGTCAAACTCACACTGCATGAAATGAAGTGGAACTCACGCAAATTACCAGTCGATTGGGAGTCGAGCCTCGCTGTAGTGGTGTGTCTCCTATAATCACGCAAGACGTGAACCGAATTGCTTTACTGGCTTTCATAGTTCTATATAAACTAGTTTTTTTCTACAGCTTCACGCTTTATCCCGCATAGCAGGGAAGTCAGAGAGTTTCCTAGAGAGACCTAGTGGACCTAGTGTCAAAATGCTGCAATCGATCGTGGTGAAAATCCTCGGGAAACCCCATGCCCAGCAGTGGGCGCTATAGGGCCGAAATAACCACGATGAAATAAACACATTATATAGGTATCTCAATGTTGCCTAAAATTTGTTCGCAATAGTAAAAATCGACAAAATAAAAAGAATATATTAATAATTACCAAAATTTTTCTAATCTGTTACAGTTATGTGTGGTCTTATACAAATAAATTTATAGTGTCATTTTTCATCGATAAAACATTTACTTATTTTGAAGAAATTCTATTAAAAGAATTAGATTTTCGCGATTTTTACACATTTTAAATAAAACTATTTTAAACGGATTGATCGCGTATATTTTAGTATTTGAACATACAGTTTTGGACACCTGATGTTTCGAACACTTTACAGTAGTTCGTGGTCACAGGGAGACTGAGGTGGTATTCGTTTGTTAGTTAATACAAAAATAATTATATCAAACTACCGCCATCTGTTTCTTTGCCTCGCGTACTGCATTGGATTCTTGCAGAATTAATTGACTGTATCTTTGTCTCTGGTGTGGTGGACTTGAGACTTTATCTTTTTATAAGTGGGTCCCAGGCGGTAGAGAGTTTTCAACCATCTTCTCTATTGGATGTTTTTGAATTTCAGTAGCCTCACGGATCACTCTAGAAATATATCTACTTTCCCTAGCGAGGATATGCGGCTTTTCAAACCTGGTGTAGTGGTTGGACTTAATCATTGTATGTTCATACACAGCTGACTGCAATACACGCCCATTCTTGACATCGGATATGTGTTCCTTCACCCTAACCCCGATGCTCCTCTTTGTTTGGCCAATGTATGACAAGCCACAGTCACAGTCTAGTTTATACACGCCTGCACACTGCAAAGGAATATTACATTTCACGGGTCTCAAGCATTGGCTCAGTTTTTTATCAGGCTTAAATATGATTTTAATAAAGCTCTTCTTAAGATGTTGCCAATCCTGTCTGTAACTCCTTTCACAAACGGTAGAAGTGCTGGCTGTCTCTCCACTGTGGGTGGCTTGTTGGTCTTCATAGAACTCTGGCGAAGACCTGGCAGCTTGTTCTGATGAAGGGCACCATTCACTTGTTATTTGTTTTCCTATATACTGTGTAGCCTAATATAACAATGGAATTATTTATAACTAAAATAAAATTATATTGTTATTAATAGAGTTGAGATGATTTAGGAATATATATGGAAAATTGATAATTATTATTTCAACCTCTATCCACCGAGTCAAATCCCAATACAATCTAATTACGTATTAAAGAAAAAAAAACACCTTCTAATATATTTTTAGTCTGCATTTATTTGAATTTCCTCTTTTTTCTATCTGTCGCGCTTCGTTAAGTCATGTTGGTACAGTTAACAAGCGCCTTTTTGATATGTCGATTTTATATCAAGGTATTCTCACACTTATAGCTCAGGTGTTAGGATTGATTTCGTAATGTACCATCTAAGGTTATTTCATCTCGCTCTCAAAGGGGTTACTGACATTCGGTTCACAGCCTTTTAAATGCTAGTGACGGCAGTGTTAATGAATGACGTATATACCACTTCGGTTAACGAAGACTTCCAGGAGTATACAAAATGATATTAGAATAAAAGTTAGTACGTGGAGTCTGTTTTTTTTTTAAATTTTATAAATACTCGCCTTTGAAACGGAATGCTCGCTCCAGTCTGTTTTAAAGGTATCATGGTCAAAATTTTGGACAAAATTATTTGATTTTGACAGTCAAATTTATATGGAAAAGTCAATATTGTCAAAATAATGCATTAGAAATATATTATAATTAATATATACACAGACTACTCCATTTTAGACGATCAAGCGTTTCACAGGAAGTTGAAATGTGAAATTTTTATATATATATATATATATATATATATATATATATATAAATATTTCTTTTTGTATTGTGGCTCAGTATTACACAGTCTGACAGTAAATTGTTGGTTATGGGTTCGCTTTCCAACTATTGCAATATTTTTTTAATTATTCTCATTTAACTACTTTAATAGCATAAAACGCTTTAAATCCATTTCAAGTCCTCAAGAAGCTTTATAAATAAAATTGGAGCGTCTGTTTGTAATATTAAAATATCCGCTTTTTACTTAATTTAAATATATCTATACACGGTACACCGTATATACCAAAATATTTTTTTTATAGCTTCACGCCTTATCAGAGAGGACGGAGCGCCAAACGCTACAGTCCCTGCATACCTCTTTCGCCTCGTCCACAGTCATTATCCTCTTCATACATGCCCTTCAGGGGGTCCTCATGCTATTTACGTGAACCTCCTCCAATATCTTTGATGCCGTGTTTTCGAAGGTCAACCGAGGTCTCCTCCAACCTCTCGTACCACTCACCTAGGCTTCACAAATCTTTCTTATTGGTTTGTTCCGGCCAATCTTTAGAATGGCTACTTTGACGGGCCTTTTACTAACAGATAGCTGAAATAAAGAGTAAAATACATTTATTTTATTTTAGAATTATAAAAGAAAGTTCCAGAGACGTTAATTTCCACTCGGAAAAAGTCGGGCACAATTCTTTATAATTAAAACAACTCGTTAGAATTATTGTATAACTCTACTGTCATATTTTTTTCATATAAATTGCAGCTGTTTAATATTTACTATTTTTAAAGTGTAATTCCACACTTAGGATTAGAAAACATTTTAGAAAAAACGTATAAAAATTTGAACGCAGCGGGATTCGAACCCGCGCCTCTTCGATACCGTCCAACCGCTCAGACCGCTAACCCCTGCGTTCTACTACCAGCTGCGTCGAAATTTTTATACGTTTTTTCTAAAATGTTTTCTAATCCTAAGTGTGGAATAACACTTTAAAAATAGTAAATATTGAAATAAAATAGCAATCTCTCTTGTTAAACTATTATTTTTTAATAATCTTTAAGTAGTAGAAATTTGTAAAAATCTCTCTACAGAGATGCTAACGACATAAATAAGTTGTAACAAAACGTATAAGAATTTCGGCGCAGCTGGTAGTAGAACGCACGGCTTAGCAGTCAGAGCGCTTGGACGGTATCCAAGAAGCGCGGGTTCGAATCCCGCTGCGTTCAAATTTTTATACGTTTTTTCTAAAATGTAGCTGTTTATTTACGCAATGTTGCGTGGCTCTGTGGGACAGCATCTGACTGTACACGCGATTGGTTGTGTATTCGATTCCCACTTGAGGGAAGTATTCTATTTAAAGTTTTTTTTTTATTTTTCATCTCTGGTAATCAAAGCGCAGCGTTGAATTCGCCACTCTATGCGTAATGTCTCGATTTTGGGCGTTAAGCAGTTGACAGAGTCTATTGTATCCCTGCTATGCGGGATAAAACCTGAAGCTGCTTTTCTTAATGTACTTATTTACTATTTTCACCCCATGGTAAAGCAAGTAGATATAATGTAATGTTAGAACACATTTTTCTTATTTCCGGTTGCGGAGTTTAACACCACGTTTGTCATAGCAAAAAGAAAGAATGAAAATCGATCGATCACAGAAATAAATTAATTTTATTTCTGCGATCGGAAACTCTGACCAACTGGGATAGCCTCAACTTAAAAATATTTTTTATTTTCATAGTAAAATGTATCTTAGTCAGATTAATCCATACATATAACATATATAAGCGTGTTTCCTTTACGCCTTTATGATGTCATTTTAAATCAACACCGAAAGCAGGAATTTCAGTTATTTGCCGTACTGTATACCAAATTCCTGAGCTTGCAATCCTTTGTGAGTTACCTATATACCAGTAGTAGATAAACTGGTTGTGAATTATAGTACCTTTCTAGCAATATTTGATATTTTAAAATTGTATAGTGAATTTTAAAAAAATATATGGCCATGCATAGCAGGATAGTCGGGAAGTACCTAGTTTCAAGACACTCAGTACTCCGCTTATCGCCGAATTCGAGACACTGGATGTTGAGTGGCGGAACTCAACGCCGCGTTTTGTCTTATCAGAATGAGAAAATGAGTATAATTTAAATAAAAACATTCAGACGTACAGTCCCTTATAAAGGTGTACTGTTACGCGGATAGGTTGTGGGTTTGATCCATTCGAAATTGTTTACATTTCTCTGCTCCAGTAAGATAAAGTGCGTTGTTAAACTCCGCTAATCACAATAAAATGTCTCGAAACAGAACCTATTTTTGATATTTTTTAAAGATTATTCATTCAAACATTCAAATATGTTGCTACAAACCTATAAGGTTGTCGGTATAGCTAGGGTTAACTTCGGATCGTTCGTTCAAATTCTCATACTTTCGTACATACATTTTTTGAACCCATTACCACCTTGTGTATAAAGAAACACTTCTAAACCACAATGGTGTTAGAATTATATTTGATTTTATATTCAGCTGACATTTCTGCCAGGGTTGATTGTACCACAATCTACGTGGCTCTATCGAGAGCGTATATTGGCAAAATCAAATTACTGGCCAGTAACAATAACTCTCTTTGTATTGTACGAATTGGGCTCACTACCTTGGGATCAAGTTACAAAAGCCAAAGGGGGTTTAGGATTCGAATATCGATATGTTTTCTTATTTTTTTTTTTTATATTTTCTTTTAGCGTATCTCTTTATCCCGCATAGCAGGGTAGACAGAAAGTACTTAATATCAGTACACTTCATACTTCGCTTTCTGAGTGGTGGAACTCAACGCCGCACCTTGCAACACAAGAGCGATGAAAGTGAAAATAATTTAAATATAATCACTCCGCCGAGTGGGAATCGAACCCACAACCGATCGCGTTTACAGTCGGACGCTGTCCACCTGTGCCACGATCAGCCTCATTTTTTTTTATTATTTACTTAAACAATTTTGTTTATTAACAAATATTATATTCAATAGTTAATTTGTATAGAGGCACAGTGCAACAGTTTTGGACTGTTAATGTAATGGATGTGGATTCGATAACCACTTGGGGAAATTACTTAATTTAAATTAGTATCTGGCCCATCGTGACGCAATTGTATAGCGTCTAACTGGAAACGCTATTGATTTTTTATTTAATTCCCATGATTTCGATTCCAGGGGGAAGGATTACATTAAAATTATTTTAAACAAAGTACGGCATTGAATTTGGCCAATCAGCAAGCAATGTTTCGAATTCGGCGGAAAGCGCAGTACGGAATGTCTTAACACAAAGTACATCCGGTATACCCTGTTATGCGGGAAGCGTGAAACAATAATAACATTATAATAGTACAAATAAAACCATTATCAACGCTAGTTTGAGCTAAGCGAAGTCGACTTTAGGCAAAGTTTAAGTGTGAATAGCCTTCGAGCTTTGGTAGTCCCTCGATCGTTTCCGGTTATCGCCCTGACGTTAACGGCTATCGCTACGACCGGTCATAAGAATTTATCATTCTGATAACTACATACAAGTAATACCTCTAGAGTTTTAAACGGTCTAAAATGTTAAAAGAAATGCCTGTAGGACTGACAATACTGACATTTTCATGTTGACTGATGGTTTGATAGTGATAGTTTCTGAGGTACAACTTCTAAAAAAAAAATTATTTTAATGTTCTTATTTTCAAGAGTGAGAATCGAATCGAGAACTATTATATGTACAATGAACCACTGTACTTCTATGCCGAAATGATCTTGTAATTTCAAATTTAAAAAAAACAACTTAATGTTTTATATCACGTAGCAAAGTAGAAACAATTTAATTTCAAGACATTCCGTTGACCGTTTTCCACGCTAAATTAAGACATCGTGAGTTGAGTGGCGAAACTCAACGCCGTACATTATCAATTATACTTATCGATTTGATTAAAAATCAAACTGAACAAGAAAAATGCTTATAACATTTTTATTATTTAAACAAGTACTACAGACACCAAATTCTTACATATTGAATCGTAACATCTTTATATTATAATTTTTTAATTATATTTAAATTGTGTAGGATAATTATATTATTATATAACATAATCTAACCAACATTATATTATTTTCTTAATTATTTTGTAGTAAAATCAAATTCAACACCCTCATTGTTCTTAACAAAAGCCCATACTCTACATACAATACCATACTCTACATACAATACTATACTCTACATATTACACTAGGTGTAGCGTATGTCAATAGGTCACATCCCACACAATGACCTGAAGCTTTGTGACGTCAAAGTTGCCAAACCTCCATACGTCCAGGGCCCGCCTTTGATAGAAGCGAAGTTATTTTGATTTTGATGGAATATCTCTCTAGCTTTTAATTTTTATTTTAATAAATATTTCCTCAGTATTCTTCAAATGTTTGCAAACTGAATAACTAAAATATGTCGGAGATCGTGAGTTCCTTTCTAAATGGGATTTATATTGAAGAACACAGAAGTAAATCGCAGCGTTAAATTTCGTTCGATGCTTATATATCTTCCAGACAGTACCAGGTTATAGATATGAGTAATTGAGGGCTCGATTATAACTCGAAAGAACGTTAATATCTAAATTATTTATCTTTATTTTAATTTTAATGCAATTCAGGAATATATTTCTCTGCTCTAGGTTCTATGCTCTAGGTTCTCTACTCAAGGTTATCTCTGTTTATTTCTAACTAAACGCATTGTATTATTTGCAGTCGTTTGCTAACATTTTCCAGTAAAATCACTATCTCTATCAGGTTTCAAATATTAATTTTTGTAGCTTCAATCTGTTATCCCGCGTAACAGGATAGACAGAAAGTACCTAGTATCAAGACAACAAGTGAAACTCAACGCCGCAAGTATACAATTTTTTTCATATATAATTTGTAAAAAAACATACAATACAATTCATTTGCAATCTCTCTACAAGTAGTGAATCTTCATTTATCAAACTTAAAAAGAGAAGAAAGAAAAAAAGCTCATATTTGCTGAAATACTTAAATAAATATAGAAATACTTAGAAAAAATAACAGAACGAACAAAATTGTAATTTTAATTAAGATGATAGTTACTTTGTTTAATTAGCGTTTTCTGGTTCAAGTTAAAGTTTACGATAACTTCAATATTACTTCTTCAAAACTAAAAAAATAACAAATAATTTTCAGTTTTTTTTAAGTAAAAGAATTACGAAGTTTCACAATTTGCCTTGAGGTGTAGGAAGAGAGGCGGAGGCGCTAAACGCTACGGTCTCTACATACTTTTACCACGTCCACAGTAATTAACTTCTTCATACATAAAGGGAAGATCTTCATGTCTTATATATTACCTTTATCCAGTGTTATTGACACTATATTCCCTTCTCCTTCTATATCTCTCTTTCTCAACACTAGAAAAGGAATTGAAAATATTTTAAGATGTCAAAGTTAGAACTAATTTAAATGTTTCCAATTCTTTCAATGTGACAATAATTTAATATTATTTATGTGAACTGTATAATATAATAATATCAAAAAAACTTTATAAAATAAATAATTACAATAGTTAACTTCCTTTACTACAATAATAGTAGTTATTTTAGAGAGTAAGAGAATCTGATATATATAAAAGAAATGGATCCGCACGTTGCTTTTCGAGAACAAATAAGCGTTTATTACATATTTTAGAATGCGTTAAATGCCAGTCGTGGCGCAGTGGGACAGTAACTAACTGTAATAGTGAACGATTGTGCGTTCGATTTCTACTCGTAGGTATAGTTGGTCGCTCTGGTAAGACAAATGGAGGTATTAAGTTTGCCATTACTATGTAAAGTCTTAATTTGAGGGGAATTATATATAATAGGTTATCTCTGAACACTTTGGTATTCAGGATAAAAGGCGAAGAAATCGAACCAACAACTATCGCCTTTACAGTCAAAAACTATCCCGCAGCACCACGATGCTCTACATGTACCATACAATATAGGAGCCATAGTAATATGCAGTATATGTCAATTTAACTGGTTAGTAGTACAAAATTTATCGGACACGAGAGCGCTGTTTATATAGCTCTCTAAGCCTTTATATCGCGAGATTATTGCAACATAAGATAAACTTAGATCATTTATGTTTGTTCATTATAAAAGTTTGTACTGTTCTAGTTAACATGACTATCGGTGGGATTAAGCACTTTCATAATCAGATATGTACCTAAGACATGAGAAATTTTTTTTAGGTTCAAGCTTTTATCCTTCATAGCAGGGTAGACAGGAAATATCTAGTGTGAAAACACTCCACACTCCGCTTTTCGAAGAATTAAAAACATTGCGTGTTCAGTGGCGGAACTTAACGCTGCGCTTTGTCTAATCAGAGCGAATCAATGAAAATAACTTTAAATATCGTTCCCCCGAGTGAAAATCCAACTCACAACCGATCGCGTTTACAGTCAGGCGCTACCTACCTACCTACTCGAATAACAGTTTAATTTTAATAATCTATCTATCGGTCTAGAACATAGTCAATTAGAAAACGTACATGACAGTTTCCTTCCAGGAGACTCAGGTTCAAATCCGGCTGCGTTCAAATTTTATACATTTTTTTAAAAAATTTTTCTAATCCTAAGTGTGTAAAAGCATTTTAAAAATATTAAACTATAATCAATTAATGTCTAATTTCTCGGAAGCGGCAGTAGAATATTTTCAATTTGATTTTTTAGAAAGAGAAACTTGGACAGTGGAAGCTTTAAGCTGCAATGTGTTTCTAGTACCGGACAGCGCTCTGTACCATCAGCTTCTTCTCCTGGAGTCTGCATTAATCTATGAAATACTAAACCAGTTTTCTTCTTGACCTCATACGAAGCTCAACACTGTGTGTGGAATTTTAGGAAAAAATAATAATTTATTTTCTATCCAGATTCTCATTTTTTCCCGTAAAATAGAAACTTAATATCTAGATACTCTCCTTTTTCTACATTTTCTGCCCAAAACTTGAGATATATTGTGTTAAACGAGGAAATAATTTAAATTAAATATAACACATCACAATTGAGATTTGAATTCACAACCAATCTTGCAGTAAATTAAGTAACTCTAATCCACGATGATCTCTAGCAAAAATTGTATATTTTTCATAATAGTTAATTTTTTCAGTTATTATTTGGAGTTTTTAGGCTTTTTTTAGGTTAAGTTCAGAAACACTTTAGTATATAGTATGTGGCATACACTTGACATGCTAAACGTAAAACTTTAACTAACACTGACATATGCTACTTCTCCTATTTTTTTTATTTTACATATTTCCCCACACAGCAGGGCAGGTAAAGAATAGATAGAGCTAAGACTCTCCGTTCTCCATTTCCCGTCATTTATAAAGCGGAAACCATCCAACTTATCATTACTGTCGTGGAAATGTAAATATAATTATTGAGGCCGATCACGGTGCAGTGGTATAGCGCCCGACTGTAGACGTCGTTGTGGGTACGATTCCCTTTCGGGGGAGTGATTATATTCTCTTCACCGCTCTAGTAAGGCAAAGTGTGGCGTTGAGTTCTGCCACTCAACACGCAATGTCTCATATTCAGCGAAGTTTACGCTGCTATATGGGATAAAAGCGTGAATAAAAAAAATATATTTAATTTGGAAAAAAATATAACACATAACTCACTGTTTTTCACAAGCACAAGCGCTTAAAATACCTAGCAAATAGCTTTATCTTTGACCTTTGTATATCGTGTATCTTTATTCTAGAATACTAAAATAATTGATCAATTTAGTATTTATAACATCAGCTATTTACTAGTGAAAGTACCGTCAAAATCGATTTATTCGTTTCAGAGATAAGCCAGAACAAACAGATAGAAAGACAGACGCAAATTTTGAAATATGTTGTTTAGTTCAATTTTATAAATATAATTTTATATATACATAATTGTATATAATGTGTTTAGTAAATAGAAATTATTTTAATATTACAAACAAACATTCCAACTTTACATATTTGTATGGATAACTTTAAGCTATATTTAGTTTTGTTGAAAAATTAATTATTCCTTTGTAAAATAATGTTTTGTTTATGATTTTTTTTAAATAGCGTACGAACAGTTGTTTTAAATTTGATACAATTTTCGTACTATTGTACTCTCTATAGTTTGTCTTTCTATTATACGTTACTACTGCAGTTAAGTTTTTTCAACGTTTTTAATATTGTTATTACCATAAAGCAAAAGTTTAATTTTAAAACTATAGTTTTAAAATTGTTCCTAAAAGTTTAACAATACTTGTATGAAATTCGAATATTTTTAACAAAACAATTTTATTCATATTTTTAGCTTTCTTATCCCGCATAGCAGGATAGACAGAAAGTACCTAGTGTCAAGACACTCCCTATTTCGCTTTCCGCCGAATGTGAGACATTGTGGGTTGAATGGTGGAACTTAACGCTGCCCTTTGTCTCGTTAGAAGTAGGAAGTAATAATAATTTAAGTTTAATCACTCCCCCGAGTAGGAATCGAACCCACATCCGATCGCGTTTACGGTCAGACCAACCAGCCACTATTTGTTAATGGATTAATCGTAATTAGTTTATAGATTTAGATTTAGGGTAAACTGTGACCACGGACTACTGTCAAGTGTTCGAAACGTCGGATGTTCAAAAATACATTTTCGAATACCAAAATATAAGCGATTAATCCATTTATTATTACATTAGAAATTCTGATTGATCCGGATACATTGACGTTATTAAAATAGAGTTGTTTAAGTACAGTATTCGAAATAATAATTCTATATGATAACTATCAAAAATCAATATTTTCAAATTAAAGATAATTTATAATTGTTAAAAAATTCGAGCTTAAATAAAAACCTTAGTACTAAGTAATCAATATTGACTTTATCAGAGAAATAATATAACAATAAGGGAAAAGAAGGTACCTAGGTGTGTATGATTTTTTTAAAATTTACCCGATAATTATACAACTACCTCCTGATATTTTCTTACAATTAATTTATTTATATCTCTGAGGCTGGTCATGGCGCAGTGGGACAGCATCTGACTGTAAACACGATCGGTTGTGGGTTCGATCCCCACTCGGGGGAGTGATTATATTTAAATTATTTTCACTTTCTCGATCTGCTAAAAGACAAAGTGCGGCGTTGAGTTCCACCACTAGACACGGAATGACTCGAATTCGATGGAAAGCAAAGTACGGAGTGTCTTGACACTAGGTACTTTCTGTCTACCGTGCTATGAGGGATAAAAGCGTGAAGCTAAAAAAAAATACTCTGAAAATACTGGATCGATTTTCATGAATCTCACACTGTCCCCTAAATTGGAAATGTGTCAAACTAAAATAAAAAAAAAAACATAATAATACAGATTTTAGTTTTCGAGTAATTTGTGGAGCTACAAACATACGCTTACGAAATTAAACACTGACCTACATGGATCATCATACTTAAATGTTATTCATTTCTAACAATGTTACATAGAGTCGGAGTCGGTTAAAACTCATTATAATCGATACTAATATTATAAAGAGGTAAAGTTTGTGTGTTTGTAAATTGTAAGGGGTAATCGCGGGATCTACTAAACCGATTTTAAAAATTCTTTCACCAATAGAAAGCTACATTATTGCTGAGTGTCATAGGCTATATAAAAAATCAAAATCTGGTGACGGGATCCTGGTAACGAGGGAACTCCTTAAATTTTATAGGCACACCTATAGTGATTTTAATTTTTTCAAAGAATCTTGGTCATTTTCTCACGAAAAATAATATTTGATGAAGTGGAACTGTTCGTGAAGGCCACAAATGGTTATGAGAACTTAATAATAAGTAACAGTTTTATGGGTTTGGTTCTATTTCTTTAACATAGTCGCTAAGCAATTGATGTTAGTCAACATGCATATGATGAAGTCTAGCTGATGATGGAGTACCAGAATAACTCCTCAACGATTAACGGCCTTACATTGAGAATAACGATAGTTTCTAATTGGTCATGAGTAGTTGACAATAGGCCATTGTAACTTAGGTAAAGGGCAATGTAAGTTGTAGTCCACAACGTGCTGAACAGGAGTTGACTTATATTTAGAGTTAAAGGCCGCATAATGGAATGAAACGTGTAAATTCTCTTATGTATTCCTATTAATTATTCTCACAGGTAATGTCGATCACGGCGGTCAGGTGGCCACTTTGACTATTCGTGGAAGGACTATTAAAATAGACAACACATGGATCGTCCCGTACGGAGTGTACGGGAATTCTCTGTCGTACTTGTTCAGGCTATAAAGTATATCTGCAAGTATGTAAATAAAGGATTTAATCAGGCAACATTTGGTGTAAGAAATGCTCATAATGAAGTTGAGAATTATGTAAAAGGAAAGTACATAAGAACATCGGAAGCGGTCTGGAGACTATTGGAATTTCCTCTCCATGACAGACACCCTACTGTCCTGCAGTTGGCCGTACATTTAGAAAACGGCCAAAGAGTATACTTTTCTCCAGCTAATGTGTAAAGCATTGTTTAAAATCCACCAAAAACAACTCTGACCACTTTTTTTGAATTGTGCAATTCCGATAACTTTACAAAAACATTACTTTACCACGAAGTTCCTCACTATTATACCTGGGCTAATAACAAATTTTACCATGAGTCATAGAGCTCATGTTGAAGCAGTAAACCGAACGCTCAAAGACCTCAAAAACTCTGATGCTGTAATGGGTGGCGTTACTTTTGTTTTTGCAGGCGATTTTCAGCAAACACTACCTGTAGTAACAAAAGGAACACGCGCCGATATCATCAGAGCATGCATAAAATCATCTCACTTATGGAGTTTGGTTGCAACTCTCAATTTACGAAGCAACATGAGAGCCCATTTGAGCGATAACGACGAAGACAACTTTCCGCGTCAACTACTCAATCTTTGCGAAGGAAAAATCGTCTCTCCAAACACCAACAGCAATGACATTAAGCTTGACGAGACATTAGGACACATATTGCACAGGTTGGAACATCTTATTGACGCAATATATCCCGGGCTTGAAAATTTATTGGAGAGAGATTATCATTGGCTTTGTTCTAGGGCAACCAGGTAATTATTTCATTCACAGTATCGTTTCTGGGTGACACCCCCAGAAACGATACTGTGAATGAAATAATTAAACTCATATTAGAGAAAATTCCCGGTCAGGTCAAACAATATAAGTCTATTGATACGGTGTGTAACATTGAGGATACAGTGCACAATCCCCAAGAATTTTTGAATTCTTTAAATCCTTCTTGGCTTACCTCCTCACGACCTGGTGTTAAAAGTTGGAATTCCTATCATGCTATTAAGAAACCTGAGCCCCCCAACATGTGTAATGGGACAAGGCTGCTTACAAAAGAGTTACGGGACAATATAATCGTGGTGAAGATTCTCATAGGGCCAACCGTGGGACAACTGGCTTATATTCCGCGGATACCCATGATTCCCACTGATATACCCATACCGTTTAAAAGGCTACAGTTTCAGTGAAGATCTCTTTTACCCTCACTATTAACAAGTCCCAAGGTCAAACATTCTCTCTAGTGGGCATTGACCTGAGAAAGCCGTGTTTTTCTCATGGACAATTATATGTAGGCTTAACTCGGGTTGGATTTCCTGATAGACAATATATTTTACTACCAAATGGTAACATTACATCCAATATAGTTTACAGAGAAGTTTTGAACAATTAAAATTACCATAACCAGACTAATTTTTCCCGTGACTTGATACTCATGGAATTCGTTTATTGCAAATCCCGCAGAAAAGGTGTTTTTTTTCCTTTCGGACAGAGTTACCTTCAAATTTTGTATTAGCATGCAAATGCAAACTGTGTCTACGTATAACTCACCTTTTGGCAATTAGAAATTAAAACATAACACTCTGTACTACAAAAGGATTATTAACATTATGCCCAACGAAGTGGGCAAGGTTCAGCTAGTTCATATATAAAATGTATATATATATATATGTTTTATTAAATTTTTATAGCTATTGTAGCACTGTGAAAATCTTTCTGATTCTAAACTCTATTAATTGTGTTCGGTTGCCACTGAACACGTAACGAATTCGAGCTGAGCGGAGAGCAGAGTGTCTTGACACTCAATTTATTTTAAATATACCATTTCAGGCCAGTCGTGTCGGTGTTGGATAGCGTCTTACTGTAAACGCGACTGGCTGTGAGTTCTTTCTCCACTCGGTGGAATGATTATATTTAAATTATTTTTATTTTCTCGCTCTGGTTAGACGTAGCGCGGCGTTGAATTCCGCCGCTCATCATGCAACATCTCGAATTCAGCTAACAGAGACGAGAACAGAGACAGTACGGAATGTCTTGAAAAAAAAACATAAAAACACACACACATTATATATTAAATAATCATATTATCACGTCATCACAAATCCCAAAAAAATGAATACGCAGAAATATAAACAACCAAACATTTCCCGCCGAAGGTCGATCGATATATATATATATATATATATATATATATATATATATATATATATATATATATATATATATATATATATATATATATATATATATATATATATATATATTAGGTGTCAGCCTCTAACATTGTAATATTGTGAATCATTTTTTAGGGGCGAGAGTGAGTGATGAAACGGCCCGGAATTTTTCATTCCAAGTATATATTTCTTGTGAACTTTGAATAAGACGGGCCATTCGTTGATCTTTTATATCCTCAGATGGGTATATTTTCCTGTGTCATAAACATATGACAGTAAAATATGTTGAAAGATATCATGACGCGGATGTGTTTGGCTTATGACTGGTTTAGTTATTGGTTCATTTTTTTTTTAGATAAAGGTAGGATAATGAAAGAAAAATAACATGGATATAAAAATTTCAAAGAAAATCGGTAAGAATATAACTATTTCTTGAATATTAGATTAAGATAAATCTATTTATATTATATAGAAATATAGGCAGCTTCTGGCGCAGTGTTATCACTCACATCGAATTAATATATTTAATTATTTTGATTTCCTCGCTGTGGTAAGACAAAACACGGTGTTGAGTTCCGCCGTTCAACCTGCAATGTCTTGAATTTAGCGAAAAGTGGAATGTGGAGTGTCTTAACATTATGTACTTACTGGCTACTCTGCTATGCGGGACAAAAAGCGTAAGTAGCTTTAAAAAAATATTAGACAGCTTACAAAGTCTAACTGTTAAAGCGCTTGTTTCCAAATCTAATTACCATTGGGAGAATATATTTACATTATTTTTATTCCTCTGTTCCGATAAGACGTAACACAGCGTTGAACTCCGCTAAATAACGCATAATATCTCGAATTCAAAGTGAATGTGGAAAACGGAGAGTCACTAATCTCTCTCTAATTATTATGCATAAATCCATTAAAGTAATTATTAAAATATTGCAATAAGGATGTCTGTTTGTACGCTTATAAGATTATCTTATCAAAAACGTTGTTTTAATACAAAATTTAAACAAAATTAATTAATAAATAATTTATCAAATAAAGCCTGACAATCGTTTGACACGTAATTATTTACAATTTATTATTACTTTTATGAATATTTTATTATAAGATTATGTCGTCGACTGTACAAGTGTCGAAATTAAGTCCAAAAAGACCTAAAATATTTATGTTTATATGATATATTGATAGTTTAAATTAAGCCGGTCGTGGCGCAGTGTGACAGCGTCTGACTTTAAACGTGATCGGTTGTGAGTTTGACTCCCACTCGGGGGAGTGATTATTTTTAATTTGTTTTTATTTTTTTTTAATTTCTTTGCTCTAATAAGACAAAGCGCAATGTTGACTTTGTCACTCAGCACGTTATATCCCCAATGTGAAAGTGGAAAACGGAGTGACTTGACACTAGGTCGTCTTGAACTACCCTGCTATACGGGATAAGGCGTGAATCAGCTTCACGCCTTATCCCGTATAGCAGGGTAGTTCGAGTATTATTTACATTAACAACTTTTTATTCGCTAGATGTATGCAAGATAATATTGTATTACTGTTTTCATGCAATACTTGCCGTCACCTTTGCTTAAAATACGCACTTGAGTTCTGGAGAGAATATAAAATATTTTTCAAGCTTGAACCTAAGGCTCAGACAATTTACATTGTATCTAAACTATGAAGAAAATAGAACGGTTAGTGGTAGTTATACTGACAATACTGACAATACTGACATTTTTATGCTAATTAACGATTCCAAATTCATTGCAATAGCCTATCTAAAACGTCATACTTTGTGTAACAGAAAAAATCAACACCGCTTTAGCGCAGTACTAAAACATTTCACTATAGCCGCAATGATTGCAAATTCGATCCTTAAGTAAGAAAAATATTGTTTAAATTATTTTCATATTCTTATTCTAGTGCGACAAAGAATTGCGTTGAGTTACGCTGATCTACGCATAATATCTCAAGTTAAGGTGAAACAAAAAACAGATAAATTTCTCACTGATTAACACGCCCGGGATAAAGCGTGAAGCTAAAAAAAATGCCTTTCGAGTATTTATACTCAGGATATCGCTCTTAGATCATGAACACGGAGCGTGTAACAATTAGAGATAATTAGCATTAATTTATTACAGTGAGATTATGTAAATACCTGCGTACATATAGTGCGCAAACTTGATTTATGAAGGCACTAGCTCCACGCCTTAACTTCGCTCGGGAATAAATCTTAAATGAATATAAATTTTTAAACTGCTCGTTTTTCTTAGCTTCAAAACTTGAGTACACGCGTATCAGGGTAAATAGGAAAGTACGTAGTGTCAAGACACTCCTTATTTCGTCTTTCGCCGTATTTAAGATATCGCATTTTGAGTGGCGCAATTTAACGCCGAGCCTATTCTTACTATGCAAGCCTGATCTTACTAGAGTGAGGATATGAAAATAGTGGAAATATAATCATTCCCCGAGTTGGAATTGAAGGTTTGGTTTTTACAGTCAGACCCCGTCCCATTAAGCCACGAACGACCGACCTGATAATTGTAATTGTTAGTTTTGAAGACTGAAATGTGGTAAGGCAGCAGATGGAGTTACTGCAGAGATGATCAAGTATGGGCCACGTTTTGGACCTATTCTCCCTATGACATACACGTTGCTAAGGCAACGCGTTGTCTACGCGTCAACGGAACATTTATTTTATAAGAGCCAGTTTTTATAGGAAACGGTATATAACAAATAAATATACAAATATAGATAATAAAAGCCTAACTTCCATTTCATACAATACTTCTTACGTATAATAGTAGGGAAGCTAAAATTGTTTTGTTACAGAGCTCTAGAAAACGCTATAATTCGACACGAGAGCGACTCGCCAGAACTACTCTAACAGATTAATAATACTGGAAATAAAACATATGTATTATATAAATGGCTATTGTAACTCAGTAGATATGAGGATCTGTGTACGCGATATTTGTTGGTTCAAATCTTAATCGTAGAAATAATTTTATCTAAGAGAAACATATTTATGAAACCTACACTTGTTCTCTTAACGCGTAATCAACGCGTTGCCATAGCAACGTATATCTTGCTTTATATGTACATGTATTTCAAAGATATGGCTATGCGTGTTTTATTTATTTATTTTATCTTCACCCTTTTTTTCCGCATGCCAGGGTAAACAGAAAGTACCTAGTGTCAAAACACTCCGTATTTCGCTTTTCACTGAATTCGAGACAGTGTGTGTTAAGTGGTGGAAATCAATGCCACAAACAAAGCGTGTCTGTGTATATTAAATACGTATTTTATAATTATTAAATTGGTCGACTCTCCTTGCAATATTTGCTTTCTAACAAAAAATCATTTAATACGATTCATAAACAACGATGATATTTGTTATGTTTGCGAACACATAAAGAAATCAATTATTCTTTTATACAACCAATAAGGCTTTTCTGATGTCGATTAAAATCAGATAAAGTCCAAAATGTAGCATTAGAACATATTTTTCACTTCTAGGGTAGAGTGGAGTGATTTAGACAAGTTGGTAGTAGTAATGTTAAGTATGAAGCAGCAAATGGAGAAGTATCTGAATATTAAATTTTATTTATTTTACTCTCAAGAAAAAGCGGGAATTGAATAAAAATCTATATGATTTAAATATGATAAATTTCATACGTTTTTTCAAATATATTTTCTAATCCTAAATGTGCAACATCTTGAAAGTGTAATATGGGGTGTCTTGACACTCGGTTTTCTTTAATCCTGTCTATGCAGGATAAGGAGAGTTTAAACATAATTATGTCTGTTATATATATATATATATATATATAGATATATATATATATATATATATATATATATATATATATATAGAATATCTAAAATTAGATTCTAGAAACGCGGCGGCAAAATTATCACAATCTCAAAATATCAGAATTATTCTTTGTTTGTAACTGAGTTTGAATAACATTTACCATGTTCCATAAAAAGATTAAAAAGAATTAATAACATTAAGGCCGGTGGTGACGCGGTGGGACAGTGCGCTATCGGTTGCAGGTTCGATCCCCACTCGGGGCAGAAATTATATTTAAATAATTTTCACTTCCTCGTTCTTGTAAGACAAAGTGCGGCGTTGAGTCTCACCACTCAACACGCAATGTCTCGAATTCGGTGGAAAGCGAAGTACGGAGTATCTTGACACTAGATGCTTTGTCCCTGCTATGTGGGATATAAAAGTGTAAGGCTAACGGACACAAATAAGTCAGTAGCAAACACACCAAGCATTCAAAAAACAATACGTTACCTGTCCCTCTAACCTGCTCAGTTATATATTTACTTTACATATGAAAATTTTGCCACGCAACATATTGCGTACAATGGTAAGATTTTCAAGTGGAGATCTAAACATTTTGATATTAATATTAGATTCTATCTGATTTCTCTGTTTTTCCTTATTTTCTTATTTCAATTTGATTGAAAAATCCATTTTAGTGAAAGAAACCTCCAAAACCTCCAAAGTTATATTAAGGTTATATTCACAATGTTGCGTGGTGGGTCAGTCACTGAAAACCAGTTCAAATCTCACTCGAGGAGAATCATTATATTTAAATATAACAGTTAGCTTAGAGTTTCTCTATTTATATGGTGATGTCTAAATTTATTTTGGGAAATTGATAACAGAATGTCCAACATTGATAATGTAACTATTATACGATATACAATTTCGATATTATATTAAATGAAACTATTTAACCGGATTAATCGCGTATATTTTGGTACTTGAAAATACATTTTTGGACACCTGACGTTTCGAATACTTTACAGTAGTCCGTAGTCACAGGTTGACTGGTATTTCGATATTAATTGAACCCAGAACTACCTCGATTAGGACATCCAGTTTAAATTGAACGTATAAAGCAAACATTTCATTATAATTCTTTTTTTTTTGATTCTTGATTTTCATGATATTTACAAATTTCAAATGAAACTATTTTAAATGGATTAATCGCGTATATTTTGGTATTCGAAAATACATTTCTGTAAACCTGATGTTTCGAACACTTTACAGTAGTCCGTGGTCACAAGTAGTTTCAAAAAGTCGTTAAAATCAAAGATCCTATAATGAAGTATTTGCTTTATACGTTCAATTTTAGCTCGATGTCCCAATCGAGATAGTTCTGGGTTCAATTATTAGCGAGATTGTATATCGTATAATAGTTACTCTATCAACTTCACGTCTTTTAAAATTCTTCATCCATACAACGATCGATCTTTATGAATAAGACCAATAACGGAAGTGTTGGTAAAGTGTTTAAAAAATTACATTTCTTTTCATATTAAAATTTTGTAAGTATCAGATTTTATTTTATATATTAATAGCCTTTCAAACAATAGTAAAAGAATCACAGCGTTAAGTTCCGCCGCTCAACACGCAATTATATTCTACATGCGGTGTTAGGTTACGTCAAAAGAAAAACAACCGTGCAACTATGCACGAATTATTAAAATTCACCATATTATGCGTTTCTTGCTCTGTTTCTTTTTAATTTAGTTATTTTTTTACTACCACCTACTTTGTAACTCGCAAGCGTGACATTAGGGACACTCCAGCTGGCCACTGTACCGATGTCGAGGGTTTCACGTGACCCATTTTGCTAAGCAAACTCTAAACATTTCGTTATATACGTTAGTTGTTGTAAGAATTTCTAGTTTTTCTCTTTTCCAATAATATATACTTTTTTTTATTGTTAGCAAGGTAGATATAAAGTACCTAGGGTCAAAACACTCCGTCGGTTTTCGCTGAATTTAAAACATTGGATGTTGGATGGTGGAACTCAACACCGTGATTGATCTTATGGGAGCGGCGAAATGGAAATAATTAAGTATAATCATTCCCTCTAGTGTGAATCGAACCCACTCATTATTGAGTATCAAAAATGTTTACGTATCTTGGTAACTTTTCTACATTTTATAAAATAAAAATATTACTTTAAAAATAAAACTGCTAACAATTTTTAACAATCTGTTTCCAATTTTTAAATATTAATATTAACTAGGTGTCCCGTTGACGCGTTAACAACACGTTACCATAGCAACGTGTATGTCACTTTATATAAACGTGTATGGCTGTGTGTTACATATATTTTATTAATTTAATATTTATAAGCCTCAGATGTGTGTGACAAACGCACACATCTGAGGCTGCTTAATATATTTAATATCCGGATAGGACCATATGATGAACCCGAATATAATATAAACCCGAATAAGGGAAAAAAATGACTTTTTTACAATAATTTTTCATATCTCAAAAAAAAAATCTGTAAAATAAAAGGGGGAGGGCCACATAATGCCGGTGATATACAACCTATAAAAATGGTACCTCATTAATTCTGCCCCCGTAAATAAAGTACTTTACGTGATTGATGACGTCACGCTCTCACGGTACACGCCTGATAAATTCTGCCAATATACTGATATAATTTATTGATCTGAAAGCATTGTTTCAGAATTACAAAATATGGGGGAGTTGTTTGTCACTGACACTCAAGTAATCATATTTATAGATTTTGAATTAATATTTGTTTACATTTCCTCGCTCTGGTAAGATAAAATGCGGCGTTGTGTTCCGCCACTCAACACGCAATGTCTCGAATTCAGCGGAAAGCGGAGGACGGAGTGTCTTGACACTAGGTAATTCTTAATACATAAAAAAGAAAAATATATTATTATAATTTTTTGGTGTCTTTAGTATGATTAATTTGAATGTTATAAAATTACTTTGTAGTTTATTATTAAAATATAATTGAATTTAATTATTAAAATATAATTGAATACGTAAAATAAGGAAATATCATCAGGCTGTGTTGAGTTACGAAACAAACGCCGCGTTTTGTTTTATCATAGTGGAGAGATAATTTAAATATAATCATTACACCGAATGAGAGTCGAACCCATGAAGGATCGCGTTTACATTCAAACTCTGTTTCACTATTTTATTACATAGCAGATAGTATCTAGTGTCAAGACACTCAGTACTCTGCTTTAGTGAATTCGAGACACTACGTATTGAGTTGCGGAACAAAGAAAATAAAATAAATATAATCACTCTCCCAAACGGGAATCAAACCCACAACCGATCGTATTTACTGTCAGATATATATATATATATATATATATATATATATATATAACAATCATATCCCCTTTCTTTGTCCGTATAATTAATTAGATCACCGATAAGCAAATACGTATTCAATCAGCGGATCGCAACGTTTTGTACTATGAAATATTTCATGTAATATTTATGTGTAAATTATTAATTTTGTTCGTGTATTAAACACATTGTTTGAAACGTTTCATATTAAGGTCTAAATAAATACGATATTTGCCTATAGACTGTAGTATTAATTAACTTTTAGAGTTTTTATTTATAGATTGCAAGTAATATGAATATAATAAGGAAAACGTAATAAACAAACATAATATTAGTGTTATTGTTAAAGTGTGATTATATTTAAAAAAAAAAATTCTCGATCTGGTAAAACAAAGTGCGGCGTTGAGTTTCGCCAATCAACACGCAATGTCTCGAATTCGGAAAGTGAAGTTCGGAAGTACGGAGTGTCTTGACACTCGGTATTTTCTGTCTACCCTGTTATGCAGGATAAAAGCGTGAAGTAATAAAAAAAGCCCGTAACGTTTCCGGATTCTATTCGTATTAGTTGTAGTGTAACTTTATAATGTTATTTCTTTAATTCTCCGTTCTGGTAAGACAAAGCGTGACGTTACGTTCACTACTCAACACGCAATGTCTCGATTTCAAGCGGAAAGCAGTCAGCGGAGTGTCTTGACATTAGGTTGTCTCTGACCCTGCTGTGAAGAATATACCGTGAACCTATTTTTTTAAAAAAGCAGGACCAAGATAGAAATGAGTTAAAATATTGCTTTATAAGCAATTTCTGTGCATTGTTTAAATAGGCATATTTTTTAGCTTCATGCTTCTATCCCGCATAGCAGGTTAGATAGGAAGTACCTAGTGTCAATTTGAGTGGCGGAACTCAATGTCACCAAAGCGAGGAAGGAAAATAATTCCCGATCCTCCCAAGTCAGAATCGATGGCATTTACAGTCAGACTCTCCCAAGTGGCCAAGACTGGCCTCTTTGGTAGGTAGTTATGTTTATGTATATAATAGGTAGGTACTTGATATTTGTTCGCAGTCTGTCTATATTTGGGCCAAATATAATTAACGGATTTTAGATTAGCATGTTTTTCTCTAACTTAGGTTTATATACATTTAGTTCTTAAAATAAAACACAATACATTCACTTACATGAGAAATAATAATTGAAGTTAGTGGGTACTGAGCCCTAGTAAGAATAAGAAGCGTGTTAATAGTATATGGGTAAGAATGTTATTATCGGTATATATATATATATATATATATATATATATTTATATATATGTGTATATATGTATATATACCTACCTATATATGTATATATATATGTACCAAAATCACGTGCTAGCAATACCTAAGTTTATTTTTTTTTAAATTACTTTAACCGATCTCACTTGACCTTTCACGCCTTTATCCTTGCCTTTAAATGGGATAAATACGTATCCATATAACTAGTTCATTCGTACATCAAGAAAATATCTTCACCACAGACTAAATAAGTAAAAATTACAGCCAATAAATAATTACATTATATTTCCATCCAAAAAGTTTTTCTATTAAATTTCATTCGTTTCTATCGCTTTGGTGTATAATTTGACTAATTGAGCTTTCTGTCGAATTTCGCCCGTTTGATTAATAGAATAAGTTTTATCAATGCAAAATGTACTTTAACCGTAAGAGATAAAGCTTAAATCAGTTTGAATATATCAAGTGAGCTTTGCAAAAAAGCTCCGAGATAAAAAGTTTAGAAGTTTTTATACACTTAACTGAATATTATGACGATTTTTAATTCGTACTCAGAGAATCCAATTAGGGTTGAAAATCTCAATTTATATTTAAGTTGTACTGCAATACAATGTTTTAATGGAACTAGACAAATGATTTTTTTGTGTTTTTGACGAACAAAAGCTTTGACTCGTAACTGTTAAACTTATAACTATTTTACCTACCCTTTTAAATGTGACCACGGACTACTGTGCAATGATCGAAACGTAAGGTTCTCATAAATATATTTCCATATACCAAAATATACGTGATTAATCCATTTAAAATAGTTTCATTTGTAATGTGTAAAAATCGTGAAAATAAAAATTTTGTAATAAAATTAATAGAGGCGAGGATAATAAGAAAATATCTAATTATTATAAATCTATACTTACAAATATATAAAATTGGACTGTCTGTTTGTAATATTAGAATAACCGTTTTTTTTTCTAAATGCTTATATATGTATTTATACACGGTACATACCAAAGGTTATTTTACAATTAATAAAATGTCAATTTGTTCACAATCTCTAGAAAGGCTGGACTCATTTCAACAGAACTTTCCGTAGTAGATATGTTTTAAATGGAGTAAAAATAGCGTAAATTTATAAATATGTTACTCCTATTAAATTTTGAATCTACAACCTCCGTCACACTAATCCATTCCCAATATCTACTGTGTAATATGCAACTAAAATCCTAATACGATAATAAATCAAAGAGGTATCTCGCAGCCGCATCCATTAGTCCATACTGTGGTACCGCAAATAATTTAAACGGAACGCCAGCATTAGACATGGTATTTAAACAACTAGAAGATTTATGTTTGTGCATTTTTCAAGTGCAATATGGTACGTTGGAAGAGACGGTTGAGTTACGGACACTTATATGTGTTTAAAGTAAATAAAAACAAGAAATAGTAAGAAAATAATTCTTTAAATTAACATCTAGCCATACAAAGTAATTAATGGGGACAGTTCTCAGGAGGTGTGGGTTCGAATTCATTATCGTTTTTTTAGCTGCACGCTTTTATTTCCGCATAGCAGGGTAGACAGAAAGTGCCTAGTGTTAAGACACTCTGTAATCCGCCTTCCTCTGAATTTGAGACATTACGTGTTGAGTGGCGAAACTCAACGCCGCACTTTTTCTTATCAAAGCGAGGAAGTGGAAATAATTTAAAACACAATCGATCTCGCGAGACGTTGTCTCATTGCACCACAACCGATCTCATAATCGTTTCTAAATGATTGTTTTATACCGTTTGTAAATAATACTTTAAAAAACAAACTCATTTTTTTACATATCTCTCTGCCTCTCATTTTTCGTGAATATAAAAACATTAGATGTAATAAAAAAGAGCGGTAGAACACAAAGAAAAACTTGACTGACTGACCTGACTGACTATGACCCATCACTTACAGAAGATAGTTAAAAGAAGAAAGAAGAAAGAAGAAGTTGTCTCAGTCTACTCTGATATGAGGGATTAATGCGTGAAGCTGTAACAACAAAAAAAACTCCTATCACAACACATTACAATTTTATAACATGAAGAAATATATGAAAATACATGGAAATAAGTAAAAATATATTAAAAAATATATATTTGATACTACATACAAATACGTGATAAATAGTCAAAATAACTTTCTTTATTTTAAATAGAACTATTTTAAACGGATTAATCGCGTATATTGTGATATTTGAAGATACATTTTTGGAAATCTGACGTTTCGGACTCTTTACAGTACTCCGTAATGTGTATATATATATGTGTATATATATATATGTGTATATATATATATATATATATATATATATATATATATATATATATATATATTAGCTTCACGCTTTTATCCTGCGTAGCAGGGTAGGCAGAGAGTGCCTAGTGTCAAGACACTCCGTACTTCGCTTTCCACCGCATTCAAGACATTGCGTGTTGAGCGGTGGATCTCAACGCCGCATTTTGTCTTACCAGAGCGAAGAAGTGAAAATAATTTAAATATAATCACTCCCCCGAGTGGGGATCGAACCCACGACCGATCGCGTTACAGTCAGACGCTGTCCCACTGCGCCACGACCGGCCTTTATATATATATATATATATATATATATATATATATATATATATATATATATATATATATATATATATATATATATATATATATAACACGATGTTATCACGAGCTTATCACGATTCATTCTCTAGTGATCTCACATAATGATAGACGAGGTACGTCTCACAGTGTCATTAATCAGTTTCATTTGCTCTTTCGGATTTTGGGGCAAAAATAATGACAAATCATATTTTTCTACAGCTTTTTTTTACATATAGTAGACGAATGGTATATGAATCATTCTAAGATTATATTTAAATTATTTCTATTTCCTCGTTCCCGTAAATAAAGTGCAGCGTTGAGATCCGCCATTTAGCTCGTAATATTTCAAATTTGAATAGAAAATAAAGAATATCAAGATACTAGGCTCTCTCGGTTTAGTCTGTAGTGCTTTAATAAAAACAACAAGATTTTTGATTTTCGTGACTTTACCACATTTTAAATGAAACTATTTTAAACAGTCTCGAATTCGGTGGGAAGCGAAGTAAGGAGTGTCTTGACACTAGGTACTTTCTGTCTACTAAAGTTATTTGAGGCCGGTCGTGGCGTAGTGGGGCAGCGTCTGACTGTAAAATTGATGAGATATGTTTGATTCTCGTTCGAGGGTTATTATATTTAAAGTTATTTATATTTCTTCGCTCTGGTAATACAAAGCGCGGCGTTGAGTTCAGCCACTCAACATGCTATATCTCGAAAACGGCAGAAAGCGGAGTATGGAGTGTTTTGATACTAGATACTTACTGTTTGCTCTGATGTGCGGAATAAAAACTTTTCCAAGAAATAATTAAAAAAAATAAAAAAAAATAACATTCATGTTTAATTTTGTACCTTTGATAATGTGTTAAGGCCGGTCGTGGCGCAATGTGACAGCGTCTGACTGTAAACGCGATCGGTTGTGGGTTCGATCCCAACTGGGGGCAGTGATTATATCTAAATTATTTTCACTATCTCGCTCTGGTAAAGACAAAGAGCGGTGTTGAGTTCCACCACCCAATAAGGAATGTCTCGAATTCGGTGGAAAGCTAAATACGGAGTGTGTTGAAATTAGGTACTTTCTGCCTACCCTGCTATGCCGGATATAAGCAAGAAGCTAAAAAAAAATAATGTGTTAAAGATTTTCACCACTTTTCCCTATATACCGTTTACATCTTATTAAAATTTCACTATACTTCCGAATAGTAGAAAGCCATCGCGAACGTTAACCTTTCTATTAGATTTCTCGGGGTTTTATAAAAAGGTGTAAACGAGATCCATTTCAATATTCATATACAATATATATCAATCTATCATTCTGTGTGTCACCAAATTGGGTGTATAAGAACAATATAGTAATAAATCATTTTATTCATAGAAAAATTAATTACACCTTGAAATATTATGATTGGGTACTCAGAGTTAGTAAGTATTTTATCTTCTAAAACTCATTTTCATGACATGTCGTTTTTCAAATTGTCACCAATTTCAAGTTATTACATGTGCGAAACTCAACGCCGTTCTTTCTGTTACGAGAAAAAACTAATGAAATATGCAATTTACCAAATTAATATTGATCCTTTAATTTCCATTGTGTTTGTCTTTTCTGTTTGAGTTTATTTCATAACTAAATAGATCTAAAAACCAGTGCAGTTTTCTTGGCTTAATTTCCCTTGAATTGAAATATCATATAAATTTCTATATTTTACGTGTAAACATAACCATGTGCCGAATTTGAACCTAGTACTAACGCCATCCAAATAATCAAAAACTTATTAAAAAATATTTTTTACTTCTAAGCATTCTCTCTTAATAAATGATTATTTGTTAGGAATAATCTTCTTATTGGAAATTCTTTAAAAATTTCAAAAATAAACGTTCAAATAATAAAGAAATAAATAATAAATAAATAAATAAATAAATAATAAATAAATAATAAATAAATAACCACTAATAAATAAATAAATAAAAAATTATAAATAAATAAATAAATAATAATAATAAATAAAAAATAATAAATAAATAAATAATAAAAATAACTTGCAGAAATTTTTAAAAATCTCTTGACATAGATTTTAATAACATATATAAGTTGAACCAAAACGTATAACAATTTCTACACAGGCGGTAACAGAACGCATGGCTTAGCGGATTGGGCGGCATAGACGCGGATTCGAATCCTGATGCGTTCAAATTTTTATAAGTTTTTTTAAAAATATTTTCTAATCCCAATTGTGGAATAACACTTGGAATATAGTAGAGTAACTAATATATTATTATTTTCTTACAGTAATAACATAAAAGTGGTAATTATCGTTTGCATTATTTCACCGGGTTGAAACACATATGAACTATTTTATAAACGAGACGAGTATGAACGTCGACTTGCAACCGCATGTCTAACCTCATGCGAGCTATTTAAACCTTTTCCACTAACTAAGCCGGCTAAGCCTAGAACCAAATAAGTATTTTTCTGTAAAAATCCCTTTAACATGAGATAAGCAGAAAGTAAAGTATGTTTGTACTAATCAGTATTCGAACCTGGGACTTTTGGAAAACTTCCAAGCTTTTTGGTGAAATATGTTGTTAATAGCTTCACGGTTTTATCCCGCATGGCATGGTAGATAGGGAGTATCTAATGTCAAGACCCTCCGTACTTCACTTTCCGCCAAATTCGAAACGATGCGTGTTGAGTGACGGAACTCAACGTCTTATGAGAACAAGGTAATGAATATAATTAAATATAATCATTTCATCACGTTTACAGTTAGACATTGTCATTGCACCACGAACGGCCTCAATTTTAATATTACACATATTGAAAAAAAAAGACATTTTAGAAAACATATAAACATTTTGAAGGCAGCGGGATTCAAACCCGCGCTTATGCAAGCGGCTCAAGTACACTAAGCAATCGAGTTTTTCCTTTCTAGAAATGTTGTTTAATATTCCGGTTGTTTTCGATTTACGTAGAAATTCTTGTTGTAAAGTAACTAGCGTATAAGAATGTCAACGGAGAGATTTCCAGAGGCGCGATTTTTAGTTTTTATACTTGGCACTTACGTATTTTATCCTTAATGAGTAAATAGCCTTATCATATAAATATATATTATATGAATATTCATATATTAGAAAAAAACCAACAGTAAGATCAGTCTATTTGGTATGATAATATATAGTTTTAATTTAATATCTAACCAGAAAAAATAACAACGTCATAATGATTATTTAAAATAAAATAAAAATATGAATTTATTTTAGTTCCCATATTAATGCGAATTAATTAAAACAGTATAAGTTACTGAAGGACTTTGCTTTACAGGTAACATTTTGCTTTACAGGAATTATCTAAAACCTCCAATTTGCGGAACCAGACCGCCAAAGTAAAATATTTTACCAATACAAACTTACCCGGTCATGGCCGGTCGTGGCGCAGTGAGACAGCGTCTGATTGTAGATACAATCGGTTACAGATTCGATTCTCACTAGAGGGACGTATTATATTTAAATTATTTTCACTACATCGCTCTGGTAACACCAAGTGCGGCGTTGAACTCTACCACTCAACACGCGATGTATCGAATTCGGTGGAAAGCGAAGTACGGAGTGTCTGAACACTAGGTACTTTCTGTCTACCCTGTTATGCAGGATAAAAGCGTGAAGCTAAAAAAAATTACCCTAAATGTACATCGAACTACCACACCGTTTTGGTAACACGTTATTACTTTTATGATGTTATTTACTTGATAACTTCATCGCTGATATTCTAGGGAATAAATAGCCTAATATATTATATAGATTAGAATCTACCTACAAAGCATGGTGGTATATAACCTCCTTTTAAATGAAACTATTAATCGCGTATATTTTGGTATTCGAAAGTACATTTTTTGGAAGCCTGATGTTTCGAACACTTTACAGTAGTCCGTGGTCACAGGTAGACTGAGGTGGCATTGGTCTGTCAGTTGATACAAAAACCACCTCAGTCTACCTGTGACCACGGACTACTGTAAAGTGTTCGAAACGTCAGGTTTCCAAAAATGTATTTTTGAATACTAAAATAAACGCGATTGGTCCGTTTAAAACAGTTTCATTTAAAATTTGTATAAATCACAAAAATCAAAGATCTTATTACATTACCTCCTTTTTACGCCCTGGACTTCTCGTTGTTTGTTTTATATTTCTAAAACAAAACTAAAGTCATCAGCTAGCGAGAGTCCCGTTAAAATCGGTTCAACTATTACAGAGATTAGCCTGAACAAACAAATGGATAGATGAACGAAAAATGTAAAAAATGTTATATTTGTACATATATCGTTTATACATACGTAAGGTTATTTTTTTTTAATATCACAAACAGCCAATCCAATTTCAATTTATTTGTATATCGCTTGGCCGGAACAAAAAAATATTATTAAAAAATTGGACGGGAACTAACTTAATGATACAATTCAATTAAAAAAAACAAAAATGAAATCGAACCCACAACCGATCGCCTTACATTCAGACGTTCGACCGATCCAATCACAAATATATAAACATAACACACGAATTAATTTGAACCCGCTACATGCTTCATATAAAACTAAACACTATACCAACCCAAGCTTTAATATAACGATTAACACAACAATTTAAATTGTCATATTGCGTAATACACTTGCAAAGAATACAGTAATTACATAACTTGTACCGGTTATAATTCAAACTGAATAGGACATACCCCGCATAATAACATAGAGATTTATTTTACCCCCATATTATTGTGCCAGGGGAATGTCGTTATCGTTACGTCGTTATAAAAAGCGTCGTTACGTAGCGGCCGTTAGAGTGTTACACTTTGCTAATATAGTAAATGATCTTTATTGTAGAGGCCGATCGTAGCGTAGTGAGACATAGATTGACTGTAAACACGACCGGTTGTGGGTTTGATTCCCAATGGGGGGAGTGATTATAATTAAATTATTTCCATTTTCTCGCTCTTGTAACACCGAGCGCGATGAGTTCCGCCACTCAGCACGCAATATCTCGAATATAGCGGGAAGCGAAACACGGAGTGTCTTGACACTAGGTCTGTTTATCCCGCCATACGGGATAAAACCGTGAAGCTAAAAAAAAGAAAAATGCGTTAAATATATATATATATATATATATATATATATATATATATATATATTGTTACTGCGTACCGGGTTTATGATATCTAATCTGTTCATTGTACCAAATTGTGAACGTCTTTATTACTGGGATTGTCATTTAGCCTTTGAATGGGATAATTATGTCTTAATATAACCATTTAAGAGCCCAAAAATTTTAGATGATTTACTTAAGAATGATAATTAGAGATTACAATTATTTCATCAGTCGAGGCGCAGTGGTACAGCATCTGTCTGTAAACGCGATCAGTTGTGGGTTCGAGATTTCAAGGGAGTGATTATATTTACATTATTTTACACTCTCGCTCTGGTAAAGACAAAGTGCGGCGTTGAGTTCCACCGCTCAATACGCAATGTCTCGAATTCGATGGAAATCGAGGTACGGAGTGTCTTGACAATAAGTACTTTCTGTGTAGCCTGCTGTACGGGATAAATAAAAACATCCCACTGTGGCGCAATAGGAAAACAAATTTAATTATTTTTATATATCTTCTCTAGTAATCACTCCTGTTAGATATATTACAAGATAGAATAAAAAACTAACTCAGACTGAAATTCAAACACAGAAAGGTCAATTAAAAGTTAACAGCGATCAAATATATATATACCTTTCATATCCGATTATTATGATTTCGAGTGCGAAGTTATTACTTCGTTTAAAGTTTAAAGCCCTGTTGAGATATTAATAACAGACAACTGAGTGAATATAAAAACACCCAATGGCTTAGTGCTATGGTAACAGGCTATTAAATTTTATATTTATCTTGGAAACAGGTTCAAATACTGTATTACAATTTTATCTGTATTTTTAAGCATACCAACTGAGTGGTCAAAGAGCTTGGCATCATGTCACTGCTGTACGTTAATTTCTTTAAATATTTTTTCAATAATATTTAATTTTTGTTTCTTTTACACGTCCAATTTATTCCAGTCCCAAGTTTTTTCAGCTCCATACAAAAACTAAAATATTTAATTCTATGAGAATATATATATATATATATATATATATGTATATATATATATATATATGTATATATATGTGACATATGAAATCGATAAATTCCCTACATTTATACCAAAGTGTTAAAACCCAAACATACAAACGGTGTTCCAAAGGTATTTCCAAAGATTATCAAGAATTATCAACTAAGTAACGCAACCCTAAAATTACCTGAAATATTCAAAAGCTATACGAAGTTTAATTGAATAGAGAGGTCGAGATCTGAAGTAAGGTCATTTGAGTTATTCATAAAAGTTCAACTTAATATACCAAGTTACAAATCTGTGAAACTTGTAAGTATATATATATATATATATATATATATATATATATATATATATATATATATATATATATATATATATTTAGCTTCACACTTTTATCCCGCATAGCAGGGTCGACAGAAAGTACTTAGCGTCAAGATACTCCATACTGCGGATTTCCACTTGATTGGTGAAACTCAACGCCGCACTTTGTCTTTTTACCAGAGCGGGGAAGTGAAAATAATATTAAATATAATCACTCCCCCGAGTGGGGAGCGAACCCACAACCGATCGTGTTTACAGTCAGATGCTGTCCCACTGCGCCACGACCAGCCTCAGAAATATAAGTAAATTAATTGTAAGACCACAGTATATATATATATATATATATATATATATATATATATATATATATATATTAGTACACTTTATACAAATCAATTTATATTTTAAACAAATCAGTTTTCTGGTTATATTCGACTATATACGTCTACATCATCATAAGCCCGTATCCAATAAGCCTTTTAACGTAATATGTATATGCGCGAAGTTGATTACGCCTGGAGGCTATTTATTGGCGTAATGGGATCTTGTTAGGAGATTAGACTGGTAGCTTACCTCATTGGGTTTATAGACTTATATTATGGAACGTAAATAAATAATTTTATATATGTATATGATAATTCATACACCGATCGTGGCGCAGTATGACAACGTCTGATTGTAAACACGACTGGTTGTGGATTTGATCTCCACTCGGAGTTGTGATTATATTTAAAATTATTATCACTTCCTCGCTCTGTAAAGACAAAGTGCGGCGTTGAGTTCTACCACTCAACACGCAATGTCTCGAATTCGGTGGAAAGCGGAGTACAGAGTGTCTTGACAATAAGCACTATCTGTCTACCCTGCTATGCGGGATAAAAAGCGTGAAGGTAAAAAAAAAGTATAATTATTACGTGACGAATGAAAACGATTCCGCTGACGTTCATTTATCACAATCAACACTGGAGGATCGAGTACCATTTTTCATTAAAAACACAATGACAGATAAGATGAAGCACTCTGACTATATATAAGTATGGTTTTCCCAATTCAAATTTTAACAAGTCTTTATAAAGCCTTTTTAAAGCCTTTTTATTCTTCAATACACATTAAGGTATAATGACAATGGCGTAGCGAAGTTAGTACGATTGGTTCAAGGTTCGATTCCTAATAGGTACTGTGATTGTTTTTAAATTATTCTATTTATCCGCCTAGAGGCCTTTCAGAGTTATATAAAAACACTAGCCTCCGCTAGCGGCTATGCCCGCATATCTCTCGGGAACTGTACTTTTTCCTGTATAAAGAGTGGCCTATGTGATACTCCAGACTTTAGTATATATTTACAACATATTTCATCCAGATTCGTTCAGTAGTTTTTGCGTGAAAAAGTAACAAACATATATCCATTCTCACAAACTTTAATTGCTCAGAACAACACATTGAGGGCTTAGGTACTACGGGCTAGCCATGTGTGCCAGGTTAAGAATATAACTACGGCGTTTCTATGTCTCTCGTAAAAGGCGACTAAACAGGACCATAATTTACGTACATACGGCCTACCTAACTGAAAAAACACAGTACAAAAAAAACAAAGTTTTATTACTTTTTAATAAAAATGAACTAATAAATTGAAAATTTAAACCAGATATATCTCCAAGAGTGGAGATTATGTCAAATCTCTCCACTCATATGGGGGAGGCTCATAGCCCTGCAGTGGACTGTTGCTGGCTGTGATGATAATGATGACGTATGTACGATGAAGACGCTTGGCAGACGGGTTAGAGATCGTAGTATTAATTAGCTCGAAAAGATATATCAAGTTTAAATTATTTTCAACTTTTTAGGTTATTTTTATTGATAAGTAATTAAAGCTTGCTTTTAAAAAGATTTTTTTTTTCTTTTAATTTTATTTATCTTTCAAAATCTACCATTTGAATTTAAATTATCTGTAATTTATTCTTTTTCAGTATTCAATACCCTTAAGATGAATCAAACGACGTATAGTTTAAAATCGGTATACGGGTTTAACAGTTACAAAGGAACAAAAAAACGGACATACATACATACGTGACAAAAACATAGACGTCGTTTTGGTCGGTCAAACTCCACAGTACAAATGATTTGAACCATAAAGTATCTTAAATAACAATTTTATATTATTTCTAAGTAAAATTCAAACCCATAAACACCGTATTAATTCAAAATCAAGATATCTAAAGAGAAGCAAAGTATATAATAAATAAAAAAAGTACCTAACAGTATTTTCAACTTTGCTATTGTACGCCGCTCTATCCTGTCGTTCTAAGCAATTATTTTTGTTCCAGCCCTCATTGTCGCTACCCTTGCGAGGGAAATTATTCAAATTCATTCTAAAAAAATATATATTTTTCACGTAAATCCGGATTCGCAGTAATAACCGGGCGTTGCCTACTAAACTGATGTGGCGTTTCCGATACTTAATTATTTTGTGCGGGGTTAAATTACTTTATTATACACTACCAGCGCGCTCTGATTTCGCTTATGTTTTTCAAATGGTATTTCCCATGTGTTGTTTCATAGAATTCGACGTTAAAAGGAATTTGCTTTTATCGAGAAATGTCTTGACATTCAGTTGCCTCTTAATTACTAAGCGGGATAAAGCGTGAAGCTGCTTTTTCGTAGTGAATAAGAATTACGAGAGATATATTTTTTTAATTTATTTAATTAAAAAAAATGAGATATCATCTATCGACATTGTCTTATGATCCATACGGAACCTGCAAACCATAATTCATCCTTCTATTCACAGTTGTTTTGTCCGTAAATCTGTCTGTTGTCATTCAGTTGGTTTTCAAGAGTTACATATATAGATAGTATAGATATTGACTTAGTTACATAAAATTATTTAAACGAAACTATTTTGAATGGATTATTTGCGTTTATTTTATTTTATTTGTATGTTTATTTGTAAATACATTTTTGAAAACCTGACGATTCGAATACTTTACAGTAGACCGTGGTCATAAGTAGACTAATCGTGGTTAGTGATAAATCGTGAATACCAAAATATACGCGATTAATCCGTTAAGAATAATTTCATTTAAAACGTATAAAAATCGTGAAAGTCAAAGATCTTATTACATATAATTATTTTTAATAATACATTTTTACTTATTTTACATTTTCTTGTTAATATATTTTTTTAATTAATCAATAATTTCATATATATAATTCTAGAGGTAATATTGATTTGAAACACAATTGTTTAAGTACTATTCATACACAGGCTTGTGATCTTAAGTAATTTTAATGTAAAGTTATTTGTAGATACTTTATTGGTCTCTGGAGAGACGCCACTCAACACGTAACTTCTCAAATTGGGCGGAAAGCGGAGTATGGAGAGTCTTATCACTACTTCCTGTCTACCTTGCTATGTGGGTTGAAAAGCTTCTTTTATTCTTATATATTGCATTTTTTTAAAACATCGAAACTCAACATGTAATTCAATATAAGTATATTTATAATCTATACATTATATTTAAACGTAGAGTGAAAAAACTGAAAACTCTAGCAAAGTATCTTACGTGTAAAGGAACCATTATGACGCGTTTAAATGAAGTATATCATGAAACAAAAAGCTCTTTGAATTTAAAATTTACGATCATATGTTACTTTATTTATCGAATCGATGTCAGTAAGATATTGCTATTTTAAAATTTATACTTTATATGTTTTTGTCATGCAAAGTTGTTTCTTTGACGCTTGAAAGCTTAAAGCTTTACTTTGAGCTTTTAGGAGAGTTAAGGATTTTGTTATAAATATATCAACCATGAATGTGAGTGGAATGTCACATTTGGTTAGTTATATTATTTGTATTTTTATATGTTAAAAGTACAAAATTAGTACTCAATTGTTGAGGACATCCTAGTTAGTGGTACGTCTCTCTGAATTCAGCGTGAAAATTGTTGGTTTAAATCCCAATTGGGATTATTTTAACCGGATTCATCGCCTTTAATTTAGTAGATAGTCGATAGTCTATCTGTGACCACGGACTACTGTAAAGCGTTCGAAAAATCAGGTGTTCAAAATGTATTTTAGAATATCAAAATATACAGTTTTATTATGGATTAATCCGGTTAAAATAGTTTCATTTAAAATGTATAAAAATATAAACAGATTTGAGACATTATATAGTGCACCACATAATGTCTCAAATCGCAAGCTAGGGGAGAACGTAGAGTCGTAGGTTAAATAATTTCTCTCACATTAGAATTAACTGCAAACAACACTAGTTACAGGCAAAACTCAAGTTAAATATAGTATGTAGAGGTGATGTAAGAATATTATTTCATAAACAAAAGAATATTCTAAATACGATGTTTTCTATAAATATTACATTAAAAAACAATTTTCAGGCTATAATAACGACAAGGTGAATAAGTTGTAATAAAACGTATAAGAGTTTCGACGCAGCTATTAGTAGAACGCATGGCTTAGAAGTCAAAGCGCGTAGACGGTATCCAAGAGGCGTGGGTTCGAATCCCGCTGCCTTCTAATTTCTATTCGTTTTTTAAAAATGTTTTCTAATCCTAAGTGTGGAATAACACTTTGAAAATAATAAAAAAATGTCAAACTTTTAGCATTTCTATATATATATATATATATATATATATATATATATATATATATATATATATATATATATATATATAAATTTTAGACCAAAAACATTTGAAATACACATTCATTAGTAAAACATTAATGTAAATTATAGTATAATTTCTATGAATTATTCTGATTTACATCATAATACTAGCTCAGACGCCTTTGAAACTGCATTCAGCGTCCGAAATGAAGTTGTATTTGTAATATCTTTTGTTGCAATGAATACTTGTTTACATTGTGGAATAGTTTAAAAGTATTATTTGAACGTTAGGTACAGGTTCTTTTTCACTTAATACATATTATTTATACTATTGATAGATGAATATATGTAGAGGCCGGTCGTAGCGCTGTGTGGCAGCGTCTGACTGTAAATGCGATCTATTGTGATTTTATTTTCACTCGAGGGAGTGTATTTAAGTTATATTTAAGTTATTTTCACTTCCGCGCTCCGGTATTATGAGTGCGGCGTTGAGTTCCGCCACACGGCACGCAATGTCTCGAATTTGGCGGAAAGTGAAATAAGGCAGTGTCTTGAGACTGTACTTCCCATCCACCCTGCTATACAGTTTTAGTGTCCTTCTCCTTGTATACAAAATTTCTAGTTAAATTTGATTAAAAATAAAACTTTCTGTTAGCTTAAAGTAACATTTTTCATTAAAGGCATATACTCGTAAATTATGAACACAACAAGTTTCATATTAAAAAAGTTTTAAGCGGTTGCTCTCTGTAGTTGGTTGTCAGTCAGGACCGTATATGAAATAGATTAAATTTTTTTAGCTTCACGCTTTTATCCTACATAGAAGGGTAGACAGAAAATACCTAGTGTCAAGATACTCCGTATTTCGCTTTCCACTTTATTTGAGACATTGCGTATTGAGTGGTGAAATTCAACGCCACACATTATCTTAGTAGAGCGAAGAAGTGACAATAATTAAAGATAATCAATTCTCCGAGTGGGAATCGAACCCACGAACGATCGCGTTTATAGTCAGACGCTGCTCCACTGCGCCACGATTGGATTATAAAGGAATATAATATTGAAACAGTTACAATTTATTAAAAAAAAACCGATAATACCTCTCTAATGCTACTCGGGTAGCACTAGGAAGGTTCAAAGGTCCCATGGTAACGCAGAATAATGGAATTTATTTTAATCCTAAACCTCTATAGTAATAAAATATCTAATTCCTATCATTTTCCACAGTGGTATGGCAAGACTGGCAAGTCCATGTGACGTCAACGCCATCAGAAGTGGGTAGTCCAGCTCTCCTCACTTGCGCCGTCCCGACTGCTGTCCGAGACCACGCGTCAGTAGCGGCGTGGTACAGAGATGACGCTGTAATATCAGCTAGCGATCATTTTTGTAAGTATTATAAATTTTTTGTAGAGTCACACGCTCTATCACGTACTGCAGGGTACTGTGATAGAGTTCAGTAGAATCGAAATACTGGTTTTTGTACTTTTCACCTGTATTGAGGACATTGCGTGCTAGATGGCGGAAACTTCGCGCTTTCTTTTATAAGAAAGAAAGATTATAGAAATTTAAATTTATAGTCAGACGCTTTCATTTAGATGCGATGCGATGAGCTACATGGTGAATCTTTGCGTTGATTTTAGAAAAAGTATATTATTTCGGAAGAAATATCAAGACGTACCCGCAAACTTCTTAGTATTTGATTCTTCTTCTTCTTCTTTTTTAATGTTCCTACGTCCCCAAGTTCAGGCAGAGGGTATCAACAATGACTCTCTGTGATCGATTTAGAGCGCAACATTTAATTTCACTCCACGTCTTGCCTATGCTCTTCGCCTCATCTGAAGCTGAACGTCACCAGGTTTGTTTGGAACGACCACGTTTAGGTATTCCTTGGGTATTCCAATCCATTGCCTACTTTGGCATATAATCATATGGTATATCTTGCGTCGTGTGACCATCTAGTCGATTGGTTCTTAGCAAAGTTCTAAAAACTGTTGGTTGGATATTTTCTTAGGTTCAGTGAATACCAAGAAGTCAACGAAGACTGCAGTTAATGAAAACCTGAAGCTAGTGCGAAATGGCTTTAGTTACCTTTCACGTTTCACACCCATATAGTGACACAGATTTTACGTTAGACTCAAAAATTCCTAATGTAACCCTTTTAATTTACATCTTCTTCTTCCCCCCCTTTTCCCACACGACACTACCAAGATACGAGAATTTATGGACTTGTTCTACTGTAACTGTGCCAATTTATATCTGTGTATTTGATTAAATAATCAAAACTAATTTTGTGAAGAAAATAATATTTTTAAAAATAAAAAATCTTTAAAAACTATTAATTTATTTAAAAATTAGAAGAGCTGCGTGAGTGGCATACCTATGCATCCCGCACAAAAGTGTAGTCAAAGACAACCTAGAGATACTCCGTAGACTGATTTCCGCCAGGATTCTAAATCTGGAACTAAATAATATTCTACAGACAATTTATACAAAGAATGTATTTTATATATTTTTATATTTAATTGTATAAAAGGTTACTTCTAAAGCCGGGTGATGTTTGAGAACGATTTTTTTCAAATTTTACTATTTCATAAGTACATACTAAGGCTTGGCTGCCTTCAGTCTTTCTAACCACTGCCATTTCCGCCTTTGTTTCATTAAATCTTCCTCTTAGTTTAAATTTCCCGTGAGATCTTTAATTCAATATTTTTTATAGACTCAGAACCTTTTTCCTTTTCGGTGTGAAGGTAAAATAATTTGTTAAAATTTTATACATACATTTAATTATACTTTAATTTTTAATTCTCATATATATTTTTTAAATTTCTACAATTTTTTGTATAATTATGTTATTTGTTTTCTTGTAATATAATCTATACAATAAGACGTTTTTGAAAAAACGATAAGCTATACAATAAGACGTTTTTGAAAAAACGTATAAAAATTCGAACGCAGCGGGATTCGAACCCGCGCCACTTGGATATCGTCCCAACGCTTTGACCGCTAAGCCATGCATTCTACTACCAGCTGCGTTGAAATTCTTATACGTTTTTGTTACAACTTATTTATGTTGTTTGCATCTCTGTAGAGAAATTTTTACTACTTAAAGATTATTAAGAAACTATGATTATATTTAAATTATTTTCATTTCCTCTCTCTCCGACCAGACAAAGCGCAGCGTTGAGTTCCACGATAAAACACGCAGTATCTCGAATTCGATGGAAAGCGGAGTAGTGTCTTGACACTATATACAAGAACATCTCAACATTCGTCAGAAATGGGAAAGAAAATATAAAAATGGAACCCAATAGAAAGCGAACCCCCACGTCTTATAGTAAAGTTTACAAAATGCCTGTATTTTTTCAGCTGGGCCAACACTCCTCGTAGATGAAGGGTGGAAACTGATCGTCCGATCCGTTCGTACAGATGACTCTCGCGCTCAGTACTCGTGCTCCGTCCTTGATTCACTCACTGGGGAGAGACGGCAGAGTTCACCAATCAATGTTGACGTCGCCCGTGAGTATTGTACTTTGTATGTGTATATATATATACACATACATATTTATATATATATATATATGAATATATATATATATATATATATATGTATATATATATACATATACATATATATATGTCATCAAGCACTTTCTCTACAATGTAGACTTTTCATCGAATTTTAATTTTATTATTCAGGTTGAGAGCTTTTAAATGCAATCTTAAAGTAGTTTGTTTCTAAAGAGCTTTCTTTGATAAGCGTGATATATACACATATATACATATTTTAAACAAATAAACCGCGTACATCAATCTATCTACGACCACGAACTACCGTAAAGTATTCGAAGCGTCAGGTCAGGTTTCCAAAAAAAATATTTTTGATTACCAAAATACTGTTTTATATATATATATATGTTATATATATATATATATATATATATATATATATATATATATATATATATATGTCTTATATAATATATGAATACTAAATAGTACCTACTGTAATTATCACACAGGCTTGAGCTCTCACTTCAGGTGTAAATTGATGAAAGTGCAGATGACCTCGTTTGCGCTTCGGAAGACACATTAAACATTCAATTTCGATTGTCATCGTGACATCAGTGACAGTAGTTAGACAGCCAGAGGCCCGTGTCATTTTGATGACTAGGCCAGACCACAAGGCCAACCATTTGATAGACCTCAGTGATCAATTTATAATTGACTTTCTACCCTGACACTGTTCAGAATTTAATAAGATGTTTAAATTTTGAGATTTTTTCACATTTTAAATAAAACTATATTAATCACGTATATTTAAGTTTTTGTTAAAAATACATTTTTGGACGCCGTTTCGAATACTTTACAGTAGTCCTTAGTCACAGATAAAATATAATTTATTATATGGTGTCAATGAGTTACGAATTTTAATATTTACTATTTTTAAAGTGTTATTCCACACTTAGGATTAGAAAACATCTTTGAAAAAACGTATAAAAATTTTGAACGCAGCGGGATTCGAACCCGCGCCTCTTGGATACCGTCCAAGTATCCAAGAGGCGCTGGTTCGAGTCCCGCTGCGATTAAAATTTTTATACGTTTTTTCAAAGATGAGTTACGAATTTGTTGTTGTATTTTTGGAATTAAAGAAATAGAGAAATTAACTCATATGTATTCCTGACTTCGTTTTAGAAATCGGAACATTATAAAGCTTCGTTGTAACGTAAAACAAACAAACAAAACGAACAGGTTTCTCCCATTAATAATATTAATATTGATTTAACCTGCATATTTGCTTTGTAAGGTTTCCAAAAATGTACTTTCGAAAACAAAAATATACGGGCAAAATATATTTGAGGCCGGTCGTGGTGCAGTGGGAGAGCATCCGACTGTAAACGCGATCAGTTGTGAGTTCGATCCCCACTTGAGGGAGTGATTATATTTAAATTATTTTCATTTCCTCGCTCTGGTAAATGACAAAGTGCGGCGTTGAGTTCCACTACTCATGTCGAATTCAGTGGAAAGCGAAGTACGAAGTGCCTTGACATTAAGTACTTTCTGTCTACCCTGCTATGCGGGATAAAAGCGTGATGCTAAAAAAAATATACAGGATTAAAATAGTTTCATTTAAAATGTGTACAACTCGCATGTTCATTATTAAAAGTAAGTATTTGTTATAATCAAATTTTACTATGTCGATGTTAATTATCCAAAGGCTAACTCAACTGAGTTCCTAAGTTCAATACATTTTTTCAAATGAATGAAAAATTGTTAAGTTTCTCGTCAGATTTTCTCAGCAGAACTGCCTAACAAGCTAATGTTAGCTATTTTAACCGGATTAATCGCGTATATTATGGTATTCGAAAATACATTTTGGACACCTGACGTTTCGAATACTTTTCGAATACCACAATATACGCGATTAATCCCGTTAAAATAGTTTCATTTAAAATGTACAAAAATCGCGAAAATCAAAGATCTTATTAGCTAACGTTAGCATTTATTATGACTGACATTTTTTTTCTTCACGCTTTTATCCCGCACGGCAAGGTATACCACGATGAATTACAGAGTGTTTTGACACTAGGTACTTTCTATCACGGCAAGGATAGAAAGTACCTAGTGTCAAAACACTCTGTAATTCACTTTCCACCGAATTCAAGACTGCGTGTTTAGTGGTGGAACTTAACGCTGGACTGTATCTTACCAGAGCAAAGAAGTGCAAATAACTGAAGTATAATCACTCCTCCGACTGGAAATCGAACGCACAACCGATCGTGTTTACAGTCAGACGCTGTCCCACTGCGCCACGACTGGCTTCACTGACATTACTGACACTTTTTTATTGACAATTCGATAGTACCAATAATAGCCTATAAATATTTAGATAACTAAATTACTTATTGTTTCCAGCTATGAGTGCATCTTCAGCGCCTCGACCTGTTTTACCCGGTACATGGGAAGCGAGCGCCAGACGAGGGGGTGACGCCGTATTGCCTTGCTTGATTCACGCCAATCCTATGCCCACCATCACGTAAGTCATATGTGGTATTATGTATTTAAACTATTTTAAGGGCTTTTTGTGCAGGATTTTTAAAATATATAATGTATTTATATTGCTAAGGGCACTGTATGTAAAATAATGTGAAATAATTAAAAACAATATAGAGATGTATACTTAATTTTCTTTTACGTCAAATATATCAGTTAGTGCCTGAGACTTCAAATCTAAATGACTTGCGTTTAGGGTATAGCCAACGGTTCACTGGTTAAACAAAGTGTGGCGTTAAGTTCCGCTACTCAACATGTCTCGAATTTAGCGGAAAGCGAAGTACGGAGTGTGTTGACACTAGTTACTTTCTGTCTACCCTGCTGAGCGAAATAAAATACGCGAAGAAGAAAAAAATGTGCAGTTAAACAAAAGGAAATATTAAAAAATCTATAATTATATTAATAACATCGTGACAGGTTTGATGGCGTCTCGTATATACCGTCAAAGAGAGCTAGCCAACGTATAATATTACTTTTCCTAGTGTGGAGACGTTGTGAATATAATTCCCCTTCCCTGCTACGTAGAGTTGCGTAAGAGGCGGCTGTACCAGTAAGTTGGTAGTTGGAGGTTAGTCCCCTGAACGACTAGCGCCCTTTATCATGACAAATACGATCCGCAAAATATCTGATGACTGACGTCATGTCAGCCAGGTTTCCCTGTTTCTACCCTTCCTTTCTCTCATAGTGTAGTGGTTCCGACAGTTCTGGCTGCCAGGGTCACTATAAAGGATATAGTCCTTTCACCCCCATCCCAAGGCTGGTAACGCTTACACAACTCAATTGTGGATGTCAATTTTCGAAGGTGACTTACCATCAGGTGACACTTCTGCTCGTTTAACTTTTTTTCTTGAAATTAAAAAAAAAGTTATACGGTTTTAATACATTCCCAGTAATCAAAACACACAATATCTCTATAGATCGTAATGATTATATAAAAATTCTAATAATAACACAAAATTAACTCCCTTCTTAGTGTCACTAAACGTAATGTACTACAAAATCACAAACGATCAATGTTTATTCACGCTTAAAAACATTTAATACACGAACTGTCGTACTTTTTGTGATAAAGATGAAAGTTGAAAGGACCCGAGGGTGGTATAGCTGCCCTTAAGTATTGGTATAACCGCTATATACTCGTGTTACAGCCTGAAGGAACTATTAACCTCGTATCGTGTTTATGAACTAATATTCCTTGCTTTTGGGAGCGGTTAGTATTTAATAATATGGATTTTTTACATAATATCTGATGTTATTTATATATATATATATATATATATATATATATATATATAAATAACATCAGATATAATACGTGTGAATAAAGAACATATATATATATATATATATATATATATATATATGTTCTTTATTCACACGTATAAAAAAAAGATAATACAGATAAAAAACATTGTGTATTACAAAGGTGGACTTAACTCTGAAAGAGATTTCTTCCAGTCAACTTGATTAGTAAGAAGAGGTGGGATTAAGAATGTCGTGAAAAAAGAAAATGTAAAAACATATATTTTTTTTAATTTCACGTCTTTTATTCCGTACAGTAGGGTAAACAGGAAATACCTAGTATCAAGACAATACGTACTCCACATTCCGTCAAATTCGAGACATTGTACGTACCACAGACATATATATGTATGTATAAATCTACATCAATATGAAAGCACTGACTTCCACCACTTTACATGAAGATGACACGAATTCGGAAAACAGAATTTAACACTGTGTTCTCTCTGTCTATATTGAAAGCTATTTTTTTGCTATCCTAAAGATACTATTTTAAGCATTTTGGGCTTCGTGAATTGCTCAAAATAGGAAAGCTCTGCAGAGGTTATCAACCCTGTTTAAGAGACGTAAGAAAATGAGCATCTTAAAAGTACATGAGTCCGGCTGTGGCGCAGTGAGTTCGCGTCTCGCTGTAAACGGGATCGGTTGTGGGTTCGATTTCAACTCCGGGGAATGATTATATTAAAATTATTTGTATTTCCTCGCTCTAATAAGACAAAGCGTGGCACTGAGCACCACCACTCAAAACGCAATATCTCGAATTCAACGGAAAGCGGAGTATAGAGTGTCTTGGCACTTGGTACTTTCTGTCTACTCTGCTACGCGGGATAAAAAGGATGAATCTAAGAAAGAAAGTACTATAAGCACTAATTTATTTTTTCATAGTCTTAAGTATTTTTTTTACTTCAGCTCTTGAAATTCCATATATATGAGTAGTCGACCGTGAGGATGCTTACAACAATATCCGCCCACAGCGCCCACCGGACATACCTTGCATAATTCACTCGTTTGAGTATCCGCTACATGGATATAATTCATCAGAATATCAAAGATTTTAAAAGTGGGACGTATTAAATATTTTTCTTATATAAAAGTACGGAACTGAGTTTAGCTTATAAAATAATACTTTGCCATGTCTGAGTAATAAACACTTTACCCTATACAACGAATATTTTACGCAAGGCTTCTTTTTAAAATAAGTATTTTAAATAAAACTATTTTAAACGGATTAATCGCGTTTATATATATATATATATACATATATATATATATATATATATATATATATATATATATATATATACAACTTTAAAACTTAATAGTAATGTATACATTTATTTTTTCCAATTTTAAAACTTCATGACAGGTAATTTCCGCTTCACGAAGAATAATACGGCGAGTTATTAATATTTAATTAAAAAAACCTGTTAGGAATTTATTTTGACCTTTTATTTTTATTAAGTTAAACTTATTTTTAGGTTTTGCAGTCTATCTTTTATATTTATCGTACAGCCTCGTATCAACACTCTCTGTTCACTGCTTTCCGCTTAGATTTTATTCACAACCCTGTAAAACGGAAGGAAAACACAAAAAAAATACACAATTATAAACATATATTATTGTTATTAATCTTAAATAAAACCTTTTTTTATATAAAAAATAAACACAATTCAATTTCGAAATAGCCGTACCAAGGAGAGAATACGCGACGTGTCCGGCTTTTTGTTGCACATTCGTTAAGCCCCAGCCAATTCACCGTTAACGGGGGTGAGCAAAAAAGTCATCAAGGGAAGCTATGTTATATATTATTTATACGTTCATATGAATACATAATTTGCTATGACCCTCATGACTCAGTTGTCAAAAGTCCTTCTATATGCAATGATAGTAAGTTTGGCATTTAAAAACAATGAAAAATAGAATAAAATTTTAATAGAATTTCAAAAGGATTTCTGTAACATGGAAGAGATTTAACAAAATGTAGAACAGTTGGGAAAAGGTGACGAGTGTACAATTGTAACTAGTGAGCATAGGAAACTGGATTTTACTTACTTATACTATGTAGGAGAGGTTAAACGTGGCGTGGCTGGTAAGAAAGTGCGGCGTTAAGTTCCACCGCTCAACACGCAATGTCACGAATTCGGCGTAAAGCGGAGTGTTTTGACACTACGTACTTCCGGTCTACCCGGCCCTGAGGGATGCGGACAAAAAAGAAAATAACAGTACGTAGAGAAATAATACAAGTACAACAATATTTCCTAAGCCAAAACGACGCTAAAATCTAAAATTTACGTTCTTTTCATTCGAAACTACGTTAGATAAAAAGTGAAATAGTATGGCGATTATCATTTATTATTTTTCCTTAGGTTGACAAAAGGCAGTGTTAAGCTCCGCTCAATTAACTCCACATACTTTATCATCTAGCACTTAGTGTCTGTAAATAATGATTAGTAATTTTAGTATAAAAGGGTAAAAAAAATCCAGTGAACATAACTAGCTAATTTCAAATTGGCTAGAACCTATTTTAAAATAATTCCATTTATTATATTTATAATACAATAAAAAATCGATCAATTTTCAAATTATTTTATAATTTAACATGAACTATACAAAAACCGTGAAATAGAGTATTTCAAGGTGAAAATAATGAGAAAAAAAATCAAATATAAACCACTCCGCCAATTCTTTTATAATTTATCCAACGATTTTTACAGTGTTTAAGATTAAAAATGTATAAGATTTTAATTTTGCTAGTGGCATTTTTGGCCACACTTTGTACAGTGACAGGTCACGATTCTCATACTAATAAAAGAGAAATTATTGGATGTCCCCCGGGACAAACGGAATATATGGGCATGTGTTATGGAGATAATGCACGACGAAGCGAAAGTGAACGACGAAGTGAAGGTGAACGACGAAGCGGAAGTGGCTGACTATAATAACATAGAAATCACACGAAATAATCGTTAGTCTTGAAAGTTCCTGTTCCGTCCAACATGTTAATAAATCAATTAAATGGCATTATCTAGTTTTTTTTCTGATTTCTAACGTATAATTGGAAAATTATTATTAATAAGCTTAATCTCCACACTTAGATTAGAAAATATTTTTGAAAAAACATATAAAAATTTGAACGCAGCGGGATTCCAACTTGCGCCTCTTGGATACCGTCCACACGCTCTGACCGCTAAGCCATGCGTTCTAAATAAAAATAACAAACGTATAAGAATTTCGAAGCAGCTGGTAGTAGAACATATTACTTAGCGGTCAGAGCGCTTGGACGGTATCCAAGAAGCGCAGGTTCGAACACCGCTGCGTTCAAATTTTTATACGTTTTTACAAAAATTTTAATCTCAGATTATTTGTGAAAAAAACTATTTAACTTAAAATATTTTTATTTGTGCTATTACAAATACAAATTTTCGAAATTTTGAGAGATGCAAATAATCTTATTATATATCCTTTAGCTGCCAAACAATGTTGACACCGAACCTTAGAATCTTAGAATGCTCATGTAACGTTATTTCCGGTATATTATCAATTTCCTGAATAATGTTCCATTTTAGTTGCTGCATATTGCTTAGATTAGTGTGGTAGACTACCTATTTCAGGTGACCCCTTAGGAAATAATGGTATAACGAGAGACAGGGGTTGCATGATAACCATTCAACATCCTGTTAGAAATGAGTTAACCAGGGAAAACATTTTTGGCCTGAAACTTTATCTAGTCTTGAAATTTTTGTAAATCTGGTACCAAGAATTATGTAGTCATATGATAATAATTGTTAGAGTCTTCAAACAAGCATGGGATATATATACTTTATTATAGCAGCCCATCCTACAAGGTCAGGAGTGGATGTTCATGCAAAAGATTAGTCTGGGACTAGACCAAAATTTTTGTTTATTCCCTTGTCCATTCAGGTAAAAATTCACCTCATCGCTGAACGGGATGTTATTAAGATCGTTAAACTTACCTTCTGGCTTCAATTTTTGAACTTAGCTATTCTTATAGGCTTTTAAACACAAATTCCGTTTGAAAAATTGTCGTAAAGTCACTCTTTTTGTTTAAAGCTTGACTTCTCTCACGTGCTAACTGTTGTGGATTTTACTGAATAAACGCGCTAGCTCGTTTGATGAAGTCAGTCATTCTTACAGAATCCACGAAGGATAATTGGTACTGACCCAACTGCTTCAAGCATTTTGAACCCTTCCCGTACACATTGGGCCTTGGAAATTCACTTTAATCGTATATATATATATATATATATATATATATATATATATATATATATATATATATATATATATATATATATATATATATATATATATATATATATATATATATATATATATTTGTAGAGGCCGGTTGTTGCGCAGTGTGACAGCGTCTGACTGTAAACACGACCGGTTGTGGGTTCAATCTCCACTCGGGGGAGTGATTATATTCAAATTATTTTAACTTCCTCGTTATGGTAAAAGTGCAGCGTTAAGTTCCACCACTCAACACGCAATGTCTCGACTTTAGTGGAAAATAAAGCACATATTTTTATGACACACCCGTGATTCAGTTATCAATTTCCTTGGCGATATATACTAGTAGTAAATATCTTTGTCAAGATTGGATGTAAATCTGAAGGCGTGTTCCAACGAAATTTAATCTTTATTTCTAAATATTAAATGTGGATAAAACTGAAGCGTGCTAAGATACTGATAGATTCCAAATATATTAAAATAAAATTTACGAATGTGAATGTGTAGGGAAGCACTATAACAAGATTTCTCAAAATCTTAGGTGAAAGGAAAACAAAGGATTTTACGTTTTTTCAACCACAGTTATGAGAGGTAAATTTGAAAATAAAATGATAATTCATTCATAAAGTAAAACAATGCATACTACAAATAGCTACAAATTATACTCGTTTCCTTTAGTTTTATATTGGACTAATTTTAAGTTAAACTCCACCACTCATTTTGAATGAAACTATATTAACCGGATTAATAGCGTATATTTTGGTATTCGAAAATACATTTTGGACATCTGACGTTTACACTTTACAGTAGTCCGTGGTCACAGGTAGACTCACCACCATTCACCACCATTCAGTTCTCACTAACAGTCACTGAAAATAACTTCATTACGTAATCATTCACAGTGACAACATTAAACTAGAGAAGATGCAAGAACAATAAAAACACAATAAAATTTATAAAGTTTACATATATTTTCATAACCATCTGATGTTAAAAGTAAATATACCAGTGAAGCCCAACTACATGGTATATAAATATATAGCTATTGGTTTGTCTAATTCTAGGTATTAACACACTCGCCACCGTGTCTCTCTTGTCCTGGTGGGCAGGGGCGTTGAAAATTAGTAATTGAATCTTGACCCGTCACTGTATACAGAAATGCAAACATTGTTAATAGTAAAATGAAAATTTTATACATTTTAAAACAAAGTGCCTATCGATATTCATATACAATATAAATCGTGTAAAGATTTATATAATAATTCTTCGTTGTTTTTTAAAATTATTTGCCATGAAATTTCTTATTTCACAGCGTTAAAGAATTTATATCACATTATAATTCAATTTCGAAGTTAATCGATATTCAAGTTACATATTTTGCGTTATAGTTCTAGCTTGATACTGTCTCGGCAGAAGACATTGCGCTTGATGAGAACTGATTGAAATTAGAGCGGGGAGGTAACTTCTGGAAGGGTGGACTTGTCAACGGTGGACCTGGTCTGCAGGAGGAACTTATACAAAATCCAAATAGATCCTGAACCAGCCGTTAACTAGGAGAAGTTCAGGTACCTTGGATCTATTGTGCATGAGTTCGAAGGCATCACCTGAAATTGCGCGCAATTGCGTGCCGGCCTGATAACTTGCCTTGATATATCTGCTTCTGGAGTTGAACTCCCGGACGGTGTTGTAAAACAAGTTATGAAAACCGATAAACTTACTATCGAGGATGCCAACAACAGTGCATAGTTAGACAGGTTAAGTGGGAAGGCAGACCTTTGCTATGGTTAGTATAAATGTCAGGAAGAGGAAGAAGATTTTATACCACATTAGCTACTGTAAACAAAATTTTAAACATAGTCATATATCAGAACAAGTTGATAAACACGTAATCTTAATATTTTAATATTTTTAAACGTATAAAAATTTCAACGCAGCTGGTACGAACCCGTGCCTCTCGAAAATCGTCCAAGTCACTCTGATCACCAAGCCATGCGTTCTATACCTGCGTGTGCGGAAATTTCATCCACTTGTTATATACTGATACAAATTTTTGAAATAACCATCTCTATAGAGAGATTTTTTTTAAATTTCTACTACATAAATTATTTGTAAGAGGAAATCGTTTGATAAGAGAGAATGTTATATAACGTGTTACGATTTCTTCTTTAATATGTTAGTTAGAAATCAATACCGCTGTTAAATTTTGTTACAATAATTAAATGCTTAACTGAACTGTATAAGAACAAGGTGACAATTTTTTTAATGCCACTTACTGTTTAAAGACATTGTTTTTCGAATATTAACAAGATTCACAAATACATTTTTTATTATAATATCAATATTTAATATAGATATAAAAAACCCACAGTGGCACTATCTGAATGTAAACACGATTGGTTGTGGATCCGTTTCCCAGTTGGGGAAATGAATGTATTTTATATTTATTATCATCTCTATGTTCTGATAAGATAAAACGCTGTTTAACGCCTAAAAAAAATATACAGGCAGATCTTGTATATATGAAACTCATAACCCCGAAATAGTTCTGCAGAAAGGGTACATGCAACATGTTAGTCAGTCATAAAAATAATATTTAAGAGAAATATTTCTCAAATTTAAAAAACGTAAATGGTTCTAAACCTGTTAAAAAGAGTAGAACATAGGGCAAAAAATGACGAAAAGCCGTTACAAATATATATCATTTGAACTCTTTTTTTATTAACCCATCAGTCTTCATAGCATTTGGATTTAAAAATAAGGACAAATCTTGTACAGATTTGCCCTTATTAGCCACAATTTGTAGAGCGAATGGGTACTCATATCAACATGAAGGCAGAAGATGTATGCCCTGAAGGAAAAACGAGTTTGGAGGCTATTGTTTTAAGATACTGAACATACGACAAAACACATAACAAATCGACAATCAAATACAAGACGAAAACGAACGACGAAGTGAAACCAGACGACAAAATCAAAATTATTAATATAAAAATAATTAATTTTTATTTTTTCATTATTCCTTTTACTTATTTTATAATATATTTCTTGTTTCTTATTTTGTACACTTAGCGTTATATGTAAATAAATTAATGTGTATGTAATTGTACAAAGGCAGGTTGTGGTGCTGTGGAATAGCGCCTGACTATAAACGCGATTGGTTGTGGGTTCTCGGTCTGGTAAGACAAAGTGCAACGATGAGTTCCACCACTCAACAAGCAGTTTCTCAAATTCGGTGGAAAACGAAGCACAGAGTGTCCTGACACTTGGTGCTTTCTGTGTATTCTTCTATAATATAAATATAGAGATAACCCAATATCAAAACACTTCTATAACTGACTAAATTAAGACATTACGTGTGACAAACTCAATGCCGCACTTTGTCTTACCAAAGCTAGCCCAGTTCCGGGCGCAATTACAGTCAGACACTGTGCCACTGCGCCATGACTGGCCTCAAACACTCTTTCCCTTTGAGAGGGCAGGTTACAATTTCCCTCCGCTGCTGGGTAACGTCCCGTAAAAGGCGGATATCCGGTAATTTGATATTAGGAGTAATTTGAGGAGGAGTCACGCGACGTCAGCACGCGACCAGTATCACGACAAAGATCTGCAAAATATCTGATGGTGTTTCGATTTGATGTCATGTAAGCCAGCTTTCCATAGGGAAAGCTGGCTTACACGAGGGAAAGGATGGGTGGGAATAGCCCCAACCATCCGTTCCCTCTTCTCCTTTCACTTCCTTCCCACGGCCGGCAACGCATCGACAACTCTAATGTTGTAGATGTCTATGGGCGAAGGTGACCACTTACCATCAGGTGGCTCTTCTGTGTTCCTTCTTGTATATCACTAAAATAAACATCACACATCACTTGTGACCGGTGGACACCGTATAGACAGGAATGGTTCTAGTCTTTAGCGTTATAGGTTAATCTTATTTTACTATTGAAATTTTATACATTTTTTTTAGCTTCACGCTTGTATCCCGCATATCAGGGTAGACAGGAAGTATCTAGTATCAATACACTTGGTACTTCGCTTTCCTCCAAATTTGAGACCTTGCGTGTTGAATGGCGCAATCAACGCGGCTCTTTGTCTTATCAGAGCTAGGAACTGAAAATAATTTGAACATCTTAGAGTGGGAATCGAACCCACAACTGATCGCGTTTACGGTCACACGCTGTCCCACTGCGCTATGATTAGCCTAATTTTTAATTCAAGTCAACGTTTATATTTGAATTGTGTTCCTATAAAATAATGTTCATTTTACAATGTTAATACAATCCTTGTCAAATTAAAATTATATTTTAAAGTTAAAATGATTTCTTATACCGTTACTGAAGTAGGTGAGGCCGGTCGAGGCACAATGGAACAGTGTCTGACTGTAAACGACCGGTTGAGGGTTCAAATCCCACTCGAGGGAATGATAATATATAAATTACTCCCATTTCCTCGCTTTGGTACGGCAAAACGCGGCGTTGAGTTCCGCTACTCAAAATGCAATATTTTGAATTCGGTGGAAAGCATAGGAAGGGAATGTCTTGATATTAGATACTTTTTTATATATTAAACTTGAAGCTAAAAAAGAGGCATGCTTATATTTTAATTATTTTCATGTTCTCACTCAGGTCAGCTTAAACGCGTAATTGAGTTCCACAATTTAGCATTAAGAGTCTCGATTTCGAAAAAGTGAATAGCGGAGTGTCTCGACACTAGGTTCTCTTTGTTCAGATTCATGCTTTTACCCTACAGGTTACTAAATTATTTTTATTTTATTTGACAAGATTTATATAGATTTTAAATCGAAGGGGTACGTGATATTTTTATTTGATATTTTTACGGTACGTGAGGGTCTGCAGTTCTGTTTTATATAGAATCGGATGATAGAGTCTTCACTTTCCTGTAGTTGCGGCCGGTTATAAGGGCAGTAGGATAACGTTTGACTGTAAAATCAATTGGTTGCGGTTTAATTCTCTCTTGGGGGGATTACATATAAATTATTTCGATTTCCTCGCTTTGGTAAGACAAAGCGCGGAGTTCACTCTGCTATTCAGGACACAAGCGTGAAGTTAATAAACAAATCCTTTAGCTTAAATTTATTGAGAACAGATAGACAGAAACGCAGGAGCTTCACGCTTTTATCCCGCATAGCAGGGTAGACAAAAAGTACCTAGAGTCAAGACACTCCGTACTTCGCTTTCCACCAAATTCAAGACATTGCGTGTTGAGTGGTGGAACTCAACGCCGCGCTTTGTCAAACAAACGAAGTGGACAAAGTGCGGAACTGAATTGTGCAATAAAAAATACTAAACAAGAAGAATAAAGAAAAGAACAACACGGGACATTTGTGAGGCTTACAAATAAGGAAAACCACCCGTTTCTCATTATCTATTTCTAAAGAGGAAAGACTTTAGAGGGTTTCTCAATCAACAGATGTATGTAGTTTACCTAAATGTTAGTTGGTTATTTAACAATTTTTAAAATGTTATTCCACACTTAAGATAAGAAAATTGTTTTTGGTAAAACGTATAAAAATTTAAACGTAGCGAGATCGAACCCGCGCCTCTTTGAAACCGTCCAAGAGCTCTGACCGCGTGCGCCATACGTTCTACTACCGGCTGCGTTGAAATTCTTATACGTTTGTTACAACTTATAATACGTTTTTCATAGGGTTTTTTTTTAATTATTTACATAGTTAGTTAAAATATGAATATAAATCATTTATTTATTTATTTATAGCGATTTGCCTAAAATAACTATAATAATAAAATTAATTTAAAAAAATGAGGCCGATCGCGGCGCAGAGAGGCAGCATCTGTTTAGAAACAGTCACAGGTAGACTCACTTGAACTGAGTTGAAAAAAATAGGAAAGAAAATGGAAAGAAAGAATACCAGGCTTTTACATTTCATAAATTTATCTTTACTTGGAGAAATCTTCACTCAATGCGATTACCAAGAATCCGTAAGAATCCCTATTAATTAATTACTAAATATTTTTACTTATTAATAAATTAAAATACATTAAATAAAATACAGCAAGACGCGCTGACACGCTGTAAATGCGATCGGTTGTGGGTTCGATCCCCCCACAGGGGAGTGATTATATTTAAATTGTTTTCGCTTCTTCACTCTGGTAAAAGGCAAAGCGCGGCGTTGAGTTCCACTACTCAACACGCAATGTCTCGAATTCGGTGGAAAACGAAGTACGTAGTGTGTTGACACTAGGTACTTCCTGTCTACCCTGCTATGCAGGATAAAAGCGTGAAGCTAAAAGAAATATTAATAAAATATATTTTTGACCATACAGTGATCACAGATAAAGTCAACCTGTGATAATGTAACCAGTTTAAAATAATTACAATTAAAAAGTGGAAAAACCGCTTTTAAGAATATAATTTAATTCAATATATAATAATGATCGGTCGTGGCGTAGTGTGACAGCGTCTGACAGTAAACGCGATCGGTTATGAGTTTGATTCCCTGCTAGGGGAGTGATTGTGTTTAAATTATTTTCACTGTATCGATCTGGTGAAACAAAGTGCATCGTTCAGTTCTGCCACGTTCAACACGCAATGCCAGTTAAATAATCAATAATTTGAAATGTACTGTCAATCGATATGAAAGAAAAAATAATGTTGTTATTGTTGTTATTATAATGGCTCAAATTCAGTGGAATGTGGAGTACGGAGTGTTTTGACACTAAGTACTTTATGTTTAGCCTACTATATGGGATAAAAATTTATGATTCTTTTTTTTTTAATTCTATATTTTATATTCTTTACTTATAAGTACCTTTTTATGTTTCCAGTATTTAATTATACTATTGTTTTGATGTCACTTGAAAAAGCGTTTAACGTACACTTTTTATAAAACGCCGGACTTTGTCTTACCAAAGCGAGGAAGTGACATTAAATTTAAATATAATAACTCTCCCGACTGGGAATCGAAGCCACAACCTATCGCGTTAACAGTTAGGCGCTGTCCCACTGCGCCACGACCGGACCAATTCAAAATTTACTGTATAATAAAATTTCCTTGAATTGAAATTGAACTCACTTCCATCTCAGTCACAATTAAATACAATTCCAATGTAACACAAGTCCATAACAGTCTTTGCTATATTCTGTAATCTATTAGTCGACACAAAACGATTTACAAAACAAGTTAACGTAACGCGTTTTTCGTACATTTATTGTTCTGATATGAACTTTAGTTCTATATATAGCTATATTTTTTTAATATCAAAAAAAAACATATTTCAAACTAGACGGTTTGTAATAATGTTAAAAATTTTCATATTATTGTTATCTCTGTTTGCAATACTTGCAAATTGTATGGACAAAAATGGTGATTTGTTCTTCCGGAGGAGTTTTCAACAATCGAGACGAGGTTTTACAACCGTTTGTCCGAATGGAGCCAAGAGAATCAATGGTGCGTGTCCCGAATGAAAAGTAATTAAATTTTAATAATAATTACATGCAAAATGTTTTACAATATATAACATGAATTTTAAGAAAATTAATTAACAAGCTTTGTTATCTCTGGTAAGACAAAGTGCGGCGTTGAGTTCCGCCACTCAACGCGCAACGTCTTGAGCGAATTCGGCGAAAAGTGGAGTAATATATATATATATATATATATATATATATATATATAGAAAAGTAGATAGAAAGTAAATAGAATATATGCTAATGTATTATATATTTGTAATTATTATTTGTAAATAAAATAACAAAGTAAATAATACACATCACTGTTATTAGTTAGTTAGTTAGTTAGTTAGTGTGAAATAAACATTCGTGTTAATCCAAAATGGCCGCCACAACAAAATGGTGGATTACAATTTTTACACAACTACCAAATTATTTACCTAAAAGGTGTATTAAATGAAAAAAAATGATTTTTAGAATAGAATACACTATGAAACTAGCTTGATTTTTAATATTTTTTTCATTTCTATATATATACTGTTACATTTGCTTTGTACTCCGTTAGGCTTTAATGTACTAACGGAACCTAACGCCGCACTTTGTATAACTAGTTATTACTTATTTTGGGGAGCTACTTTTGAATCTGGAATGATTCAATCCCAGCAATACATTTTATTACATATTACATTAAAAATATATATATATATATATATATATATATATATATATATATATATATATATATATATATATATATATATATATATATATATTATATACGAATTATAATGAAAATATATTTTTGAAAATCTGATGTTTTGAACTTTTTTTTCTTCAGCCTCTGATCACAAGATCAGACCTAAAGACATTCACTGTGGGACCTCCTTAAAAACACGTTACAAGCTCATATCCAGATATGGTCCCACTGGTGGTTGGTGGTGGTGGCGACCACGAACCACCAGTGGGACTCGAAAACTTTTGTTCCCCATACATTGTAGGTTCTATCGATGGTTTTAGCCACGACCGATGTCGCCTGCCCATTGAAACTTTAAGTTATTAATTTTGAGAGCTATGTGGGTGATTTTAGTTTTCCCTACATTCTTTGTACTAAATTAATATATATAAGTAAGATAAATACCTATCTAGTATTTAAAAAAGTAAAATAGAAAATTCATAAAGAAATCCTAGACCGTTCGTTCGCTTCAAGTTTACGATGGATATCGCTTTACAGAAGCAGCCGAAAATCTGGTCGAGTATTGCTTACCGATATAAAATTTCCAATTTCTACAGACCGAATTAATTTGCGTTGAAATATTTTAAAGTAAATATTCATTGTAAATCCATATTCTCGATATAAATTATTTATAGAAGTTTTATGTTATTTCTAAAATGAAACTAAATTTCATACTAAAAGTAACACGAAGAGTTTCGATTCGAATCATTTTTGAAAATTATATTCAAGTAATTTTTAGTCATGTCTAATATCAAGATATATACGTCGATATATGCCTTCCCTCTTTACTTTAATTTATACAAAATCGACATATACATTTTGCCTTACCAGAGCCAAGAAAAATATTTTTTTTTTATTTTCAGACAACCCAGTATCAAGACACTACTTGTACCCAAAATCGAGACATTGCATGTTGAAAATCAAACTCAACGCCGCGCTTTGTCTTACCAGAGCGGAAATATGATAATGAAATTTAAATAGGAATAATTCTCTGAGTGAGAATCGAACCCATAACCTCGCAATTTAGTTATGTTATATTAACAAATGTAACTAACAGTAATAAAGTTTACATTTCCTCGTAAACAGCGCCCCGTGTACTGTGCGTAACTCAGTTTAACTATACTCTAAAAATAACGGCAACACTCTCTCATTAAGCAAATAACTAGCCAGTTTGAAATTATATATTTCAAGTACTTCGCTTATTTCATATGAAAATATATATACAGTATATGTATTTATATTTTAACAAGCTAAGTAATTATCTGGAGTTTAACACCGAAACAAGTGTCGTAAGCTACGTAATGAATATTCATCAAAATATAGATATTTTTGAAAAATTTAATAATTATTTATTCATTAAAATTACTGTAAACCGTATTTATTATTATGAAAAATCCATTAATTCATTGCTCCATACCCCACTTTCCATCAAAATTGAAAATATTTGATATTGCCCGGAACGCTATTTAACGCTGCGCTTTACTTAACCTTACCAGAGCGATAGACGACTTGGAATCAAACCCACGAATCAAAATTACAATCTTAATCAGCCCTACTGCGCCCTGGTGACTTCTAAGTAGTTAAGTATGACAAAGATCAAAGACACAATGCACTTTATTCGTTACTCAACCTGTAATAAAGTCTCCAGAGACAATCTATGTAATGGACTATAATGTATTCAAATAGCAAATTATAATTTCCATTTTTCTAGTTAGTGTTCTTATGATTTATTACAATATATTTGATTTACTTAAGTGGGTTAAGTATTTTTTTAATGTTTTTTTGCTTTTCTAAGTCTGAAATAACACTTTTAAAATAGTAACATAAAGGGTTTCTCAATAAGAACAATATATTTTTAAATAAAAATAAAATATGTAATGTATATTTTAATTTCGTGCTCAATGGCTTTTTTTGATAGGAAACTTTATGTTATTTATGATTTAAACAAAATATTGTTCAAATAACCGCCACGACTTTTTTTACACTGGTGAAGAAGATCGGTCTAATTTTCGATGACTCGGTGCAGCATTTGCATGATCTTGGTGGACAATTGTGAGGACCGTTGCGAGAAATAACCGACTCACCAAACTTATCACGCAATAACTCCATTGTGACGGTCGCAGTGTGGCATGTTGCACCATCTTGTTGAAAATAAATATCGTCTGCATCGATTTCATACACTTCAGGAAAAAAAATCGTTCAACATGTCACGATAACGGTCACCATTGACAGTAACAGTACGGCCTTCGTCGTTTATGAAAAAGTACGGGCCAATGATTCCACCGTACCATAATCCGCATCAAACAGTCAATTTTTCAGGATGTAATGGTGTTTCATGAACCACTCTTGGATTTGACTCACTCCAGTATCGACAATATAGCGAGCTCAGACGGTGCACAATGACGACCATATTTAGCACGAAATGCTCTTTGAGTAGAGACAATACTTCTTGAATTTTGATAGAAAATTTGGACAATTTCCAAACATTAAGGTAACGTGAACTTGTTTTTGATTAAATGGAAAACATTACTAAATACAAAACAATACAAATGTTAAATGTTAAACAACCAAAATGGCAGCTGTGAGCTATCAAAATCCATATATATCCATATCAAAATCCATATATAGAAATAGGAATTTCGACGCAATTCCGGGAGAAGAACGCATGGCTTAACGGTCAGAGCGCTTGGAGGGTTTCCAAGAGGCTCAGGTTCGAATCCTACTGCGTTCGTAATTTTCATACGTTATTTAAAAAAATAATTTTGATAATAACTTTTTTGTAACTTCATAATTTGTTCCTAGCGCGGTGATCATAGAGAATGGAGTAAATGCTACTGCATCAACCTCCTACGTCCTCACTATATGGCCCTCCGGGTGGTAATCATGTATAATACATTTTTTTAACCCACATCAGTCACGTGTCAGACACTGTCACACTGCGTCACAACGGGCCTCAACGCGGTGATATAATTTTGAAATACATAATGAGGCAGGTCGTAACGCAGTGGGACAGCATCTGACTGTGAAAGCGATCGGTTGTGGATTCGATGCCAACTCGGCGGAGTGATTATATTTAAATTATTTTCACTTCCTCGCTCTGGTAACACAAAGTGCGGCCTGGATTTCCACCACTCAACAAGCAATGTCTCGGATTTGGTGGAAAGCGAAGTACGGAGTGTCTTGACATTAGGTACTTTATGTCCTGCTATGCGGGATAGAAGCGTGAAGCTAAAAAAATAAGAAATACATAATAAAACTTTTCTTCTCACTGCTTTTATTTGCGTATTGAGTGGTGGAACTCAACACCGCTCTTTGTCTTTACCGCATCGAGGAAGTGAAAATAATTTAAATATAATCACTCCCCCGAGTGGGAATCCACAACCGATCGCCGTTTACAGTCAGACGCTCTCACACTGCGCTACGACCGGCCTCATTATTATTTTATCTTTGAAAATATATAAAAGAGCCCGCTCGCCACTTCTACCTTCAGCGATTGTGATTCGATGACGAAAATGCCGTTTTTTACATTGACTTTAGAATTTCAGTAAATTTTATACTAACTTTTCACTCTTCAATTTAGGTAGCTAATTGTCAGGCTTTGCATTGTGTATTTTATTCTTACTAAGGAAAAAGCTTTATAAAAGTACATATATATATTGACTATGACCGCCATTACTAATGGAAAACTTACGTACTGATATGTCTTCGAGCATTCTGTGTTTGATTTATTCCTTTATATATATATAAAATATATATATATATATATATATATATATATATATATATATATATATATATAAAAATATATATATACATATATATATATATATATATATATATACATATATATATATATATATATATATATATATATATATATATATATATATATATATATATATATATAATGGTTGAAGGTTTGATTCCACTAGGAAAAATAATTATAAGGGTGGCTATTTTCTTGGATAACAGTGTGGTAAAGAACCTAGTGTCAAAATACTTTATTCTTTACTCTCTGTCCGTAATTGTATATTTGTATTGGAACTTTACTTTCCCCTAATGGGAATTGAATTGAAAACCATTTGCGTATACAGACAGATATTATTGTCTCTGAATGTACTACAATTGCCTCCAAATGTTATAAAAAATTCAATTTCTGGCTAAAATATAAACCCGTTATATAAGTAAGTGTAAAAAGTGTTTCGTGATTAAAATAAATCAACCCAATTTAAAAAAAATCATCAATTCTATGGCGTCAGTCGTGGCGCAGTGGAATAGCAACTGACTGTATGCGCTATCGTTTGTGGGTTCAATATCCATTTCCTCGCTCTGGTAAAACAAACCGAGTTGACTTCCGCCACTCAACATGCAATGCCTCGAATTCGGCAAAAAGCGGAGTACGGAGCTTAACACTAGGTACTTTCTGTCTATCCTGCTAAGCGGGATAAGAACGTGAAGATAAAAAAAGAATCAATACTATAATTTTATTCGAAAATTAATTAAATGCAATATACATATAGAAAAACTGGCTCTGAAGTATATTGACATACGTAACGTCAATTTTCCATTAGGTTACTTCCACTAGGTTTTCCGTCATAGAAAACGAATTGAGACGTTCCGACAAGTTCACACCTAATTGAATCAATATAGCCTTTTAAAGCTCTAGAATTCGAATATTTTTTTTTTGGAATAATTCAAATTATAATTAGGATACTCATATACTAAACAACACAAATTCCTCCAATGGATACCCTAATTGATAATAATTCGGTGTGAAATTTTAAATAAGCTAACTCTTGGTATTTGGTACTAATACGTAACTGAACGCAACAAATGTAATAAAAATTGTGAATTATATATTGGTTTTGGTTAGATAGATCAGTCCTAAATATTAGCAATTGAGGGGACGTCAATAGATTTTAATATTTATATTTTAAAGGAATTCATTTGTATAATAATATTTTTGAAATAATATTATTAGATGCCGGTGACAGCGTCTGACTGTAAATGCGATCGGTTGTGGGTTCTATCCTCACTAGGGGAGTGATTATATTTAAATTATTTTCACTTTCTCGCTCTGATAAAGACAAAGGTGCGGCGTTGAGTCCCATCAATCGTCACGCAATGTCTTTCAAACTTCGGTAGAAAGCAAAGTACGGAGTGTCTTGACACTAGGTACTTTCTGTCTACCCTGCTAGCGGGATAAAAGCGTGAAGCTAAAAAAAACACCTACCCTCTCTTTTTACTATGATTTGCCTTCCTTTAATCGATGGCAATATAAGTTGGCTACTAATAATCTAATAATTTTGTTTCTATGTAAATATGTTTTTAGCGATTTAAGCAAAGAAATTTTAGTGACATAACACTCCGTTTACAATTTGTTAGTCATTATGGTTTAGCTAAGAGGATGTTGAAATATCAGTTTTAGCATGGTCTGGATTTTAGTCTCTTGCTTGCAAGATGTGGCTTGTTAAGTAGCAGAACCCACCGTTCCGTTTCGTCTAAAAAATATTGGACGGAGTGTCTTGACACTAATTAGCTTTTAAAAAAATATATCTCTTTACCCTTAAATAATAAACTACGACTACCCACACATGTCACAACTACATACCTAATACCACTTGAAATAATACATTTTTTTTATTAAAAATATAAAATAAAATATCAAAAAGTTATGTTTTCAAATAAAAACTATTGTACTTGAATAAATATTGAAAAAAAAGTCGAGTGGTTAGTTCTGAAACCGCTACGGAAATTGGACATGGAAATGTTTTTTTCTAATTAATTTACTGGTTGAGCGAATAACCGTTATGTTAAAGTAGTTGGCTTGACATTTTATTGTGGTTATTGGGAGTTCGATTTTTGAGACAAACTTCATAAAAATTAATATATTGGACGTTATTTAGGCTACTCCATGCCTTTTTGTTCATCTTTAAGGTATTATAATGAAAACAAAGTGTATTTTGACCTATAAAACGTTATTTAACTAAGAGATTTTTAATATTTTTATAAAGAATAAGTACATTAAAGATGACATATCTCGGATTTCTTACGTCTTAGCTATAGCAACTATACTACGAATTCCACCACACATCGTCTGTTAGTTGACGCAAGTAGAGACCAGAGTGATTGGTCATTAGATTCTGTGTACTTACTTTGTTATTTATGGGAAAGGCAAAAACAAGAAATATATAAAAATTATACAACTTTTATAATTCTGACAACCCAAAAAAAAATTAATGGCGAAGATAGAAACATACCAGTAATGCTTTAAAAAAAATTAACATATATTAAAACTTGTCTCAGGTTATCGGTAACAAAAGCGTATCTCTACTGCTGCAATCGCTCACATATGAAGGAGTGTAACGTCTGGAACCGACATGTTGAAATATATAACAGCATCCAAGTATTGGAGATTTCAATTCTAACATTTACATATAAACATATATAAAATTAAATAAAACATATGTATTTTTTTTAATCTAAATGTTAAGACACTCCTCCATCAATCGCTTAGCTTTTTAACCAACGCTGTCAGCATTCCACTGAGTGGGAATCACCAAATTATACTCTAATCTCATTTTTTCAGTAGTAACATTTGCCCAAAATCTTTATATTAAATGCTTAATATAAAGATTTTTGGGTCATGGATCATAGCATCTAACATGCATCCATCCATAGCCAATAGGGTTAAACTACAAAGTATTACATTTATTATTACATTAAATTACCTCAACTAGTATCAAAGCTTTCCATATAATAAAATACTTTATAACTTCACCACTATAGATTATATATTTCAAAATTACAAATCATCAATCATATATAAATAACATAAATATTTCCACACGACTATAGAGCCACGTATGTGAAAGATTTCAACATACACCCCTAATGCAAAAGATCAGTCTAACGCCTCGAGGAATGATAGTTGTGTAAATCTATTCATATTTCATGGCAGATTGAATTTAGGAAACATCGATTTTAGCTTGGAAAATCTTTTTATATTTTGCAAAATTTATATATTACTAATGTTATAAATGCGATAAAGATAGATACTTGTCACTCAATCACGTGAAAACTACTGAACTGTTCTTGATGAAACTTTACAGTAATATAGTTTATATAAAAGAACATCAAAACAACTTTAGGGTCTAATATTATGTTATTTGATAAATATTTAGTAAGGTATCTAGTTATACACAAACATTTTGTAGAGCACGCAAAGGGACATGTATATGATTCTATTAACCTTTAATGTATATTTTTTGCTCATATTTTTTTTCCTTTTTTTATATTATAAAATTGTTTGCTTTATTAGTTTCTTATTTGTAAACAACAAATACGTTTTTCTCACATAAATTATAATAGAAGCTACTTTATTCAATTTCTATTTCACTCTAATACCCTCACCCCTTATTCATACGTAAAAATTATTCTATCCTTATGATAAAAAGACTATTTACCTAATATCTTACCAAATCAAAACATATTATGAGCTACATTATAAATACACGCCCAAATTTCCCAAACTGAACACTGATCCCATACACATCTCATCCATAACGTCCGAAATCCACCACAGAGGCATTATTTATTTTAAAACTATATGAATTGGCGTTTATATGAACAAGTTTACCATATTCTCTACTGATGAACAACGATAGCTATCTATTCATCAATCACAACTCGTAAGGTATCGTATCGCTCGCAGCATACTGTATGACTGAGCTCCCTCGGGCGAGTAATCGATCTAGCTGGGTAAATCAAACGTTTTATAGCGATATTGTGTATATTTTTCTCTTATATTTAATAAATACAAACTATTATTTTGTGTTAGAATCTAGTGTCAAGACACTTCGTTCTCTACCTACCGAATGTTATCTACATATTACATGTAGAGCGGTGCAACTCAACGACACGGTTTATCTTAACAAAGCTGAGAAATGCAAATGTAAATAAACATCGTTCCAGATGTCGCCCACTACTTCTTCATATAATTATATTTATTTACATCTAAACTCCCGCGTGAGGAGGAAAGAAACTAGACACTTGTGACTACAAGTGTATATGTTGTATATTTTTGCCCATTTAATGGCAGTGGCAACCTATCACTAACTTAATCTTTTTAGAAAATAAACTGAAATTAATTTTTGCGTCAAAACATGTCTCAATGTCGTATTAATGTAAAATATGTATGAATACAAGATTTTTAAAATAAAATAAAATTTTAAAATCCAATTTTAAATTTTTTAACGTGAAAAGAACAAAATCATCAAAAGTGTATCCTGAAAGGAATTTTGAAAGGAATTATGAATATTCTTACTAAAATCATAAGTTTATGCAGTTATGTAAATCTTATTGCCGTGTACCATTTCCTGTGTTTCTTCTACCGTGATTCGTCTTTTACTTTCCATACAAAAAGAAGCTTGGTTCCCGCGGAAGTGTCTAGTGTCAAGACACTCCATACTCCGTTTTCCCATGAATTCGAGATATTGTGTGTCAATTGGCAGAACTCAACACCACGCTCGTCTTACCAAGGCGAGGAAATTAAAATAATTTAAGTATAATCATTTCTCCGTGGGAATAGAACCCACAACCGGTCACGCTTCCAGTTAGATACCCACTGCGTCACGACCGGCCTCTAAAATATAGTTTTAGTGAACTCGAATATGGATAAGAAAGGGAAGTAGAGTGCTGTGACCAAAGACTGCTATAGTATAAGATCAAAACGTAGTATCTTCTGAAATTTTCTCTTAACTTGGCGCTTTATGGAGTAGTCAGAGAGAAAGAGCGCTAAACACTACGATTTTTCTAAAATGTAAATGTATTTTTAAATACTATAATATATACATTTTTATCTAATTACTTTGTCATTTGAAAATGTTTTTTTTTTAAATTTAATCATTGAACCCATAAAGAAAAAATATATTTAGTTACATATGAAAAAAAGTAAAGTAAATAGTGTGACATAATTGTAAAAATAAGTAAATTAGAAAAGAGTCTGTTATATAATAACTTACCTGGAGTAGGTAACTATTAATATTAATGTAAGTTCCATAATACAATAACAATAAGGAGAGTAAATGAAGTAAAATATATATATTTTTAAAATAAGTTTTTAGAGCAAAGTTATATTTGTAATAGTTAAAAATTATTTCACTCTGCACTGTTCTTCATATCAATTCATTTGATAACAGTATAAATAGATTGGACAAAAAAAATGTAATTCGCCATTTTGTTTTGGCGGCCATTTTGAATAACTGACATATTTATAATTGCATTGTCTTTATTAATTCAAATATAATTCAAATTTTACCCTAAGCAGATATTGAAAAGTGGGTCAAGATAGAATTGCAAAGATTCTCATATACTGACTAACTAACTAAGTTACAAACACGAAAAATTAAATAAATCCTTATAAAAGAATTTACAGACCAAAAAGAAACCCATTAGCCATTGCTTCTCAACGTACGTATTAACACTTATCAATATTACAATATCGAAAACCACAGTTTTATACACACCGCGACCGTCCTCAGTTCCCGACCCTCCGTTTATCATTCGAGCCGCATCTCAGCAATATTTGCTTAGAATAACGCCGACTATTTTACTTTTCTATTTCATATAAAATAGAGGTAAAAGTATTGAAACGTAGCTTCTATCGGGAAAAAGTGTTAGTTAATCCAATTTTACGGTCTATTGCGTTTTCTTGTTGCTCTACCGTTTTACAGTTTTCTCTTTACTTTTTTTAAATAAATCAGATTAAATTATAAGAGAGATCATCTATTATGTTACTATTTGAAGTTATTTACGAGTTGTATTGTCTTTCTGAACAAAGTATGTGGATTCGAATCGGATAGATCGGTCTTCATACAAAATGTCAGACTTCTATGTTCAGTGGGGTCACTTGTGTTGAAATTGAACATTAATGTATTTTAAAAAGAAATCAATGTATGTATATATTTTTCTTTACTTTATCTATCTTTTTAAAATATAACTAAAATATTTTGACTGGAGATAACAGAACCATCGCATGATCTCAGAACATTTGTGATCTGGCCTTATTAATATATAGAGTCTTGTTTCTTCACTTAATATGAACTGACTCTATAGTAGAGTACCAAGCGAATTATCGTTAGATACGTTTTATTACATACAATATAAAATGCATGAAATATGTAGAGAATTAGAGCAAATAAGGTCGTCGTAGTGCAGTAGAGTAGCTTTTACATTCAATTAAACGCGATTGATTTGGGGTTCGATTAGCACTTTAAAAAAAATTTAAAATTGCAGTTCACTTCTCCATACTGATAAGACAAAATGAGCCGCTTAATTCGCCACTTAACACGCAATGTCTCAATTTCAGACAGAAAGCAGTCAACGGAGTGTCTTGACATTAAGTTGTCCATGACTCTGCGATACGGTATAGAACCTGAATAGATAGCAAAATTTAAATATCAAAACTAAATTGTATTAAAAAATATTATTTTTTTTTCCTGTTTTAGAAAAATATAAAGAAATAATTAAATTTTCATATAAAAGTAAATGAAAAGACGATGAAAATCAGTAGAGCCGTTTAGTACATGATAATGTTACAAGCTAACTTTTAACGTGATATTATTCAGAGTGTTACAATGAATATTCAAAGGGGCTTAAAGCTTGTTTAATCAGCCTTCATGACGTTATTTATTTTTGGAATCAGAATATCCCTTTTTCGTTGTAAAATTGAATAAATCGTAAGATAATTCTCAAATGGGAATCTTATAGAGATTAAGTTAATTAAATTTTATTGATAACTATGGTTAGAAACATCTATCTGAATGGTTATATCTACATTTGTAACGTAATTCAATGATATGCAGATAGTGTAATAATATATAATGAAGAAATTAGGCAAAAAAATTATTCATGTTTTATTTCTTTTTTCTTTATTCTTTTTTTTTACAATGAAATATAGTTATTTACATAAGAACTATAATAAGTCATATTAACACAAAACTTTACCTCTTGGTCTCACGTCTAAACAAAATGTTGCAACTGATGTTAAAGTTTAATAATTTCAATATCTTGATACGATTGTCATAATTTCTATTGGCTGATTGGTTTGCTCTATATAATGTCTTATACGAAGCTTATTGCTGAAAGACTAAATCAATACAAAGGATAAATAATTGATACGGCAAGATATTGTATAATCAGATAGATTTGAGGTTTATAATTTTTAAATAATTTACTTGTATGTATCTTCTTTAAAATTAAGGTAAGTGTATACATGTTATTGTTCATGAGTTCGATGCCCATTGGGAAGACAAAGCGTGGTGTTCGGTTCATCACGTAACACGTAATGTCTCGATGTCTAGCAAAAGACATTCAACGGAGCTTATCCACACTAAATTGTCTCTGACTACCTTGCTATGCGGAGTAAAGTGGAAAGCTGTTTTTTTTATATTGATCTTTAAATCTATAAACATCTTTTGTTTATATATTTAAGATATATATATCTCCTACGTATATTTTTTTTGCTATAACCAACATGTCCGTACTTTTAGAGATATATGAAAGCATCTTCTTGGCTGAAGCCATCTTTACAAATACCTTGAATGCAGTATTTAATGTTAACTATTTTACATAATACATTTATTAACATATATGTAAATTCTTCTTTAGATGGTACCGAGAGACACCTGGTGGCGTACTCCGAGAGATCCGAGAAGGCGAGGGTGGAGGGCGATACAGTCTATCTTCAGATGCTCTCACCATTAGACGAGCTGAACTATCTGATGATGGCAGGTGGGCCTGTAGAGCAGCTAATGCTCATGGCCATATCACTCTACGATTACATCTGTCTCTACGCGCCCATCTGACTGTACACGCTCAACCACACACTCAGGTGAGTTGAGTTAGCGGGAAAATTATTGCAAGTAAAAGTTTTAATGTAATAAAGTACCTTATTAATAAAACAGAATTAATAATATTAAGAAAGAAACTTGTCAAAATGAACAAAAATATTAATATTTATAAAATAAATTGTATCAAAATAGTAAAATATACGTTTTTAATATATTGATTAATCGTATTGTTCAATTAGGGACTCTACATATAATGTTTCGGTTTTGAGTGGAGAGCAGGCAACGATGTCTCTTGACAGTAGGTTGTCTTTGACCATTCTGCTATGCGGACCACGGAGCTAGTTTTTTATACAACAAATTTCTTTTATAAACAAATATCATCTGATAAAGATTAATTTATATTAATATAATATATTTACATACGTTTGCTATTTCCACAAAGTTAGAAAGAAAAATAAAACATATATTTAAAGTAACTTAAGAATCTTCTTTCACACGTATTTTCGCAGTCAGCAAAGAACAATATCATTTAATATTCAAAGTAAGGCGAGACCCGTCGAAAATGGACGTGAACCTATTTGACCTGTTTTCATCAACAGCATGTATAGAAAAGCGTTGGTGTGGCCGTAGAATTGTTAATGCCATACAAATAATATATATATATATATATATATATATATATATATATATATATATATATATATATATATATATATATATATATATATATATAGAGAGATAGATTAATGTTAGAAAGAAAACATATATAGTTCCCATTGATTATTTTCCACATAACGTATAACGAAGGATCACCTTTGGAAATCCTTGAAATACAGACAAAATGAAGACTGAATAATATTTTAGTTGACTAATATTGATTTTATTGAACCTCGAACGACAATCGTCTAGATTTACTCGATTAGGTCTCCTTTTGTAATCTGTCAATTGAAAACAAACATAAATGTAACTAAAAGTTTATATATCGATGATTTAAATCAGATACAGTTATTAAAAAAAAATATTTAAAGAAAAACCGGTTTAAAAGTAAAAACAGTACGTGTTCCCATATCCGTATTCTAAGGATTCAACGAAGTAGGTTACTTGTTCAGCAAAATAAAGCCGTAGCGAGCGCTGCCTGATTGTTTAAGATCGGACCCAAAATTGTTAGTGGCTCTTGGAAGAAATTGAGGGTAACATTACTACGGATACCACTTTGCAAGGACAGGATTTTGTAAATTGTGCCTTTGGGATTGGAAAGGAGAGGGCTTCCGTAAATGTATTTGGATCAGAAATTTTTATGCACAGATCACTATTTGGTGCCATTGTAGCGTGACTGCTTGTAGGTGCTTGTTTTTGTTGCTGTAGATTATATTTGAAAATAATTTTAATAATATTTTAATATTATATGTTTTGTTGGTCTACTTGATAGATGAACTAAGCAAGTATAAATTCAGTTCTGTTCAGCCCGTTGATTTATATTCTCTTTTCTTTTCTATAATTTAGCTATTATAGCTAATATTTATAATGGTATCCCGTACACATATAATATACTACATGCAATACAATACAATCTATCCGATTTTTTTCCACATTTTCCATTAATTTTAATAAAAACCAAGCAAACCGTAGAGTCGAAACTAGTTTCACATGGGAACAGTGTGCTACTGACACTTAACAGTGCCCGTCACGTCCCTCCTCTCTGTTTGTATTACAGATCAATAAGCAGGTGAATATGACGTCTATTGTCTTATCTTTTCACTGTGGTGTGGTATAACCAAACGTTTGTTCCCCTTGTTGTGAACTCTATGTGAGTTTTTTTCTTCTTTATATTTAAGGATGTATGTCATTATAATATTGTACGTATCGAGATCTGACTGATAATAATTTTTGGGGATTTCGGGAACATAACGTATTGTCGATTTTTTCATCTCAGTTTTATTATAGAGTGTAGAGTTTTATAGTTATTTTGTAAAATGGCGATTATATTGAGGATTAATATGAGTACTAATTATATCGTTTTTCAAGTCCGACATATATTATATATATATATATATATATATATATATATATATATATATATATATATATATATATATATATATATATATATATATATATATATATATATATATATATATATCAACATAGTCGTACCGAGTGCAATATTTTTAAGAGGTGGCAAAGTAGAGAGTTGCATGTTATAATTGTGTCTCTACCTATTTATTATTTTCTTATAACTTCTTGCTCTTCCCTGCATGACAAAGAAAATTTATTATCAAGCCACAGTCTCTTTTCTATATTTTTTCCCAAAACTGTGACATAGCGTACTGGCGTAACTCAACACCGCGTTTTGTCGTGTCAGACTGGAGTAAAACACTATATACTCTAATATTGATAATTTTAAAAAGTGCACAATTTCAAATATAAACGGAGTAAACAAGCATTCAGTACAGAACAGGGATGTCCAAATCAAATTAATCTGATGGACGCCAATTAAAAGCGTGTCACTAGGATTCAGTTGGAGCTGACGTTAAAATCACGGCCGCAAACACCGCACCGTTAAATCGAGAGGCAAATACGCGTATGTTTGCTTCATTATTTATTCGGAACAATTATGGGAGCTTTTTGTTTTTGCTCGTTCACTTAATGACCTATTTACGAAAGTTCTGCGCAACATATTGGTATGTACATATATATATATATATATATATATATATATATATATATATATGAGTTTGCAGTGTGAAGTTATTTCCTGCCGGTAAAAACATTTAGTGTAAAGTATCATTTGGTTCGAGTAAGGTTATGTTAAAGTTGTTCTACTTTTAACCTATTTCGTTATTTGTTAAGGATAATTCAAAAAATATTTCTTGTTTGTAAAATCACTAATAATTCTGTGATATGTGTATAGTAAATATATGTAAATAATAATAAAAATAGCCAAGTTCGAATTCTTTTCGTTTAGGTATCATTCAGACACACGACAACGTATCAAGTCAAGTTCAAATCGTGATATATACTAGACACCAGTCGTTGCGCAATAGGAATGTTTTCATATACACGAGATGGTAGTGTGTTCGATCCCCGCCCGAGTTAATATTAGATAACCAGCACTTGTTCTTTAAAACACAATTTAATAAAGCATAATTGGTAAAAAGAATTTCAAGGACTTTTAATATCCCACTAAGTAAGTAAAACTAGTTCAAAACATAGAACATTATAACATTCACGATTTTTATATATTTTAAATGAAACTATTTTAAATGTATAAAAATCTATTTTAATTGCAATTATTTCAAAGTATATTTTCGAATACCAAAATATACGCGATTAATCCGTTTAAAATAGTTTAATTTAAAAAGAACATTATTTTTTAGATTTCGCTAAGAAAAATTAAAACTTTTAAGATAGAAATAAGTACTAACTTTTATATATAATACGTATTTATAAGCAATATACGCATAGTAGGGTAGTCAGAGATGACCTAGTATCAAGATATTCTAGTGAGACAAATCGCGGCGTTGAGTTCCCCATACAACACGCCATGCCTCGATTTTATTTAGATACATTATTTCCACTGGTAAGTACTTATTTCCAAACTCCAGAGGGAAGGGCGTTGACATGCTGACCGCTCTAACCATAATCGATGGCCACCAAGCATTGTCCCTAAGCACGGGGTCGATTAAAATTGAAACACTCAATTTGAAAAGGTCACAAGTCCAAATGCTAAACGTTTGTGTGTTCTTTTTATCCATAAAACATATGGAAATATTTTATGGAGGTTGTGTTTTCTCTCTGCATTTTAAGATTTGAATTTATTGACATACATTGCTATTATATTACGTACGTACGTAGAGAAAACCCCATATAAAATCTCTGTTCTCCGTTTTTGATGCATGTTATATTACTCCGAGTGGGAATCAAATCTAACCATCGGCAATACCTGATTGTTCTACATGTTGGAAATCCAATATACCATAACAGCTTTATTTATCATATTAAAAAAGCAGCTTCACGCTTCATCCCGCATTTTCTATGCGGGTAGTCAGAAACAACCAAATGTCAAGATACTCTGTCGAGTGTCCCCTGCCGGAAAGCAAATGTTTGTGTGTTGACGCCAACTCAACGCCGTGTGTTATCTTATCAATACGGAAAATTGTAAATAACATTTTTAAATATTATCATTTCATCGAGTTGAAATCGAAACCACGTGCCACGATGGCCTCTTACCATATTAAACGTACAACAATACATCGATGTATATAGATTTTAAAGCAAAATTTCAACAAGCCATACATTCAGCTAGCGTTACGTGTTTCATATTAAACATGATATTTGCATTAATCGACCATTATGCAGTGTAATTCACGTACTTTATATCGGTAATAAAGTTTCGGGCATATAATGAAGTATTGCTCTGTACGTTGAGATTAAAAATTCTGATAATTCATATATGAATTATGACCGTATCAAGATATTTCTCTTTTTTTATCTTCACGTTTTAATAGCAGGGTAGACGGAAAGTACCTAGTGTCAAGACACTCCGTACTCCGCTTTCCGCCGAAATTCGAGACATTGTGCGTTAAGTGATAAAACTCAACGCTGCGCTTTGTATTAAATTCTTCGCTGTACTGACTTATATATTATACTGACAGAGTCTGTCAGTCTTCAAATATCATCATGTATAGGCTGTGTTGGTATTCTATTCTTTGGTTACGTAAAGAGAAGAACTTAACGCGCATTTTAGAGGGGCCCCCTAGCCTACACTGAAAACAGATTCAGAAAAGTAAAAAATGAGTATTTGGTATATATACCAATTATTTTTAGTAATTTCTCAGTAATCATGAAATTAAAAAAACCACTAACACCTAAATTGTCTATGACGTACACTTTTGTATAACAAACGAAAATATCTAAGGTGTTAAAAAAATACTAGAAAAAAAGAAATTGGTAACAAAAGTATATATTTCAGGTTAAAAATATATACAATATTTACAATGAAGTTACATTAAATTAATTCTTTTCTAGACTTTCTTAGTGTCTGCGCGTTGTCATGGCAACCAGCCCCGCTATATCGCCACGTCCAGATATGCGTGTTGTGAAAGGTTAAGTTCTTATAAATAATATTTAGATTTATTACAACTTTGTCTATATTTGGAAAGTTTTAGAACTAAAAAAGCTTATATTATTTCATTTCCTTTTAAAATAGTTTTAAATTAAACTATTTTAACTAGATTAAACGCGTATATTTTGGTATTCGAAAATACATTTTGGACACTTGACGTTTCGAACACTTTACAATAGTCCGTGGAAAATAAAATAAAATAAAAAAATAACATTTTTAAAATTTTTATACGTTTTTTCTAAAATGTTTTCTAATCCTAAGTGTGGAATAACACTTTAAAAATAGTAAATATTGAAATAAATTAGCAATCTCTCTTGTTAAACGATTATTTCTTAATAATCTTTAAGTAGTAGAAATTTGTAAAAATCTCTCTACAGAGTTGCTAAACAATATAAATAAGTTGAAACAAAACGTATAAGAATTTCGACGCAGCTGGTAGTAGAACGCATGGCTTAGCGGTCAGAGCGCTTGGACGGTATCCAACAGGCGCGGGTTCGAATCCCGCTGCGTTCAAAATTTTTAAACGTTTTTTCTAAAATGTTTTATTATATCTTAATTATTATATCGTAAGTGATAAATCACTCACTCCTCTTGCCAAAAGTTCTCATAATAATAGATACGTGTCGCAAAATTTGAATTCCGTAACATTTAACATTACGTATTTATTAAAAATTCAAAAAGACTAAGTTATTAAATGTAATTTTATAAGTGAAATCATACATTTTAAGTATTTAAAAAAACCCGCATATAAATGTCCCTGGGAGTAATATTAACATATTATATGTATATATATATATATATATATATATATATATATATATATATATATATATATATATATATATATATATATATATATATATATATATATATATATATATATATATATATATATATATATATATATATATATATGGCAACGGAACACATCCTTCCTGTCCTGCGGTTGGACCTTTAACAATCATTTGAAAATTACTATATAATACATTCTATATATAAAACCATAATGATAGGCTATTTGTACAAAATGTTAAATTCTCTAGACCTTATTTCATTGAATTTAAATATTAAATATAGAGATAAAACACTATTTATTATTGATTACAAAGAAAACTATTTTCTAACAAAAAGAGAAAATGTAATGCTTATTTATATTGTTTATAGAATATTTTCTTAGTTATTAAAACTAAAACATTTGGATAAAATGAACACGGCGTTAAGTTCCGCTACTTAATACACGGTTGTTAGAACACAATAGAATGATAGAGTACAAGAGACCACTATCACTTATATAGGCATCGAACAAACATACAGACAGGTAAATCATAGTGTTAAAGGAGGGTAGGTGTTTTATAATAATATTATTATTGAAATGAGTTCCTTTAAGATATAAATATTAAGATGACATGACGTTTTTTTAATTACTAATTCGGGACTAAAACCCCATGTTACATATTTAAAAATAAATAAAGCTATCAGAATATTTTAATATCTGGTAGAAAGTATACAGAGTATCTGGATATTATCTTTCCGCCTAATTTTTATGATATTTTTTTTAGTAGTAGAACGCATGGCTTAGAGGTCAGAACGCTAGGACGGTATCCAAGAGGCGCGGGTTTGAATCCCGCTGCGTTTACAAAAATTTTATACGTTTTTCCAAAATTGTTTTCTAATTCCAAGTGTGGAATAACACTTTAAAAATAGTAAATATTGAAATAAAATAGCAATCTGTCTTGTTAAACTATTCTATATCTTAATAATCTTTAAGTAGTAGAAATTTGTAAAAATCTCTACAAACGTATCAGAATTTCGACGCAGCTTAGCGGTCAGAACGCTTGAACGGTATCTAAGAGGCAAGGGTTCGAATCCCGCTGCGCTCAAAATTTTTATACGTTTTTTCAAAAATGTTTTCTAATCCTAAGTGTGGAACAACACTTTAAAAATAAACAATATTAATATAAAATAGCAATCTCTCTTGCTAAACGATTATTTCTTAATAATCTTTAAGTAGTAGTATATATATATATATATATATATATATATATATATATATATATATATATATACTACGTGTTTTAGATACATTTAAGAACAATTTAAAGTAAACTTATTCAATTTATAGCAAACCTCGTTAGTGCTCGCTTCTCGTTAGAACTGCGGGTAGCTTGAACTTTTGCTATGATTTTACGGAAACTCAAACATTATATCGAAATTGTATGTTTTTCATTGAAAATTATATTCAATTTTCATAACTGAATTAAATTATTGTATTTATAAACCATTTGGTTTATATGAAAGTTTTTGGGTATAGTATAGTAGAATATTTACGTAAGCACATCGCCTGTGGAATCCAAACTCATTATATTTAATACTTTCTACTCCTTTGATTATCTTAATTTTTACACAATTTAAATGAAACTGAATTTTAAACGGATTAATCGCGTATATTTTGGTATTCGAAATTACATTTTTACAAAACTGACGCTTTAAACACTTTACAGTAGTCTACCGGTTTCCAAAAATGTATTTTCGAATACCAAAATATTGTCGATTAATCCGTATAATATAATTATCATTTATACCAAATTCAGAGTTTATAAATGTAAAAGTTATTTGAAGTATAAAAATTCTAATTTGAAGCCCAAGAGCAAGATTTGAAGAGCGAGGAAGTGAAAATAATTTAAATATAATCATTCCCCCGACTGAGGATCGAACCCACAACCGATCGCGTTTACAGTCAGACGCTGTCCCACTGCGCCACGATTGGCCTCAAAATTATTTACTAAATTATTTTATATTAATTAGTTACAAATATTTGAAAGATTGTTTAATAAAAATAATGCAAAAAGCCCGGAGCTGTCTTCAACAGTCTCCACAATTAAACTTAAACATTTAACTTGTAATCTTTTTATATATTTTCCTAATAAAAAAACTTATACTCGCACATTAAAAGCATATTTTAATTTGAAAATTAAAATCTTTTTTTCTTAAAAAGTAGATACTTTTAGCTGTAAAGTCGGAGGTCGGCCGGTCGTGGCGCAGTGGAACAGCGTCTGATTGTAAGCGTGATCGGTTGTGGGTTTGAATCCCACTAGGGAGAATAAAATATGTTTAATTATATGTTTAATTTATTTCCATTTCCTCGCTCTGGTAAGACTAAGCGCGGCGTTGAGTTCTGCCACTTAAACGCAATGTCTTAAATTCGGCAGAAAACGGAATACAGAGTGTCTTGACACAAGGCACTTCCGTCTACTCTGCTACGCGGGTAATGATTCGCACCTTCACTCTTTAACTCGCATAGCAGGGTAGTTAAAAACAGAGTAGTGTCGAAATACTCCGCTAAATACATTCCTCCCAAAACATTACAACCTTTAATTCACGATTACCAAAGACACAACACCGCGCTTTGCTTTTCCAAATAAAAATAATTTTTAAAATATAATCATTTCTTCAAATAAGAAATAGAAAAAGAACTTAAAATAGAACTCACGTAAGAAAGATTCAGGAAACAAAGGTGAGCGGTACGGGAGGTCGGGGGAGACCTCGGCTGACCTTCGAAAACACAGTATCGAAGATACTGGAGGAAGGTCATGTAAAAAGCATGAGGAGTCCCCGAAGGGCATGCGTGAAGAGGCTAATGACTGTGGACGAGGCAAAAGAGGTATACAGGGACCGTAGCGTTTGGCGCTCCGTCGTTTCCGACTATCCGCAAGGGATAAAGCGTGAACCTAAAAAAACTGTAAGAGCCCTAAAATCAACACGATCTGTCCAAACATACATGGGATACAGTTAGTTAAAAAAAATATTTTAATACAGCGTTAAAATCCGCAACTTATCTCACAATGTGTCTAAAATAAGAGGAGAATTGAATTTCATTGTGAACGAGAAGGTAAAAAAGCAGATTAAATTTAACTTTAATTTATCTAATTAATTCTTAATTTAAGGCTAATTAAGCAACTATGAGTATAATAGAATAGGTCTTACAAAGTCACCTGACATACAAACTTTGTTGGTTTATCCCTGTCACTTGGGTCCAGCGCCCTCTGTTCTACGAAACAATTGGAGCGGCCGAAAGCAAAGAGATACAACTTAATATTTAGTATTTTTCAAATGTTATTCCACACTTAAGATAAGGAAAGATTTTTAAAAAAATGTATAAAACTTTGAATGCAGCAGGATTCGAATCCGCGCCTCTTGGATATAATTTATAATATGAATTTGAATATATTTATTGTCTGGTGTTATATATATTTATTTCTTAAAAATATAAATAAAAAAATAAGTTTTATTTATCCCAAGGAGATCATTTTTTACGGCTTTAAGTACAGTAAGTCGGTATGTATTGGGTTTTTTTATAATTAAGACCAGACAAGCTACCTAGCGTGTTATCTGTTGTTAAGTAAATGAAAGTATCCATGTATAAGGCATGTATAATAACGCTTTGCTGACATTTAAAAAATAATTAGCTCTTGAAGTTTCCAACTTCTATACTATAAAAATTAATAATAAATATTACAAATAAATGTGTTTTCGAAGTGTCCTATCTACCGTCCGTCGTACCACAAAGGAATTCTCTTATTTAAAGTATAAACCTGAGTCGGATCATATTATAAAAACCAACTCATATATACATATATATATATATATATATATATATATATATATATATATATATATATATATATATATATATATGTGTGTGTGTGTGTGTGTATTATTATGTATTTTAATGACTAAAATTTTGTGTCTATTGTTGCCTTAGTGTTTTATTTCTTACTTATTTCTTATTGTATTTTAAGTGATGTAAGCGTGTGTACTATGCTTACGTACAAACGTATAGTGTTCATACCGAAGTATATATTTAAATAATTCAAAATTTAATATTGAATTTTCAATCATAACTCGATATAAAATTCTACAAGCCCTAACAGAGAACAGAAATGTTATGAGCAACGTAATCGATGTCATGGGATAAAGTTAATTTATTTCAATATCTTAAAAACTTGAGTTATACAACTTTCCCTCGGACAGTGTCAATTAGCCTGTTTATTTAGGCGCAATGCCATTCGCATTGTACTCCACTGCACTGAGCTTTGTACAAAAAGTATACGAAAACATTGCTTTCGGGCCATTTTGTATCGGAATACAACAGACATAATAGATTATTTATTTATTAAGCAGATTGTGATTTATTTTTACAATTGAAATTGCTTTAAATAATGATAATAAATAAGGTATTAAATAATATTATAATAATAATATTGAATAACATACATACAACGTCTCACTGTAAACGCGATCGGTTGTGGGTTCGATCCTCTACTCAGGGTACTATGTGTAATAACACTGTACACAAAAGCACATATCAGCTTAACGCTTTTTCCGCATAGCAGGGTATTTAGATACAACGTAGTGTCAAGACACTCCTTTGATTGTCTTGATTCTTCCTATCAGAAATTTAGACATTCCGTTTTGACTGACGAACTCAACGCCGTGCTTTGTCTTACCGGCGTTAAATGAAAGTAAATTTTAAAAATCATTCCTCTGACTTTGATTCGAACCTATTAGGTGTTTACAACTAGAATCTGTTCCACTGCACCACGATGACACATATCACATTAAATTCATCAATGAAATTCTCAATGAAGGAATAATGCGTAAACATAAAAAAATGAGGTTTTCACTACCAAATCAATATATTGAACTAAATTCGATACAATTTGATAAATTCAGCTTCACGCTTTTATCCCGCATATCAGGGTAGACAGAAAATACCTAGAGTCAAGACCAGAGCGAGAAAGTGAAAATAATTTAAATATAATCACTCCCACGAGTTAGGATCGAACCCACAACGCCTCGCCAACGTCACACGACCAGCCACATAAAATTTCAATTACAAAAAATACAATTAGAATATACATATTTCTTTTCATATATCCACAGGTAGTGAATAGTGGTGGGACAGCGGTGATCAACTGCACCTGGGCTGGTTGGCCGGCTCCTCGCTTGGAATGGTTTCACAATGGCATACCGATATCCGGGGTTACCGGTGGAAGGCATCGCGTGCAAAGCAACGGGGAGCAACTGGTCATTGCGTCGGTACACCGATCTGATAAGGGTGTTTATCAGTGTGTGGCCAGGAATGAACGGGACTCCGCTCAAGCTAGCGCAGAAATTAGATTGGGAGGTGAGTAAAGGCCAGATGATGATGGTGATTATGAGCTTGTAGGTAGCTAGGTATTAATATTTTTCTGTATTTTAGATCCTATTATATTTATTTATATGGAGGTTATTTTTGGATTTTCATAAATTATCCTCAAAGGCTTTACACATGTATGAGAATTTCGAGCTATGTTAAGTTCGAAAAGTATTGGAAATTATTTTATATTTATAATTAAAACTATGCAAGACACAATATCAATCTTTTTTTGTTTAAATAAAAAAGAAAAAAAGGATGTGTGAAGACGATTTTGTGGCAGTTTTGTATTTCAAGTATTTAGAAAGATTATCAAATTAACAAAAGCACATTTTTTTAAGAAACTGTATTTAAAAGATTAAAGCCAGTTAATCACCCGAAGTAATAATTATTCTATGTAATTATTGTCATTTCTTCCCTTTGGTAAAATAAAGCGAGGCACTGAGTTCTTCCACTTGAAGTGAGAAGAAAAATATTTATTTATATAATTTTATATACATATATAATTATATGACTTAGACACGGCTCCAGAACTCCAGTACACATTCATCGAGCAAGTCCTTAGACCGGGGCAAGTGGTGACCCTCAAATGCTCGTCCGCTGGGTCGCCGCCGCCGCACTTCACGTGGCTGTTAGATGGGCAGCCTGTCAATACTATGGCCAGGCATAGGTATTATATTATATAATATTATCTATAATTGAATATTGCTAGAATAAGAAAATATTTTTAGAAAAACGTATACAAATTTTTATTTATTTTTTTAGCTTTTATCCCGCATAGCAGGGTAGGCAGAAAGTACCTAGTGTGAAGATACTCCGTACTTCGCTTTGCTTCGTGTTGGGTGGTGGAACTCAACGCCGCTCTTTGTCTTTACCAGAGCGAGGAAGTGAAAATAATTTAAATATAATACCTCATATTTTGTATACGTATATAAAAATTCCGCCGGTCGTGGCGCAGTGTGACAGCGTCTGACTGTGAACGCGATCGGTTGTGGGTTCGATCCCCACTTGGAAGAGTGATTATATTTAAATTATTTCCACTTCCTCGCTCTGGTAAGGACAAAGAGCGGCGTTGAATTCCACCACTCAACACGCAATGTCTCGAATTCGGTGGAAAGCGTAGTACGGAGTATGTTGACACTAGGTACTTTCTGTCTACCCTGCTATGCGGGATAGAGGCATGAAGCTAAAAAATTATATTAAAACAACAAAAAAATAATTTGTCGTAAATGTAATAAAGTTTCGACGCAGCCTGATATAGAAACCAAAGTTTAGTGTTCAGAGCACTTAGAAACCCGCTGCGTTCAAGTGTTTATACGTTATTTAAAAATGAATATATTCATTACGTCGGCGTTTAGTTCCGCCAATTACCCTTTTATGTTTTTAAATTGCACAAAAATTGATGGAGTACCTTTCCACTAGCTTCTCTGACTACCCAGCTATGTGAGGAAGTAACACTATTAGACCAATGGTTTGGAGTACGATCCCGACTCTGAAAATACTTTATAGAAATTATTTCCCCGTTAAATTATGTTACTTAATGAATGAATGTTATAATTTAATAATAATATTAATATTTTTATTTTAGACCTATATATATATATATATATATATATATATATATGGGGCTCCCGCTAGAATGCTTTATTAGCCAATGCCAAAGAAAACCAATGTTTGTATGTACAGTGTTTTACTTTTTTTATAGCTTCACGCTTCTATCTCGCATAGCAGGGTAGACGAAAAGCACCTAGTGTCATGACACTCCTTACTTCGCTTATCGCCGAATTTGAGACATTGCGTGTTGAGTGGCGAAACTCAACGCCGCGCTTTGTCCAATGTATAATTCAATTTTAACTAAAAAAAATATTTGATTCCTCTTCTATCTGTATTAGCATTTGGTCTTAAAAATATTTAAAAATGTAAATTTTTTAATGTATAAACTGAAATATTCTACTTGCATTTTAAAACCTATAAGTGTAGTCTGGCGAGCCGAGAGTGCGGTGGACGTGACAGCATCTGTTTGGAGTTAAAATTAAATTTACATTAAAATAACGCTATTAAAAGTATTTCTGATAATCTCAAAATATTATTTACTTATGTTCGCTTGAAACCTGTCATGGTGCAGTGGGACAGCGTCTAACTGTAAACGCGATCGGCTGTGGGTTCGATCCCCACTCGGAGAAGTGATTATATTTAAAATATTTTCACTTCTTCGCTCAGATAAAAGACAAAGTGCGGAGTTGAGTTTCACCAATCAACGCGCAATGTCTTGAATTCGGTGGAAAATGAAATACGGAGTGTCTTAACACTAGGTACTTTCTGTCTATCCTGCTATGCGGGATAAAAAGCTAAAACAACTTTGTATCGGATATCATTTAATAATAAAAAAAATGTTCCTGATAAGTGTATTGTATTGTTTTCATTTACCAGGTTTACAAAATCAATTTTCACGCTTATATATATATATATATATATATATATATATATATATATATATATATATATATATACATAAGACACTACTTTGAAAGATTCGAACACTACAGTAAGCCGTCATAGACTTCATAGACTCTAAGTTTTATTTATATTTAAAATAGTTACATTTAAAAATTTTATAAACACATTTAAAAATATCCTTTATAATAGTTTTATTTAAAAATATAATAAACATAAAATTAATAAAAAAATCTAATATAAAACCAAATTCCAGGTACAGTATAGAGCAGTTTGCAACCAAAAGCAACGAGGTGGTCAGCTATCTAAACATAAGTGCAGTGCGGTCTGAGGACGGCGGACTTTACACTTGTAGGGCGGCTAACTCGCTGGGCGCTATCGAACACACTTCTAGATTAAATATATATGGTAAGTATTATTTATTAATTTCTCCTTTGTAGGGAAATTTAAGATAAATTTTAGGGGAAGTAGGAGTTGAGGTAAAAAAAAAACATAATAATATTTAAAAGCGAATATCTGGTATTTGCTTGAAATTAATCTAAGGTGTCATCCGCTCTAATAGGGCAGAGGATAAGCAGCGAAGGGATACTGTTTGCCTCAATTTTGAGCTTGAAACCCTCAACTTTGACTCTGCGTAGTATCTTGAAGGCTCTCGTCGCCAAGCTTACGGTAGATTGGGGGGTTCGCTTGGCCCGGGCCCGGAGCGGAGCGCCGTGAGGTTCTAATCGGTATACCGACGGTCTTTTCCGGTCTGGAATCACATAACCGGTCTCGAGATGCCTAATTTTTTGATAATTTTTTTAAGCTTCACGCTTTTATCCCGCAGGCAGGGTAGACAGAAAGTACCTAGTGTAAAAACACTCCGTACCTAGCTTTCCACCGAAGTCGAGACATAGCGTGTTGAAATTCAACGCCACACTTTGTCTTTTACCAGACCGAGGAAGTGAAAATAATATAAATATAATCACTCCCCCACGTGGGGATCGAACCCACAACCGATCGCGTTTACAGTCAGACGTCACATTACGCCACGATTTTATTATGTTTAATTTGTTATTGCACACTTGCGATAAGCGAAGTTTCTATCTGTTTTTCCTAAGAATTCCTTGAAATTACTAATAACACGTTAAACGTGAACAAACGTTAATTAACCGTAAAGTCATTTGACCCTCCGTTTATTAAATTAACCGGATGTAATTGAGCAAAATAAAAGCTTTGAGGCATGTCCTTTGAATTCAAAAAAGAGCTTCCAATTTACACGTGGAAGGTAACACAGTGTTATTTTGTTTCGTTTGTTATTTATATCCGAATTGGTTTACTGAGAAATTGACGCTTCTTGGCGTTCATGGTGATTGTAAACGCAATGGTCGTGTATTCGATGCCCACACAGGGGACCGATTATAGTATAAATTATTAACATTTACCTTTTTCTTGTTTTTACGCTATCATCCCGCATAGCAGGGTAGACAGAAAGTACTTAGTGTCAAGACACTCCGTACTTCGCTTTACACTGAATTTTAAACATTGCGTGTTAAATAGTGGAACTCAACGCCGCACTTTGTCTTACCAGAGCGAGGAAGTGAAAATAGTTTTAAATATAATCACTCCCCCGAGTGGAAATCGTACCCACAACCGTTGGGTCGCGTTTACAGTCAGACGCTGTCCCACTGCGCCACGACAGGCCCCAACATTTACCTGATAAACCTATAATAAGCTGACATTGTAAATAAAATGAATAAAAATGGAAAACGAGGTGTTTACTCTTTAAAACCTTTATAAGATCAAGTTTCCTTAGCACTGTTCGCCATTGTTAAAATTAATAAATATTTTTTTTTTTACAAAGTAAATTACTTTTTTAATGATTGGTCGATTGTTTGGTATTGGATTCGAACTGACGTCTCACGCGTAAACATATTCGTTACTGGGCTTTAGGAGTGTTATTTGTACAATGATATAATCATTGAAAAAACGTATAAAAATTTGAACGCAGCGGAATTCAAACCCGCGCCCCTTGGATACCGTCCAAGCGCTCTGACCGCTAAGCCATGCGTTCCGTTTCTTCAAACGTTTTTTCAAAAATGTTTTCTAATACTAAGTGTGGAATAACACTTTAAAAATAGTAAATAATAACATGTATTTTTTTATCCCGCATAGCAGGATAGACACGGTTAATTCTGTAAAAAAAGTATATAACTACTATAATTTAATTTATGTTAAAAATAAAGAGAACAAATAATTTGATTAATTAATTATTTCCCAGGACCGCCGTACGTGCGATCGATTGCACAAATTAGGGCTGTGGCTGGAAGGGAGTTGATACTTTACTGTCCATATTCCGGATACCCTATCAGGTGAGCTCTATATACACATCGTGATGACAAAATTTAGACTGAAATATATATAATAACCCATGATTTCAGACAAGCATGTTATAAATACATATATTTTTATTTAAGGGTTACTATATTTTCATTTGTTATTAATAACTTTTATTTATATTTATAAAATTAAATTAAATTAAATTTTATTTATTTATATATATATATATATATATATATATATATATATATATATATATATATATATATTTCTTAATAATTTTTTTTTCAATATAACTGAATAATAGAGTGGGGAAATGGAAATATATTTATTTAAATATCTATTTAATCATTCCATCGAATTGGTATCGAACCCACAACCAATCGCGTTTACAGTCGCATGATGTTTCACGGCGCTCAGATAGCTTCTTAGGCTTAAATATTAGCATTATAATTAAAACAATTCTATATAAAAAATAATATTCAAGCTTAATCGTACAGCAGGGTAGTCGGACTACCAAGTGTCAAGACATTCTGATGACTGATTTCCGACTGAAATCGAGACATTGCGTGCTGAGTGCGAACTCAACGCCGCGCGTTGTCTGAATATAAAATTGAATATTATTTTACTTAAAATAGCAACTACTAAGAGAAATAGTCCTTCTTAAAGCTGAAAAGCGATTTATTCTTAACTTACGCCATTAACAAGATATTTTAAAGATAACTAACTAATAAAAAAGTCATTTCAATAGATTTATTGTAGAAATTGTAATATTGGTGAGCGTTTACGTCATCTTTGTAGTTTCTTTGAGAGACATTTCTTTGACAAGTCGAAGTCAGTAATTCGATAAGACACTTAGCAAAGTTCCATTTTATTTGCAACCGTCAAGGCAAAATGGTATAACTAATGTTCTTTTTTTTTAATTTTTTTTTGTGCTTTTTGGATACCGTCCTTGGTTAAAGCTAATGCAAGTGTGTGCGAGCAAAGTGCCGGAAGAAGCCAGAAGTCAAACTTTTATGTTAAACTCATTTTAAAATCATTAGTAAAGTGAATTTTATATTTTTGACAATAAAATGCTTTAGAGATATAGGAAATGGAAGATATGTTAAAAATTATTAAATTTAATTGTTATTAAAACAATGTTTAAAGTCTTTCACTCTCCCAATAACATATAGGAATAAGGAGTGTTTTTTCTCCGCAAGGCTGTATAATCGGACAAAACCTAGTGTCAAGACACTAGCTCTCTATCTTATTTTTTTTTATTATTGTTTTTTTTTGTTTTACCTTCACGCTTCTATCCCGCAGGGTAGAAGGAAAGTATCTCCATATCTAAAGGCACTCCGCACTTCGCTTTCCCCCGAATTCTAATTACATATTAATTATCATATTATTCATAATAGAATATTAGTTCTAAAACAAAGTTTTACGTAATAATATCTTTGATTTTCGCAATTTTTATACATTTTAAATGAAACTATTTTAACCGGATTAATCGCGTATATTTTGGTATTCGAAAATACTACAGTCTACCTGTGACCACGGACTACTGTAAAGTGTTCGTAACGTCAGGTGTTCAAAAATATATATTCGAATACCAAAATGTACGCGATTAATCCGGTTAAAATAGTTTCATTTAAAAAGTTATACCTTTTATACTTCGTAATCTTTCGATATTGACCTAAGTCACCAAAGTAATAACGAACATTATACATCTTATCTCTTAAAACTCACTCCAATACATTGAGTTAACTCGGATTTATGATGGAAATATAAAAGCCACGTTCAAATTTATGTTTGAATAGCTTTATGATTTCATATTATAATTTTACAAGAAAAATAACAAAACTTGAGGTGCAGTGTTTAACTATAATAACGATCGGTTGTAGGTTCAATTGTCAATCGGAGGAATGATTAAATATATTTTAAATATATTCATTTCCTCGCTTTGGTAAGACAAAACTCGGCGTTGTGTTCCGTCATTCAACACGCAATGTCTTGGAAATACAGCGGATGGTGTATTGACATTAGAATCTTCCTATCTACCCTGCTATGCGAGATAAAAGCGTGAAGCTAAAAACACTTTTTAAAAAATTGAATGAAAAAAATTTAGATACACATTTAATATATTTATACTGCTGCTGCTGATTTACAGATAAATGGAAATAACTAACATGTTCCTTAAGTATGAATTTAATTTTAAAATAATAACCTATTTTAATATAAAAGAAGGAAAATGAAAAAATATATTTCTTAGCAATTTCTTTTATATTTCAGTTATCGTAATGGTTTTTTCATAAATTTGTTTGAAATCTTCATCTGAATGGATAGGCAGGTTTACATCTAAAAGGGGGGCAGGTTTATATCTAGAAGTAAGGCAGGTTTACATCTAGAAGGAGGGTAGGTTTACATTTAAAAGAAGGGCAGGTTTACATCTAGAAGAAGGGCAGGTTTACATCTAGAAGGAGGATAGTTTTACATCTAGAAGGAGACAGTACACTCTATCATTGTAGGTTCTATTTTTATGCTGGAGTCTTTATTTCTAATATTGGACGTGATTTGGACTATATTTTTAATCTTGTACTTCGACGTTATTGGAGTCTTGTGTAGCCACAGAGTAGAGCAATTGACATTGTAGAGTCACTAATAATTAGGTTTCTTTACAATTTTTTTCTAATTTAATTAGAGTGTTCTGAGTAAAATATGATTCCTAAGTTTTAGCTTTTGTATCTATTAATGATTTTTTTTAGCTTCACGCTTTAATCCCGCATAGCAGAGTAGACAGAAAGTACCTATTGTAAACACACTCCGTACTTCGCTTTCCACCGAATTCGAGACATTGCGTGTTGAGTGGTGGAACTCGACGCCGCTCTTTGTTTTAACCAGAGCGAGGATGTGAAATTAATGATTAAGATGCTAATTTATTTTTCCATGATTACATATTTTTAAATTTCAATATTAAATAAATGAGTAGCGTCTTGTTTATTTTTGGGAGTTCGAATAAAAATTTCTCCACTCTGATTAGGTACAGAGCAGCGTTCAGTTCCGCCAATCAGACACATAACGTCTCAATTTTGGGCTATAAGCCTTGACAATTCTCTCTGATACCCTGCTATATAAAAAAAGTCTGGATTAAGGAAAGTTATACAGAGTAATTATTTTCTACAGCTCCGTCCGCTGGGAGCGTGATGGTAACCAGTTAGAATGGGAAGCGTCTGGAGGTACAGGTTCAAGCCCAGGTGTGGGCGTGAGTGGGGCGTTGCGCCTAGCGCGGGTTGAGGCGAGTAGCGCGGGCGCATACACTTGCAGTGCAGTCGGACCACACGGAGAGATCGCTAGAAGGGAATTACAACTTATTGTTAGCAGTTAGTATAATCTTTTTTAATAATTGATTATATATTCTTTTACAATACTCAGTTTTTTTGAAAATAGTGAACTATATTTCTTTTACATATATAAAAAAAATAAAGGCCGGTCGTGGCGCAGTGTAACAGCGTCTGACTGTAAACGCTATCGGTTGTGGGTTCGATCCCCACTCGGGGGAGTGAGGATATTTAAATTATTTTCACTTCCTCGCTCTGGTAAAGACAACGAGCGGTGTTGAGTTCCACCACTCAACACGCAATGTCTAGAATTTGGTGGAAAGTGAAGTATGGAGTGTGTTGACATTAGGTACTTTCTGTCTACCCTGCTATGTGGGATAAAAGCCTGAAGCTAAAAAAAAAATATAGAAATAATTGTACTAAAATTCAAAGACGGCAAGATTTAATACTACTACGTTACTAGTAATTTTTATAAGGTATTTCTTTATTATGTACACATACATTATATAAATATTAATTAAACTGACTTAATTATGACCTATTAAAATCCTATGGTATTTACTTCAGATCCACCGGAAATAGAGCCTTTCTCGTTTTCCGCAAACCTCCAAGAGGGTAAGCGTGCGCAAGTGAGTTGCAGTGTGGCGTCCGGTGACATGCCGGTACGGTTTGCATGGCTCAAAGACGGCTCGCCTATACCTGCTGATTTACAGGTTAGTTGAAATAACTAACATGTTCCTTAAATATGAATTTAATTTTAAAATACTAACCTATTTTAATATAAAACAAGGACAATGAAAAAATACATTTCATATAGAGAAAATTTTTCTTAGAACAACTTAGTGTGTACATACTGAGGTAGAGATATCAATGAAATCCACGCTAATCGTTAGGTGGAAGAGCGGGGCGCTGATTTTTTCAGCAACCTCGTTTTCAAGGAGGTGTCAGCAAGACACAGTGGCTCTTACACCTGTGTAGCGTCGAACAACGCGGCCAAAGTTAACTATACCGCGGAACTCGTGGTCAAAGGTAACATGAATGACCTTGCACCAACCGTCACCGGTAATTGCACCCAACACGCCAAAATAAATAGCGCACGCTTTGCACAGGACACCTTTTGTTGATTTTGGGCATATTTTATGATAGAGAATAGATATGTCCAACGCGTTGCAGTGAGAGGAGCTCGGATTTAGACTTGAGGGGCTCTTTTTAATCCATTAACATCCCCCATCCGAGCTCCTCTCTCTCTACCAAAGCATTTATAACCACGAAAATATTTTTAATTGAAAATTTGTCTTTTGAAACTCTTTGAGACTTAAGCTTCATTTCAAATGTACAACGTTTTTTTTTGTTCTGCATCAATGGATTACAGATGGCTTTAAGGAACGGGTAATTCTCTCGCACTATTATTGATTTTTTTTTTAATTTTTTTTTGTGTTTAACACCGGAAACGTTGGTGATGAGAAAAATTAAAAAGTTATTATTAAATTATATTTAAAATATATCTAATTAGCGTAGATAGTTTAAGCAATAATTATGTTTTTCAAGTTGAAATGTTAATAGCATTTTCAGCAGCTGGACTACGTGAGTATATTCTTAGACTAATTTTAACTGGAAAGGTAAAAACGATCTCGGCCTAGTTTTACAAACGGAAATAGAAAAGAAAATGTAGGACCAAGGTGTCATTTTAAAATGGAGACTTTTTAAAATATGTTCACTATACCCTGTACAAGTTAACTTGATCTTTTTGACCGACAGTCCGAAAAAAAATTTTCTGATAACAATATTTCTTAATATTTCTAAATTTTTTATTAAAAATTTACATCTGTCGAAAAGATCAAGCTAACTTGTACAGGGTATAACAAATTCTTTTCAGAAGAATATGATTCCTAAGTTTTAGGTTTTTCTGCCAATTAATGAATAAAATCCTAATATTTTATTACTCTATTATTACATATTTGAAATAAATTAGTTGCAATTGTTTATTATCAGAGCGCAGTGGTTAAGTGTTAAGTGGTAAGTTTTGTTGAAATTAAGAAAAAAATCAAATCTTTCTCCTTTCTGACTTAAATTGCAATCCACAAGACTTAATTTTGACGATACAAACATTAAAAAGGACCCCCGCTAACATAGGACTCCTCTGATCCCTAAATGAATCATTAATTTTAATTAAGAAATATTTACATGCAATTTGTCGGGTGTTGAAAATCATAATAAGTAATATATAATAATTATTGGATAGAATAAGATCTGAAAAATTCATGGCCGTTATGAGTCGCGATTTCATAGAAACCCTTAGACCTCGACCTTCAGACCCTTAGAAGAGGACCCTAAGAAAAACAACGATATGGTGTTAGGCTAGACATGTAAGGAGTGCAACATCTTTATAATATAGTTTTCCAATAAATAATCTACTATTTACAGGAATTAGTTAAGTACAGCTAAAATAAACTAAATTTCAACAAAATATTCAGGGTATGTATGAATAAAACGTGACGGAAATAAAGATGGCCCGTAACGGAAAAACGTTCCAATTATTTTAAATTGCCATAAAATTTCTCCTATTCGCAAAAACATTAGAAAACTGTAAATACAAGAAAAATATATACCTATTAAATTAAAATATTCCAAATACCAATAATATAATATTCGTACATAAAATACGGTTTCTATACATTTCCGGCTCAGAAACTAGTTAGTACTGTTAGTTACATTAATAGACAGCAATGGTATTTTTTTTCGAATAAATTTCTTTAAACTTATTTTATTTAAATTAAATTTACAATATAAATGACAAAAAACATAACAATATAAGATTCTTTTTTTCTCTATGAGAAATTAAAATCTGTATGATTTCATACATAAATACATACACCAATAAATAAATTCTAGTATCTGTTTGTATATATTAAAATAACCGCTTTTGACTAAACACATATATATATGTATACCAAAATGATATATACTATTAAAATTACATTTTTTGTCTGACTGTCTGTTTGTTCTGACTAACCTCTAGAATGGCTTGACCAATTTTGATAGAATTTTTACTGGGAGATAGCTGATGTAATATGTAGTAACTTGGGTTGTAATTATATTACGATTATAAAGATCCAGGCAATAACTTGCCTGGATCTTGCCTGAATCAACTTAAATTTAACAATTTAAGTTGATTATTAACACAAGTAAAACACTTAGGATTAGAAAACATTTTTGAAAAAACGTATAAAATTTTTTTTTTTGAACGCAGCGGGATTCGAACTCGCGCCTCTTGCATACCGTCCAAGTGCTCTGACCGCTAAGCCATGCGTATCCAAGTTGGACGTGGACGTTGGACGGTATCCAAGAGGCGCGGGTTCGAATCCCGCTGCGTTCAAAATTTTTATACGTTTTTTCAAAAATGTTTTCTAATCCTAAGTGTGGAATAACACTTTAAAAATAGTAAATAAGTAAAACACTATTTTAATGTGATAAAGTTTTGTTATTGTTTGTAATATTTTAACGGCTATTTGCTTATTTCCTTGTATTTAATGTATTATATTTCTAGTATAGGTATGTATATTGTTATAGTCCTTAATTATTGTGTTAATTTTAATTTTTTTATATTCGAAATCTAAATAAAGAAGAGTCAAAGACGTTAATTATCTTTTAACTAACATTAAAACTGTTAAGCCAAGTGGTTGCGGGTTCGATTGCCATTGTCACACAACAAGAGTCGATTTCGGAAAGTTATCTCTCACTAAATTTGAAACTGTAAAAAAATTAAACACCTAATTGGCAACTGTGTGTGCCATTAAGTTACCTATAATTAATATAATTAATATATACATTTTAAATGAAACTATTTTAACGGATTAATCGCGTATATTTTGGTATTAAAAAATACATTTTTGGAAACCTGACGTTTCGAACACTTCCAGAACTCCGTGGTCACAGGTAGACTAGCTATGGTTACTGCTGCTGACTGCGAATACTAAAATATATGCGATTAATTCGATTAAAATAGTTTCATTTAAAATGTGTAAAAATTTACAATATAATACATACATAATATAATTTAATATTAAACTTATATTTAAATAAGTTAAATTACTTTATATGTTTACAAAAAATAAAATTAATAATTATTAAACATATACGCATGCCGCAGTCTCCCCCAAGTGGATTAGGGAGCCGTCAGACGTGGCGGTGTTGGCTGGGGAGCCCTTAGCGCTACATTGTCACACAACCGGCTCGCCCACGCCTCACACTACGTGGTTGAAGCAACGAGGTTTGTTATATATTGATCATTGTTGGCTGACGATTACAGATTCAAATATTATAGAAACAAAAATAACCTTTTGTTTTCAAGGTCAACCCTTGAAAAGTGTTAATAATACTGAAAGGTCACGTAAAAATCATGAGGACACCCCGAAGAGCATATATGTAATGAATGTGGACGAGGCGAAAGAGGTATACAGGGACCGTGGCGTTTGACGATCTGTGTTTTCTGACTACCCCCCAAGGGATAAAGCGTGAAGCTAAAAAAATTATTGTAAAGTGGATCTTGATCGTGGGTTTACTCCAAGCTCTGTGAAATTATTATATTTTTAATTATTTTCATGTTCTCTCTCTGGCAATGTAAAATACAGCGTTGAGTATCACCTGTCCATAGGCAATGTTTCAAATCCTGGCGAGAACTGGACAATGGAGAGTCTCGACACTAAGTTTCTCTCTCCCTACCTTACTTGCAAGAAATTGAATTATTATAATATATTTTCTTCTCGCCAGCTCTTTTTAGCAGAAGTTCCAAGCCAGTGGTAGCTTCCTATGTGACTGACAATACTGACACTTTAAATTCATTTACTTCGGAATCGCTTGTTAACAGCCTATTTGATAAGAAATATTTTGAATTTCAGCTGGCTCAGCATCTGACTTCACTCCATTAGTGAATTTGGGTGGCAGGTTTCAATTTCTACAAAACGGCACGCTATCCATCGAAGCCGCTTTACCCTATGACGAAGGTTATTATATGTGTAAGGCTGAGAATGGTGTTGGAACACCACTGTCCAAGACTATCTTCGTCGCTATAAATGGTAGGTCTTTTTGTTTATATATATATATATATATATATATATATATATATATATATATATATATATATATATATATATATATATATATATATATATATATATATGTGTAAGGTTAAAGGTTTATGATATTGTTTTTGATTTTGTCAGTCAGTGATCTTGTGTAAAATTGCTCAAATTTATTTTCATTCCTTAGTCTGTTGTGAGGCCGGTCGTGGCGCAATGGTACAGCCTCTGACTGTAAAACGTGATCGATGTTGGTTCGATCCCAACTGGGGAGTGTGATTATATTAAAACTACTTCCACTTCCTCGCTCTGGTAAGACAAAATGCGGCGTTGAGTTCCACTACTCAACACGCAATGTCTCGCGGAGTACGGAGTATCTTAATACAGACAATAAGTGTCTGCTATATGCGGGATAAAAGCGTGAAGCTAAAAAGCTAAAAAAATTATAATAATAAACGTTTGAGTTCTTTATGACGGTTATGCTTCATACTGAGGACGCCTAGCTCTTTGAAAAAATAAACATATCGAGTGTTTTAGTTATTTGACGTTCAAAAAATGAAGCATGTAACTTCTTATTTTGAATAGAACTTCGTGACTTTGACTTTGCCCTATAATGCAAAGCAATCACAAAATACAGACATAAAATTAATTTTATTTATAAAACCTTCCCATTCATCACACTCCTCGCTGACTATAAACAGAGCCAGCCCGGTTCGAGGTCACATCTCACAACGTGTCAGCGCGCCGCGACGCCGGCGCCACGCTCTCGTGCGAGGCGCGGGGTGACGCGCCGCTGCGGCTGACGTGGTCGCGCGACGGGAATCCCCTAGATCTCACTACTTATAGGTAAGATTTTTGAAAAACGTATAAAAAATTGTACGCAACGGAATTCGAACCCGCGCCTCTTGGATACCGTCCAAGCGCTCTGACCGCTAAGCCATGCGTTCTACTACCGGCTGCGTCGAAATTCTTATACGTTTTGTTACAACTTATTTATGTTGTTAGCATCTCTGTAGAGAAATTTTTACAAATTTCTACTACTTAAAGATTATTAAGTAATGATCGTTTAACAAGAGAGATTGCTATTATATTTTAATATTTAAGTGTGGAATAACACTTTAAAAATAGTAAATACTATTATAATATATATAAGTAATTTAGATCAACTATTTATAAGTCTAGATCCAGATGTTTTTATTAAAACCCTTATAATTAATAGAACTAACGTGTGTCGTTTGATATTTATTTATTTTTTTGATTCATTTATCTATTTTCAACTCGTAATAAAATTCAGAGGCTAATTAGTACGAAGCGGTGTTTCTGTACACTGTAATATTATTTTATTCATAGATATTACTTTACATTTAAGTTGCTTTCATAGTCTGGTTAGAAAACATGAGAAAAAACTTTTACGGACACCCACGTGATTGGGGACATTGGGGACAGATCTACTATAATCTCAGGGTGTATGTATACCAATACCTGGTTTTCTCTCCACCTCGCTAGGTAGAAATTTGCATTTTTGCGTTCGTTGTATAGACAGAACAGTAAAGACAAAGATAACAATGAGAATTGAGTGTCCATCCATTACGTCTTCCTAGTACGCGTGCTTAATTTCATAAGTGTGTTTTTTCGCAAATTTCTCATAAACCAAGGATTGTGTCGAGGTGATCTTTTTTAACTTAGGTGCGGGTCTAGTTTTACAGCTCAAGGAATCGTGTGAGTTTCATTAGAATCGGTCCAGTAGTTTCAGAGATGTAAGTAAAATATTCAATTTTTTTTTTCAACTTATTTTTTATTTGTTACAGATTAAGTATTTCTGAAGCCAAAACGGACAGTGGTTTGCGTTCCCAGCTCTACTTCAGTCGCAGCGAGCGCCGTGACTCCGGAGTGTACAAGTGCCAAGCCGTCAACGCGTATGGACACAGCGATCATTACATATATCTATCCGTCCAAGGTATTTTGTGATATAAGAATATTATATTTAGCTTCACGCTTTTTATCCCGCTTAGCAGGGTAGACAGAAAGTACCTAGTGTCAAGACACTCCGTACTTCGCTTTCCAGCACGTATATTGGTAGAGCTCAACTAATAAGTGAAAATAATTTTAAATATAATCACTAACCTCGAGTGGGGTTCGAATCCACAACCGATCGCGTTTAAAGTCAGGCGCTGTCCTACTGCCGACCAGTCTCTATATTTTCTAATTTTTTATATAATAAATATTATTTTAATAATAATAATAATAATAATAACAAATAATCCGCTTCCGTGTTTTATTTAATAGAAAGTCAACATGTAAATTGAATAATTACTTAATATCAGCAATATATATATAAACAATAATAGTAGTACTTATGTATGTATTGTTGTTTGAAATATTAACGCAGTAGTCCTTCAATTTATACAACATTATACAGAAAATGCAGTCGAAAGTGTAAAATATGTATAAAAAGTGTATAAAAAGTGTATAAAATAAGTCAGCTGTTTCTTTGTGCATACCTCTGTTGGTATATATCTAATTTGAACATAAAAAAATCTCTATACAATACAATTCTTAATAAGATCTTTGATTTTTGCGACGTTTATACATTTTAAATGAAACTATTTTACTTTCAAACGTTTTTTCTAAAAAGTTTTTAAACAATATAATAATCTTTGGGTAGCAGAAATATTTTAAACTTATTACGTTGTTAGGATCTCTCTACAGAGATGCTAACAACGTAAATAAGTTGTAACAGAACGTATAAGAATTTCGACCCAGCCGGTAGTGGAACGCATGGCTTAGCGGTCATTGCGCTTGGACGGTATCCAAGAGGCGCGAGTTCGAATCCCACCGCGAACAAGTTTTATACTTTTTTGAAAAATGTAATTTCAAACGTATTTCGCAGAAAAACCGGAAACACCTCAATCTCTTTCCGTCACTGAGATCCAGTCGCGAGCTGTCAGACTCTCTTGGAGCCTCCGCTTCGACGGCAACTCCCCGCTGCTGGGCTACACGCTACAACACACGCCGCTGTCCGGCGCCATACACGTCACGAGATGGGAAGGAGCAGAAACGCTCAACGTGTCCCTACACGGTGGACACTCGCATGGATATGTCACGTTAGTACTATATATATATATATATATATATATATATATATATATATACATATATATATATATATATATATAAATATATATATATATGTATATATATATGTATGTATATATATATATATATATATATATATATTGTATATAAGTTGCAGTTAGCTATTTATTGTTATTTATTTATTATTTTATGCAATAATTAAAATCTTAAGCCTCTTTTTTTTAAATACAAATATATCTAGAAAATACAAGAATAAGTTCTTTAACATTTACATAAAAACCTATGATTTTTTTATAATTATATATTTTATATTTACGATCACTTACTATTTTATATTTACGAGTACTTTTAACATATTTCTTTATATTTCTTTAATAGTCTAGTGGAATAATATTTTTTTTAGATATATTTAAGCATGTTTCCTTTATACTGCTTAAAAAAAATATGTATAGCGGTTTGAGCGTTCTCATACCAAATGAATATCTCTTAGGTTAACAAAAAAAGGTGACATCCATTATGAGGCCTTGCTGAGCAATCTGCGTCCGCACACCGCATACATGATCCGTCTCGCCGCCATCAACCAGATAGACACCAGCGATTACACTGAGCCGGTCGTGGTTAAAACACAGGAAGAAGGTAAGAGGTTGAGTTGGTTTACTTTAATTGTGAAGTGGGTGTACCCAAAGTCCCGGCTAGTAGCGGCCAAGGAAAAGCACCGTGAGGATATAGTGGGTAAACAGGGCTGTCTATATCTGCCAATCCGGAATCCCATGACCTATCCCGAGTCCCCAATCAGGAATTTACCCCTAATGCGATTTACTCATTATAAAAAAAAGTTATTTTAAATATTAATACAAGTTATTAATTATATATATAAATAAAGTTATTAATACAATTAGATTAGCTAACGGTGATACAGAGACGTTATACTCTGTCTTACAAAAAGGTGGATATGAATATAATATAAATTTAATTATTCCTCTAAGTTCTACCAAAAGCAATCGCCTTACTGTCAGACAATTCCATCTTGTCATAATGACCTCATAAAGAAGTATAATATAGTGAAAATTAGACAGAAAATTAGATATTTATGTTTGTATGTTAAAATAACTGCACAATAGCGTGGTTAAATTAAATGAGGTATTGAAAATAGTCAGCCTCGGTAAAGAAACGACAAAATCAAAAAGATTATAATCAGATCAGTTTATTATATTTAAAATCCAAATAAAAAATCTTAGGCGATCGTGGCGCAGAGGGACAGTGTCTGACATATCAGTCTGACATGTCAGTATACACGATCGGTTGTGAGTTCTCCCACTCGGAGAAATGTATATTTTTATTTCCTCGCTCTGGTTTGACAAAACGCAGCGTACAGTTCCACTCAATATGCAATATAAACAATCCCTAAAATTGAGTAACCCTCAAAACAATTCGAACCCAGCTCCATCAGAAGCGCCGCACAGCGTGTCCGTGTCCGCCGGAGCGGCTGGCGAGCTCCACGTGACGTGGCGTCCACCCGCGCGCGACGCGTGGCACGGGGAGCTGCTGGGGTACTCCGTGACGTGTGCGGAGTTGGGACCGGATGCGACACCACTACCTAATGCTACCAGGTAGATTTAGTGTTAAAACATTCAGTTCTACACTTTCCATTAAAAATATTTATAATATTATATTTTTAGTTTCACGCTTTTCACGCTTTCTGTCTGTCCCGCATGCTATATGGAACAGACAGAAAGTACCTAGTGTCGAAACACTCCGTACCTCGCTTCGAAACATCGCGTGTTGAGTGTTGGAAATTAACGCCGCACTTTGTCTTTACCAGAGCGAGGAAGTGAAAATAATTTAAATATAATCACTCCCCCGAGTGGGGAACCCACAAACCATCACGTTTAAAGTCAGACGCTGTCTCACAGCGCCACGACCGGTTTCAAAAGTAATAAGAAATAAAAAATATATATACAAATTTAATTTCGAATAATATACAGAGTTGGAAAAGAACCTAAGAAACTATGTCCCTGACGGGGGTCTCCCGACTGCGTAGTGTTTTAAATATTATTTCATAAAGTCTATCTTATACTTTCAGAACACTAACAGTCAACGGATGGTCAGCCACAGAGCTGACGTTATCAGCTTTGAAGAAATTCACACGATACGAAGTAAAAGTGCGGGCGTTCAATGGCGTGGCGGCGGGACCTCCCTCACCCGCTGTCACTGCTACCACACTGGAAGGAGGTGCGATATTCTTTACAGTCTCACGCTTTATCCTGCCTAACAGGGTAGTAAGAGACAACCTTTACGCCCAAAATAGGCTTTGTCTTACTAGAGCGAAGATATAGAAACAAAATCTTTGCAATTATATGGTGTCCCGCTGCGCCACGATATGTTTCTTTTTATCTTCTAAAATTGACAGGAGGTCATGGCCCGATGGTATAGTGTTTCATTACACAAATGGTTGTGGATTCAATCCTCACTCGGGGAATTATTACAATTGAGATGTTGACATTTTTTGTCTAAGTTTATTTTTTTTATTTAATTAAATTAGAATTTCTTTTAAACATGTAAATTCTTTATTTACTTTATATTTCAAATCAAGTTTCTTCAAATTCCATATATAGTGAGTCTTTATGAGGTCTATATTTTTGTTAGCTTCACGCTTTTTATCCCTCATAGCAGGGTAAACAAAAAGTACTTAGTGTTAAGACACTCCATACTTCAATTTCCACCGAATTCGCGACATTGCATGTTGAATGGTGGAACACAACGCCTCACTATGAAAGACCTGATCAATAACTATCAATTCTTGTAACTAAATATTATTTACTTACTATTATAATTAACCTTTTAGTACCTGAAGCAGCGCCTACCCGCGTATCCTGTACAGCATTATCATCGTCCAGTATGAAGGTGTCGTGGGCGCCGCCCCCGCCGGCGCTGCGGGCGGGGCTCATACAGGGATATAAAGTTATATACGCTGCTTTGTCTAGCGATCATGGTACGTTTGAAATTGTTTTTCTTTCGCCTCGTCCACAGTAATTATGCGAAGGGCATGCATGAAGAGGTCATGTATGCCCTTCGGGGGGTCCTCATACTTTTTACGTGACCTTCCTCCTGTATCTTCGATACTGTGTTTTCGAAGGTCAACCGAGGTCTCCCCCGAACATACATACACTGTAAGCTATTTAAAATAATATTTATTTAGCTTCACGTTTTTATCCTGCATAGCTCGCTATGGGCAGACAGGCAGCGCCTAGTGTCAAAACACTCTGTACGAAGTACATAGTGTCTTGACACTAGACGCTGCCTGTCCTTTCGCGGAAATTAGAGACATTGCTCATTGAGTGACAAATCTTAACGCTGCTCTTTGCCTTAAAGAATAAAATAATATTAATTTTCAATATTAAAAAAATATTTATATATTCTAACTTCAGCGGAAGGGGCGGAGTTGAAACGCGTGTCCACAACGGAAACCTACTTGCACGCGTTACACAAGTACAGCAATTACTCGGTACAGGTCGCCGCGTACACCGCGGCGGGCGACGGGAAGCGCAGCGCGCCTGTCTACTGTATGACCGAGGAGGATGGTGAGATAAAAATTACTATATTTATTAATAAATATAGGTTTATTACTATATTTATTAATAATTATATTGAAATTTTCGATTTTCGAGACTGTTATCGGTTTTCTAAACGCCATGTTTGCGAGTGGTATTTTAAAATTATAATCCATGTATAGTTTGCCATTATAAAGTATTTAAAAAGTTTTAAATGATACTATTTTAAACTGATTTATCGAGTATATTTTGGTATTCCAAAAAAAAAACATTTTTAAAAATCCGACGTTTTTAATACTTTACAGTAGTCGATGGTTACAGGTAGACTCAGTCGAAAGCCTAACCAAAAATGTGTTTTCATATACCAAAATATACGATATTAAAAACATTTCAAAATAGTTTTATATTAAATTTGTAAATATAAAGAAAATTAATGATCTTATTATGATGAATTAGTATTCGCTGAGCGAAGCCCACATTCAAGACTTTTCCCACTTTTTCTTCAGAGTTGGAAAGAAAACGACTTTTCCTATTGCGCTCAAATTTTGCACACACATTATGGTCGTCATGATGATGGTTTTGAAAATAAATTAAAAAAAATAATGTCGTTAAAAAAATATCACCGATAATTGTAAATCCCATTGAAGTCGATGGAAAAAAATTGGCGCGAAAATTTTGCCGTACATTACCGTGCCGTACGTTTGGAACACGTTTCAGTATTCCGTGGTCACAGATAGACTGATGTGGCATTCGTCTGTCAATTGAAACAAAAAATTCATTATATCAAACCTACCTACCGTATATACCGTGTATACCGCCATCTGTTTCTTAATCGCCTCGCGTACTGCCCTGGATTCTTGCAGAATGAGCTCACTGTATCTTTGTCTCTGGTGTGGTGGATTTGAGACTTTAATTTTTTATAAGTGGGTCCCACGTAGTAGAGAGTTTCCAACCATCTTCTCTATTGAAATTCGGATGTTTTTGAATTGCAATAGCCTCACAACATTCTAGGAATATATCAACTTTGCCTAGCGAGGATATGTGGCTTATCAAATATAAAAATCGCGAAAATCAAAAAATTTATTATTTAGCCTTACAATGAAATGCGCGCTGTCCAATTTTTTTCACGCGCAATTTTTTAAAGACCATTTCCGGCGGTAATACTGATATTTTTCATTCGTTTTATTTAAAAAAAACATTTACGAACCTTGGGGGCTACATTTCAATTACAATTCATCGCTCACTTACTGTGTATCGCTTGCTTCGCTCAATTTACTAACAGCACCCCAGATTTCGAGCGCAGCGAGTCGAAATTGAGGGTTTGGTTCAAACGTAAACTGATTGCCAGTCAATATTTTCCAATTATTTCATCTAAAAATGTTATATAAACCTTAATTACATATATATATATATATATATATATATATATATATATATATATATATATATATATTTATATAAAGTTTTATAAATTTCACCCACAACAATATTGCATGCGGTGTCTATAGAAGCAAACATATGCTCAGTTATTTTATTATTTTAACAAATGTATGTTAAATGTTCTAATTATAGTTCATAATATAATACCACCAATAAATAAATAAATAAATAAACTAGGAGAAATTCGATTATGAAACATTATTTATTGTAATTCAAAACAATCCTAAGTGTGGAATAACGCTTTAAAAATAGTAAATATGAAAATTAAATACTATTCTTTTTCAGGTGTTATTTTATATAGAAAATACGTTATTTTGCAAATAATTAGTGAAAGATCAATTTTAAAGGGCTTTTATGATTTCTAAGTTTTGACAGGTATTGAATATTAAAGTTATATTAACGTTATAGAAAGTTTAATTTAATCTAACTTAAAGCTTTGTATTGACCTATGTATGAATAATTTCCTCCACAGTGCCTTCAGCTCCAGAGAAAATCAAGGCTCTACCGTACTCCAGTGACTCCGTGTTAGTGAGCTGGCTGCCGCCGGTGCATCCGAACGGTGTCATATCCCACTATACTGTTTATTATAGGGAAGCTGGGCGGTGAGTGGTTATTTAAATCATCATATATAAAATCCTCGAGTGTTACCGACATAACTCAACCGAAACTGGTACCCAAGTTTCGATTGCGTTGTGTAGTTTGATATATTTACCGTATACGTTACATACGAACTTAGTAAAAATCGGTTATTTTAATATTACACAGAACAGAAGACATCTAATTTTATTTATTTGTATAGAATGAGGAATTGAGTTTCTTAAAATAAATATTTATCAATAATAATGTATGTCAGTGGGACAGCGTCTGACTGTAAGCACGATCGGATGTGGGTTCGATTCCCAATTGGGGGAGTGATTATATTTAAAATTATTTTTATCATTCCTTCGCTCTGGTAAGACTAAGTGTAGTATTGCAATAGGCAATGTATCAAATTCGGTGGAAAGCGGAGTAATCAGTGTCCTGACACTAGGTACTTTCTGTCTACCCTGCTATGCGGGATAAAAGCGTGAAGCAAAAAAAAATGTTTGAATATAGTCTTTAGTTTCCTTTTTTTATTGACAGGTTAGGTAAGCACTCTAGTTTCACAGTATCAGCTGATAAGAGCCAGGAAAATGAGCTGATGTTCCAAGTGAGGAACCTAATGGAGAACCAGCGGTACGAGTTCTGGGTGTCCGCGACCACCGGGTCGGGGGAGGGCGAATCCACGCTGGTGGTCGGACAAGGGCCTAGCTCGAGGAGTATGTATTTGTATTTTTATATAAATTATAAATTTAAAGAACGTATACATTATGTAAGCAAATATTAAAATCTATGAAAACGTCATTATTAAACAAATGACGAAAGACAAAGCAATCTTATAATGTTAAATAATTATTTATACTATAGATATATGCGAGGCTAATTATTTGAAACATTAAATTTCCTCTCGAGATATTTTTTGTGTAAAAAAATTGTTATGCTCGCAAGTATCTGATTGAAAATGCGGCTGATAAGAGATCGGGTTCAATTCCCATTCAGAAAATTAATTATATTTCAATTTTAATAATTTCTCCTATCCTATAAGATATAGCGTGGAGTTGATTTCTGAGGAGTTGGGTTCTCTATCAGCTAATTGAGGTGGCCTTCTTGAGATTGAATACCCTACTATGCCTGAAAAAGCAATATGCTGATTTTTTAAAAAAATATACTCATTTACACACAATTCAACAGAAAATGCGAAACGTAATTTTTAACAAAATATGTAATCGTTTAAATGAAGCTTTAATATTCGAAAACATTTACATAATGCATACATTTTCGTAAACCCGAAAGCTTTACCATAATGTGTCCTCATGAAGACTCACTATACCAATAGACCAAGGAATGCTGTAAAATAATTTCATTTGAAATATGCAAAAATTGCGAAAATTAAATATTTTATTAATATGTACATCAGTTCCAGCCCGCATAGCGTCTTTTGGGGGCACAATCCGTGTGGGTCTCGGCCGCGGGGCTCTCCTGTCGTGCAGCGCGGTGGGGCTCCCGGCGCCGCGCACGCGCTGGGCGCACGCTAGGGCTCCGGTCACTCATCACAGATTCTATCAGGTTACCAGGAATGGACATTTACATATAAGAGGTGAGTTTGTTGTTGACAGAGAATTTTTTTGTGAAATATCGTAATTATGAACACGTAAAAAAACGCGTTTATCGTATTTTGATCTATTTTATATATTTTTAGACATGTATTATTTGTGAAAATATTTATAGAAGGAGAATAGCTCTTGACGCTTGCTAAAAAGAACAAATTAACTATATCAAATAGTAAAATATTACAACTTTCGTTCTGTGTGTTGGATTATAAGTCCATAATGTTATACATTTTTCTACATACCTATAACGAAAGTAATAAAAAAATGAAACGCTGCTAAAAGTATATTCCATGCATATAAGCTTTATTAATTTTTTTTTATTAACATTTTTCAATACGATATTTCAAAAAGGTAATTAAAAAAATAAAAATCACTGCATCATAAACAAAAGACTAAAATAGTATGCAGGGCCCGTACGAATAGCAATCTGGTCCCTTCCTTGACTCGGGTAAACGCTAAAAATTACGAACAGAAATCGAACCCAAAACTACCTTTTCCAAACCCACAGAAGTAAACGAACAATCATCAGGCAACTTCACATGTACAGCAACAAATAGCATAGCAGAGGATTCCATAGTGTATACCGTGAAAGTGGTGATGCCCCCCGGAGCACCCGCCTTATCTCTACAGTATACAACTGCCACTAGCATGAAGTTACATTGGAGAATGCCGGAAACTGATCAGCCAGTTTTAGGTAAAAAAAGATTAAATTTACATAAAAAAAACATTTTGAAAAATGTATCAACAGTTTAAAGCAGCGCGATTCGAACCCACGCCTCTTAGAAACTATCTAACCGCTTTAGCCACCGTCGAAATTTTTATACTCAGTAAACTTAAAATTGTTTTGTTAATTGAATTTGCTATGAGAAATAATGTATCTCAGCATATAATAATATGCATACATTTTTAAATGAAACTATTTTAAAAGGATTAATCGCGTATATTTAGGTATTCAAAAAAAATTGTTTTTGTAATACCCGACGTTATAAACACTTTACAGTAGTTCGTAGTTGGTTACAAGTAGAGATATTTTCGAATAGCAAAATATACGCAATTCGTTTCATTTTAAATGTGTAAAATTCATCAAAGTTCTTAATAATATTTCAGTTAAAACTTATATTTTTGAAAATTCATTTTTTTAAATAATTTACCACCACAATACTTTGTGAGCTTAAAAGAGAATGTTTAAAATTTAATTTCAGGATACATTCTCATGTATAAACAAGCATCGGAAACAGAATGGCATAGCGTGGAGCTGTCACCGGAACAAACGTCATACACCATGGACATGCTAAAATGCGGGACGACGTATAACGCGAAAATACAGGCACAAAATAAAATATCTTTGGGACCACCCAGTGAAGTGCTCACTGCTACTACAAGGGGAGGACGTACGTTTATAATCAATATGAAATATCGTAAATTTTAGAGGCCGGCAGCGTGACGACTAACTGTAATCGCGATCGGTTATGGGTTCAATTCCCACTCGAGAGAGTGATTATATTTAAATTATTTTCACTAACTTACTCTAGTAAGACAAAGTGCAGCGTTAAGTTCCACCACTTCATCACGCAATATGTCGAATCACGTGGAAAGCCAAGTAAAAAGCGTCATGACACTAGGTAATTTCTATGCAGGATAAAAGCATGAAGATAAGCAAAAAAATTAAAAATATTCATAGTCCCAAGGATATTTTCGTTATTCTACATTTTTATTTATTTAGAAAGCAGTAGGTAACAGAAACTATTAATATTTTTCGCTGTATTTATGATATCGGTTTATTCAACTGGTCGTGTTACATCGTGCATGTTAAATTCGAATCACTATGTAGTGACAATTTGGGATACATCTTCAGTGGTGTTGATGAGAAGTATTATTGTTTATCCAAAATGGCCGCCGCAACAAATGATAAATATATCTACAATAGATAAAAAAATTATAGTGTGACTCGTAAAAAATATAAAATGTACAGAAAATATAAATACCCACATACATATATGGTATAAATTTTGCTTTTATAAAATTAACATTCAATTAATCGAGTCATTCTTATTGAGTTGCGGGACTCAACGCAGCACTTTATCTTACCAGAGATTGAAAGTGAAAATAATTTAAATATCATTCCCGTGAGCGAAAAACGAATCCACAACCGATCACATTTACAGTCAAATGCTTCGCTACGACCGGGCACAGTTTTTTTCATTTCCTTATTACTATTTTACATTTCCATAACAAAAGAGAGAACTTAGTGTTATAATACTCCGTTCTCTACGTATTACATTAACTCTACAACATTCCCTAGGTCCGAAGCCACCCAAGCCCGAGGAACACGTGCACACAAACGCTACAGCTATCAAAATCAATTTGTACGCGTGGCGTGACGGCGGATGTCCCATACTGGGATTTCGTATCGCGTACCGTCGTGCGGGGGAAGAGCATTGGATACAGGTAAAAAAATCAGCTTCACACTTAATCCCGTATAGCAATTTTGGCAAAGATAACGTAATGTGAAGACACTCTGTTCTCTATTTTCCACAAGAAATCAAGACATTGCGTGGCGATGTTTAACGCCGCACTTTGGCTTGAGAATTGAAGAGATCTGAAATTTGAAACTTTTACTTCTTCCTTTTCGTACATATAATTATGACACAATCTTTATTCGACTTTGCTAGTTATTGTTTGATTAAATTTTCTACTTAGGCGGGGTCCGGTCTAAGTGCAGCTCGTCACATCCTAGGCGCACTCTCTCCCGGCGCGTGGTACGAATTGGCAGTAGAGGCGTGGAGTGATGCGGGAGTAGAACGTGTTACCTTGTTAGCTGATACTCATACTTTGGCCGGAGGTTTGTATTTATTTTATTTATTTTTAAATTATTTTAGTGATAATGTGATACGATCAGTTAGTTTCACTTTGTTGTTATTGTATTTTCTTGCAAAATATTTTCAATTCTTCTGAATCGCAAAATGTATTAAATAATCTATATAAGAAAATATATAAAAAAAAGCAGATATAAAGGCAATACCTTTAAGTCAATCAAATTAGGCCAAGTCTATAGCAATAAGCCAAGTACTAGAAGCAAAGCAAAGCATCTAATAAGCCAGCAGCTTTAATATTAAATCTTGAATATACAGAAAAGCAATACATACAGCTTCACTCTTTCATACAGTAATACATTCCTCGACTCCAGTAGCTGTTCCACTGCGCCACGAAGGCTTCGGTTTCAACAAACTTTTAAAAGTTCTTTGTTTTTTGCAGGACGTATCCCACCACTACGCGTCTCGCCACCACCATCGGGTGGGGCCCGTACGGGCGTCAGGACAGCGCTCGTGTGGTGTGCCGCGAGCGCTCTGGTGGTGGTGGCAGCGCTGGCAGCATTGTTGTGCCTTTTACATGCTAAGCGAAAGTGAGTGGCTTTGTTTCGTATTCTGACATGTACATATCAAGTATTTTGAAATGTCATTATGTTAAAAATTTGTATAAAAAATATTTTATAAAATTCGCATATTAATATTTCATCAAGTCCAAAATAAAAGACATAAATATGGTCTAATTTGTCAATGGTGTCTACCTCGCTGGTCAATCTTTTATATGTACACATGCAAATAAAAAAGTTGAAGTGTCTGTTTGGATACTTTCACTGGCTTAACATTGATATAATAAGGAAAAATTTAGGCTACTTTAATCTTAGAATTATTTTATAAAGATTCAATGATATTCATTTCCACAAGGACTTTTAGGGAAATTCAATCCAAAATAAGAAAAAAATATTACAGCATTAATGAATTCTGAATCGATTTCAAAAGTGTGAACAATAACATTAATTTAAACTGACTTAACCACGTGACCAATAGCAGCGAATAGGAAAGCGAAGTACGGAATGTCTTGACACTAGGTACTTTTTGTCTACCCTGCTGCGCAGGATCAAAGAGTAAAACTAAAAAAAAAGAAGATAATTACATTATTCTTTCAGATTCTTCTGTTTCTCCAACGACAACTATTTACGTGACAACAGAAAACTGAGCGAAAGCAACGAAGCGGAAAGGGAGAAGCTTCGAGAAGGACACAAGCTGTATTCGTCGTCCTCCATCAACGGCAATGAGAAATCTAATGATGACTCATCAGGTGACAGTTTTTTTCTCTCTCTCTCTCTCTCTCAAGCTTTGATTCTCTGGTAATTAATTCAAAGATTTTACATATTGAGGCTTAGTAAAATATACATGATATTTGGCAGAATAATAATTTACTGAAGCCGACTCTTTATAAGTTTAAAAGAAATAATTTTCAATGAGGTTATTGTTACTATTGTATAAGATTTGTATTATAACATAATGATAATAAAAAAACCGCTTTTGCGGTAAACAATATACGCATTGAAATACAGAAAATTACTTCAATTTCAATGATTACTTAATACCAGCAAGATAAATTGAAACAAATCACACTTATGTATCTACGGCGCACTTAAAAATATCAATATGGTATTTATTACTATTATTTAAATAACATTTTAAATCCAATGTATAGATTTGACTTATTGCTCGATTTCATGAATCAGAGGCATGAAATGCAAAACGTCACTCACTCACGTATCACGAAATCTCAGAAATAACAAGTGCTAGAAGTTTTAAATTTTGTATGAAGGATTTCTCTACAATGTGGGTGCTTGTTAAAACAGTATTTCGAAATTCCACCCTTAACAGACTGTTTTTGGGGTTGAAAGTTTTATATGAAACTACTTTACTTCAATTTCTATGGACTTTACTGGTAGTTTCTTTTTTAATTGTTGTCGCTAAGCTGGGATATTACAAAATTCTAACCTAGGGGATAGTTGTTGGGGTTGACAGCTTGTACGAAAATTACTTACAAAGTAATCGCGTTTGCGGCCTGACTGCACTGACTAAGTTCGACTGCGCTAAGATGGCGTGTCGACTTGGGAACGCATAAGTGAACTCTTGAAATCGCATGTGTTCACATGAAGTCACGTGCGGATTAATATGTCATGTGTGTGGATATGTGGACGAGTGAAATCACATGTGGACCATGATGTCATGTGTAGATAAGAAATATGTGTGGACCGTAATATCATATGTGGCCCGTTGTAAGGACGGGACTAGGTAAATAATATAGATCTTTTAGGTTTGAAGATAAATTTATTACTGCTCCTCAATATCAAGTGTAATCTGCTTATATACTACACTACATGCCCTACCAAACAAAAAAAAAATGTTGGATACAACAACATTTTTTTTATCAAAATACAATATGAAAAAGTAAGATTAAATTGAATATAATAATTAAACAAAATAAAACAAATATGTAAACAAAGGTATAAGAATGCAGTGCTGAAATGTAATATCAAATATCATCATCATATGTACTTAGTACAGTCATAATCACAAGTCTTAAACAATATATTTAATGATCATTCAACATAAAGTCTTGTCCTATTTTTATGAACAGTTTTTTCTTTACCATTGACTAAAATTACAACATTCGGTGACAAATCTTTAACAACTGTATATGGGCCTAAATATAATGGATCAAGTTTGCTAAAATTTTCATTTTTAACTAATACTAAGTCTCCTTGTTTATATTCAACTGGGTTTATACTTGTATCATATTTTATTTTTCTTAAAGTTTTACAATTTATAAGATTTGTTTTAGCATCATTTTGTGATTTTTGTAACCGGTATTTGAGTTCTATTGCATAATTATCAAAATTGTAAATTGGATCTATAGTCGAACTAAGATTACTTGGTAAGTTACATTGTTTGCCAAATACTAATTCGTATGGAGTAAATTTTGTACTCGAGTGTACAGAAGTGTTATACGAAAAACACCAGTAAGGAATCCATGAACTCCATTCCTGACTATGACTGTTAACTTGCATTCTCAAATAAAATGTTAAATGTTTATGACTATTTTCAAGTGATCCTAAGGTCTGATGGTGGAAGGCTGTAGACTGTAATTGACTTATATTTACAATTTTACAAACCTCCTCCATTGTAGAATTTATAAATTCAGTTCCTCTATCGGTCCCGATCTGCCGAGGAATGCCATATCTAAGTATAAAATTATTTACTAGACTTGTAGCTACTGTACGCGCATCCTTACCTGCTATCGGATATGCCTCGACATATTTGGTGAGGTCGCATTGAAGCGTTAAAATGTAATTATATTTATTATCTCTTGTCAATGGACCTACTAAGTCTAAATAAATCTTATCAAAAGCTGAATTTCCACAATCCGTTATGGTCATAGGTTCTTTTATGGTATTTAAATATTTATAACGTTGACATTTACTACATTTCTTTACAAAAAGCTTAACATCATGCTCTAATCCTGGCCAAAAATATTTTTTACGAATGTTATTTAACATACGTCTTATTCCTGCGTGTCCGCTAGTAGGCAGGATATGATAATCGTTTAATATCACTCTTTTCATATCGTCGTCTATAATTTTTGTAACTCCTTTAATTACGCATAAACGGGGTCCGGACCACTTACGCAATTTGTTTATAACCTGAGCTAGCTCTTTAATAATTTTAAAGTTATTCTCATCTTTTATTACATATAACGTATTTATTTTTAAATCGATACAAAATGATTCCATTTCCCTCACATAGACAGCTCGTGTACACTGGGATTGGGTAAACAGTTTCACAAAAATTGTACGATTTGACGACGAGTATGCATCACCACCACGCTCTAATGATACGCATTTTTTAACCTTTTTCCATTCTTCTTCATTCACAAATACCAACTCCGTGTAATCCTTCGGTAGTTTTAACATCTCTACAACTCTTGGGTGATCAGTCCAATCGTCAGTAGAAATATTAGAAACCGAAGTAGAATTACAAGGTTTTTCATCAAACTTCTTCTTTTGTGCCCTTGTAAGTACTGACAAAATATGATCATTCATCGCTTTTAATTCTTCACTACTAATTTCTATGCGTGACAATGCATCTGCAACTACATTATCACATCCTTTCACATAAATAACCTTAAAATCATACTCTTCAAGTATTAGCCGAAATTTGAACAATCTACTGGAAGGAACTGTCATATTGTATAAAAATATAAAAGGTCTATGATCCGTTTCTATAATGAACTTTCGTCCACAGAGATACAGTCTAAAATATTTAACTAACCAAACAATCGCTAAAAGCTCTTTCTCAATCGTTGGATACCTACGTTCAGCTTTATTTAAACTACGACTGGCGTAAGCTATTGGTCGACGATCAGCATTACATAAAATTGAACCTATTGCATACCCTGAGGCGTCTGTCTGTAATATAAATGTGTTATTATAATCGAAAATAGGATACTGTAATATTGGAGGGCTCATTAACATTTCTTTTAAAGTACTAAATGATTTCTGACAGTTTTTATCCCAATTAAATGTTATATTTTTACGACACAAATCATTTAATGGAATACATATCTCAGCGAAACTCGGAATAAACTTTCGATAATAGTTCGCAAAGGCTACAAATCGTTTGATCTCGTCTACGTTTTTAGGAACTGGATAATTAATTATTGCCTTAATTTTTTCTGGATCTAGTGCTAGATGCCGTCCGCTGACACCACGTGTCCGAGATATAAAATTTCTTTTCGAATAAAATCGCACTTATCAGAATTTAATTTTAAATTAACTTTTCTAAGCCTTGCCAAAATATCTAACAAATTTTTATTATGGCTATCTAAATTTCTACCGAAACAAATTAAATTATCCAAATATACAAAACATTTATCGTAATTAAGTCCCGACATTGCTACTGTCATTAAGCGTGAAAATGAACCAGGGCTGGTTTTCAAACCCATAGGCATACGGGTCATTTGATACTGGCCAGACGGTGTTGTGAATGCGGTATATTTCCTACTGTCCGCATTTAGCTTCGTTTGATAATAAGCTTGTGTTAAATCTTATTGAGAAAAATAAATAGCTCCTGAAAGTGAGTCTAATATATCACTTATATTCGGAAGGGGAAATTTGTCATGCATTATACAATCATTTCATTTTCTAAAATCTATCACTAAGCGCCAGCTTCTATTATTGTCTTCTGATTTTTTAGGTACTAATAGTACTGGGCTAGACCATTCGCTGTTAGTGGGTTCGATTATATCATTGGCTAACATTTTATTTACTTGTTTTTCTCTTTCATCACGTTGAGAAAACGGTAATCTATATTGTTTAGTATAGACCGGATTCGTATTAGTATTTAATTGTATATTTTGTTCGTAAAGATTACACGTACCTAACTTGTCTCCTGGCAAGAAAAATACGTCAGCATATTTCGCACAAATATTTTGTATACTAATACTTTCTTCTTTGTTTAAATGATTCAATTTAATTAATGACAATAATTTCCGAACTCTTTCTCCGTCCAAATTTTCTTTGTTAAACGAACAGATATTATAATTCGATAATAAATCGATTTCAGGCCTAAAATAACTAAGATTAACTTCTGTTTCGCGAGTATTTAAAATTTGAATAAATATTTTTCCCTCTTTGGGTTGGCAGATACTTCCCGCGATAAATACACCTTCACACAATGCTCTCGGAAATATAACAAACGATTCATTCAAATAAGAATCAACTTGAAAAAACTTTTCACACCTCGGAGGTACCTTTATAAATGTATTTTTACCTGATTTCCCTAAACCTAAAGAGAGCGTAATTGGTTTGTCGAAGCTATTTAAAGTAAATGTATTATTTTCGTAATTTAATACACAATTATAATTAGTTAAAAATTCGTGTCCGATTAAACCGTCTTGAATACAAGGCAAATTCTGTAAGACATAAAACTTATGTTTGAATTCTATTCCATATAAGGTAAACGGTATGTAAACATAGCCCTCGGTGTAAGAGGTGCCACCAATACCATTTACGGCTACGCGTTCTGGATTTATTGGAATATTCCTATCTCTTATTACATCGTATTTAATCACTGACATCGAGGCGCCCGTATCAACTAGCATTCTATATTTGGTACCTAATATTATAAACTCTACGAAATTATTATACGTATTGCATGCTAGAATAAAGTTAGGATCGAAAAAACTCTAAGTTTTGGCTATTTTCCGAAGTACTATCCTGTCCATCGATTTGGGCCTGATTTATAAGATACCCATGCCGTTTTATATTGTTATTATATCTACCTCGCGATACAGCCCGTTCAAAATTATGTCCGCGTCCTCGAGAATTACTTGTGAATCCTCTACTGTTTCCTCGGTGGTATAAACTAGATGTTTGATTTAGCATCGGTCTAAATGAACGATTTGGCGTGTAATGTTGGCGTGTATTGTTTAATACTCGACCTCTACTATGCACCCTATGAGATGTTCGGTACCTACCTTGACGTTGAGTTGTGAAAATTGTTTCAGCTGAAGTAAAAGAGCCTTGACGCGACAGTTCCTCGTCTTTGGCTGCTCTTATGACATCTTTCAGCTCTGAGTAGTTGCGGGCCGCTAAAATAGTACTTAATCGACTGTTTCTCAAACCTTCGGTGAATCGCTGTATTGCTATGTTTTCGTTTACGGGTCTCAATATTTTAAACGCATTATCGTCACCGTTAGCTTGGGAAATAGTCAATTCAACAAATAAATCCTCAAGTTTCTTACCAAATTCCTCTATACTCTGCGAACCTTGTTTAGATTTTAACATTTCTATTTGTAGTGCCGTGGCTGACTGCTTAGTCAACAGATTATTTTTCATGTCGGCAATAAGTTCTGTGGAAGATTCATAGTTAGATAACAAACGTAATTTGGCATGTTTAGTTAAACGAGTTTTAAGGACAAAAGAAATAAGTAACTGCTCATGTTCTTTCCTAATGGTTTGGCTATAGAATTCTATACAATCTATTAATTTTTTAGTAACTTCTTCATCTCCTGTCATAATAGGTAGAAGAGAAGTAGCAGTTTTCATGTCAAAATCAGTCATGGTGCTAAAATCTTGGTCACTAACTAAACAAAATGTTTGGATTTTTTGATAAAACGATTCAATTTCCTCGCAAGCAACTAATAAATAATTTATTTCTTGCTTTTTTATATACCCTTTAGATGCATTAAAGTTTAACTCGTCACGATATTTTATATATTCGTCATATAAACATTTTGCCTCTAAATATTTCTGTTCTAGCAACTTTTTAGTTCTTTTTCCTTTACTTAGTTTAATTAAATTTATTTTTATATTTTCAATTTGATATTTTATATCTAATATATGATCCATTTAAATCTTAAGAAACATAATATAATACTTAGTACAGAAATATAACAAAAAAAAATAGACTTAAAAATATTCACTTAAAAATAATGATAAAATATGAATATCTCTATTGTCTATAATACCACAACACCTTTGCTGATGACACACTTTTACACTCCTACTTTTCTATGAGCAGGGCGGGGCTATTTATGCGGCTCCAGGCTAAACGACACGTTCCTGATTTCTTTCTTCAGTCTTTGGTTCACGCCTGATGCTCAAACGTCTGAAAGCGCTTCTGGCCATCTCCTGACGCATCCAGTTTATGTGGCAGCGTTTATATAATTTATATACGGCGAACTTTGCCCCCAAAATTAAAAGTAAAAGAAAAATACCCAAAATTATATTCGTTACTTTCTGATTTTGGTGTATTAGCTCCACGTCGGCTGAATTCACGCCTCCGGCGGCATTTTGTGCAATCACAATTTCTTCTTTACTTTGTTCTTTGCCCATTTTGTAAAACGACGCTACTCACGTTCGAACAATTAAATACACGAATGTCCAATGTTACACAGAGCGACATCATATTGTTTTACTGCACTTCGTTAGAACCCGAAACCGAACCTTAAATGGCAGGGTCGCCATGTAAGGACGGGACTAGGTAAATAATATAGATCTTTTAGGTTTGAAGATAAATTTATTACTGCTCCTCAATATCAAGTGTAATCTGCTTATATACTACACTACACCGTGATATCATTTGTGGACCGTGATATTATATGTGGACGAATAAAATCACATGTGAACCATGATTTTATATAAGGATGAAAAATATCACATGTGGACCATGATGTCATATGTAAACGAGTATAATCACATGTGGACCATGATGTCATATGTAAACGAGTATAATCACATGTGGACCATGATGTCATATGTGGGTAATAAAAACCACATGTGGACCGTGATGTTATATGTGGATGGTTGAAATCATATGTGGACCGTGATATCGTATGTGGACAAGTAAAATCACATGTGGGCCTTGATGTCATATGTGGGTGAAATAAATCACATGTGGACTGTAGTGTCATATGTGGGTGAGAAAATCACATGTGGACCATGATGTCATATGTGGGTAATAAAATCCACATGTGGACCGTGATGTCATATGTGGATGGTTGAAATCATAAGTGGACCGTGATATCATATGTGAATGATTGAAATCATATGTAGACCGTGATGTCATATGTAGACAAGTAAAATCACATGTGGACCATAGTGTCATATGTGGGTGTGAAAAGTCACATGTGGACTATGATTTCATATGTGGGTGAGATAACTCACATGTGGACCATGACGTCAAATGTGTTTGAGAAATATCACATGTGGACCGTGGTATCGTGGGTGAGAAAAATCACATGTGGACCGTGTTGTCATATGTGGATGAGTGAAATTATATGTCGACAAATAAAATCACATGTGGGCCAGGATGTCATAAGTGGGTAAAATAAATTACATGTGGACCACGATGTGTTGTGTGGGTGAGAAATATTACATGTGAACCGTGGTGACATATGTGGGCGAGTAAATCACATGTGGGTCGTGATATCATATATGGAAGAGGAAAATTACATGTGGACCATGATGTAATGTGTGTTTGGACTCTTACAAGTTTATATAAAGTCTTAGGCCTTATGTGCAACAGACTTTAAGATATGGCTGATTTAAGGAAACAGCTATTGCAAAAATATATTAAAATTATCTGTATATCTTAGAAACGAATACCTCTCTCACGGTTATGGTTGTATTTGGTCGAATGAAGACAATTTGTCTAATTTACTGGCACGAGAAAATAAAAGTTACAATTGCATGTATAGAGAAATGTTACAAAAACAACAACTGTTTTAAGTGTGACATATCTATTATAAATAACTTAAAATTTTCTATTTATAGAGATACCAAATGTCTTTCAATGCCATTTTTTTTACCTCTACCGTTGTGCAGACGAAGTCGTGGGCGATAGTAACTTATATTTTTAGCAACACTAACTTATATTTTTATAATAGCGGGACTCTAACCAATATCATACTCGGAAACCCTCCAAACACTGACCGCTAACTTATGTGTTCTGTAACCTTTGTTTTTTTTTTTTTACGTGAGGAAATCGCGTTACGGATACCTTCCCGATCGGGGACTCGGGACAAGTTATGTGGGACTCCGGATTGGCAGATGTAGGCCGCCCCGTTTACCCACTAAAACCTCACGGTGCTCCTCCTCGACCGCCACTTGCCGGGACCTCGGGCACACCCCGATCCTTCCGTAAGTCCCGGCGGCGGGAGCCGGCTAGGCACGTCGCGGAGTCAAGGGCGGTGGGCCACCCTCGACGGCCTGCTCAGAGTAGCGCACGGGAGCGACCGCGCGCGCCTACTCGGGCCAGGTGAGTAGGCGATCAGCTTCCCCAAGCTGACCGCCCTCTGGCCGATTAGGGCGGAAGGCGGCGGTCGTGTGCCGCCCTCCGGCGACCCGGTCGTTTGCGGCGGATGGAGAGTTGGGAAGAGGCCTCCCTCTCCCGTTCCGCCGCCTCCTTCGCGAGCACCACTGCCTCGCAGAACGCTCCGACCGCGTCCCACGACCTCTCGCAAGCCACCATGGCCTTCACCACGGCTGGCAGGGAGAGATCGTCCCCTATGACGCCGCGCAGAGCGCGGCGTTGAGACGCCCAGGCTGCACACTCCTCCAACGTGTGCTGGGCCGTCTCCTCGAGGCAGTCGCCGCAGTGGTGGCAGCGAGCATCGGGCTCCCTCCCCGCCACACGGCACAAGTACCTCCCGAAGCAACCGTGCCCCGTGAGGACCTGCGTTATGCGGTAGGTCAGGACGCCGTGACATCTCGCCAACCACTGGCGGAACACCGGACGAACTGCCTCGATAGTCCTCAGGACGGCGGATGGTGTTGCCAGCCGGGACTCCCACTCTTGCACTGCGGCTTCCCGCACCTCCTCCTGTGGCGCTGGCTCTACCAGTTCCCCAGACGTTGTGCCAAGATGCCGGCAATAGACCGACGCCAGGGCTTGCGCGTCCAGGTCCCATGGCAGGACTCCAGCCAGCGCGCACGCCACCTCACCGGAGATGGTCCGGTACCCCCGTATCGCCCGGATGGCCATCACCCTCTGCGCGCGCCGCAGCAGGGCGATGTTTTGCCGATCCAGGGCGTCCGCCCACACGGGGGCACCATAGAGGGCCATCGACCTGACCACTCCGGTGAACAGCCGACGGCTCGAAGCGTTTGGCCCGTTGGTGTTGGGCAAAAGGCGCGCCAAGGCCGCCGCTGTCTTCAACAACTTCGGGGCCAAGATGGTAAAGTGGCCCCTGAAGTTCCATCGGCCGTCTAGAACAAGTCCGAGGTATTTCATACTCCGCTTGACGTCGATTTTGACGCCACCGACGATTATGTGAATCAGAACTGATCCCTGTGGAACACCGCACGAAATCTCCCACTCCACCCAGCCACCCGGAGCCGGAAAGGTCACGCACCTCCCGGACAGGTAAGCCCCGATGACGCGGCGCAGGTATGGAGGCACACGGTGGTATACAAGTGCCTCCTTGATGCAGGGCCAGGGCAAGGAGTTGGACGCGTTAGCAATGTCAATAGACACCGCCAACACTCCGTCGCCGCGGGCCACCGCTTCCTGCGCATGGGACTTCACCTTGAGTATGGCATCCACCGTGGAACGGCCACGGCGAAAACCATACTGGAGGTCCGAGAGATCCGGACCTGTCTCCTCCAGGTGCTTTTGTAGCCTCCTCGCTACGACTCGCTCGACGAGCTTGGCGATCTCGCTCAGGAGCACGATAGGCCTATAGGCGGAGGCAGAATCCGCCGGACGTCCCTCCTTACGGATGAGGACCAACCTGCCTGTCTTCCACCGCTGTGGAATTATGGCTTGAGCCAGACAGGCAGTGAAGAGTCCTCTCACTCTGGGCCCCAAGATGGTAAGGGCCAGAGTTAGCGCCGGGCCAGGAACGCCGTCCAGGCCCGGGGCGGTGCTCTTGCCGCGAGATCGGCAGATCGCCTCTTCGAGCTCCTCCTCCTCCACCGGTGGTGCGACACTCTCGTCTTCCTCCTCTTCCCTCGGCGCTGCGGGGCGGGCCATTGATGGAGGTGTAAAGTTGGCCCGATGCGGAAATAGTGACGTCAGCACTCCTCGGAGAACGTCCGGTTGGAGCGTCTGCGTCACGGGGGGAGCCCACGACCGGAGTTTACCCCGCACCATACGGTAAGGAGTACCGTACGGGTCCCGGTCGATTTCCGCAAGCATTCGGTCGTATGATTCGCCCTTCATACGACCGATCTTCTCCCGCAACGCTTCCTTCGCCTCGACATAGGCGCGGCACAACCGGTCCTCTTCCTCCTGCGACCGGTGTGCCCTGCGCCTGCGATAGTGCGTGTACTGGCGTCTCGCCACAACGCAGATGTCACGCAGTTGTGCGATCTCCGCCGACCACCAGTACACTTGTCGCCGTTGTGGGCGACCTCTGGAACGGGGCATTGACGCGTCGCAGATATGCGTCATTGCCCCCTGCGCCCAGGCGGCGGCGTCCTCCACCGACGCCCAGCCCTAGGGCAGCCAGGATTGCACTATCGCGGCCTCCTCCAACAATTGCCTGTCGAGGCGCCATAGTTGCCACCGCGGTCCGCCCTCTCACGAGGTTGGACCCGGAACTGACGGCACCGCCGGATGTGTAGAGACCTCGTATCTGATGTAGAGGTGGTCCGAGAGGGTCTCTACATCATCCAGCACTCGCCAGTTCCGCACGTTACGCGCTAGGGCCGGCGTCGCGAACGTCACGTCCACGATGGACCCGCCCAGCCTTCGCACGCACGTATTCGTCGTCCCCCGATTCAGGACGGACAAACCGGAGGCAACTATCCAATCCGAGAGTGTCGCACCACGCGCACTCGTCGTTGCAGAGCCCCACATGTCCGACTTCGCGTTCAGGTCTCCTGCGACCAACACCTCCGCCGGACGATAGCGATCTACCATTTCCCCTAGGCGGATCAGGAACTCTTCGAACTCCGCCAGAGTTCGGTTGGGGGAAAAGTAGACGCCCACCACAACTAAGTCGCCGACAAGTGCCGCGACGCATCCCTCACCCCTCTCGACTCGTGAAAAGGGCGGGGAGCCCGCTGCTACCTGGGTGATAATAGTCACCACCCCGGTGTTATCTGCGACCCAGTTGTCCCTCGATGGTGTACTGTAGGGCTCCGCAACAACCGCCACCTGTATCGACCACTGCGCCAAGCTCTGGACCAATAAGTCTTGAGCTCTGACGCAGTGGTTGAGGTTCGCCTGTAAAATCTGGAGGGCCATTATTGGTCCTCCATCGGCTGAACCTCTGCACCCTTGTTCTGGGTTGTGGGAGCGGCTCGCCCAATAAGACTCGCCGCCCCTCTACCGCCTTGCCTCTTCTTCGACTGGGCACTGACTTTGGCGCATGCTGCGCTTCCAGCCAAGTGCCCAGCCGGCCTCTTTGCCGCCTCGCATGCGGGGCAATGAGGAGGATCCGAGCACACAGATTGTCTGTGCCCGGGACGACCACACCGGAAACAGTGATCGCTCCGATCCACCCCACTGCAGAACGCCGCCACGTGACCCACCTCGTGGCAGCGGAAACAACGCAGGACACGTGGTTGCAGCACTCGAACTTGAGCCGAGACGAAGCCCACGAGAAGCCTCGCCCCGCTCATCCTTTTTGCCGCCACAATGGGGCAGCGAACCCACGCTGCGCCGAGACCGGCCCGGTCCCGACGGATCTCCCCGACCTTGATGTCACCGACTGCACAGCCACCGACTCGGCTCACTGCAGCCGCGACATCCTCTGTTGTTGCAGAATCGTCGAGGCCAGAAACCCTCATCTCCACACACTTTACTGGCCTCGACACCTGCACTTCCTCGGGACTAAGCACCCCGCGCAGCCGCTGGGCAAGCGCGTCCGCCTTGTCACCGTTGTTGGTGCCAGGCAACTCCAACATCCTGGCACCAGTTTTGGCGACCCGGAAGCGAAGGTCGCTGATATCCAGGTCTTCGAGTTTAATGTTCTCTTTAACCCGGGTCAGGACGTCGCTGTAGGTCACCTTGTCAGCGGCGGCTGGCTGTAATTTTAGCGTGACCACCGCCGACCTAGGCGGACGCAGCTTTGGCTCCTTCGCCTTTTTTGACTCCTTCGCAGGCTGTGTAGACTGCACCTTAGGAGCCACTTTCTTCTTGGCCTTCGCCCCCTTGCGCGCAACAACATTCCACCCCTCGGACATGTCGTTTGGCGCCGGTGGAAGGGGACAAGGCTGCGCGGGTGTTTCCGTCTTAGAGGCACTCTTTGCCTTGCCCTTTTTCTTCTTTTGGGGCTTTGATGTTTTAGGCGCCGGGTTAGCTGGTGCCACCAAAGTTGACACGGTGGGCACCGCTTCCGCTCGGTTTTGAGCAGCTTCCCTGCGCTTATCTGCCGCCAGTGGTGGACGCATAGGCTTTGGAGGGAGGAGACGGTCCTCCAGTGCCGCCAGCCGAGTGTTCAGCATGGTGCCGACCTGCACCATGACTGATCGGGCCACCTCCTCCTGTTTCTCCTGTGCTCGCTGCGTGATCTGCGGGTTAGCAGCCCTTGAGCGCTCCAGATCGGCTCTTAGGAGTGCCATCTCTTTCCGGAGCTCTGTCAACTCTGCATGCAAACGGGAGTTGGCAGCCCGTAGCTGAGTGACCTCCTCACTCGCCGACCTGTTTGCCAAGACGTCCACGGCCGCGTTTATCGTGCCGGCAGCCTCCTTCAACGCCTTTGTGAAGGTCCCCTTCAGGTTTCCGGACTTACTGGCCACTTTGTTTATGATGGCCAGGCTGTCCGTCACCTGGTGCTGGAGTTCATGCACCAAGGGGCCGTTCACTTTTGGTGTAGTCACATCAGGGCACACTTCCGAGAGCCTAGATTTTACCGATCTTGACATCTTTGTTACCTCGTTCTCCGCTTTGAGCCGAAGCTCCTCACGTCTAGCCGAGGTAATTTTGACCTTCCGCTTCTCCTTTTCCTCTTCATTGTCAGACATACCGGAAATGCTCCTTTTACTCCTTGGTCTCTTCCGGTATGCACGGATTGTCAGTTCTGTAGTTGGAGACTGCGAGTCCATGGAGACGCAGCTCTCAGTCTCTGATTCGGAGGCCGCCCAGAAACGGCCTCGTGACGATAACGATGCGGACCTAGATCGTCCGCTTATTATCGACGCACACTCCGCTAGGTCGAGGCGCTCCAAGACGACCTGAGGCATCAACCTTGTTTGATCTTTCTTTTTTGGCACAGAAGCCACTCCTCTAGCGCCCTTTGCTGGCACCACAACATCACCCATCTCGGGCCCAAACACTTTATCTCCACCCGTCTCAGACCCACCACCGTTCTCTCCGCCTCTCACAGGCCCCTCCACTGCTCCGCCCTTCTCGGGCCCCTCACCGCCAACACAACAGTACTTTTTACTAACACTTAAAAAAAACAGTAAATCTCTAAGTTAAACTAACTTAATAAAAAATACTGCAAAATATATTAACTTATATTTATAATATTTTGACAGCGGAACTCTACGAGATAAGTCCGTATGCAACGTTTGGCGGCGGTGCGGCGGCGCACTCGCTGCAGTTCCGCACTCTAGCGCGACGCGACGACGACGCCGCGCCGCCGCACCGACGCCGGAGGCGCGCCTGCGACCACTACAGATATGGTAAGCCCTTGTGGTAAACAATTAAATAAATAAATTCTAGTCAAAGTAATAGATTACAAATGTTCTACATATATATAAAATCTATGCGATGATGAAATGTCAATTAAGTGTTCTTTTCTAAAAAATTAAAGTAAGTTTCTACTACAAATATTCATAATATATCTTTGTATTATTTTAAACAAAATAATTAACAAAATTATAATTATTAAAATTGGTTTACAATCAATTTATTTCTTCACCCTGGGTAAATTTTGGGTATAAATTAATTTATAAATTTTCTTAAATTAATTAAAATGAAACGTATCATTTTAAAAAATATAACAACAAGAACCATAAAACCCACCCGTTCCAGACGAGTCCAGCCTATCAAAGTGTTCAACAGTGGAGGCGCGCCACCGCCTGCGCGCAACGCCTGTGCCGCCCGCGCCCGCACCGCACTGGCGCGAGCGATCCGACTCCGACGACTACAGTGATAGTGCGGCTAATACTACTACTAAAGGTACTTTATACTATGAAGCGGATAACTTAGTATCAAGATATTCCGTCGACTGGCTTCCACATCGAGACATTGCGTGTTTAGTGGCAAACTCAATGCCGTACTTTATTATACTGGAGAGGAGAAATGTAAGAAATATAAATATTCCGAGTGCGAGCTTTCATTTAAACTGATTTTTTATTTATTTATTTTAGTAACCACGAAAAATTAACAAAATTATATAATATCTTTTTTACTTATACGCAATGTAACAGAAGTAATCCAGGACAAGGACAATATTTTAAAATGAAATCAAATTTACAACTATCGCCGCAGCTTGGTTCGAGGCCTCGCCACAATAACTTAATTTTCTTAAATTTATTATTATTTTTCATTTTTACATGCATTTGTAACATAGTCCTCGTCACAGGCTCGGGCGGGTCGGGCGGTGGCAGCGCGTACGGCAGCGGGCGCCGCACCGCCAGCAGGTAGACCAGGTACCTCCCCCCACGCCCACGCCCACATCCGCACCCAACCACTGCTAGCTGAAAGTGGTGGCTTTAGAATGCTTTTCTTATTTATTTTAATTTGAGATATTGTTATAAGAAACTTTTCATTTAAATTTTGCATGATGTTTGAAATAAATTGCTTTATTTTATATAACAACCCTACTTTTATCTAAACATGAACTTGAATTGAAATTTCGTTAGAGTCGTTGGTTGAATTGGATGAAATGAAATACCGACTAAAAAGATACAACGTACAAGTATTTGAAATAGACGAAGAAAGAACGGAATGTAAGATAAGAGTAAATAGAAAGATATTAGAACAAGTGAATGTGGTGGTATATCTGGGAAGTATGTTTAGTAGAGATGGAAGATACGAAATAGATGTAGAAAGACGTATTGCTGCCGTTAACTGGCTTAACAGTGCACTTGCTGCATTTATGCAACGGCAAAACGTCAGCGTACCTGCACGTGTTGCCGTTCACAATGCAGTAACGATACCAACGTTGTTCTACGGCAGCGAAACGTGGGTGTATCAAAAGAAGAATGAAAGAAAGATGAATGCAGTGGAGATGAGATCCCTTAGTCGGATATGCGAAATCAGTTAAGCTGACCTTATATGCAGCGAGGAGAGTAGGTAGGTGTAAGCGCGTATATCATAGTAAGAATGAAGAAGAACGTGCTCAGGTGGTTTGGGTACGTTGAGAGAATGAGCGATGAAAGAATGGTAAGAAAGATTTATGACGCCAAGGTAAGTTATACGAGAGTTCGGGGGAGAACTCCGTTGACCTTAGAAAACACAGTATCGAAGATACTGGAGGGAGGTCAAGTGAAAAGTATGAGGACCCCCCGTAGGTCATGTATAAAGAGGATCATGACTGTGGACGAGGCAGAAGAGTTATGCAGGGTCCATAGCGTTTGGCGCTCCGTGCTCTCTGACTACCCCGCAATGGATAAAGCGTGAAGTTAAAAAAAGATACAACGCAATCAATATTTTCTTAATTTTATGTAATTATATAACAAGTACAGACAGTTCGTCGCCCAGAACAGACGTGTGTAAATCTTTATTAAAAATATATTAAATCTAGCTCCTCAAAAATAAATCTTAGTGAAATAATTAATAGAACTTAAAGTGCATAAATAGTGTCGTGTAATTATTCCATTTCAACTCTGTGCTTTGTAAGAAACAAACAAAAGAACGTGCCCCGCTGCACCGCTCACAACTGCGTGCCTCACCCCCGCGAGAACAAGTCAGGTGCTATTTTTTATTCTCTCGCACACCGATCCGCTGATAAGCTGTGCAAAACAAGGTCGCCTTTGCTAATAACATCGCGCTTACATTGTAAAAGCTATTTTTGCATATATTTGATTGCTGCGACATTATGAATATACCAAAATCACCTCAACGGCCGGCCGCTGCTGGAGCGAGCGCCGGCGGCGGATTGCACCCCGACTTATCTAAACTAAGCGCACTGACTAGTGTAACGGATTCACAAATTACCTTCCGAAAAAGAAAACAACCGTCTGATCAAAACTGCGGAGGTTCCGATGAAATTAAAGAAGGTCGGTCCCAATTGACTCGAATCGGCTTATTATTAGAAAAGTATGCGGGATCCAACGAACAAAGAATGAATAAAATGCAGGAAAGTATTGAACAGGTTAAAATACAAATAACTGAACTAAAATCATCAAATGAACACACATTACGTCTGATTAACGAAAATGTCAAACAAATTAATGAGATTAAATCTTACACGAATAACATTGCGACTGAACAGAATAATCTCAAAATTTCTGTTTCACGACTAGATAATCAAATTACTGAGGGCGAGAAAAAAAGGAAGTCTCTAGAATCCGAACTCATTTCCCTTAAAATAAATTCTCAATTACCGACGCGGAAAATGGAAAACGATCTTTACCTAAATGAACAAATATTTAAAGAAATACAGGAACGTAGTAATAGGGAGAAGAATGTTATACTCATAGGTATACCGGAACAAAGCTGTCCAAGCGCAGGTGAAAGGATATCAAAAGACGAATCTGACATTTGGAATATTACATCTTCAATAGTTAAAGATATCCCAAAACCGGCTCGAATCTTCAGGATTGGTAAATATTCACCAGGGAAGAATCGTAAAATCAAAATATGCTACGAGACATCTGGGCCCGCTAAACAACTTCTGCGTAACCAAAACAAACTACCGCAAAATATAAAAATATACTGCGATCAAACACCAGCTCAACAAAAATATCTTAGCAACTTAAGAGATGAACTTTCTCGTCGTCAAAACAACGGAGAGAATGAACTCACTATAAAATATATAAATGGCACACCCACAATAGTTAAATCTACTCCAAAAAACTGACATCAACAAACAATACACAAATAACAACAAACACAGAAAGTAATACATATCAAATTCTCAATGATTATCATAGTCTTCAAACTAGCAAATCACGCCTTACATTCTTTTACCTTAATGCTCGAAGTATACGAAAAAAAGGAAAATTTGATGAATTAAAATGTATCTTACAATTATTACCAACTACTATACATGTTATTTTATTATCAGAAACCTGGATCCGATCGGAAGAACAAGCTTTAGAACTACATATAAATAACTACACCCATTACTACAACTATAGAAATGACTCTAAAGGCGGCGGAGTATCAGCATATATTCATAACGATTTGAAACACCATCTTTCAGAATCAATTTATTTATCGGGCAACAATTTTTTGTGGATACATCTAGACAGATATGCGCTTGAAGTAGGTATTATATATAAACCTGGCGACACCAACAATAAAGATTTTCTTGAAATATACGACTTACAACTGCAAAAAAGGAAGATAGCAATCGTCTTTGGAGATTTTAACATTGATCTTTTGACAAAAGATAAAAAATACAAAAACTACAAACAACTTATACACGAAGCTGGACATTTCTTTCTGAATAAAATCCACAAAAATTATTGTACAAGAGAATCTAATACCCGAAACTCCATTCTTGATCACGTTAGTACTAACTTAAGAAATGATACCTTTCATATGGCTATAATCAATTCTCCTATGTCAGATCACAAACAAATCTACGTCGAAATTAAAAAAACTAAACCACCTCCGAAAGTTACAGTACAATATGAAGCAATAAATTATAAGAACCTGCAGGCATCTTTAGAAAAACATGATTTCAGTAACGAACCATATGATTATTCAACTTTAGAAAATAAAATAAAGTTATGTATGGAACGAAATAAAATATTAAAAAGTAAGATTCTCAATCCACCTCAGAGTGACTGGATAAATAATCATATTTTGGCCGAAATAAATCATAAAAACTCCTGCTGGATTGAAATGAAAAGGAATCCTAATAGTTGCGACATAAAAAAAAAATTCTATGAAAAAAGAGATCAGGTTGCTAAATCAATCCAAAACACAAAAGATCTCTACTATTTTAACGAATTTAATAAATGTCTGAGTAAACCAAAAAAAATGTGGAGTTTAGTAAATATTTTAGCTAATAATAAAATTCAACACAGCTGTGCTCCTCCAAAATTAATTGTAGATTCGATAACTTTTACCGATCCCAAAGAAGTCTGTCAAATATTCAACAGATATTTTGCCACAATTGGGTCACTATTAGCAAATGAAATCCCTAAGCGATATCACGATGACTTTAGCCCCACCTTACCTAAACCAGAGTCTTCACACGTTCTTGAGCTGTCTACTCTTAGGCCATGTACATCTGATGAAATTATTAAAATCATTGAGAAACTCGATTTGAATTGCAGCACAGGTATAGATGGGATCAGCACTAAAATAATAAAATGTATAAAATATTTAGTTTCAAATAGTTTGAGTAAATGTTTCAACAAGCTAATTATTAAAGGGGAGTTTCCTGACTCACTAAAAACAGCAAAAGTTACTCCTATATATAAATCTGGCCCAAAAACTGATCCAGGAAACTATCGACCCATCTCTGTACTGCCCATATTATCTAAAATTTTAGAAAAAATTTTATATTATAGATTAGACGAATACTTAGAATCGATTACCTTTATTACTGAAAGGCAATATGGGTTTAGACCAAAACGTAACACTCTCACAGCAACAGTAGATCTCGTCAATAAAGTCAAACATAATATAGATTGCAAAAATATTGTTTTAGGAGTCTTTATTGATTTAAGAAAGGCGTTCGATACAGTAAGCCATAAATTATTGCTAAAAAAATTAGAAACTATAAATATCACCGGTTCAGCTCTAAAAATGTTAGTCTTATTTAAAAAACAGAACACAAGTGGTTAAAATAGATAGTTATAAAAGCGACGCATTACCTATATCATATGGAGTCCCACAGGGATCTATTTTAGGCCCATTACTATTTTTAATATATATTAATAATATACAAGATATCGGACTACACGGACATTTAACCCTATATGCTGACGACACTTGTTTATTTTACTTCGGTTCCTCCGTACATGATATTGTATCACAAGCTCAAGACGATCTTAACATTGTATTTTCATGGTTTCAGTCCAATCTTCTAACAATTAATATCTCTAAGACATGCTATATTTTATTTAAAGCTAAAAATAAGGTCATACCACCACACGAACCACTAAAAATTAATAATACACCGATTCAGCAAAAAAAATTGCGAGAAATACTTGGGTTTGAGAATTGACAGTTCATTAACGTGGAACACTCATATCGAGTACATTAAAAACAAGCTTTCATCGCTACTCGGATCACTTCGTAACATTGTCCGCTGTATTCCTCATAAACTCCGGTACACAATTTACAATACATTAGTAAAACCGCATCTCTCATACTTAATCGAAGTTTGGGGAAGTGCCGCAAAAACAAAACTTGCTAACTTACAAATTGCACAAAATAAACTTATCAAACTACTTTTTAACTATCCATATCTAACGGCCACTAAAAGTATATACAAAGATACAAAAATAATGAACATCAATCAATTATATACTTATAACGTTTGTATTTTTATTCAAAAATCACTTAACAAAAGCATTTACAGTAATATAACATTTACCAAGCGCAATAGTAAACGTAGCAACCGAAGAGTTAGCCTTTTAGTTCTGCCAAAAACCAGAACTAATTATGGGAAAAAAATGATCACATTTGAAGGAGCACAGCTTTATAATAAAATACATTCTTGTATAAGGAAGACGCATTCACTTAGCGCATTTAAAACGCAACTCGCGCAATATCTTACCAACTAACGCAAACGGTGGGTGCGTTTTTCTTTTCTTTTCATTTCTTTTCTACTCTTATTAAATTTCGTACTAAGTACTAAAAATTAAATAAAACTTGGTGTGACGAATGTTAGCAATTTTATATTTTTAAGTTAATTATGTTCTCAAATAAGTGACTTTGTAATGTCTTGTTGAGAATAAAGATCTTTAAACCTATATAACATGTAAAGGATTACTCTGAATTTAGATATTGGAAGAAATGATTTAGGGGTCATCCATAAATTATGTTACTTGAATTTCATGTTTTTTTGACTCCTCCTCCGTCCTTGTCACAACAGGTCACATTTCCTGTTGTCCATCGTTGTCAAGCAATGGCACAATTGGTCACTTTTCTCGTCTTTAACGTGTGAGGTAATTTACGGATGACCCCTAAATCGTTTCTCCCACTTTCGACGTTCAGAGGAAGTCCTTTACATGTAATAAATTTAAACAAAATTAAAAAAATATATATGTTGTGTTTGTGTTGTATCTTTTCAGGCGGTGTTTCGTTTTATCTAATTCATCAGATTCATTCAATTAGAATATAAATTTCTTTAGTCATAATAAAATAATATAACAAGTAAAGGCCTAAATTAGGTACTCGAGCCTTTAAGTCATTTTTTCGAAATTTCACTTCTACCCTATGTGAACTTCATATTTAAATAAATATGTGTATGTAGTATTGTTTTTATTGTTTTGTACACATCCATAGCACATGACTACCCTATAATGTTGTAGATTTATTAAAGATTAGGATCTCAATTTTACAATTCTAAAAAGCAAGTAACCTAAGTTACTCCTTATTATATATCAGTTAGTCAAACCAAACAGACCTCCAAAAATTGTAAAATGTCATTTTGATAATGCACTGTGTGTATGTACAGTGTCGAATCTATGCTTTATATGACATATTTGTATAAAACACTGACATAATTACACACGTAGGTATTTAGTAAAAGTGGATATTTTAATATTACAAGCAAACACTGATTTATTTGTATAGACAGGTTCCTAACATTTTTGTGAAATCATCCACATTTTACAACATACAGTTTTATAAGACACTCCGTACTCTACTATTTATATTGTTGAAAAATAGGCGGTTTTCATATTATAAAAAAAATAATCTAAAAGGTACATTGAATTTACTACAGTCGTTATTTAAACTCACTCAAATTCTAATTAAAACACCAAATGCTAAATTATTACGTTCGTCGAACTATGAATACACTACTTTTAAAATTCAAATATTTTGAAATGACTATTCCCACATCCATTGAGATTAACCATAGCAGAATTTTATACATTTAATAACCATATCTAGCTTTTATTTGCACTTTTAAGCTCATAATAACAAATATTTTTGTTTGTCCCAAATATGCATGAAAATATCTAAAAAAACGTTAAATTGATAGAAACGAATATTAGCTTATTTTCTATATTAGATTATTTTAAAATGTTATGAGAACATAACATTTTAAAATAATCTAGTATAGAATTTCATGTTTATATTTATATACAGACCATTTATTTTTATTAGGCTTTACTGCGTACATAATTGATTATTGGTGAGTTAAAATAATTTCATACTAAAAATACGATTTGATATATATATATATATATATATATATATATATATATATATATATATATATATATATATATATATATATATTACAAGTTTGTATTGAACTTGCCATATCAAAAATTGCAAGCAGATTTGGACTTACTTTACTCATTTGAAATGCAATGTTAGTTGTTAGTACCGGTGACAATTTTATATATAATCAGTACATTTGGTTATCTTAAATAGCCACCACAACAAAATGGAGGGTTTTATGAGTTTTGTACAATTAATAATAATATATATCTGAAAGGGCTTGAAGAGAAGCTTGAAGAAAGGGCAGAAGAGAATAAAAAAGTTCATTTTTATTTATTAAGTGTTAGGACTTTATTAATAATATATTATTCATATTTTACAGTGGAGGTCAAAATGGGAGCGATGGGCTCTCAGGGTGCTTTGCGCCAGTACCTCCCGATATATCGTCGTTAATAGACAAGTAAGTTTCGTATGAAAATTCAAAATAAACGCTTAGAAATCTTATTGTATATTAAAATTAACGAGAGCGTTTGAAATGTAAGGATTAATAAAACTAGGTTAACAATACCAATGTTGGTAGAAACATTTTATGAACATCTTATAGAGAACTAGAACATTTTGTTCATTGATTTTGAGTCCAGTCGTGGTGCAGTGTGACAGCGTTTGATTGTACACGCGATCAGTTATGGGTTAAACACCCACTTGGCGAGTGACTATATTAAAATTCTTTTCGCATCCTCGCTCTGATAAGACAACGTGCGGTATTGAGTTCCGCCACTCAACACGCAATGTCTCGAATCTGGCTGAGAGTACGGAGAGACACTAGGTACTTTCTGTCTACCCTACTATGCGGGATAAAAGCGTAAAGCTATAAAAAAATAGTTTTGATTTTCACGATCCTTACAAATTTTAAATTAAACTATTTTAAATGGAACGCGTGCTTTTTAGTCTATCTGTGTGGTATCTGATATCACGGACTACTGCAAAATGTTTGAAACGTCTTATTTTCAAAAATATACAAAATTAATTCGTTCAAAATATTTAGATATTAAATGATCAACATGTTCACTAATTAATAACAATTTTTTTTAAATTTGTTTTGATTTCAGATACCAACAAAGAAAAGAGCAAGAGCGTCGGGAATGTACCATCCATGTCTAACATTCCAAGGTCCACAGTAGTTTTTTATAATTAGTACGCTAACAAATTGACTCGACTTTACCTGCTCTAGATAGGTTTTTGATGATAAGCTTTTGGCTTACAGAACAAAAATAAATATTTAAATTTTGAAAATTTTTTACTATGCAAATTGTTTAAATGCTGTATTTCGACTTGTATGTTTTTGTAATAGTATTTTATAACAACGCTTGTTAATGTTTAGCAGAAATACAATTTTTCAATGTTCACTTTTATAATTTGACACAAATTTGATTGTAATTTGTGATAACGCGTTCAAAACACGATAAGGCAACACTGACCTTAAAGCCTGTGTTCTTTGTAACTTATTTTAAAAAAATCTAAAGAGACGAATGGTTTATTAAAAACAATAACAGTACAGTTATGAAAGTGAAAAATAAAGTGTTCTCATATAGTTAACTACATATATTTCAACTAAAATTTAGTCAAAACAAATCGCTCGTCTCTTTTGTACCCTTAGTTCACAGAACCCCATAGCTAAGTGTTAATATTTGTTATAGAGAATATTTACTTAAAATATACTTATAATGTGATTAACATGAACCCTGTTGAAGACAGTTAGGTACTACAAAGTAATTCAATGTAAATACTAGATGTAAGTAGATTTGCTGAGGATAATGGCGTCATTAAATGGCACTAATGTACTGCGTAATAGACTTATTTGTGAACGTAACAGCGATTGTGAAAGTCCGCCATTATGCTGACATGCCACAGGATGTGTGTTCCTGGTGAAATGCTAATATTTGATTCTTTTTTTATATGGAGGACACAGGCACTTAAGTGGTAAAACCTAATTTCTATTAAAACATTTCTTTTAATTCCATAGCTTCTCCAAGTTGAATCTACACCTAAACCTTTGTGTTTGAAATAAGGCACAAAAATACGAAAAAATAATATAAAATGCTTGCGATTTATAAATCAATGAAACAAAAGTCTAACATAATCCATGGCGGGAAATGAAAATAAATAATCAACCAAAGAGATAAATAAAATAATATAATGTTTTATTAGCATTTCAGAAGGAACGCGTGATCAGAGAAAAAAAAATCTCAAATATTTGTGTTCCATCACAGCTCAGTTAGTTAACTAAAATATCTATAAACCAATTTGGAATTGTTTATTATTCTCAATGTTCCACAATGAAAGTAGGATTGTAATGGATATTTTGTGTGTATAATGTCGAATCAAATAACGTATTGCATTCATTTCTAGCCTTATATTTTAACTGAATAATACCCTTTTTATATTATTTAATATTGTATATGTACGCTTAAACTTCTGTTAATTGCCTAACGTTAAAAATAAAAGCAAGTTTTCATTCGTTTTAAATTTAATTATAAAACTAAAAGCTTTTGTGTTTCGTGACAAGGGTTGGTGAAGGTGGTAATTAAAAAAAAATTCAACATTACTCACCCTGTTCTCCAACGTTTCAGAACTCGAGGACAAAACTAAAATTATAAATGTATATTTATACACACAATTCATCACTTAGATGTATTTAATAATTACTAACAATATTCAAAATGTCATTCGGTACAATTATTTTACAAAGCGCGCCATTTACAAAATTAAGTGTTACCAGCATTTCTCTTTATAATTAAATGGTAACTGTTACTATATTTAACAATTTTCATTACGTTTATATTAAAAGCAAATAATTATAAATATATATTTTGCTTGTGACTAGAAATTTATATTTATTAATTTTATTAAGATTTTCATTTTTATTCATAAGCCGAATGACATATACTCTTAAGTAAGTTAAATTTAAAACGGCTGTTCCAAACCGCAAAAGATACATATCATTATAATAGACTGCTAATTTAAGCGATTCGTAATTCTTTTACTGTATTGTTGATAGTTGATTAGCTTTTAATTATACACTATTGTATAAAAATCTTTCTATATACATGTTGTGTAATAAAGTTATTAATTTAATATTAGGATGAGAGAAGGAAATAAAATTGTGTGTCGTAAACAATTGTGTTACCATTTACTTGTATGCCGTCCTACTCCCTAAAATCAAATATAATATAATTTATAATAATAACATCGATATAAAAAATTGGCAATCCGTCAATTATATATACGCATATTGGAATCTGTTGTTGGCGTACATAATTTAAAAAATATATATGTAATAAAGAGAATGGTAATTTTGATAAATGTATCGCTTTCTCTCTCTTAAAACTTGCCAATAATTGTACCATATAATTGACACAAATATTATGTCATTCAAATTTTATCTTAACCTTTTTTTTATTGCGTGAGGAAATCACATTTCAGATACCTTCCCGATTCGGGATAGTTTATGTGGGACGCCGGATTGGCAGATGTAGGCTGTTACCCACTAAACCCTCACGGTCCCGTCTACTCACTAAAACCTCACGATGCTCGTTCTCGACTGCCACAAGCTGAAATTTGGAAACGCACGCCACCTCACCAGAGATGGTCCAGAACCTCCATATCGCTCAAATGCCGTCGCCCTCTCCGCACGTCAAAGCAGGTTGATGTTGTGCCGATTCAAGGCGTCCACCCATACAAGGGTACCGTAGAGGCCTATCGACTTACCGGTGTTAATAAGCTAGGGCCTACAGTATTAAATTCATCTCAAAAATAATGTTTTTTTTTAATATTTGTTTCATAAATACTACTGTAAGAAATATTTATAAGTAATCAAACGTGAAAGCATTTACAATTATTAGAGTACCTGGACGTACTGTCTAAATCTACCTCCGATCATAAGCCAATGCCAGAGTCCAAGTCAATCCAGTGAATACTTCCAACGACTTGGGTCAACTCCACCGTTGCGAGAACAGAGGCCTCGTGATAAATCCACTGCTGCGCCAACACAAGAGTATTATTTGTGTACTACATATGACTCCCACCCTCTTTATGATGCTATATTTTGCTACCCAATCGTTGTCAAATGTACCTTAACTCTGTAGAAATTCTTAACACTATCAAAAATTTACCAACAACTAATCTATACATATGTAAGATCAGTTATAAAAACTGAAGAATGAGATTAAGGGTCTTTACTTTACGAAGTACAGCTGTTGACGTTATAAGCAAATATTATATAATATTCATATCCCTATAACTAAGACACTATTTACTTTTTAATTATTCGAAATTTATCTCTAGTACATTCATTTTGGCTAACTAACTAACTAACTATAAATTTATGTTGTGTTTGAAGTATTATTTAAAGTCACGTGACGTTCACCCTATCTTACTCTTTCTCAATTTTCTATCTTTCTCTCTTTTTCCTCCAGCTCTACAGCACTGTACGTGTTGCCATGTTCATTCTATCTCGATAATCTCTCCTGCTTGCTATCTACTCTCACTTCATGGGTCTTAACCGCTTCTTGTCCAAAAACGTCTCACATTTACGTGTCACTATTGCGTTTCATCCGCATGTTTTTTTTCCTTTAATACGCGTAAAGATTTCAAAAACAATAAATAAAAGATATAATTACAATCATATCTATCCCCATATGTCAGCGTGAAAATATAGCTTTAAAATCGGTAAAAAGTTACCAATTTTAAAGCTATATTCTCAATCGCTATAAAAATGATAGAAACTAAATTTTCATGATTTGTCTGAAAGCAGTTTAAACATTTGAAAGTGATATAACTTTCTAATTTACTAAACGATTATTAAACAGTGAAAAATTAGTGTGCACAAACGCAGAGACAAACATATACATAGATAAACATATTAAAATTAAAAATCATAGTTTTCAGTTTAATAACACGACCAATACAACCAATGTACAATATTTTCCATCATTTACATTTTTATTATAATTTACATATTATATTATACGTATAAACTGTAATGTGTCTTGTGACATTCCTAACAATAGATTATTAATTTAAATATATAAAAAGTTTTTTTTTTCAAATTAAAAAATATTATACTTTTAACAATTTTAATTTATTTTTTTATATAGTTACATTACGACAACGTGCATACATACCTTTATTATGAATATAATATTCACCACTGGCAACATTAAGCCGTAGTACATATTCTACTATCGCGAGGATTGTATGTTGCTCGTATTTCAATACTAAATAATATATTAAACATAAAAAAAAACGACTTAAACATAGTTTAAAATTACAGCTGCTAAAACACAGAGTTATATTCAAATAAGTACATATTGAATATAAAACGTTGTAATATATAATAGATAACAATATTTTATGTATTGTTTTGGTTCCATTCACGTTATATTGATTTATCGTAAGCCAGTGACCTGTTTTTTTTATTTGTTATTAGAATCTTGTAAATAATTAATAGTAAGAGGTCAGTGGACGGGCAATTTGTGTTGGCGTTCCGAGCATATGTTCTAATGTTACATTATGAATAAATATGTATTAGTGTTGTTATAATTATTGGATATAATCAGTAATTTTATTCGTTATGGTTTGCTGTCCACAATGATGACACCCATCGAGGAGAAGAGAGATGAAAAGGTATGTTAATGTGTTAATAAATTATTTAAATTACAAATAATTGTGTCTTATGTTTTCATTAATCTACTTTAAAACACAAAATCTGTTGTATAATTTTAATTTTACTTATTCAATTGCACTTTCTTTATTAATATTATCCATTTATAACAATTATTATTAATAAATTATTTAAAATTGACTTATTTTATTGATATTAAATTTTAATTATTTAATTTAATTAACATGATGTATAGATAATTATAATAAATTAATCTTAAATATTCATTGAGATCTTTTAAAACAAATAATACTGTTAGTTATTTAATTGTATTTTAATGATAACAAATATTTTGTAATATTAATGAGTTATAATATAACTCCTGCTGTGATTTGATTCTTGTTATTTAGGAACGTAGAATTTTTTACATTATATTTTGTGAATTAATTAAATAATCATGTTAATTAAAGGTTTTTATAAATGCATATTTATTAATAAAGAAAGTGTAATTGAGTTAGTTAAATTAAAATTATACAACAGATTTTGTCTTTTGAAGATATATTTATGAAACTACAGACACAATTATTAAATTATATATATTTAGATAGCTTTAATTGTGTTACATAAATATGCTTATTTAGTAGTGGATTTCTTTGGTTATTTTTTAGATTTATGAAACAGTAAATATGTAACATTTTACATATTAAGTTAAAAAAAATAGTTTAAACATATATTATAAAATAGAAAGATAAAGAGTAAATTAGTATAAATATTTGATACCTATAATAATATGAACATATAAGCTTTAGAGCTTATCTAAGGAACATTAGGTATGTAATTGAGAAATATGTGAAGTCTAAAGCAAGAATATTTATTTAACTAGTATAGATAAAATCAATTTAATTATATTAGATAGAAAAAAAAAATTATGGAACATACTTATATTGATTGCGATGCTGGTCATCAACAAGGAAGCCTGGGTCGTTGCTGGGTGATGCAAATTTTTTAGGAAACTAAATGACAAATGGTAGGTCAAAGTAGCATTCCAATATAAATTGATTGATATATACCTTTAAAGCCGGTAAAATCATATTAAAAGAAAAAATCATGAATAACCTTTTATAAAAACTGTTAAAACTATGATGTAATTAATAGACCAAAAATAATCTTGTAATGTCTTAAGTAAATGTCACACCTGAATACTTAAATATAAAGACATTCTTTATAGTTAGATATATTATAAATTTTTATATAAATAAGATCATTCATTATTCTATAATTCTAAAATATCTGCCCATGAAAGTCTGGTTAAAATCGGTCCATCCGTTCCAGAGATTAGGCGGAACAACAAACAGATAGACAAAATGTGTAAAAAAAATAGTTTGGAATACATATGCCCCATTATTTAGTAATGACCCATTTTTTTTTAATATTACAAATAGACATTCCAATTTATTTATTTGTATAGATTCTTTAATTTTCATTTACTTAAAGGCAAAAAGCAATATATTTATAATCATTTTTTTTAATAAATGTAAATTTAGCTTTATATTTTTTTAGAAATGGCCAGTTATATTGCTTTCAACAGATAAGAAAAAAAGTTTAAATTACTGTGTTATCTAACTACAAGTGTGTACGGCTAGTGGTTAGCTAATGCTGTCATTAGTTATCTTTTTATCTCTGACAATTTGGAGATTATGTCATCTTCATCTGATGAAATGTTACATATATATATATATATATATATATATATATATATATATATATATATATATATATATATATATATATATATATTAAAACTTTTATTTATCACTCTAATTCATTTGATATATTTGGGATAGCATCTGAATGTAAATGCAATTGGATGTGGATTCGATTCCCACTCGGGTTGTGTTAAATTAGGTAAAATTATTTTCATTTATATGCTTTGATGAGAATTCGTCATTAAACACAAAATGTCTCGATATCGGGCGGTAAGAGGTCTACGGAGTGACTTGACACTAGGATGTCTATGACTACCCTGTTATGCGGGATAAAGCGTAAAATTTCAGTCCTTAGTTGTCTTAACTATTTTAACACTAAGTAGGATCTTTATAAAATGGAATATCTAACTAAGACACTCCGTTCTCCATTTTCTAGTCGAAATCGATATATTGCGTATTGAACAGGAAAATTTAACACCACGCTTTGTTGTTTAAAATAAAAATAATTAATATTAATTTTTAATAATTACCCCCAATAGGAATCGAACCCACAACCAATCGCGTGTACAAACAAACGCTGCTCCATTAAAATGCTTTCTTAAACACAACAAACTATATAAATAATTATTAAAAAGTAATAATATTAAACATACAAACATACGCATGCACAAAAGATAATGAGAATGCCATCTTTATACAAGAACGTCGAGCTAGCTTCACATAACAAGTTTTTGTAGCTATACTTTGACACCTGTTGTCACCGCTCCCTCTGTGCCATGGTGCTGATTGCAGCCAGTATTGAAATAGTAGACGCCATGACATGCTTCCTACTCTCATGGTACTGTTTGTTGGATGGATTTATTCTGGTTTTATATATATATATATATATATATATATATATATATATATTGAGAGTTAGAGTATATTTAAATTATTTTCATTTCCTCGCTCTTGTAAAAGACAAAGAGCGGCGTGGTTTTCCACCACTCAACACGCAATGTCTCAGATTCGTTGGAAAGCAAAGTACGGAGTGTCTTGATATTAGGTTGCTTTCTGTCTAACCTGCTGTGCGGGGTAAAAGCCTGAAGCTAAAAAATGTATATATATATATATATATATTCAATTCAAAATTTATATATAATTCAATTCATAGCAGGTTAGACGGGCAGTACCTAGTGTCAAGACACTCCATACTCAGCTTGCTGTCGATTTTGAGACATTGCATGTTGAATGGCAGAATGTCAAGCTTTATATTACTAGAACGAGAATATGAATATAAATATAATACAATCATTCTCGCGAGTGGGAATCGAACTCAAAACTGTTACTGTTTGTTGGATGGATTTATTCTGGTTTTATATATATATATATATATATATTGGGAGTGATTATATTTAAATTATTTTCATTTCCTCGCTCTTGTAAAAGACAAAAAGCGGCGTTGTTTTCCACCACTCAACACGCAATGTCTCAGATTCGTTGGAAATCGAAGTACGGAGTGTCTTGATATTAGGTTGCTTTCTGCCTAACCTGCTGTGCGGGGTAAAAGCCTGAAGCTAAAAAAATGTATATATATATATATATAATGTATATATATATATATATATATATATATATATATATATATATATATATATATGTATATATATATATATATATATATATATATATTCAATTCAAAATTTGTATATATTTATGCTATTATACCCCATAGCAGGTTAGACGGGCAGTACTTAGTGTCAAGACACTCCATACTCAGCTTGCTGTCGATTTTGAGACATCGCATGTTGAATAGCAGAATGTCAAGCTTTATATTACTAGAACGAGAATATGAATATAAATTTAATACAATCATTCTCGCGAGTGGGAATTGAACTCACAACCAATTGTGGTTATTTTTTTTTCGCATCACCCTAGGAAAAATATTAGTAGTAATTTGGTTGGATAAAAAGCGTCGATTTCCACCACCGGCACTTCATGTATATATATGAGCAGAAAGTAAAGAAAACATTAGATATGTTACTATTTTTATAGTGTAATTCCACACTTCAAAAATAGGATAAGAAAATATTTTTAAAAAACGTGTAAAAATTTGAACGAACCTGCGCCTCTTGGAAACCGTTCAAGCGCTCTGACCACGTGCACCATGCATTCTACTACCAGCTGCCTCCAAAATCTTATACGTTTTGTTATAACTAATCCTAAGTGCGGAATTACAATTTAAAAATAGTAACATAATTAAATAAATAGCATTCTCTCGTGCTAAACGATTATTTCTTATTAAATCTTTAAAACAACTTAAATAAGTTGGTTTCCAAGGGGCGTTCGAATCTCGCTGCGTTCAATTTTTTATACGTTTTCTAAAGATACATTAGATCTCTGATTAATCGCCTTATTAAACCTACCTGTCATAAATACATATAATGTGAAATGTATTTACTCCCTACACAGATCCGCACAGGCATGGTGCAGGTGTCTGATGGCAAGTCGCGGCCGCGGCCCGCCCGCCTCGTCCTCACCATGGAGGCGGTGACTGTACAACGCGAGGTGGTTATTCCAGCACAGCCGCCTAGAGATAAGAATGTGCCGCATGCTAGGGTGAGGAAACCAGATATTTACTGTTTTTTTTTATTTATCCCGCATAGCAGGGTAGACAAAAAGTACCTAGGGTCAAGACACTCCGTACTTCGCTTTCCACCGAATTCGAGACATTGCGTGTTGAGTGTTCGAACTCAACGTCGCCCTTTGTCTTTTACCAGAGCGAGGAAGTGTAAATAATTTATATATAATCACTTCACCGATTGGGGATCGAACCCACAACCGATCAGGTTTACAGTCATACACTGTCCCACTCATGGTTTTGTAGAGTTATCCATATATTCCTAGATCTAGATCCAGAAATTAATTACCATGGTGCAAGAACCACCAAATCATATAGGTTTGTTAGAATTATCCTGGTTGCTGACTGAGTGGCTTTGAGTTAAAGGTGTATATGCAATATCAGCTGACATAAATTTCGTGTAGGTTGCGGTAAGATCGTTGACCGTATAAGAGTTTGTCTTGGACATTTGCTTATGTTTATCTACGTAAAGGAAACATACTGATAATATTGATTAATTATTTATTTATATATAATATATATTTTAAATAATATAACATTTTAGGATTTCGCAATTTTTACACATCTTAAACGATATTCTTACCGTATTGATTGCATATATCTTAGTAGATTTTCAGTCAACCTATATGGTTATAAGTCTGGTGTACCGTAAAGTGCTTGATAAGAAGTTATATTTTAAAGTATTCATTATTATTTTTTTCTAATAATTTGTGAGCTTAATATAAAGTTGAACTATAGATATACCTTACACTTTCACTATAAAAAGCTGAGTCTTATTGTTTTCCATTATAAATATTGAGTTGTATTTCTTCGTATGTTATATAAATTACAGATATTTAAAATAATTTTGATAATTTTATCTAGAATATAATCTAGTATCTGTTCCTGAAACTTTATAAAAAAAAGAAGAAACTAATACAGGAATCATATAACAGGAACGTATGGTCCAAATAACACGGCAGAAAGTCGGCGGTCTCGGCCTCAGTATAAAGGGGGGCGCTGAACATAAGCTGCCCATCCTCATATCCAAGATATACAAGGACCAAGCGGCTGATCAGACCGGCCAATTGTTTGTGGGGGATGCTGTTATTAAAGGTGACTATATTTACTATTTTTAAAGTGTTATTCCACACTTAGGATTAGAAAACATATTTGAAAAAACGTATGAAAATTTGAACGCAGCGGGATTCGAACGGTATCCAAGAGGCGCGGGTTTGCTGCGTTCAAATTTTTTGTACGTTTTTTCAAAAATGTTTTTTAAAGGTGAGTGTATTTTTTTTTATAATTTTAAGATATATTTTTTAACTATTTATATCATTTTTAAATTTTTATACGTTTTTCGGAAATGTTTTCTAATCCTATGTATAAAAAAACATTTAAAAAAATTATAAAATATAAAAATTAATAGCGTTCTCTCTGGCTAAATGATTATTTCTTAGAAATAATCTTTGGGTAGCAGAAATTTGTAAAAATCTCTTTACAGAGATGCTAACAATATAAATAAATTTTAACAAACGTCTAAGAATTTCGATGTAGTCGGATGTCGGATGGCTTAGCGGTCAGAGCGCTCGCACGGTTTCCAAGAGGCGCGAGTCCAATCCCATTTAAAAATAAATTTAAAAAAATATGATTTTTACAAGATTTAATTGATAATTGGTTTGTCTAAATTTTTAAACATATACGATAGACACGTAATAATAATTTAGCTAATCTAAGTAAGGGGAAAAACGGGTAGAAAGAAAGTAAGTACTGAAGCCCTCTCCAATAGACCTTATGGACATTAAAAGTTATTCGTATGATATGATGGCGAACCCAATGCGCGTTTAGCCTTATTTGATCAGAAAAATGCCGGCATTTTAAATATTTAAATTCACTTTGATAAAAGAGTAACGGAATAAAAGTGAAGCTATTGTTGTGGGTTCGATCCACACCCGTTAAAATTTTGAAGAACAAGAAACGCGGCGTTAAGTTCCGCAACTGAACTGAACGACGAACCGATTTCTGGAGTAAGGTCTTTAAAAAATGCACTTAAGTAGGTACTGTCAGACTATCCTTATATTTATGGAAGATGGTTAAACTTTTTTTTTATTATCAAAACTGGCATTCGAGGCTTCACGCTCCTCTTGCATATATAGAAAGTACCTAGTATCAAGACATATGTATATATATATATATATATATATATATATATATATATATATATACATGATTTTTTTTTGAAATATTTAAATTATTTTCACTTCCGAGCGCTGGTAATACAATCTACACTAACACTACGTCACTTCACTAATAGGAAACTCTGCAATAAATGCATCGCCACTTGTCGTCCAATTGAGAATAATTAAGCGTTTAACAGTGGTCTTAATAAACATATTCATAGCTTCTCGTAAATATATTCCAAGGCTCATATAATGAACAGGCTCGCCATTTACATTACGTACAATGTTCTTTTTTGAGGCCGGTCGTGGCGCAGTGGGACAGCGTTTGACTGTAGACGCGATCGGATGTGGGTTCGATTGCTACTCAGGGAAGTGATTGTATTTAAATTATTTTCAGTTACTCGCTTTGGTAAGACTAAGTGCGGCGTTGAGTTCCGCTATTCAACACGCAATGTTTCGAATTCGGCGGAAAGCGGAGTTCAGTGTCTTGACTTTAGGTGCTTTCCGTTTAACTAACGTGTATTGTTCTTTTGGGCCCCGGGAATTAGGTCTGCGATCAGGTATCTCATCGCGATTAGTCGTAGGTTCGATTTCTATTTGAGGAATGCTTAAATTATAATTATTTTATTATATTAATTATATAGATTTTCTTACTCGTATATTCATTCAAGCTGTGCCCGTAACTTTGTCTGTATGAAATTTAACATCTCTAGATCTTTATTTTATAGTTAAATCTTATTACATCAACTATATTTCAGCCTAAGTACCGTCAAAATCGGTCTAGCCATTCCAGAGATTATCCAGAACTAACAGATAGACGGACAAACAAAAATTGTAAAAACGATTATTTATATATATATATATATATATATATATATATATATATATATATATATATATATATATATATATATATATATATATATATATGTATATATATAAATACATTTAGTGAAAAGCGTTTATTTTAATATTACAAACAGACGCTCTATTTTTTTTACCTTATAATATTACATCAGCAGGAATGTATTTAATTGGCTATTTAAAGTTTTAATTTTGATAACGCGTCGTTATTTGTAAACATTTATAGTCGCGGGTTCGATTCCACTGCGGGGGCAGTGATGATAAAACAAAGCACGGCATTTCGGGGCTGCCATTGGGCTATCTTGACAGTAGGTTCTCTCGGACTACTCTTATTTGAGGTAAAAAAACGTAAAGTTCGAAGAAAGAGATACTTTTAATTGTAGCTATTTTAAACGGGTTAATCGCATATATTTTGGTATTCGAAAATACAATTTTGAAAACTTGATGTTGTGAACAATTTACAGTAGTCACCTCAGTCTACCCATGACCACGGACTACTGTAAACTGTTTGAAACGTCAGATATTCAAAAATGTATTTTCGAATACCAAAATATACGGGATTAATCCATTTTATAAATAGTTTCATTTGAAATGTGTAAAAATCACAAAAATTAAAGGTAGGTTATTATTATTATATACTTTTTACAATATATTGTTTACTATTTCAACAAAAACACGCAAATATGATTAAACGGGTGGAATTAAATGTATTTTTAAAAGCGGAAATGCTCGCGTGGTACACTTGCAGGCTTCTTTCTATAAGCTCGTATGACGAGGACGTTACAAATTACGTACGCCGTTTACATGGACTAGAAAAAGTTTGTTGCACCTACTTACTTATCTGATTAAATATTTACTATATTAGTGATGTAAACGGGTTGCGGTGACCAAATTAAGGGTGTTTTTTTTTTTTTATACATTTATAGCGTATTGGATGGATGATAATCACTCTCCGGAGTGGGAATCGAACCCACAACCGATCGCGTTTACAGTCGGACGCTGTCACACTGCGCCACTACCGGCCTCAAATTCAAATTGCCTATGACCTAAATATCGGTGCATTAATATTGTGTAAAGATTTTAATTATTGTGCGATTATTATGAAATGCACGTTATGTTATTATCTGTATGGAATCTTGTTTATTTTTTTTTTAATTTAAATTGTTTTTTTTAAATGGTTTCTCGTTTTTAATCTGTTCTCTGTATGAATTATTCTCTTAAGTTGTACGTACATATAGGTATCTTTTTGCTCTAACTCTACTTTTGTTGATAATTTTCTTTATATATTTTTTACCAGTTCAATTGTTACGTTCATTTTTATTATTAATAATAGTAATAATTATTTTTTATTGTCTGAGTAAAAATTCTAATATACATATATTGAGGCCGGTCGTGGGTTCGATGCCCACTTGAGGGAGTGATTGTGTATTAAAATTATTTTCACTTCCTCGCTCTGGTAAGACAAAGTGCGGCGTCGAGTTCCGCCACTCAACACACAATGTTATAAATTCGGCGGAAGACGGAGTACGGAGTGTCTTGTCACTATGTACTTGCCGTATACCCTGATATGCGGGATTAAAAAAAAATAGTATGGGTTATAGAATTTTTGGTCGAATAACGAATAAGTGGCTGAATATTTCTGGCATCGTATAGCAAACTAGGGGCCTTTTTGAGACCTAAAATGTATGTAGCCCTAGATACTTATAAGTCACTTTTTCAAAGAATTTTTTTTTCAGCTTCACGCTTTTATCCCGCCTAGCTGGGCAGACAGGAAGTACATAGTGTCAAGACACTCCGTACTCCGTTTTCCATTGAATTTGTGACATTGCGTGTTGAGTGGCGGAAAACAACAGCGTAAGGAATTGAAAATAATTTTAAATATAATCACGCCCCGAGTGAGATTCGAACCCACAACTCACACAGTCAGACATTGTCCCACTGCGCCACGACCCGCGCATAAAATAGTAAAAAAATATATTAAAAACTGAAAGTACACAAAATTTTATCAATTTTCGTAGAAAAAAATATATATTATATTATTTTTCTCAATTGTACTCGATTTGTTGAAAAAAATTCAGATTTCTTTTTTCTTTTGAATTAATTACTAATTCTATGAAGCTAGCTTTTCGTCGATGTCGATATCCCTCCAAATGCTTTTTGGCATAAATTCGGCCGCCAACAAATTATTTGGTCTAGAACATAGCCTAATATTCAGTATTCGGTATTAGGCCAAATTATTATTATCTGTGGCGTTTCTACTTTTGTACGTCTGTGTATTTTCATATTGGTTAGTTAAGAAAACTGCTTTTAGGATAGTTACGTTTTCAACCTAGTGTCAAGACACTCCGTTGAATTGTTGCCGCTCGAAATCGAGACATTGCGTGTTAAATGGCGAAGACGAACTCAATGCCACTTTCTTCTCACTAGAGCTGAGAAATGTAAATATTTTTTTAAATATAATCGTGGGGGAATTGAACCTGCAACCAAGCTAAGTTTACAGTAAGACATTGTTCCATTGCTCCACTTTTGTATACAAATACGCAGATTAAAATTATAGATGTGATTAAAAAATGGGTTAAAATCTTACGTAAAATATTCTAACTGAGTATTATCAAATTTGGCATAGACAATATTTACACAGACTGACACTACTTCCGTTTGTGATTATTACCAGCTTGAAGAAGATGGAGTGTCTTGATTACGTGTTAATACATTTTTTTAATATTCTTGTTACTTAAATTTAAGCACTTAATGTCTATTTATTGCGTTCCCACGTGCCATTTTAAGTGCGGTTGGTCGTGGATTCGATTCACACTCGAGGGGAATGATGTTATTAAAATTACTTTTATTTCGCCGCTCTGGACAATGTATCGTATTCCAACGATAAGGCAAACGGCATTCCGTTTCTTGATACTAGATTTTCTCGGACCAACTGCTGTTTCAAGAAAAGAATGAATATAGAAGTTATATTAAGATCTTTGATTTTCCCAATTTTTTCACATTTTAAATGAAACTATTTTAAATGGATTAATTGCGTATATTGTGGTATTCGAAAATACATTTTTGGAAATATGACATACCAAAACATACGCGATTAATCCGTTTAAATTGTTTCATTTAAAATGTAGAAAATATATAATTAATATTGTAAAGAAGTTCAGAATGAAAGTATATTTAAGTATATTTTAAACTTTATTATTCAGCGAGGCCGATCGTGGCCCAGTGGGACAGCGTCTGACTATAAACGCGATCGTGGCCCAGTGGGACAGCGTCTGACTATAAACGCGATCGTGGCCCAGTGGGACAGCGTCTGACTATAAACGCGATCGGCGTGTGGGTTCCATCCCCACTCGGGGGAGTGATTGATTATATTTAAAATTATTTTCACGTCCTCGCTCTGATAAGACAAAGTGCGGTGTTGAGTTCCACCACTCAACACGCAATGTCTCTAATTCGGTGGAGAGAGAAGTACGGAGTGTCTTGACACCAGGTACTTTCTGTCTATCCTGCTAAGCGGGATAAAATGTGTGAAGCTGAAAAAAAACCCCCAATATAACTCAAATAACTGCAATATTTGCAGTTAACGGTGAATATATAACTGCGTGTAAACACGACGACGCGGTGAATATACTGAGGAACGCCGGCGATATCGTGGTGCTTACGGTAAAGCATTATCGAGCTGCTACGCCATTTTTACAGAAACAAGGTAAGTGCGAATTAAAATTATATTAAAAACGAGTCGTATCGCATTGGGATACCAATTGAATGTAAACACGATCGGATGTGGGTTCGATTCCCAAAGCGGCGTACGGATTGTTTTGATACTGGGTCCTGTGTATGTGGAGTAAGAGCGTGAAATTAAAAAAATTGAAAATCTCATATAAACAATGCTATTAAAGTTATAACTACCCACGTTTGTTTGAATTAAAATTCGTTTAAGAAATCTGTTGTTTCCACCAAGAAAGTCACATATGTTCTTGGAATATTTTGCTTACTTTAGGATTGCTTTTTATTTTAACTAACTACATTCATGGAGATGATAAATTTTTTAACAAACATATATATATTTTTAAATACAATTAATTTTTATCCTGCAAGCTGCCATAGGCGCCACTAGCCTCGTTAAGTGTATATTTTTTTTTAATAATTCACATTTTTTATAAATAAAGATCTTTTGAGATTACTTAACAAATATCTACCTCACTCGAGATTCGAACTCACTACAACACAAATAAGAACACAGCCCAGCAGCATAAAGCCTTTCCCACGCTTGCAGCGGACGGCGCGTCCGACACGGACAGCAGCACGGGCGACGACCACCCGTCGCCGCGCGGCCCCGTGGACGCCAACTGCAACGAGCGCGCCGACACCAATGGCGGCTGGCAGGTAGGATTTAATACCCTATAATAAGGTTTTGCGTTTTAAATTTAACTATTTTAAACGGATTAATCGCGTATGTTTTTGTATTGGATAATATATTCTTGGAAATCTGACGTTTCGAACACTTTACAGTAGTCCGTGGTCCCACTTACGGGTAGACTGAGTTGGTATTTGTCTGTTGATCTATTTTGTGATGGATTTGAGATTTTTTTTATATAATTTTATAATTGAGTCTCAGGTGGCAAAAAGGCCACAAGACCAAAGATACAGTCAGCCCATTCTGCAGGAATCCAAGGCAGTACGTGAGGCAACTAAGAAACAGATGGCGGTAAAGGCGCATTTTCATTGGTCGATAAGTCGGTAGTTAGCCCGATTGCGGGGAGTACCCGCATGCGAGCTAACAACCAATGAAATCCACTGGTCGATAACTCGATCGATTAAACGTGTGCGGGTGATATCCGCATTCGGGATAACGACCAATGAAACTAAATCAGTCGATAACTCGGTCGATACAAAGCATGCGGTGACTCGCCACCGTTCAGTCATTCATTAGACGTCATCAATACTATATCAAGATTTTTAATTCGAGTCCGTAAAATGACATTTCCAGTGTTGCAGTACGTCTGCTTATCTCAAAACCCACTGCCAAACTGTAGGTACCTAATTCTCTCGCACTTCAAATGCGGGCTCTAACGACCATTGAAAATGGCTCCCCGCATGCGGGCCCTATCGTATGCGTTATAGAAATCACCCGCACCCCGTATGCGGGCTCTGACGACAAGTGAAAACGATAAACTCTTTGCGGGCCCTATGGCATGCGTTACAGAAATCTCCCGCACCCCGAATGCGGGCCTTATCGACCAATGAAAATGCGCCTTAATCCGTTTATAATAGTTTTATTTATTTGTATTGATATTAATTAAATTTATTGGTTTATTTTTTATATATTAATGTGTTTTTTTATAGTGTACACGCGCTATTTATGTGTTTATTGCATACTTTTATGTTCAATTTGTTAGTAATTATTAATATTTATATATATATTTACCGTACTCTATATTGAGGTTTGTTCCATTGCGTCTGTGCGCAGAGCGCGCTGGCCGAGGACGAGTTCAGCCGGCCGGGCAGCGCGGCGGGCGGGGTGGGCGGTGCGGGGGCGGGCGGCGGGGCGCGCGGCTCGCGGCCGCCGTCCGTGGCGGAGGCGCCGGCGGGCACGCGCGACTGGCGCGACGTCGTGTCCGGTGAGCGGCCTCACCTGCCCACACCTGTGGGACACTCGCTCAGGAGAAACATTTGTGTTTCTATTATTTTTATTTGCTCATTCTCTTAAGATAAAACGCGGAGTTTAATTCCGCTACACACTATGTTCTGGATTACGTTGAAAGCGGTGTACTTACATCTTATAACAAATAAAATTATAATGCTCTTCTTGGTACAATGAAACAGACTAGCTTTAAATGCAATAGTTATACGTTCAATTCCCACTTTGGATTAAGATTATTTTTATACTGTTATTATTTCCCCACTTCGATCAGACATGCCGTGGTGTTAAACTACGCATTAATGTTTAGGCTTAATTTGTATTGTTTTTTGTATGTTTTAGATGTATTAGGTTGGTATGTGTTTTTTGTTTTGCAGTGCCATTAATGATGGCGTACGTGACGCGGTATGTCTTTGGAACTGATAAATTGAGGCCTGGCGCTTTTGAGGTAAGAAAATGTTTTTTTTTTTTAATTTTTTATCAATAAAATTTAATTCAAGCTTAACATTATTTGATTAATTGTTTGTAGTCTTCTAACGTTATTATGTTTCTTTTTATACATGATATATTCGTACCAGGTGTGAATAGGTTGATACGTCAAAAATGCAAACTTTTCGATGGCAGCCATTTTAAATGTCTAATTTTGTGTTTAGTGAAAGAGTTATTTAATAAATGATGAACGTTTTATTTGCGCGGTGAAATATATTTCTCGGCTCGGTTATTCATTCACCATACAAACGCAGGTGCGCGGCGCGCGGCCGCACGTGACCACGGGCGTGCTGCACGTGGACGACCCCGCCGCGCTGTCGCACTGGCTCAAGAGCATCTCCGACAACATCACCGGCCTCACCAACCTGCAGGTACGCACACACACACACACACTCACACATAGAGACAAACAGACGCAAACACACACACACACACTCACACACCCACTCTCTCACATACAGAGAGAGAGAGAGAGAGAGACAAACAGACGCAAACACACACAGACGCGCATACTAACACACATACACAGAGTTTGTGTGATTGTCATTAACAATCACACAAACATATATACATCGCGCCATATGTATAAAGGAAATATTTGTAATTAAAAAAAAAACTAAATATATAAGATAAATAATACTCATAGGTATTCGTTTTGATTGAAATAAAGGATTTATTTTTGTTATTTTTTTTTATTTAACTTTACGCTTTTATCCCGCATAGCAGGGTAGACGAAAAGTACCTAGTGTCAATACACTCCGTACTTCGCTTTCCACCGAAATTGAGACATTGCGTGTTGAGTGGTGGAACTCAACGCTGCACTTTGTCTTTACCAAAGCGAGGAAGTGAAAGTAATTTAAATATAATCACTCCCCCGAGTGGGGATCGAACCCACAACCGGTCGCGTTTACAGTCAGACGCTGTCACACTGAGTTTTTACTGATTTATTGAAATAATATATAATACATTATATTTTACCTTTAAATGTGTATATATAATAAAGATACTTAGTAAATAAGGCATTAATTGTGTTTAAAAATAGTAGTTATCGTTTAATGCTTATTAATTCGGAACAAACAAATATAAATTAATAATTAATCTTAATTAAACGTTAATTATTGTTCCTGTGATTAGTTTTATACATAAATAAACTTAAAACATATTTTCAAAATCACAATTTATCCCGCATAGCAGAAGAATAATAGAAAACGTAGTGTTAAAATAGTCGTTGGGTTGCGGAGCTCAACGCTGCGTTTAGTTTTACCATAGTGAAAAATAGAAAGTTTTTAATATATAATCATTGCCCTATCCGAAAATCGAACTCGGAACCATCGCATATAAGGCATTTCATAACAAACATTACAAAAAAATAAACCAAAGCAGAGGAAGGGAGTGTCTTATAAATTAATTTTTCCCTGACTCCCACTCTTGCGTAAGAGATTTCCATACTACTTTCCGGACTCTAAACGCATGATTTGACTATTGTATCTCTAGAGATACAATAGTCAAATCATGCGTTTAGAGTCCAAAGGAGTATGGAAATCATTTTTGAAAAAGCGGGATTCGAACCCGCTGCGTTCATTATTAATTTATTATTAATTTTATTATTTCTTAATAATCTTTAAGTAGCAGAAATTTGTAGAAATCTCTCTACAGAAATGCTAACAATATAAATAAGTTGTAACAAACGTATGAGAATTTCGCCGCAGCTGGTAGGAGAACGCATGGCTTAGCGGTCAGAGCGCTTGGACGGTATCCAAGAGGCGCGGGTTTGAATCCCGCTGCGTTCAAATTTTTATACGTTTTTTCAAAAAATGTTTTCTAATCTTACGTGTGGAATAGCACTTTAAAAATAGTAAATATTAGAGTATGGAAATCTCTTACGCAAGAGTAGGATTTTAAATGCAAAAAATATATAGAAACAAAAATAATATATACTAAAATGTTTGTTTATGTTATTACTGGACTGTGGTTCTGAAAATTTCTTTTTAGAATTGAACGGTCTATATGTGTAATAAAATTTTCTTTGATTTTCACGACTTTTGCTCATTTCAAATGTAACTATTTCAAACGGATTAATCGCGTATATTTTGGTATTCGAAAATATATTTTTGAGATCATAACTTTCAGAACACAACAGATTGATCCGTTTAAAATAGTCATAGTCAATAGTCATTTGAAATATGTTTACAACACCGACACGCTCTCTGTCTTTGTGTGAGACTCGCACGCACACACGCTCACATAACAGATGCGATTTCGTTACGTGACGATCTATTAAATAACACAAATATAGTCTAAAAGCTACGTGTGTGTCCCAGATGAAGCTGTTCAACCGGCACCTGTCGGGCGGCGAGCGCATCGAGTACATGGGCTGGGTGCACGAGGGGCTGCTGCCGCACGCGCAGCCCCACGGGCCGCACGCGCAGCACCACGCGCCGCACGCGCAGACCTACCGCCCGCGCTTCCTCGTGCTCAAGGGGACCGACGTCATGTTGTTCGATGTACCCCCGGTGGGTACGCTTGATAACTTTGAAACTGATGCTTTTGTATTGAAATTATTTTGTATTTTATATATTTTAGCTTGTATTATAATGTTATTTGAGACGGTAATAGAATAATCTTTTTTGAATAATTATTTTATAGAAATCTTTTTTTTTATAAATATATTGACAATACAAATTATGTATTTTAAATAATTATATATATAAAATATTAACTGCAAAAATATCTATTATCTATAATTGTTAATATAGTTTTATTTACAATTTGCAAAATTTCCTAAGAAAATATTTTTTTAATAAAAAAATGACATTTCCTTCAGACGAACAGCGCAGAACTGGCGAAGTGTCCGGAAACCCTAAAAGTGTACCAAACCATGTTCCGCACCGTGAAAGAGAGCGAGACGGTCGACTGGCGGCAGCACTGCTTCCTGGTGCAGAGCAGCGCGCCGCCCGCGCCGCACGCCGCGCCGCCCGCGCCCCCCGCGCCCCCCGCGCCGCCCGCGCCGCGCTACTTCAGCGCCGACACGCGGCACGCGCTGCTCCGGCTCGAGGCGGCCTGGACCGCCAACGTCGTCAACTCCGTTGTGCGGTTGGGGGTGAGTGTGTTATGATGACATGCGGCCATAATGTTTTATATATATATATATTAATTGACATATTTTATTATACATATATTTAAACGTGCGGTGGTGGCTTAAAGATTAAATTTTTATTTATCGTACACATAGATATTGACAATATAGGCTCACACATAACTGATGATAGATGGCGCTAGTAGTATATAAATAAATATTATTTTGATAATATTTTCACAATATACACATGCCAACGGGTGACACTGAAATTACCGACAAACATATAGGCATTCGCCGACACTTCATATTAAAATACCGATAAAACTTGCCGACACACTGTTTTCATTAAATTGATTAAGGTGACAGTACCATGAACATATATCTATAACATATTATATATTAAAATTATTGATTTATTAACTAAAAGGATAAAGAAAACCTAGAAAACGTTTTTGAAAAAAACATATAAAAATTTGAACGCAGCGGTGTTCGAACCCGCGCCTCTTGGAAACCGTCCAAGCACTCTGACCGCTATGCCATGTGTTCGTATAAAAAAATGTTATCTAAGTGTGGAATAACACTTTAAAAATAGTAAACTAAAAATAAACTTTTTTAAATTATTTGAGAATTATATAAAATATTACCAAATCTCCTAATATTATTAGAATGATATAAAATATTACCAAATCTACCAATATTATTAGAATAATATAAAATATTACCAAATCTCCTAATATTATTAGTATGATATAAAATATTACCAAATCTACCAATATTATTAGAATAATATAAAATATTACCAACTCTCCTAATATTATTAGAATGATATAAAATATTACCAAATGTACCAATATTATTAGAATAATATAAAATATTACCAAATCTACTAATATTATTAGAATAATATAAAATATTACCAAATGTACCAATATTATTAGAATAATATAAAATATTACCAAATGTACCAATATTATTAGAATAATATAAAATATTACCAAATCTACTAATATTATTAGAATAATATAAAATATTACCAAATCTACTAATATTATTAGAATAATATAAAATATTACCAAATCTATTAATATAGGATTACTTTATAAATACAATTGTTTATTTTTTTTGTTCTTAATATAATTATATTTCGACGTTAATAAAATGAAATAGACAGTTTTCACTCTAATTTTATGTATATATATATATATATATATATATATATATATATATATATATATATTTTCAGAGAAGTAAGTCACCGACACTTGCCGACACGTCGTACTAATATACCGACAAATATGCTTTTCAAACGATATATTTTCAATTAACGCTCACTACCCAACTAACTTCATATACTAGTAAATTAACAGAAATTATTGTGATTTATCGATACTTCATCTTAAATTTAAATATCGATATATTTAATAAATAAAAAATAAATTAAAATAAATTAGAAATTTTTTTAGGGCGATCGTGGTGCAGTGGGACAGTGTCTGATTGTAAACGCGATCGGATGTGGGTTCGATCACCACTCGGAGGAGTGATTGTATTTAAATTAGTTTCAATTCCTCGCTCTGGTAAAACCAAAATGCGGCGTTGAGTTCCACCACTCGATACGCAACGTATCGAATTCGATGGACAACGAAGTATAGAGTGTCTTGACACTAGGTACTTCTGTCTATCCTGCTATGGGGGATAAAAGCGTGAAGCTGAAAAGGATATGAGATTATAAATTAATTTGCTAACTTAAATAGCTAGTTAGCGTAGTGATCGTATTTTCAATTTATATTAATTTTATTCCTTTATTATCAAAATATTGGTTTTGTTAACATAATATTTATTTTAAATGAGTCTTTGGTTCTTGTAATTTTTTAATTGAAACTATTTTAAACGGATTAATCGCGTATGTTTTTGGTATTCGATAATTCATTTTTGAAAACCGGACGTTTCGAACACTGTATAGTAGTTCGTGGTCACACTTGCGGATACACTAAGATGGCATTTGTCAAATGATTTTTTTTTTTCAAGTAATTTTTCTTGTTTTTATTCTAAAAAAATGTATTTTCGAATACCAAAATATACGCGATTAATCCGTTTAAAATATGAATGTAATAATAATTTAATTAATATTGAAAATGCCATTGCAGAAGAAGACGTTCACGGTGGTGCACGGCGGGCGCGCGCTCGGCCTCACGCTGGACTGGTCGGCGGGGTTCAGCCTCAGCGAGGGCACGCCCGGCGCCAAGCCCGTGTGGGCCTACAGGTTGGACTGACTGACTACGGGCTGCTCCACGTGGGTGGCATTTGAAATGTTACCGGATTCGAACCCGTGCGTCTTGGAAATCGTTCTCATTTTTTTTATTTTGTGTTGTGTTTTATCCCTTTTGTGTGGAAGCTGTTCTATTATATATATATATATATATATATATATATATATATATATATATATATATGACTTCTTCCATGAGAACCATTTTATATCAACTCGTGTACCAGAATATTATTACTGTTGAGTATCAGCTGGATTTCGTTGTCTATTTCTCTCCGCGCTTTCTGAATAATTGTTGTTCATCTCTCACCTTGCTCCATTTCATCGTCTATGAAATAAACTAGAAAGCACTTCGTGTTGTTTGCAGTAGACGATGATAGACCAGTTCTATGATAGACCTGCCGCCTGTCAGTGATGTTCTATGGTACCATCCACAAATATGCATGGGTCACTGGAGCGGAGAACGGTTAGCATCCTAAGTTATTAAACCCGAAACGGGATAGGGGGAAAGTGAAGTGCCACCCGGGCGGACAACCCAGCCTGGTGAGACCCCTGATTACTTCAGAGTAATCAGGACCCCTGATTACTTCAGAGTAATCAGGGGTCAATAAAGATGAGGCCCAGCTTAAAGCTTGTCTAGCGACCAAGGCAGCCGCTGAGAAGTCGGTTATGGGAACGATGTCATCACGGACTCTTCTCCGGTCCGGTTGGCGTGAATGCCGGGGCACGATGTTCTGGATGGAGGTATGTTCCGAAACATCGACACATCGAGCCATCGTTGCCTCACGATGTACCAGAATGTCATCGGTACAGGCGCTATACAGGGCTAGTGACAGGATTCTGCCCTGAGTGATGCCTGAGGTGTAATGGCCGTGTCTTACGAACCTGGAAGACCCGGTCATGGAGTTATGGGGTACCATGCTAGATCACGTTGTAGAGGAGACCAGGGTGCCACGTGATCAAACGCCTTACCAACGTCCAGGAAGACTGCGGCTGCGATGTAGGGGACACCCTCATTGCCTGAAGGGTGGTCGAGTGGCCACTTTGAAATGTGAACCGCTCGGGTTACGGTTGTAGATGCGCTAGGACGAGTGAAAGTAGCAGCTTCTCGAACAGCTTAAAAAACGCGCTATGGAGCGTGATGGGCCGGTAGCCCTCTGGTCTTCTGACGTTCTTACCTTGTTTTGGTATGGTGATGATTGTAGCCCAACATTCTAGGCCTGGGGGAAGTATCCCAGGTGTAAGATAGAGTTAAAAAGTCTGGTCATCAAGGTGACAGTCCGGAAGGGCAAGTCAAGTGGTTTATATCCAAGTGGTTGCGGCATTTCAATAGCGCGATGTTGAATACATACAATGCTATCAATTGGACTCAACAAATTATTTGGGGTCTTGGCTCGCGTAGAATTAAATTTTCCCCCACGGGAGCGTTTAATTGAAATAAAAAGTATGCTATTAACCCCCGCCCGCTCGCCGTCCCCAAGCCGAGTTACGAGCCCCGCAGGGGGCGCCCTTGCGGTCGTCGACTTCCTCTCAAGAAGCCACGTCAATGCTTGCTAACTTCCCTCCCCCTCCCATCGCTGTAAAGACCAACAGGGTCAACAGTATTTACTCCTTTGACAGAAAAAAATCCTATTATCCTAGTCAGCTAATAACCTATCTGTATACCAAATTTCATAAAAATCCGTTCAGTAGTTTCAGCGTAATGGACGGACAAACATCCAAGCAAAAAAAATCACATTTAATATAATATTAGAGTGATATTTGTGTTTGATTTCAGGTTTTCACAATTAAGAGGTTCCAGTGACGATGGCAAATCAAAATTGAAGCTGCACTTCCAAGACACGGAAACCAAAGTCATTGAAACTAAGGTACGTATTATTATGACACATTGCGTGTTGAATGGAGAAATGAAATCCAATCACCAAATCGGGGAATCGAACCCACAACCAATCGAGTTTACAATCAGACGCTCTACCACTGCCCCTCTAAGAACCTCTATGCTTTTAATATTGTTTTGTAATTTGCTATCCAAATATTATTAGTAAAAACAATCGTATATTGAAGTTTCATGTATTTGGACGTATGGCTTAGCGGCCAGAAAGCATGGAGCGATTTCAAGAGGCGCGGGTTTGAATCCTGTAAAGATCTAATTTTTATATTTTTTTTCTAGGAACTAGAATGTCAGATCCTACAAAGTCTTCTGTTTTGTATGCACGCGTTCCTCACCGCTAAAGTGGCGTCAGTGGATCCCGCGTTCCTCGCCTCCATACATCAGGCCAACTAATCCACCACTGAGCTTAAGGGTATCATATTATGTTTGGTTTATTTGCATTTATTTATATATAAGTTTTATGTGAACTAATTTTTTAATGGAAATTTTAGTGTAAGCGGAGTTTATTGTCTATTATATATTTAAGTAGGCATTTTTTAGTTGACTAAATCATGTTTTTTTTTTAGTTGACTAAATTGTGTTTATCTGTTTTTTTTTGTGTTTTAATTGTATAGAATTGTAAACAGAGAAATTATTTGGAATTTTCAAAATTATTTTATCTATTACAATATATATATTTTTTTAATTTTTTGTAATTCAATAAACAAATCACATGATTATTACTTTTGTTGTATGTGAAATTATAATTTGTATTGTATAGTCTGAAATGGTTCCATCTTTCATTGCTTTTCAATGCAAATGGAACTTTGTCGTAATAACACACTCATTTAGTTTGACATAGTTTTAAATATAATTTTTTATTACTTCAAATAGAACCTTCTCGAATTAAAGTTATCGTTAAGCGGTTTTTTTTTGTAATTTTTTGAAAAAAAACCAGTCCCATCAGCTTTAATAAATTTGAAAGTTAGGTTTTTAAATGTAATTTTAACAGCGAATTATGAATAAGACTTCCAGAATCTCTCTTTTTTTCCCCTCTCTTACTACACATTTTTTCTATGAGATAACACTTTAAATCACTCTTGTACCTTTACTTGACTTACAAAACTTACATTGACTTACAGCTGTTTGTATATGAGCTTTGTTAATTATAAAAAAAACATATATATATATATATATATATATATAAACATATATATGTACATATATATACATATATATATATATATATATATATATATATATATATATATATATATATATATATATATAATTTAAAGTAAAACCTCCTTATAAATCGAACATCAAGCTAATCTGATATTGGACATTTGCAATAGAATTGAAAATCGAGGCAGGTCGTGGCGCAGTGTGACAGCGTCCGACTGTAAAAGCGATCGGTTGTGAGTTCGATTCCCACTCGGGGGAGTGATTATATTTAAATTATTTTCATTTCCTCGCTCTGGTGAGACAAAGTGCGACGTTGAGTTACGCCACTCAACACGCAATGTCCTAAATTCGTAGAATTTCAATTACTTAAAAACTTGGCTTGAATAATATGTCAGTGATTATTTCAGCTAATAGAGGGCACAGATTGCGAGCTATAAAGATTTTTAATTTATTAAGGCTCGAAATAACGAGGTTCTACTTTATATGTATGTATGTATGTATGTATATATATATATATATATATGTATGTATATATATAACAATTTTAACGCCCTTGTAGCACAGTGCGTGTGTGACGCGGTAGTTGTAGGTACGATTTTGTATGAATGTTTATTATTTAATATAATTTTGTTTTTCTGATGAGGTTGAGAAAAATTGCGTTTAACTCCGCCATTATTATTCAATTAAACGTTCGAATGAACATGTCATTGAACGAAAGTCTTCACTATAACGAGTTAATATTCTTAAATATATCTCATACAAAAAATGTATAATATTTTAATTGTATACATTTTTTGTTTTTAATTAGGCTTTTCTAATGCTAATAAATGAAGGTATATCTCGCGATTGGTTGTTAATTCCATTGTCAATTGTAGAAATGATTAAATAACGTGCGGCGTTGAGTTCCGCCACTCAACACGTCGTATGTAGATGCTCGGAGCGGATAACGGAGTGTGTCGACACTGGCTTGTATCTGATTCTCTTGGTTTGTGAGATGATGCGTGAAGCTTTTTGAATGAAAGGATGAATGAATAAATGAATGAATGGATTTACTTGTCCTCTTAATATTACAATAATTTATATAAAACCAAAGATTGTACTCACTTTTAATAAGAACGAACTAAACAATAGTTTATTTTACTTTATTTTTTTTTAATTTTTATCTCACTTTTCATACATGGAGGCTGCATTATGACTGATTTAGTGATAAGTTTTTTTTTTAATTATTGTATTAATATATAATCTCTATTAAAATTTGTTCATAAATAACAAAATTAGTTATTTATGAAATATTATTAGTTTTTCTATTTTTTATATTCTTAGTTTTTTTTATTGTAATAATTTAACGGTTGATTATCTTATATATGCTTATTAGCTTAATTTTATTATTATTATATAAGGATTATATTTATGCATCCATTTTGGCGCAGTACAAATGAGATTAGTCGTGGGTTCGATTCCCAGTCTGGTAAGACAAAGCGCGGCGAAAAGCAGTCAACAGAGAGATTGTTTTGACACTAGATTGTCTGATTACTCTGCTATTCGGTATAAAGCATGAATAATACAGTGGAACCTTCATATAATGAAAATGAAAGGGATTTAATGAACCTCGCTATAACAATTTACTTGAATTAAAAAAATATTTTATTTGTTATATCAAGTAAATTGTTATAGCGAGGTTCGTTATATAGAGATTAAAGAGCGGCGTTGAGTTCCATCACTCCACACGCAATATCTATAATACGGTGGAAAACGAAGTACGGAGTGTCTTGACACTAGGTACTTTATTTCTACCATTACGTGAAGCTAAAAAAATAATCGTTATAACAAGGTAAAAATTGTTAAAAATTGAAGTTTAATGCAGATAACTAATAGAATTTGTTATGTTGAATTAAATAATTCTTTATTTCATAATTATTTTGTAAGAATTGTAAATTAATTTGGAAAACATTTTTGACTACTATACTTGCAATGTAGAGGTATATTTTGCATTAACTCTCATAGAAGGTTCTAGGGGGATATTTAAAAAATCGTTACATCGAAGAAATCGTTATATTTAAAGTCGTTATATTAAGGTTACACTGTATTTATTTCTCAGTTAATTTTGGCTATATATTAAGTTCTCATATAAACATTGAATAGACTTTTGGTTATAAGTAACTAATTATAAAATAATTTATCGGTTTTATGTTTTTTTTTGTATATGCAAGCAATGTATCAGTATTTCACAGCCAAATAAATTATTTTATTGTATTTTAATAGAATATTTAAATTAATATGTAGACAACTAGGCGCTTATATCATATCATTAGCTAAGTAAAGTAAAGTATATATATATATATATATATATATATATATATATATATATATATATATATATATAAATAAAGTATTTAATATCGTTTTACTAATAAAAATGGGATATTTAAAAAAATAATATGTCAATTGAATGTAAATTATAATTTTAAATACTTGGTTTTAAAGACATTTTTAATAGTTTACTATATACTATTCAAAAAATCATTTCATTTGAAACCTATATGGGATGAATTGTAAGAAAAAAGTTAATCCGCCATTTTGTTTCGGCGGCCATTTTGAATAAACGACAATATAGATTATATATAATTGAATTGTCACCAGAACTAAAGTTGTAATTTAAATTTCAACTCAATCGGATCGGATTGCAAGCAAGTTTAATAAAAGCTTGTAAAAAAGAGATTTTTCTAGCTTCGAAATAATCTTTGATATTTACTATAAAAATATTTACATATAACGTATAGTTTAGCGGTTAGAGCGCTTTGACGGTTTTCGAAGATGGCAGATTTGAATCCCGGGACGTTCAAAATTTTGCTTAGTTAGTGGGTTATATTTATAAAAAATATTTTTTTAATATGCAAATAATTATATATTTACAATTCTAATATAAATTTAAATATTTTTCCGCCATAATATTGTTTTTTTTAAGTATTTTTTCTGCCAAAATTAAGATTAATAGGAAAAACAATATTAGTAAAACGATATTTCATGAAAAAACAGTGAATTTAATTTGTTAAATAAAAATTCATATTCTATATATATATCTACATATATCTATATAACTATATTATATATAATCTGCCTGATACAAAATGGCTAATGTACGTTCATAGTATTATATATGTACTGCGTTTAACTAAGTGACTAAGTTTATATGGATACTCTATTCCCTTAAAGAATTATTGTATAGAAATTTCTTATACGTCCCCTTTTTTGATAAGCCGCAGCGTTGAGTTACGTCATTTATTAACTAAAAGTACAGGTACGGAGTGTCATGACACTCTTATCTTTAAACGTAATTAAAATATATATTTTATCAATTTTAATATATCGTAATTACTTAATAGAAATATTTTATTTTCCACGAAAATTTCAATGTTTTCAAAATAATTTCATTATTCATTTCATTGAAATTTAAAATAAATTAGATATTTACATAATAAAATATTATATATTTCAATTTAAATAAGTTAAATTTTACTTTATTTCACTCAACTTAACTCAACTCAACTCAACTCAATACAAAATTCATATAAACGTAGTCACGGTACTTAGCTAGTAACTAATTAGATAGTATTATTATTTTAAAAATTATATTTCAAAATCTAAGGTGCAAAATTATTTACTAGATCTTTAGATTGTAATTACATATTGGTCTATTTCTTGTTATTTACTGTTGTTTACTTCTATTTCTAATTATTTTAATGTTTAGATTAAATTAATTCGTGAATGAACGAAGGTTGTATGTCGAATTTTTGATTCATTATCAATGAGTGAACATTATTTAAAAAGTACACAACAAAAAAATATCTGTTATGGTTTTTTTAATAAAAAAACGCATTTTTTTTAAATAATTTTATTAATAATTGCTAACAATATTAACTCAAAGTTAGAATTTTACGACATAACACCTTCATTCGTTCATTCACAAATGTAATGTGAGCGATTGTGAGATAAAGCAATGATGTGCAAAACAATAATGAAAACGCTGCTTTAAAATTATACAATATTATGAAGTTTCATCGTCATAATCATTAATGTGTCACGTCATAATCAATTATTATGACATGTCCATTGTATAATCATTCGCGTTCATGATCGCCGTACGTCTTGTTATTGTATTCTTAATCTGAAATTAAGAATTTTACATGTTAATGTAAAACTCATATATAAGAATGAGTTTTAATGAAAAAAAAAACAAAACTTTTTTTATAACAGAAGGTGATATAATGTAATATTTTTTAATGTACTTCTTCTATTAGTCTTCTCTTGAACTGTTCTCTGCTTAGAATGACTTCAATTCATTGTCTGCTTAGATTTCTTCTATAATCACTTAGTTACCTCAAATGTAATAAAATTCGTCCCCGTCATAGACACTAGAATATTAATTATTTAAAATGTAAAATCCACTAATATTCACTCGCGCTTGGCCTAAAATACACAACGAAGGCGTACATGTAAGCTTTGTCAGTAACTTCTTGACTGACCTTTGACTCAAGTGACCAATTATTGACTGACTGACATTATAATACAGTCGTAAGCAATATATTTCAGTGTGAATATCATAATTTTAAAATAATTTACGTATACAATAATTCGTTAAGTTACATTAGCTGTATGGGGTCTGGATTATGGTTAATTTTACTTATGTATTTAATTCGTGACTATGGGAGCGTTTCTCTTTATTAACAGATTATAAGATTCTAGTGACCTATTTCTCCGTTTTCCTAATGGTGTATGATCATCTTGGTGTATATGTAATGTTCAAAAAATAAACACTGCCAGAACTAATTTGAACGCATATCAATCTAATATATCTATTTTTTTGATTAGAATTGTATTTTCTAAATTTTTATCTTAAAGGGTTGTATAATTGTTTCTTTGTGATATTTTTGTTTAATTATACATTACATAATAAATGCTGATAGGGATATGCAACGATCGTAAAGGTAAGGGGTTCAAATCAGTTTTTTGATATATATAAAATATATTTAGACAAAATGAAGGGTTTAAATACAGTAGTCTACCCGTTATCGACAGATATAAGTAAAATATTCGAAACGTCGGGTTTTCAAACATTTATTTATGGATATTAAAATATACGCGATTAATCCGTTTAACATATGTTCATTAGAAATGAATAAAAATCGCGAAATTTAAAAACCTTACACACTATATCTCTATGTATAACTGGAAGGCAGAGAACGGAGAGATTTGCCATTTGATCTAAATTATAACTAAGCTATAAACCAGACCCTAAAATCCTAATTTAACTAAAAATATTCTAAAATATAACTAAAGTGGCTTTTAAGTTTACTTCAATATGTAAGATAAAACGCGGCGTTGAGCTCCGCTAATCGATACGTATTTTTTTGGTTTTGGACGAAAGCTGGTGAACGTAGTGTCTTGACACTAAGTTCTCTCAGCCTAATCTGTTAAGTGAAAGAAAAGCGTGGAGCTGCTTTTTTTAAAGGAAAAAAACGAATAAATTTGCTACCCGATTCCGTTAAAATGCTACAATTTACTAACATATATATGTTGATGTATATATAATAAATTTTATTAGAGGTTGTGTCTATACGTTGAATTGTATAGCGTTTCGTAGAGCCGGTAAGGCTTTGACGATATAGTTAAAGTAAACTAATGTTATATTTAAATATGTAAAAAAAGCATTTTATCTAATGATTTTTTTTTCTTAAAGGTAATTTTAATTGAACTCGAGTAGATTTTTGGTCGATTTTAAAAAATATACTAAAATATCGATACTTTCAAAGTATGCTGTTGAATCGATTTTTTTATTTACATTTATTATATTATAGTTATTTGAGACTCCAGGAACCACCATAGACCATTTACCCATTAAAACCTCACGGCTGGTCCACTAGTCAGGGTCACGGGGACTCTAATCGTCCAGGAGTCCAGCGACAGAGGCCTAAAATAAACGCTAACACATTGCTTGTCTTTATTGCTACAATTAACGTCGGAGGTATCGATTCATTTAATTGGTTTTTAGTCTACGGTTTTTAATTTTTTCAATTAATTGAATTTGTACTCTAGTTTTTCAATTAATTGAATTGAATCTGTACATTTGTACTCTAGTATAGATGTTATAGACGTTATTGTGAATCAATTATTAAAGTTATTAGATGAATAAGACGATATATCTACATGCGTTGTACGAAATGTGAATTACTAAAAACGCTATGGATTTTAAGACATACTTTTTTTTTTACGGAAAATAACAATTTTATTAGCATTTTACAGTTTGCATTGGTTCTCACAATAAGACTAAGAATTTTTTTTTGGTAGACAGTTTAGTTTTAAGTATGTAATTTCATTTAAAATGTGTAAAAATCGTGAAAATTCTTAATTATTGTAGAAAAATATAGGAGGTTTTGTTAAAACAACTTTATTTTTACTATATTTAAGACAATTGTAACTAGAGTGGCTCAAATTATTTCAATTACTTGGAACTCCTAAGTAATAAATAAGATTATGACTTTAATATGACTTCTATGTGATTTACGTGCTTCTCTTTGCTTGCTACACATAATCTTATTAAACTGGCTTTATACCACTTCTGTACTGGTGTTGTAATTTTCTCGGAATGAAAGTGGCGTAACTTGAAAATTTACTATTTGTTCATACGATTAAAGTTTTTAACAAAATTTAGAGTTATGCCACTTTGATTCTAAAGGTTAATCTTCTTAATGATCTTGACCTAATTTATATAGAAAAATACTTAGTGATTATTATTTAGGCGAAAAAAAATTAAATTCTTTTTGTCTTAAAAAAATTACCTCGAGTGTTACTTCCGCATACGATTTTATTGCAAGCTATAAGAATTCCGTAAAGAAGAACTTTCTACGGCTTATATATTGTGGCCTTTAACGGAATTAGGGCCAATTGTAGTCAATTTAGATGATTCTCAAGACTGAACTAGAAAATCAATTGTTTTTTTTTATTATCTATAATCAGAATTATGTGTGTGTTGTCTTTGATTCTGACAATGTCATTATATTTCTTCATTATACAAAATTAGCCACGTCTATAATACATTGCCATTTTAATAATAAAAAGAAATAACTACATTTATAGCTTTATGCCTCTAAGATTATGAAGTATTCTATTTCACACTACTAACATAGACACTAATGACAATAGCTTAGTCTTCACATATTAATAATGCAAATATAATTTCCAAGCTATTTCTTTTTATTATTAAACGTCAACGTCAACGTCAATGTCAATGTCAACGTCAAGTATGCATTGAACTTCTCAATTTTCTAATAGTCAATTAAATATTTATTATTATAATATAAACAATATACGCTTGTACAAAACCATCGGTAAGTTTAAATATGACGTTTATTCGCATAATCATAATCTGTCTATATATAGCGTATTATGTATATTTTTTTTTAATATTTTAATGTCAATTCTGGTAACTGATGTAGTTAGCTTAACCTGTCAATTTTTTTTTAGTTTATTTTCTTTGCTGGCAATAAATATTTCTTTTTTGATATATAATAAATTATATTATATCGCTTTGCTGAAAATAAATCATACTATTGAAAAAACGTATAATAATTTTGAACGCAGCGAGATTCGAACCCGCGCCTCTTGGATAACGACGCGTCGAATCTCGCTGCGTTCAAAATTATTATACGTTTTTTCAATAATGTTTTCTAATCCCAAGTGTGGAATAACACTTTAAAAATAGTAAATATTATAAATCATACTGTATAATGATATAGTGATTTTAAACTTCCCTTCAAATCTCTATAATTTGTTATTATCAAAGGGGGACCAGTATAACGTTTGTTTTTTTAATCAGTCTTCCAAAATCAAATCTAAATTGTAGGCTTTTTTTTCACCAAAAATTACTATTGTTTCGACAGTCATAACTGTACTGTACTTATAATGCCCAAAGTTTTTTTTTTAATTACTAATAGATAAAAAGTATTTCTTGTATTAGATATTTTTTTCAAATTGATATCAAAAAATAAAGCTTTTACCCATAACTAAATTTTACCTTTAGGTAACCTTTAGGTAAACGTCATCTCAGGTAAGGTAAGTTACCTACATCAGTTACCGTATTGTTGGTGTGTTTTAGTTAGTTAGTGTATAGTTAATGTACTTTCTGGAAGTGGCTTTGTAAATCGAGTACATATATTAGCTAGTTGTTAACGCCTAGTTACGATTTGTTGATTATGTAAAATGTATCCATTAGTAAAATTTTAATCTGATTTTTATTAGTTTTATTTTACCTGTTTTAATATTAATTTGATTTATACAGGTAATAAGACGAGTGAGGTACCGTCTGACTGTATACGCGATCGCATGTGGATTGATTTCCACTTGTGGGAGTGATTTTATTTAAATTATTCTCATTTCTTCACTCTGATAAGATAAAGCGTGGTTTTGAGTTCCGTTACTCAACACGCAATGTCTCAAATTTGTCGGAGAGCGGAGTACGCGAGTGTCTTGACAGATACTTTCCGGGCGGAGTGTCTTGGCATTAGGTACCCTGATTACGAGGGATGGAAGCGTGAAGCTAGCAATGAGGTATAATTATAATAAATACCTTTTAAGAGATATGTTTTGTCGATTACTGGGTATTCCAAGAGAAGAGAGCACCAAATCTAACACTCCCTGGATATTTGTTTTACCTCGTCCACAGTGATTAACGTCTCTGTCCTCCTGGTGATCATGATTTGTACGTGGCTTTTTCCCCTTTTATTATTTTGATACTGTGTTCCCGAAGGTACACCAATTTCTCGTACTTAGTAAAGTTTATATATATCTAGTAAAGTATATATATATATATATATATATATATATATATATATATATATATATATATATATATATATATCTTTCTCACTATTCTTTCACCACTCATCTCGACGTGCTCAAACCACCAGAGCACGTTCTTCGTTCTTACTGTGACATTCTCGCTTACGCCTGCAATTCTGGGTATCTCTTCGTTCAACTAATTGACTTGAAAGACTTCGCATTTGTTTTTTTTAGCTTCACGCTTTATCCCTTGCGGGGTAGTCGGAGAGCATGGAGCGCCAAACGCTACGGTCCCTGCATACCTCTTTCGCCTCGTCCACAGCCATTATCCTCTTCATAGTCATATGCCCTTCGGGGGGTACTTCGCATATTCTGCGAAGATGTACGTCGGATTCTATTTGTTTATTCTATATGTTTATTATTCAGTGGTATGTGAACGTATAGTCGAGTTGGATGTATACATTTATACAGTAAATGCTTATAAGGAATCCGCAGGTTCAAATCCAGCTTTCAAGTATTATTGGAAATTCTTAGATAAACTTAATGTAATGATTTTAAAATGGAAAAGACCTTGAGGCCGGTTGTGCCGCAGTGTCACAGTGTCTGTCTGTAAACGCGACTGATTGTGGGTTCGATTCCCACTCGGGGAAATGATTGTATTTAAATTATTTTAATTTTCTCATTTCGGTAAGACAAAGCGCGGCGTTGAAATCCAATTCATCCAATGTGCAATCAATGTCTCGAATTCGCTGGAAAGCGGAGTACAGTGTTTTGCCACTTGGTACGTCCTGTCTGCCCTGCTGTAGCCATTATTATAACCTATAACATGCAAATTGATCATTTCAACTTGATTTTACAAGAAAAAAAAATAAACTTTAAAGGCACGATGTCTCACAAATTGAAAAAAAATAGATTTCTCCGGAAAGACAAAGCGCGGCGTTTAGTTCCGCCACTCAGGACGCAATGCTCTAAAATTCAGTGGAAAGCAAAGTACGAAGTGTCTTGACACCAGGTACTCCCTGTCTATCTTGCTATGCGGGATAAGAGCGTGAAGCAAAAGGAGAAGGTTACCAAATAAAACACCAACCCATATTACAATATTTATTTGAAGCTTGAGGTAAGAAACGGGGCTACACAATCTATTAAGCGACGGCTAACATCAACACATTTACTCTATGCACTTCAAATGAACGCTAAGTGCCGGATCGCTAATTATATAAAAAAAATATACTTTTAAATCTACATTTTACATGTCACGTGACTCACTCTACTGTCAAGTTTTTGACAGTTCATTTTTTTTTACTAAAATAAACGCGATTATTCGAGTTAAAATAGATTTTTTTTTAAAACTTGGTTATTAATCATAGAATCATAAAATCTTTGTATTTTATATTTTTTTTTGTTTTGAATATATTAATAATAGGTGTAAAAATATCAACTTAGCAGTATTCAAGAACGTATCCTCTTATATAAAATATCGTACCAATTTAGCAGTAGGGCTGGTCATATGCTGATTTTTAACACGGCTTCAGTTTCCATACAAAATATTATTATGAAAATTAGTGCATCTGATAAAGTGCCCCAAAAATAAGTTATTTTGCTTGCAAATAATATTAAATTTATTATAATATATATGAAAGGTATCGATTAACAAGTATTGAAAAATATTTATATTATATAATGTTATACACAAGTCTTACTTATATGTATGTAATATTTTATTTGTATGAAAAAGAAAAAAAAAACAATAATTCAAATTAAAATTTGTACTAACTTTTTCGTTTAAATAACAATTGTTTATTAAACAATACATTATACAGGCTGTTTAAAAATATATAATTTTAATACATGTGTTCACAATTGGCAAGTGAAAAATTTTATTGAGTCACGTGACATATTATTCAAATTGAAATCCTAAAATGAAGTAAATATGAAGTCATCTTTTTTGAAAAAAACTACACATTTAGTTGAATAATTGGATATAGTGTGATATGTTACGTAAAATTTAGTATTTCCGAAAGCAAAGTGGCGTAAATCTATATTGAAACAAAATTTTAATGTTTTTTTTTAATATTTTATTGATAATCACCTAAAACATATATATTTAATATATATGCCACTTTGCTCAGTAATTGATAAATTAATAACTTAGCTAGCATCACCATCGTTGATATGATTTCTATTCTAAATTATATTAAAATATAATATTTAAAAAATAAATGTAGCACTTTGTATTATGTTCCTTGCTTTTATTCACACTGTATAAATAATCACAGAAGCTATTTTTCATCGTTATAACGGGAATTTATTAATACGTTTCTTAAAAAATCCTACAATAAAATATAAAATATATATTTTTTTTGGTATAAAAATGAAAATAATATACTTTAAATTATCTATATTTTTTCAAGGATTTGTTGTTCTTCAAACACGAAATCTTTATATGTTTAATAAAAACACAAATCAATATATAATTATTGATTTAGTATATAGAAAAGATAATAATTTTCAAAGGATTTCTTTACGTTTCGAAAGAGTACTGTATTTTACGTTTCGAAAGAAAACTCGTAAGAAAGAAAATGTGATATTTGACTCATATTTTTAACAAATCCTGTAATATACAAGTTATTCACAATATTATTCACGTCGATTGATGACATATTATTTTCTTATATTTGTAATTGGTGATAATTTGTATGAAAAATGTATAATCCGGTTTTCATAAGAATTTCCGACAACCCCCATACAAATCTCGTACACCCCATAAGGAACATGCCACAATTCAATTTTCTATAGCCAGTGGTTTCTACTATACCTCTATGTCTATGTCTATGAGGATCTCAATGAATTCCGTTTTGAAATAAATCTACTTGTAGATAGATGATGCTAGCCAATATTTCATATGAAATACATAACATATATTTGTTCCTTAAACTAAATTATAGATATTTCTAATTATATTATTTATATTAAAACACAAAGCCAAAAGCTAAAAGGATCACTTAAACATAATTACTACATAAAAGTGGAAAACATAGACTGGTTACACGAAGTATAGGAGAAATGACCGCCGTCAATTCTTACATCATGGAGTTAGTAGTGGCAATACAACTAATAATATATTTATTAGTGGTAATAAAATTATTAATAATACAGTTATTAGTGGTTATAAAATAAATAATAAAATAGTTATTAGTAGTATTGTAATAATTGTGTACAATTCGATTTACACTTAATTTAATGTTATTTTTTCTCTTCTAATAAAAAGAACGGCGTTAAATTCCACTAAATGAAACGTAACGTGTTTAAAATGAGCCAAAAGTGACCTCTTTATAAAGAAACAGACAATAAAATCGATATTATGTTAAAAATAATTATTCTAATCGATTTTGACGGCGGTTTGAAGCACTACAACACTTAACATCAATATATAAATAGTCAAATGATACAAACACTAGGTTAGGTGAAATGAAACGTACATATGTATATAGAACTCCATACTTTGTGCGTCTCTATTACTGACTACGCTTATAATACTTTGGATGGATATTTTGACAAACGATTTCTCATATAAATTATGTATAAATATTATATATATAATATATTTATCCATTTTAATTTAAAAAATAATTATCCTTTCAATAATATATTCGAGGTAGACATTTCTAAAATATATTTTATTATATTATATTATATATTGGTAATATTCTGATCAAATAATCTATTTCTTGTTATATCTTATTTCAAATGAAATCGTTTTCAAAACATCCAACACAATAAATGCTAATCTAAATTTGCTCTCAAGCTTTAGTCGATGAAAAAATACAAACATCTCTCAACTCTACATATAGAGAAAGGAAGATATTATTATAAAATATTTCAATCAATATTATTGTCATTTTTTTATTTAATCTGTCATATTAATTTATTGTCTGTATTACTTTATATATATATATATATATATATATATATATATATATATATATATATATATATTTATTATATAAAATCTATTTATATATGTTGATTTTCTTATTATAGTAATGTTGCATTATTATTTACATATAATGTGCTATATTTAAAACGAGGCCGGTAGCGGTGGGCGACGTCAAACTACAGTACACAACCGTGTATTATGATCTCAACGTATTGTCATCAACAGACTTCAAATAATTTGTGAATCGGTGGAGAAAATAATTATGTTTACTGGAAAATATAAATATATTTTACTTATTTAATATAAAATATAGTCTTTTTTTTTGGAATATTTTCACTAGTAAATGTAGGTAAATGAATCGCAAAATATTTAATTGTATTTAAGAATTCAATATGTATGTACATATTGTGTATTCATTCAATAAGACGTCAGTTTCCTCGTTCTCAACACAAGGAAATATTTTATTGATCCGTAGCAATTTCGTAGCGGCGTAGCGTCTTTATTTCTTGCGATGAATATTAAAATTTCGTATGGGAATCCGCTATTTTGCTCAACTATTATATACTTTATAGAGTTTTTGTAACAGTTTATATATTAAAATATGAATAATATAATTTGATAACATTTTTTAGTAACATACGATTTGGATATATATATATATATATATATATATATATATATATATATATATATATATATATATATATATATATATATATAACTTAATAGAAAACTGTATTACACATCTCCACCGATACACGTTTAATTTCTATTAAAATTGTAACAGGAAATAAAAAAAAAATCTCAATTATCACCAACGTAGATCTATAATTTTATAAACATTTATTGTCTATGCAACTTCATATATCATAAATTTAGTTTTAGTTGTGAGCCAACGACTCCGGGGTGAACACATTGTCTAATATAGATAATAAGACGATTACATCCTAACTACGTTATACTGTATAATTTATATACAGATCCATATAATTATATTATATTACGTCTACCAAGTATAAACATTTAGAGCTGAACATGTCTCATGTTCCGTATAAAGCCAAATACCAATGCATTTTGTGTTATTTATAAAATTTATGTAACTAGTGTTTTCACACTGGTGCCTCTAAAACAAAGCCACTAACACTAAACGCGAAGGATTTAAATAACTAAGTGAATATAGTAGAGATATTATTAAATAAATATTCTTATATAGAAATATTTTTTTTTTAAATTAACTATAATAAAACTATAAAAAATATGAAATGATATAAAATATGAAACGTAATTTAGACAAGAAACGGTAAGGATTCACTAAAGCAGGTCTAAAAAGCCTATTTCCTAACCTAAACCTAATCTATCTTAATTGAACGACAATATATAATGTCGTGTAAATTATAAAAATTAATTTTCTATATACGTTATTTTATTCATAAGTTAGTTTAATATATATATATATATATATATATATATATATATATACATATATATATGTATATATATATATGTATCTCTATAGAGCTTTCTTTGATAAGAGTGACCTGTGGTAATTATAGAAGTAGAGTAGGTTACGTAAAACCTAATTTAATAGAAAATAAACTTTCAATAATTTATATTTTATAACTTCATTATAAGATATCAAGAAACCAATATATATAATAAAAAATATCCGTCTGTAAATTAAAAAAATGCAATGTAGACCAGATCTGTATACATCGTATAAATAGGATTTTATATTAGATACTATATTATATATTTAACGCTAATAGAAAGCTCGAGTAAACAAGGGGACTCATAAGAAGTCGACAACCTTTGTGGTACGATTGACAATGCGGTATATATATATATATATATATATATATATATATATATATATATATATATATATATATATGTATATATAAGTTAATACTACATCGCCATTCGTACTTAAACATACACTGATACATTTTAATACAAAGACTAAGATAGCAACTTTGAGCATAGATCTCGCTAATTTTCTAATCTTAACATTCAAAAATTCTATTTAACACTAATTAGAAAATAATTTTTAATTGTATAGTAAAAATATAGTATAAGATACGTAGGCATGTCAGTTGATACCTGACCGACTAACTGATAGTAATAGGTTCATTTCCTATCAGTATAAAATTAGTAAGCTTAATATATAAGCTTCTAAACGCTTCATACTTGCGAAGACTAATTTTCCATAGACAAACTCGTTCACACAGTATATAGAGGTGTTTTAAAGTAACTCTACTAATATTTAAATACAATACGTCCATACTTACGTACTATTAAAGCTATTTTACTAACAATTTCAACATTGACCGTGTCTTCAAACATCTACAAGTTTTAAATCATAATTCTTTCACATACATTCTATAAAACGATATCAAAAGGTTTTTTTTTTAGTGAGTTTTCTATTATATTATAAGTATTTATTACAATTATTGTCGTGGTTAGCGTTATGGATGACAGTCTCAATGAGAGGGTCGACTCTACTATCGACGTCAACCGTACATTTAACAATAAAGAGATCGTCCAAATGGACTCTATCTATATATTATATAGAAAGCACTTCATCTACATCTACAACATCAAACATCAAACAAATATACCGACAAAGTAACTAACAACTATAGTAGAAAGAAAAATAGAGCGATCACTATAAGCAGTATACGAAACTATTACGCTACAGATCTCTTGGAAAAGTGTCGAGAGATGCATTAGCCCGAAGTAAACGTTTAAACACAATTATAAAAAAATCCTACCAAAACACGCCGTTTTTTATCACAGCATCTAATAATTTACTTTTCATATTCTAGTGTCGTGTAAAAATATTAAGGTATTCCACCAATGTTCATTAACTTAGTATTTTTTTTGGGAAAAACGTATAAAATTTCATACGCAGCGGGATTCGAATCCGCGCCTCCTGAAAACCGTCCAACCCCTGGGCCCGCTAAGCAATACGACCGCTGCGTTCTTATACGTTTTTTCAAAAAAATATATTTTTTAAATTGGAAAATGACTTAGTAAGTCACCAAACAGATATCTACCACTTCATATTTCATTCGTGGATTGTCACAACATTGGTAACGTCCGACACTAGTAGGATAAAACCTAAGACATTTGACGTCACGTATAAATATACACAATTATAATTTAAGTTATATTATTGTCATAATTTCATTTATTATCATAATTTCATTTATTATCATAATTTCATTTATTATCATAATTTCATTTATTATCATAATTTCATTTATTATCATAATTTCATTTATTATCATAATTTCATTTATTGTCTAATATTCATATAGCTATGTATATAGCTATTTATTGTCGAACGCTCACCGCGATGTAAAAGTTACCACTTGTATATAATTGACGTTTTATAAAACTTCATAGTAACAAACCTGAATTAATATAACGTGTATAATTTGTATAAACGCTTAAGTGTCTAATTTTGCGAAATCATTGTCTAACGTATAAATAAATCAATGAATCGTTAAATCATATTTTACATATACATAAATCATTCAGTATATAATGTATACTATAAAAATTTGTTATTTAAATGAAAAACATAAAATATGTCAAAAAAGGAAAAACATTTGTGAGAGTAAGGCAAAGTGGAATCCTATACATCGTTGCCAGTGCTCCGATGCGGTATGACCGCCAGGAGGGGCCGCCCTCAGTCCTCTGACCTGGCGAATTCATCGTTATATATAGCAATCTGATGTTGAATCCAGGGTACGTAGCGGGGTACGTAGGCGTACACTCCAGGTAAGCGGGGATGAGCACATTTGATACCCCATGAAACTATGCCACCGACGTACCATCGTGTGGGGTCATCTGGATCTTTGCAAAGTAGGGGACCGCCGGAGTCGCCCTGGAATGGAATGTGGATTTAGTTTGAGTTACAGGAATATTTTTTGTGCATGTGCCGGTCGAAGGCCGGTCGTGGTGCAGTGGGACAACGTCTGACTGTAAACGCAATCGGTTGTGGAGTCGATTTCCACTCGGGGGAGTGATAATGCTTAAATTATTTTCACTGCCTCGCTCTGGTAACACAAAGTGCAGCGTTAAGTTCCACTACTCAACACGCTATGTCCCAAATTCGGTGGAAAACGAAGTACGAAGTGTCTTGACACACGGCACTTTCTGTCTAACCTGCTATGCGGGATAAAAGCGTGAAGCTAAAAAAAATTTTTTTTTTGTACGCTGTTTCTGGAATAGTTTATTAATTATATTCGTAATAATTGTGAATTCACAATCTTAACATTGAATATAGTGTCTATAAATGTTTTAAATATTTTTAATTGCTTAGAAGGATTGAATAAATCATAGTGTTGGGTCACTCAACAAGTAATCTCGTAAACGAGTGAAGTGAGTAGTATTTTCATTCACAATATTCGGATAAACGTGAAGATAAAGAATCAGTTTCGGCTTAAAACATTGAATTATAAAAAAAATCAAATAAAATACAGTGTTTTCTCACTGAGATCCCTTTACAATTCTTTTTCTACGCATAATAAACGAAATCTATACTAGCTGTGTATTTAACAAATCTGGATTTTTATTGTATGATTCTAAAATAAAAGCTACTTATATTACTCTTTATAACATTAGCTATTTGCCACCAGTGAAAGTTCCATCAAAATTAGTTTAGACGTTTCAGAGGTCAGTTAAGGCCGGTCGTGGCGCAGTGGGACAGCGTCTGACTGTAACGCGATCGGTTGTGGGTTCGATCTCCACTCGGGGGAGTGATTATATTTAAATTATTTTCTCTTCTTCGCTCTGGTAAGACAAAGTGCGGCTTTGAGTTCCACCACTCAACACGCAATGTCTCGAATTCGGTGGAAAACGAATACGGAGTGTCTTGACACTAGGTACTTTCTACCTACCCTGCTACGCGGGATAAAAGCGTGAAGCTAAATATATATATATATATATATATATATATATATATATATATATATATATATATATATATACAAACTTTAACAATAAAAACGGTGCTAAACGCAAGTTTCCAATGCTAGCTATATTAAACTTATTTTATTGACCTCTTATTGTATCCAAGATATAGAGTCTCGGCAAACAGTTAATCTAAAGAACAATTCTCATTTCTTGTATTTGTACTGGGAAAGTTAAACAACGTGCTCGCACAATAACAATATGCGGTTGCATTGTACAAAGGAAATAGACGTAAATATGGATGTTCTTTTCTTTTTTTTTCATATATATTGAATACTGAATAATCAAAGTTAACTTTAAAAGCAATAAGTCTAGTTTTAAATGAAACTATTTTAACCGGATTAATCGCGTATATTTTGGTATTCGAAAATACAGGTAGAGTCTACCTGTGACCACGGACTACTGTAAAGTGTTCGAAACGTCAGGTGTCCAAAATGTATTTTCGAATACCAAAATATAGGCGATTAATCTGTTTAAAATAGTTTCGTTTAAAATGTATAAAAATCGTGAAGATCTTATTAATAAGTCTACTTACCAAACATTTGTATATGAAATAGGGATGTTTAAGGGGTTTTGATTTTTGCGAAATATTTTTTCTTTAATATTGACTATTTTTAAAGTGTTATTCCACACTTGGGATTAGAAAACATTTTTGAAAAAAAAACGTATAAAAATCTCGCTGCGTTCAAATTTTATACGTTTTTTTCTAAAATGTATTTGTTCTTTATTAAGGTTTTTCGGAGTTTAAATCCCAGGAAGGTTAAATTTTTAAATATAATTCTATACGTCTATTGTTATAAATGTACAAGTAATAATGCAAACCAAATATTTTTCATTTTCATTGTTTTTAGCTTCACGCTTTTATCCCTAGCAGTATAGCAAGCAGGTTGGACCGAAAGCATCTAGTGTCATGATACTCCGTACTTCGCTTACCGCCGAATACGAAACATTGCGTATTTTGTGACGTAACTGAACGCTGCACTTTGTCTTACCAGAGCGAGGAAGTGAAAATATTTTTTAAATATAATCACTGACTCAAGTGGGAATCGAACGCATACACCAATCGCGTTAGCAATCGGACGCTATCCCACTGCGCCATGTGGTCATGGCATATAAATCTTATATACTTTATTTGAGATTTGAACTCACATCTATTCAAGAAAAGTTCTCTTCCAATCAATATGCTATATGATACTGTTACATGACTAATGTACCTGACAAGCGTCCTTGCCGCCTTCGGGGTATCCCGCGCAGATCATGCCTTCTGTGACGTTCAGGTCGCGATGCTCTAGCCACTGGTTGCAAAGGTCCCGGTTCAGTACTGGGACCTCCACTTCGTTGACCGCGGGTTCGTATTCTGACACTGTAACAAGCGAAATAAATTAAAAAATACAACCAAAGAAGTATATATTTAATTATATATTCATGATTTGAGGCCGGTCGATTTTGGGGGATTTTGCGCGATCGGTTGTGGGGTTTGATCCCCGCTCGAAGAAGTGATTATGTTAAAATTATTTTCACATCCTCGCTCTGGTAAATCAAAGTGCAGCGTTGAATTCCACCACTCAACACGCAATGTCTCAAATTCGGCGGTAAGCGAAGTAAGGAGTGTCTTGACACTAGGTACTTTCTGTCTACTCTGCTACGCGGGATAAAAAGCGTGAAGTTAGTACACATATGGATTGAATCAACACCAATTATTTTAATATTACAAACAGACACTCTAATTTTTTAAAATTATTTTTTTAACTTCACCCCAGAAACTATCTAGTTTTAAGCCACTTTGTACTTCACTTGCCACCGAATTCTGAGACGTTGCGTGTTGAGTGGTGGGTGTCAACGCCACACTTTGTCTTACTAGAGCGAAAATAATTTAAATATACTCTATACTCACCCGAGTGGGAATCGAATCCACCACCGATCGCGTTTACAGTCCGACTGCGCCACGACCGACCTCAAATTTTGCCTAGCCTCATTTGTTTGTATAGACAATATATGTATATTTTAGTACATATATATACGAACGCCTTTACATCGTGGCATTTCCGGTGCGCCGCTGCAATTTGCGGCGAAACTCTATCGAGCAGTCTCTATAGAAATATATTAACTCGCGTACTACGCCTGCCTATTCGCAAATACACTTCACTTTTCTTGTCACTTTTTACATTAAAAAGTGTTTTTGCTAAAATTTTATCACTTGGCAAAAATTTTATAACACTTTAGATATATTTACTATTTTTAAAGTGTTATTCCACACTTAGGATTCGAATTCAAAATATTTATACGTTTTTTCTAAAACACTTTAGGTATATTTTATTTAATAAAAAACAAAACCAAATACATATATATATATATATATATATATATATATATATATATATATATATATATATATGTATATATATATATATGAGATACATGTAACGTAGAAATCATATTATTAACTCAGTCCATAGAAATATTTGTATATTAAAGCAGCTTTAAACGTATAGTGCAGTTAGAACGTATTAGTTCAATACATTGCGTATTGAGTAAATGTTACTTGTGTGTTTTACTTTACCAGAGCAACTAGGGTGGAGAAATTAGACGGTATAAAGATAGAACACACTATCGTATATGCAGACTAAGTCATTATGTGATATTGTAATCTAACAGCTTTAAAAATACTGTTTTAAGGATTGGAATCCTGCTGCATCCAGCGTGATTTTAGCTTAATATTATATAAAAAAAACAAATATCAAATTATAAGATTTATTAATTGTACGGTATACAAGAGGCGGGTTCGAATCCCCCGGCGTTCAAATTTTTATACGTTTTTTTTTTTTCAAAAATGTTTTCTAATCCTATTTGTGGAATAACACTTTAAAAATATTAAATATATTTATTAATTTTTTGTTAACAAAGATCAATATAATTAATTCCAAATTACAATTTCCGTATTATACGTTATGAAGTTAGAAAAATCAAATAACCACAGCATAGAGTCAAGTTCGGGATGACTTAAAAACATATATTTTTAATAATAAAATCTTTGATTTTCGTGATTTTTACACATTTTAAATTAAACTATTTTAAACGGATTAATCGCGTATATTTTGGTAGACTCACGTTTACGTGAGTCTACCAAAATATATGCTACTACTACATTACTATTATAGTAGACTACGGACTACTGTAAAGTGTTCGAAAGGTCAGGTTTTCAAAAATGTATTTTCGTTTACAAAATCCTGTCCTGTCTATCCTGCTATGCGGGATAGAGCGTGAAGCGGAAAAAAGGATACGTACTGTCCTTATCATCGCGTTTTCCCCATCCAATGACTGTGCACAGAGTGCCGGGCGCCAGAGCTCTTTGCGCTGGCGGGAGGCACACCGGTGACAACTGCTCGTGGTACCGCACTCTTACTGCCAGCTAGTAAAGAAAAAAAATAAATAAATATTAACAGAAATTTATTTTATATATTTTTAGTATAAAGACTATATTTTTAATAATTCTATATCATTTATCAATATATATATATATATCTGCTAATAATATATATATATATATATATATATATATATATATATATATATATATATATATTAGCAGAATAAATATTTGAAAGCGCCACATCACGCACATTGTAACTGTGACACGTTAGTGTCCTAAAATATTCAATTTAACGTATAAATTTTAAAACTAAGAGAATGAGATAGTGTATATATGGGTTTATAAATGTATTTAGTAGATATGAATAGTATGAAATAGACGTTGAAAAGCGTATTGCTACCGGAAACAAGGTTAACGGTGCACGTACTTCCGTTAAGAACGACATACCGACACTGTTATACGGCAGCGAAACATGGGTGGTGGAGTTTTAACCCAACCACGTCATCTCTACCACATTCATCTTGCCTTCATTTTTTTTTTAGCTTCAAGCTTTTATCCCGCATAGCAGGGTAGACAGAAAGTACCTAGTGTCAAGATACTCTGTACTTCGCTTTCCACCAGAGAAGTCGAGATATTGCGTGTTGAGTGGTGGAACTCAACGCCGCACTTTGTCTTTACCAGAGCGAGGAAGTGAAAATAATTAAAATATAATCACTCCCCCGAGTGGGGATCGAACCCACAACCGGTTGCGTTTACAGTCAGACGCTGTCACACTGCGCCACGACCGGCCTTCATTCTTTAATATTTTTTTTATTCTCATTTAAATAGCTGAGTCACAGGTGACTATGTTGCTCTGGTTAGTATTAGAAATGATCTTAAATTTATATTAGTTTTACACTTAATTACGTATATATATAAAAATTTCGTTTGATAATATTAAGTTTGTCCATATCGTATTGGCCACGTCATCTCTGCTACATTCATCTTACCTTCATTCAAATGTTTAATTTATTTTTTATTTCAAAGACTAAATCATTCTGTTGAGTAGAAAATAAACCCAGAGTAGTATTCCAAGCAGTTTCTAACATTCTGTCAAAGTATGGTTTCCGTTAATTTTTTTTTTTCTACCACTACAAGGACTTTCTTAAGGAACCTATGTGCCATATTTCAATATTGTACAGGCAGTAGTTCCATCTGTATTTTATGTGTGAGTTTGTAAATAACTTAAATAAGGCGAGGCCAAGAATCGCGGGCTTTATAAGTATTTCGTATACGGCTTAGACATCATATATATATATATATATATATATATATATATATATATATATATATATATATATATATATGTATATATATATATATTTTAGTTCCGCATATCAGGGTAGCCAGAAAGTACCTAGTGTCAAGACACTCCGTACTTTGCGTTGAACAGAATTTGAGACATTGCGTGTTGAGTCGTGAATATCAACGCAGCACTTTGTCTTGCCAGAGCGAGAAAGTAAAAATAGTTTAAATATAATCACCCCCGAATGGGAATCGAACCCACAAACTATCGTGCTTACAACCGGCTAGCCTTAAAATATATTTATATATATTTGTAATTTTTTCATTGACTGGAGGCCTATTTGACGTAGTAACAAATAATATCCATAATAAATTTCATATAAGTCAACAATTTGCCACACCTCTCACAGGAACACAAAAGGAGCGTAAAATAATTAATTAGCTGCCACTCGGTATGAGTATCACGACACCCGTGAATTCGGGCACTTGGAGCGATGTTCCTTAATGAATATGACATTTACGACAAGATTATATATATATATATATATATATATATATATATATATATATATATATATATATATATATACATATATAGAGGCCGGTAGTGACGCAGTGGTACAACTCTGACTGTAACGTGATCGATTGTGGGTTCGATCCCCACTCGAGGGAGTGATTATATTTAAATTATTTTCACTTCCTCGCTCTGGTAAGACAAAGTGCAGCGTTGAGTTCCACCACTCAACACGCAATGTCTCGAATTCGGTGGAAAGTGAAGTACAGAGTGTCTCGACACTAGGTGCGTTCTGTCTATCCTGCTATCCGGGATACAAGCGTGAAGCAAAAAAAAAATAATATAAATGTAATTACTAAATATTATAACAACGAAATTTAGCTTATATATAAGGAAAAATATATTAAGAAGATGGCAAATGATATATGGGAGTATTCGCTACCAATTTGTTAGTATTAACAATGTATATGAAGAAATACGATGCTATAATTAATAAAGATACATACATATTAATTAAATAGGACGTCATGTTTGTCTTGTATTGGATATGTATGATTAGTTTAAATAGAAAAAAGTAACGAGGAAACGCGATTGGTTTTGGGTTCGATTATCATTTGGAATTATATATATATATATATATATATATATATATATATATATATATATATATATATATATATATATATATATATATATATATTTACTTTATAATAAGATCTTTGATTTTCGTGATTTTTATACATTTCAAATGAAACTATTTTAACCGGATTAATCGCGTATATTTTGGTATTCGAAAATATATTTTTGAAAACCTGACGTTTCGAACACTTTTCAGTGGTCCGTGGGCTCTCAGTAGACTGATAGAAACAGGTCTGCTTGTGACCACCGACTTTGTGTGTGACCGTAGTGGTCACAGGTAGACTACCTGTGACCACGGACTACTGTAAAGTATTCGAAACGTCAGGTGTCCAAAATGTATTTGCGAATACCAAAATATACGCGATTAATCCGGTTAAAATTGTTTTATTTAAAATATTTACTTTATTTACAGTATATCGAGTTTGGGTGGTAAGCTTTACATTTTGTTCTCTATGATTACCGCTAAGTGAGTTTAATGTATGAAGATGTTAAAAAAAATTTAAACAAATAAATGCTTCATAGAAAAAATGGTATTGAAAAAGAGTTTTTATTAAGGCTTAGATATGTTATAAATTTCTAATATGTGTATAAAATACAGGCAATGTATAAATGTTATTGTTTTTTCATTTAAGAATATACTTTTATACTAATAAGTGACTGACCACTATCTGCACTAAGAAATGGTTAGATTAAATTAATATTTACCATTTTTAGAAAACATTTTAAAAATAAACGTGTATAAAAATTTGAACGCAGCGAGATTTGAACCCGCGCCTCTTGGATACCGTCCAAGTACCAATTGGACGGTGTCCAAGACGGTTATATAAATAAGATAACTTCCCTAAAATTTTTGCCTCAGATCCGAATAAAACCGGCGCAAGAAAAATTTATTTAGTTTACAATTCGTAAGAAAAAATGTTTGCAAGACTTGACTAAGCAATGGGGCCAGTTACAATGTCTCGTAACAACATCAATAATCAGTCACAATTTGCAAGATTGCAAGACTCGACTAACACTTACTTACCAACAGAGCCAGTTGATATATATCCACAAATCATAAAGAACCTTACCTGAAACAAAGCAATGTCGTTATCGTGAGCCACGCCCACATTGTACAGCGGATGCGGTACAACTCTGCGCACTTTCACCTTCTGCCCGTAGTACGCGTGTGAGCGCCGCCTCGTGATGCCCAGTTGGATTGTCCACCCGTTCACATCTGAGTGACTGAAGAATGAGGTAGTTAGAAAAACATCTTAAAATACTTTTTAAAACTATTAATTTAAACGAATTAATCGCGTATATTTTGGTATTCGGAAATACACTTACAGTAAATATATTTGATAATTTACAGTAGTCCGTGGTCTATCTGTGGCCCCGGATTACTGTAAAGTGTTCGTAACGTAAGGGTTCCGAAAATATATTTTCTAATACCAAAATATACACGATTAATCCATTTAAAATATTTTTTTTAAATGTGGAAAAAGAACACGATTATCAAAGATCTTATTATATTTTTAACGATTTTACTATGTGTAACATTTATAATATTTAGAAATTAATCGATATTTTATAAATAAAAAAACATCATCTGTTTTAATATTAGTCTATGATCTTTGGTATCAATATATCGTTATTGGTATGAAATAATAGATCGACTTTATAAACGCTACATATACGTTATGTTAAGTTGACACTGGACCATCACTCTCCAATTTGCATATATTTAGTTATAACAGATTCAAGGCCTATCGTGGCACAGCGGGACAGCGCCTGACTGTGAACGCGATCGATTGTGGGTTCGAATCCCACTCAGGGGAATGACTTTATTGACATTATTTTTATTTCGTCGCTCTGCCAGACAAACTGCGGCTTTAGGTTCCTCCAATAAAAACGCAATTTATGGCATTCGGTGGAGAGCTAAGTACGGAGTGTCTAGACACTAGGTACTTCTTATCTACCTTGCCATACGAGATAAAAGCGTGAAGCTTAATAATAATACTAATAGATAGGATAATCTATCAAATTCGTAGACCCAAAGAAATGTTGAACATAAATATTTCCCTAGCCTAAGCATTTAATTACTTTCCAACTGAACCACAGTGAAAGCTGTTTTCTGCTTTCAATTATAAAAACATCCACTTTAACTCACTTGCCAACACAATGTGACGCGGTGAGTACCCACTGGTCAGCCACCAGGACACCAGCACAGTAGAACACCTCCTCCGGACCACCAAGTATCGCAGCTAGGAATGGCCAGTCGCCAGGAGATGCCTCAACGCCACCCACTATGCGTTTTCTTACCGAGCCTATTGTTCGACGCTTGCCACATTCTAAGGACAATGAAAGTAAATGATATAAAGTAATCGAAAACGTTAAGACGAGCATTAAATAATATACATACACATTCATATGAGGCCGGTCGTGGCGCAGTGTGACAGCGTCTAACTGTAAACGCGATCGATTGTGGGTTCAATCACCACTCGGGGGAGTGGTTATATTTAAATTATTTTCACTTCCTTCGTGATCGATTTCCATTTCAGGTACTGATTATATATAAATTACTTTTATATATTTACTATTTTTAAAGTGTTATTCCACACTTAGGATTAGAAAACATTTTTGAAAAAACGTATAAAAATTTGAACGCAGCGGGATTCGAACCCGCGGACGGACGGTATCCAAGAGGCGCGGGTTCGAATCCCGCTGCGTTCAAATTTTTATAGGTTTTTTCAAAAATGTTTACTTTTATATATTCCTTGAATTTGGCAGCAATTGGAGAACATAGTGTCCCTCCACTTTCCACCGAATTCGAGACATTACGTGATGAGTGGCAGAACTCAACACCACACTTTGTCTTACCAGAGCAAGGAAGCGAAAATAATTTAAATATAATTACTCCCCCGTGTGGGGATCGAACTCACAACCTGTTGCCTGTTACAGTCAGACGCTGTCATACTGCGCTACGACCGGTCACAATATATTTTTTTAATATAAATATATATAACGAATCAAAACCTTCCCTTCTTGTCATATAAATATTTGTAAAGCAAACTAATTACCCTTCAAGATAAATCAGCATTTTTATAAGGGTGGAAATTAAAATCATCGCGTAATAATTTCTTTGTTCATCGTACCTTGACGGCTAGCGGTTTCCAAATTGAATTTTAAGCAAAACCCTTTTAGGGATAGCGTAAACAAATACAATGTAGTATAGTATAGAAGCTGAAGCGAATTTATTACGCTTTTATTAAAATTATTTTCATAGATATAGTTTTAAGAAATTTTAAATCATTTTTAAGTTTCACGCTTTTATCTTGTACAGCAGGATAGATCGGAAGCACCCAGCGCCGAGACTCCGCTTTGCGACCGATTCGAGACATTGTGTGTTGAGTGGCGGAACATAACACCTCCTATTGTCTTACCAGAGCTGGGAAATGAAAATAATTTTAATATAATCGCTTCTATTATACAGAACGAGATTCAAATATACGTGGATGGAAAATTTGAACGTACTATCACCTTAAGTGTAAGTCACTTTCTACAAAAGTTGAGAAAAAATAATAGTGTACAGAAATACATAATGGAGTGTATTCTAATGCGTTGCCTTTCTGCACTCCTCCATACGAATAGTAACAGTACTAAATTTAAGTTTCTTTCACGTATTGTATCTTGCCAAGTTAATTTTTATTTTATTTTTGTTTTAAGCTTCACGATTTTATACCACATAGTAGGGTAGTACTTGGTGTTTAGACACTCTGTACTTAAATTTCCGCCAAATTTGAGTGGTGCAACCCAACACCGCGCTTTGTCTTACCAGAGCGAGGAAAAATAAATAAAATAATTTTAAATGACTATTATTTCCCCGAGCCGTAATCAAACCCATGACCAATCGTGTTTACAATCGAACGTTGTCACACTGCGCCACGACCGGCCTTCCGATAGTATTTATTTTAACATGTACTTTAATTTAATAAAACTAAACTATTAATATTAATAACAATATAAAACTCTCTTCACTTACACCACAAGTCAAGCACCTGACGCACCGCCATTACAGAAACATAATTAAAGTTTTTGCAATCCCAGCGTTAAGAGAATTAAGAAAAACAGATAATGTCAAGGAAACTCAGCGTAAATCAAGCTACAGGTGGCCCATAGACTTGCCTTGAAGATAAATTCCTTCAACCATAACATTATTATAAAGTTGCAAAGAGAATCTCACTGTTGGAAACTTTTCATAGTAAAAATCATCTTAAGGTTAAATTCTGTACAGACTATATATAGTGTTAAATATATAAGAAAAATCATAAATAAATATTTGCGCCATTTGTTTATAAATAGGTACGCGAAGTACGGAGTGTCTTGACACTAAGTACTTTCTGTTTACCCTGCTATATGGGATGAAAGCGTGAAGCTAACAAAATATGAGTCTTAAATATTAATAATTAAGGGGACGCTATTTGATTTTAATAGTTATATTTGAAATAAGTCATTTGGATAATAATATTATTACAAAACACCTACCCTCCTTTTTAAGTATGATCTACCTTCGTTTGTTCGATGCTTGTGTAAGTCAGTAACGAAAGCCACCGGGTCGTTTTTACTCGTTGAGTGGTTGATTGTATCCGGTGCTTCCTGTTTATCTAATACTGTTTATCTATTTATTATAATATAACATTTAATATAACATTTATTTATTATTTTTCTTATATATTGCAATTTAAAAAAAATATTGATATACCAAATTTTATTTTTTTGAAAATCAGATATTATGATGAGGCGTTGAGTTCCACTAATTAACACAATGTCACGCAATTCAGTAGAAAGTGAAGTATGGAGTGTCTTGACACTCAGTACTTTTTGTCTACCCTGCTATGCGAGATATAAACGTGAAGCTAAAAAAATATGAATATTTAAAATTAGCCCGTAGAGTAAAGAGCCTCTTTAAACACACATTAAATGCCTTCACTGTCCGAGCTCCTCTCTCTACTAAATTTTTATAACTAAATACTATCTTGTATAGACGTTAGAGACAACCTAGTGTCAAGACACTCCGTTGCCCATTTTCCAACAGAAATCGAGATATTCCGCTCTTATATTGTATTCCTCATCCATACATCCATATCTTGCAAGCACCACTATTAGCCGCACGACACAGGTGGTCATATGGAAACTAATTAATTCACTTAATACCCCTATATTCAATATGTATCTAGTTATATTGGCTCTTGGCAAGAGAACCGTACGAGTTAACGCTTGATAAGGATTAGTAGAATTGTAATGTGGATCTCCTTACGCCATGCTAAACATTCTTTGTGTTTTTTAGAATTAATTTTCTAGTTAAAGTATAGTATGAAATTATATTCTAATATTAATTAAAAATGAATTCTATTATAACTTTTAAAAAGGCCAATTGCGCTCCCTAAACTTGTCTGTCTATAGAGAATGTATATCAAAATAGACACACAAGAAACAGCTTCTACCAGGTAATTATTATATTATGAAATTATTTTATGATTAAACAATGTAGAGCTTCTCTACATTGTCTTCGCGATAACTTAGTGTTAAGACATTCTGTTATGTAGTTTCTGTGCTACGTTTCGCGGAGTTCAACGCTGCGCTTTGTCTCAACAAAGCGAGTAAATGGAAATAATTTTAAATATAAACATTTCCCCTAGTAAGAACTTTGGGAAATACTATACTCTATGTATGAAACGGGTCTGTTACTAGCTGAGAAACGAAAACGGAATTTTAGATTTTATATTTAACAATTGTAATCGGATGTGAGATGAGTAAATAATAAAAAAGATATATGAAGCAAAGGTGAGCGGTATCACAGGTCGGGTCGGTGACCTCAGTTGACCTTCAGAAACCCAGTATACATTAACATCCGGTTGAAATTGTTTCATTTAAAATATAAATATTTTCTCTTACAGTCATAACATAATAACATAAGAATTAGTTGAATAAGCAGTACCGAACACAACCTCTTTCGAAAATCTATGAGTAAAAGAGCTCCGTGGCATCGACCATCGGTAGGCAAATCATAGTTAAAAAGGAGAGTAGGTGTTTTGTAATAATATTAATTGATTTCCTTTAAAATATAACTATAAAGATCGACTTCCTTTAAATTACTTATATTTAGGACTAATATGCAAGGTTACCTATTTATAAATTAATGACTCTACATACGTTAGTTACACAAGAAATACATACCGAGGTATAATCACAAATAAAGTTGCAAATTAAATTCAAAATTCTACTATAAATATTACTTAAACTTTATATATAAAATGAAAGGACATCTTCACTAAATCCTTTAGATGTCTAACAAAGAGCAGGTACAAGGTTCTAATCCGTTTGATGTATCGAGCTTCAACGGTTGAATGCATTCTACTTTATAAGGTTAAAAGATAACAATGGTATCGCTTCAGGTGGACATTGAGAGATAGTTCGGAGAGCGCTGACGCTACATTTTTACTAAGCTATTGCCTACTGTTTATACTATACGATACGATATGTCGTGTATATATTATAATTTTCTATGTTTTATAATAACGAAGACAGACCGGTTTTTTCTGTTTGCCTATGAAGTCGTTTTAATAAGAAAATAAATTATTTATAAACTTATAATATTATTATAATTACATTATTTCAAAATAATATTTAAAATGTAATTTGATAAAATATTGTTTCTTTTTCACATTTTTTTAGTAATATATTTTCATTTTAATAAAATATCATTTCCAAGATCAACTGAGGTCTCTCCTGACCTCTCGTACCACTCACCTTTGCTTCATGAATGTTTCTTATCATTCTTTCATCACTCATTCTCTCAACGTGTCCAAACCACCTGAGCACGTTCTTCTTCATTCTTACTGTGACATTCACGCTTACACCTGCCATTCTGCGTATCTCCTCGCTGCATGTATATGCATATTACAGTAGAAAAGGCTGCACATATGGTCAGCTAAAATGACTCCGCGTATCCAAGGAAGAGATCGCATTTCTACTTCATACATATTTCTTTTATTCGCTATATTGTTTAAACTATTAAAAAATGCTAATAAATATTATCTGTCATAAAAATGGCAACTATTAGCCACTAAATAACTCCAGTTATGTGACAGATTACGCTTTAACACAACAAAACACATATAAAAATACTAGCAGTTTTACAGTTCTTTCCCGTATACCAGAGAAAATCTAGTGTAAAATCTCTATGTTTTCCACTACCCAGTGAAATCTTTATCACTAACCAGAACGATAAACTACCAATGATAATTACTCCCCCTGGGAATCGAACACCCAACCATTACGTCATAATATTATCTAAATAAATATAATCAGAAATAATAAATTATATTGCTAGAATTTTTGTCAAAACTCAAAAGTGGACAAACATTTATCACGTTTTATCGTACAAAATGAAATTTCTGACAAATTTAAAGAAATTAAATTACAAAGTTTTAACGTGAGGTCTTCAGCGAGAACCCTTAGATTACTTCAGATATTCAATCAAGATTATTCACATTCAACTTTATTCCTTTCACTTTAATAGCGATTTTATTATACATTTATGTTAAGTTATATATAAAAACGAGAACGTCGTAGCACAGTGGGATAGCAAAGGTGATGGTTGTGGGGTCCAATCCACCATGAAAAAACATATTTATATTGTTTTCATTTCCCTCGGACAAGACAATAGACGGTGTTTAATAAGATCTTTGATATTCGCGATTTTTACACATTTTATATGAAACTATTTTAAATGGATTAATTGCGTATATTTTGGTATTCGAAAATACATTTTTGAAAACCTGACGTTGCGAGCATTTTTCAGTAATCCGTGGGCACAAGTAGACCGACAGGCACAGTTCTACCTGTGACCACAGACTACTGTAAAGTATTTGAAACGTCAGGTTTCCAAAAATGTGTTTTCGAATACCAAAATATACGCCATTAATCCGTTTAAAATAGTTTCATTTAAGACGGCGTTTAATTTTGCCAGTAAACATACTACGTCTCAAATTCGAGCGGAAAACGGAAAAAGACGTGCCTTGACATTATGCAATTTCCCCTTGCTATGCGTGAACTGCTAAATATTCTATTTAAACTTATTCTCAATAAGTTTGTTCAGATTAGATTTTCCAGTTGTATTTTATACATTGGTTCTGAAAAGTTCTAAGCCTCTCTGAAGATATAAATTCAAAAATCTCCATACACAGAACGGAAAAACAAAAACCTTCTCGACTTCTGGACATTCCAAGAAGGAAATTCTTTTCAGGAAAACTGCCTTCTGCGTCGTTGGTAGCTTCCAATAAGACCGTTTAAAATGCTCTAATGGACTCTCTATTTGAATACAGACTAGTTTGATTTGTCACCTTGTAACAGTGACTTGTCTCTAGAAATCTCACCATCGTTGATGAGGCTTTAATGCAAAAATATCTTTATTAGGTTTTCAATAATGTATTTTCGAATACCAAAATATACGCGATCAATCCATTTTGAAATAGATTCATTTTAAAATGAAAAAAAAAAATCGTGAAGTGTAAAGAGCCTTGTAACAACTCACAGCGTCTTCGAGTTTGGTAATTTATACCCTGTCAAAAGCTAACCCTCCCGGGAATTTAATAAAACTATGAATTAATCACACAAATAGTGGACATTATTGTGATTTAAGATCCGCCTAAAGTTATGTTTTTTTGTCCAATTATTCATATAGTTTTTAAGCTAAAATATGTTGAAATAGTTCAAAATGAGCAAAAGGCTTAGCGTTTGCGAACGATCATGTTATGTTTTCAATATCACGTATCTTATATATTAATATCTTAAGATGAGGAATTCTTGTATATAAATCTATATCTGAAGTTTCCAATGATTTTCATGAAATTTTGGGGGCGACAGAGATCGGTATAGTAGGTACACAGAAAGTATTGCGTGTTGAGCGGCGGAACTTAACGCCGCGTTTTGTCTTAACAGATTGAGGAAATGGAAGTATTTTAAATATAACTCTGTTAAGTGGGAATCGAGCCCACATTTGCACACTTTGGTTCGGCCTCAAGTACTTCAGTTTCTTTTTTAGAAAATATCTTTTTACCCCGAAATCAGAACACCCTGTTTCGATACCAGATGTCTTCAGTTTAATTTTTTTTAATATCTTCTATTATACTGAGGTCTATATCAATACGTTTAATCCGTATCTAAGTATATTTAATAACAAAATAATCTTTAATTCCGCTAACACTTAATCCAAAAATAAGTCGATTAAAACGAATTGATTTCATTAATTTCATCATTAAACAATGATGAATGCTAGAATTTTTCGAAATAAAAAAAAATACGCCTTTATCTGAAAAATAAAATGCAAAGCAGTCATCCAGATCCTATTACAAATATGTCAAAAAAAATTTTGTCCCTTTTTAAGAAAATTTTGCAAACTGAAAGAATTATTTATGAAAAAACTTTGAATTTGAATGCAGCGGGATTCGAACTCGCGCCTCTTGGATACCGTCCAAGCGTTCTGACCGCTAAGCCATGCGTTCTTCTACCAGCTGTAATGTGAATAATCCTTTAAAAATATAACCTACCTACTCAAAGCATTTAAGCTTTCCAAAGCACTTAAGTATATATACATATAATATAAATCATTAAATCTATTTCCATAGCGAATCAAAATCCCAAGTAAGACTTATTGGTAAATAAATAACCGCCAGAGTTTTCGGATCCGTTAACAACTTTTTAATGACCAATAATTAACAGGTTGTAAGCTATAATAATATATATGAAGACTCGCTTTTGGTAATAAAAGTATATATATATATATATATATATATATATATATATATATATATATATATAGCATTTTCAAGCTTTACGCTAAGAAGATGTGAAGGGTCAAAAGTAGTCAGATAGAACATATTAACAAGTCACTGTGTTTACAGCGTTACACCCAAATTCGAGACATTGCGCAAGTTAAGCAGCGGAACTTAACGCCGTGCTTAATACAACATAATGAAAATGAAATGAAAATACTCTTTATTGTACACCGATTAAAACATTTACAGGAGAGTAATGACAATAGGCGGCCTTATCGCTAAGAGAGCGATCTCTTCCAGGCAACCTTGGGGTAGAGGAGAGAATAAATTAAATGGGAAGGGGTGTTCATAGTAAGCGAAAAACAGTAAAAAAATATTATAATAATCTAAACATATAATTAAATATATATAATCAAACACACAAACATACACAAATAAACATCTACACACTATATATATACATTAAAAAAAATACATACACACATTCATATATATGAACACTATATGAAGACCAAATATAAATTTCTTATCAAGATAACTAATCACATCTACAACCATAAAGAAATGGCAAAAAAATTAAAATATATTTAATACATAGAAATTTCAAGATACACGCTCTATAGAGTCCTTTATAACCGACCTGCAAAGCCTTACCGTTATTTATATGTGTAATATATACATTTAATTCTAACTACTTTGATAGAACGCTCGTGAATAAAGCTTCTTAATTAGGCATTCCACTCAAAATTTCAGTGTCACCTAAAATTGTAAGGGGCTATGATTTGTGTTTTGTTTACGTGAAATTACACCGTGCGCCAATGTAATAGGCTCGAATTTCGTGTGTCACGGAATCCAATTACCTGTAATGGCGGCTTTAAGGTTGTATCCAATCGCATGGGTCAAACAACTCGTGTATTTGATGGGAAAAATAAAATTGTATTGCATTTTTTTTACTGGGACAGCGTCCTACTGTTAACGCGATCGGTTGCGGGTTCGATTCCCGCTCGGGGGAGTGATTATAATTTAATTATTTTCACTTCCTCGCTCTGGTAAGGCAAAAGTGTGGCGTTGAGTTCCTCCACTCAACACGCAATGTCTCGAGTTCGCTGGAAAGGGAAGTACGGTCTTGACGCTTAAAAAAATAAATTGTTTTTTTTTTCATTTCACAGATACGATGAAAGACGTTCTTTTCTTACGAAAAAAACGATATTTTGCCTATTTGCCAGAGAGTTTTCCGTCCGAATTCAAGAAATTATTATTAGGTGGCGGAACTCAACGCCTCGTTTTGCCTTACTAGATCGGTAATATGATTTTTTTTAAATTTGCCGGTTTTAGTAAGGTATTAAACAAACCTAGTATGAACCGAACCCACTACTCATCTCGTTTACAGATAGACGTTATCCCACAATGAGATGTTAACGCGTCGATAGTGTTTTGATTTTTTGATTTTACAAATGAATTTGAGAATACAGTACTCAGAGATAACCTAGTGTCAATACACTCCGTTGATCGGTTTTGTAAACAGAAAACGGAGTGACGAAATTCTAAATATTATTAATAATTAAAAACGTCCTAAATTTTATCGTCAAAATAAACCAATGGTATATTTTTCTAATTTTAGCGCTTGTAGGGCAGACGAAAGACATTCGTGTTTTCATGAGCTTTTATAATTTCGGATTATATTATATATTTCGGTCTATATTTCTCTCATACAAATATTGAATGTTTCGAATTCGATGGAAAGCGAAGTACGGAGTATCTTGGCACTAGGCTTTTCCTGTCTATCTTGCTATGCGGGATAAAAGCGTAAAGCTAAAAAAAAATTGAATATACATAAGAAATTTAGCTCTTAGAATGGAAGAAATTAAATAGTTATATATAAGGTATTCCTCCAGTTAATCGAATTCATTATTAACATAGTGTTTATATTATTTAAAATAATTAATAAAAAAAATAGAAATTATTATCTTTCCAGAGCGGAGAGATGAAAATTAAGGCCGGTCGTGGCGCAGTGGGACAGCGTCTGAACTGTAAACGCGATCGGTGGTGGGTTCGATCCTCACTCGGGGGAGTGATTATATCTAAATTATTTTCACTTGCTTGCTCCGGCAAGACAAAATGCGGCGTTGAGATCCACCACCCAACTCGCAATGTTCCGGATTCGGTGGAAAGCAAAGTACGGAGTGTCTTGATACTAGGCACTTTGTTTATCATCACTTCTCCAAGTGGAAATTGCGTTTACAGTCAGACAGTCCCCAAACAATTTACAAGGTCTTGACAACATATCTCAAATTTGATAATATACTCGTATTTCAAAGTCAATATAAATCTCCAGCCTAATTAATCTCATTAGCCGTAACGAATCAAACAAAAAAAAAATAGATTCAAACGGGAATTCATTTATTAATTTCTTAATAAACTTATTTAATAACGGATCTTATTACATTCTTTATTCGTTTCTACAGAAATGCCAACTTCGGTAATAATTCAAATTTTGGGATGAAGGGAGCTTGCATGATTTATATCCTTTGAAATTTTGTTCGACTTTTCGTGGCTGGTGAAATAACTCTTTGTATGTATTTGGCATAATCAAGGTGTTTTTTTGTTGTTGTTTTCAACGATATTTTTTTACATAAACAGGCGTAAGATTGCTCTAGGTATAGTTATTAGCTGCACGCATTTTATCCCGCATAGCTGGGTGAACAGAAAGTTTCTGGTGTTAAGGCACTCCGTACTTCGTTTCCCGCCGAATTAGAGACATTGCGTGTCGAGTTGTCGAATTCAATGCCGCACTTTGCCTTACCAGAGCGTGGAAGTGCAAATAATTTAAAAATAATCACTCCCCAGAGTGGGGATCCAACTCACAACCGATCGCGTTTGCAGTCATACGATGTCCGACTGCGCCACGACGGCCTTATTTTGTAACGTTTGTTTTTGTTCCTAATAATTAAGATATTAAATTAATTAAAAACAATTGTTAATTTATTTTGAAATTAAATTTGAATTTAAACTTGCAAACATCACGTCAGAAGCTGATGAAAATCCTTGTATATAAAAGAAGTAAATATAATATGACACTGCTACGACATGCTACGAAAATAAAGCAAAAATATGCTACGGACTCGTAGACGCCTACGCGGAGCCTCTACGAGATTAAGCAATACACTGTAGTTAAATCTGAAACCTAAAGAAAACACGGACATAATGAAAAAGACCTTTTCTAGTACATTATAAATATGATGTGGATATATTTACTGAATTTTCGTGTAGATTTTGAACATTGTACTGGTATCTCTAAGGTAGCCATAGGCAAGTAGTGTCTAGACACATCGCTGACTGCTTCCACCGTAAATACAGACATTAGGTGTGGAGCGGCAAACTCAACACCGCGCTTTGTCTTACCAGAGCAAGGGAATGGAAATTATTTAAATATAATTACTTCTGGGAAATGAACCCAAAACCGATGAAGTTTATTAATATTAAGACTTTCCCTCTGTGCGACGAAGGCCTCTATGTTAATATTATAAAATATATTTTGGTAATTTGAATTATTCGATACACACTTTTAACTTATAAATATTTAATGTATTTTAATTTAATGAAAATATTTAGAGATAATCGTACTAGAGTATATTTTTAGTAGAGTTTTATTTTATAGACAGTATTTATTCCTACTTTATTTTCTTCATACACCTAGAAATGCCCAGAAGAATATGAAAACTACGAAATACAGAAAGAATAATAACAGCGTCCGATTGTAAAAGCGATTGGTTATGGGTTCGATTTCCACTTAGAGATTTTTTCATAAATTTTCTTGGCTGTTTTGTATAATAATAGCCAAGTGGGACGCAGTCAGATATCCGAGTATATATATCTAAATATATTTTATCTCTTCATGTATTTAGAAGATGGAAAAGATTTTAAATATTTTTTTATGAATTATCATCAAGTTTCAGTGTGATTCCTTGAAAAAAAAAATGAACGCGCAACACCTTTTTTTAGCTTCACGCTTTTATCCCGCATAGTAGGGTAGACAAAGTAACTAGTGTCAAGACACTCCGTACTTCGCTTTCTAACGAATTCGAGACATTGTGTGTTGAGTTGTGGAACTTAACGCCGCTTTTTGTCTTTACCAGAGCGAGAAAGTAAAAATAATTTAAATATAATCATTCCCCCGAGTGGGGATCGAACCCCCAACTAATCGCGTTTACAGTCAGACGCTGTCACACTGCGCCACGAACGGCCTCAAAGTCGGCCTTTAAAGTCTGTATTTTAAATGCAACAGATTTCCTCATCGAATTTTAATTGTCAGGCGTTTAATTATATCACAATACTAAAAGTATGATAATTTACATTTGAACTGACAACCATTAGAAGCGAACACATCCACTGTACCATAAGAGTTTTACAAATCCATATTTGTAATATAAATTATTATTTATTCAATGATTTAGGTAAAATGCTGCTGATTCGTTGAACAAATTAAACTTATATAGCCTGTATACTCTAAAATTTATTATATTTCTTATATCTCTCTATCTCTCTATATCTATTAAGTTCTACTCTTTAGTTGAAAATTACAATTATTTTGTCTTACATTACATTTCTCTCAGGCTAAATAGGAAAAAACGTCTAAAACCAAAAAAAACCGGTCTAGACTCTCCATTCTCAGTTTGCCGCCTTAGTTTCATATGTTACGTTATAAGCGGAGCTTAACGCCGCGCTCTGATTTTTTAACACTACGCTTTTATCCTGCACAACAGAGTATACAGAAAGCACGTAGTGCCAAGAAACTCCCTACTTTGCTTTCCATAGAATTCAAGGCATTGCGTGTTGAATGGTGGAACTCAACGCCGCACTTTGTCTAACTAGAGCGAGGAAGTGAAAATAATATAAATATAACCACTCTCCCAAGTGGGGATCGAACCCACAACTGACCAACACAAGGCGATCGGCCTGTTTTAACAGATAAATGAAAATAATTACAATACAATTATTACCACAAGTGGTATAAATCCCAAAACCATAACGTTTCCAGCTGGACGCTCTACATTAACGACATTATTTTAATACAAAAATGGCCACGAAATATACGTGAAAGGTGAGAGTACAACGACCCCTTGGTTTTTAATAAAGCAAAGAACACGGAATGTTTGCAAATTATATAAGCTGTTTTTACGCGCAATTTTATTTCAAATTGTGTACATACTTCGCGTTTTATTGCGGCTGGAAAAATGCCGGAGTTAGTGGATGTGGCTCGCTTTTGATGTACCAAGTACCGTGGCGGTGTGGCTAGTGTAAAAATTAGTACGCTACCTGCCCGTAGAATTATATCGTTTCTTTATTTTGAAAGAAAATTAAAAAAAATACTTGTGTAATATGAAAAAGGCTGCGGCGGAAGAGGTGTCGAATATGTCGGGGTTACGGAACTCAACCACGTAAAATCACTTACTTGAGCAATGTTTTTTTGTAATACATAGTTGTATATAAAGGTAAAAGCATAACAACAAATCAACAATATATATATATATATATATATATATATATATATATATATATATATATATATATATATATATATATACACACACACTATATAGATACATTAATAGGTAGGCCCATCTAAGATAAGAGGTAAGGTAAGAGGTTTTTTTCTTCATATTTACGTATTGCCCAACGTTCAAGGGTAGTAAAATAAAAGCTAATATCCAGATACTTTAATCTCTATTTCCAGTCTGATAACAAAGGATTTCGTTCAGTTAACGGAACCCAAGACCGTGATTTTCTGCAGAGGGGCAAAATGAAAATATTAAAATCATAAGGGATTTTATACCAATCGTATATTACAAACACAGCCTACAGCGTCATGATGTACGCTAAAATAATACATTATTGAGGAATAATGTATTATTTTAGCTTTACACCTATACCTGTGGTATCTAGTGTCAAGGTACTTTATACTCCGCATACCGACAAATTCCTAAACATTGCAATTTGAGTGGCGGAACTCAACGCTTACTCTTACCAAAACGAGAAAATGAAAATACAATTACTCCCCCGAGTGGAAATCGAACTCACAACCGACCGTGTTTATAGTGAAACGCTGAATAATTTGAAGGTAATATTTTAATCAATTGAATAAACAGAGCTAATAACTAAATTGCTAGTTGATCCTATACACATGGCGAAGCTTAAAGCGTGCAATATCATGAAATGGATCAATTTATTTTCCGTCATTTAATTATGGTATTTTACTTGGTTTGACAACATTTCACCATTATCAAATTATAATCATTATCTTTACGGCAAATAGAGGATGAACGTAAAATACAGGTAACCTTAGCAACGCGTATGTTACTTTTACAAAAGTGTACCTAGTTTTTTTTATTTAGTTTCACGCTTTTATCCCGCATAGCAGGGTAGAACAGAAGTACCTATTTTCAAGACACTCCGTACTCCGCTTTCCACAGGATTCAAGACATTGCGTGTGGAGTGGTGGAACTCAACGCTGCTCTTTGTCTTTTACCAGAGCGAGGAAGTGAAAATAATTTAAATATAATCACTCCGCCGAGTGGGGATCGAACCCACACCGATCGAGTTTACAGTCAGACGCTGTCCCACTGCACCACGACCGGCTTCATAAACAGTAAGCGTAAAATAAACTGTAAGCGTTAAACTAAAATTACAAAAAAACAAAACACAGTGACATATCGTTTCATAAAATTCACGAGGTCAGTGTGCGTAAATGTCGTGCAAGTATGGTATAAAAATGATAACTTTTAAGGGGGTGCAATTTTATAATAAAACACCAACACAAAATTAAAATTAAAATTAAAAAAATTAATTTATGATAATTACTAAGAAAGTTTTAGTCAGTAGAATTTATATTAATTAGATAATAACTGGAAGCCATTGGCACTGTATTCCGTTGGCAATGTATGTATTGGCAACGGCAATTTAAATTTCACTACTCAACATTGTTCTCGAGTAACGTCTCGTAGTATGTGTCTGTTGATGATATGTGTGGACGAGTAAAATCACATGTGGATCATGATGTTATATGTGGATGGATGAAAACACATGTGGACCACGACGTCATATGTGGATGGATGAAACCACATGTGGACCAAGACGTCATATGTGGATGGACAAAAACACATGTGGATCATGATATCATATGTGGATGGGTGAAAACACATGTAGACCATGACGTCATATGTGGATGGATGAAAACACATGTGGGCCATGATTTTATATGTGGATGGATGAAAACATATGTGGACCATGACGTCATATGTGGATGGATGAAAACATATGTGGGCCATGATGTCATATGTGGATGGATGAAACCACATGTGGACCAAGACGTCATATGTGGATGGACGAAAACACATGTGGATTATGATGTCATATGTGGATGGGTGAAAACACATGTGGACCATGATGTCATATATGGATGGATGAAAACACATGTAGACCATGACGTCATATGTAGATGGACGAAAACACATGTGGATCATGATGTCATATGTGGATGGGTGAAAACACATGTAGACCATGACGTCATATGTGGATGGACGAAAACACATGTGGATCATGATGTCATATGTGGACGGGTGAAAACACATGTGGACCATGACGTCATATGTGGATGGACGAAAACACATGTGGATCATGATGTCATATGTGGATGGGTGAAAACATATGTAGACCATGATGTTATATGTGGATGGATGAAAACACATGTGGACCATGACGTCATATGTGGATGGACGAAAACACATATGGATCATGATGTCATATGTGGATGGGTGAAAACACATGTAGACCATGATTTTATATGTGGATGGATGAAAACATATGTGGACCATGACGTCATATGTGGATGGACGAAAACACATATGGATCATGATGTCATATGTGGATGGGTGAAATTATCTTCAAGTATTTTTTGATAAATTAATGTATATAAGCTAAAACTGAAAATTTAAATTTTAACTATGCCAGATTTCTTACCTCTACGTTCACTAAATTTTTGTTAAAAGCCGTCGAAAGATTTCCTATCACATATTGATATAATGATTACTTTTCCTAATGAGTGCAATTTCTAAAATAAAATGGTAAAGATAGGCTTGTCTTGACATCATTTCTTTTCCAGTTGCGCTGTAAAGCTTCGAGGCTGTTGTGGTAAAGTAAAGCAGCGCCTGGCTAAACGCTATTGGTTGTGGGTTCAACACACTTTATGTGTATATATGTGTGTATGTGTGTGTGTATGTGTGTATGTGTGTATATGTGTGTATGTAGGTGTATGTGTGTGTATGTATGTATATGTGTGTGTAATTATGTACACACGTAAGTTTACAACTTTACAGGTTAAATAAAGCTTAAGGCTACAACTATTTTACATTGCTACAAAATTTCTCTTATTCGTCAGTAATGAAGTTTCATACCTAAAATATTTTCAAATAACCGCACTCTGTTAAGCAACTCAACTCTCATTCAATGTTCAGATATTTGACGAAGAGTGGATAACGGAAAACGGTTCAAAGGTGTTCAAAATTCTGAATTCTCCATAATTATACTAATATGCTAACTTAAACAAAAAGGATGTGAAAAATTTCATACATTTTTTTTAGATTCACGCTTTTATCCCGCATAGCAGGGTAGAAAGTACTTAGTGTTAAGACACTCTGTACTTTGCTTTCCACCAAATTCGATACATTGTTTGTTGACTAGTGAAGCCCAACGCCGCACTTTGTCTTTACCGGAGCGAGGAAATGAAAATAATTTAAATATAATCATTTCCCCGAGGTGGATCGAACCCACAACCGATCGCGTTTACAGTCAGACGCTGTCCCACTGCGCCACGACCGGCCTCATCATACAAATTTCTTACAATTGAAAATAGCAAAAACGCAGGTTAATCCTATACGCGTGGAAAAGCTTTTCAGATTCGATTGTTATGTTTTATTGTGTCATAAATACGATATTTTTCATGTTTAAATTGTTGAATTATTGAGAGTTGTCTATATTTTAATACATAAATGAAAGAAAGTGGAGGCCGGTCGTGGCGCAATGGGTCGGCGTCTGACTGTAAACGTGATCGGTTGTGAGTTTGATTCCCGATTTTCATTTCCTCACTCTGGTGACACACAGTGCGGCGTTGAGTTTCACCACTCAACACGCAATGTCTCGCATTCGGTGGAAACCGAAGTACGGAGAGGCTTGACACTAGGTACATTCTGTCTACCCTAATATGCGGGATAAAATGAAGCAAAAAAAAATCTTTTTATTCTTACCAGAGGGAAATGTAAACAATTTTAAATATAATTACTCCGCCTAGCGGGGATTGAACCCGCAACCAGTCGCGTTTACAGTCAGACGCTATCACACTCCGTTACTACAACACGATATAGATAAATATAATAAATAAAAATATATAAATACCATACATTACAATGCGTGTTGATATTTAAATACATATTTGTTACTTGGCAAGTACAAGTCTTTAGAAGTATAGAAAAAAATTTTTTTTTCATTATTTATAATATATATTTGAGAATATTTCTATTATATGACATCTGTAAATGTAACAATCTGGTAATAAAATGCTGATAGTAAGGTTGTCCAAGTAAATATCTGCCTTTTGATGAAAATTAAACTCAAGACCAACAGAAGACCATCCGAAACTTTATCTTTATCTTTGATTATTATATATTCAAAATGAAATTATTGTAAATATCTTAATATATTGGATATATTTAAAAGAAGATTTTTGAAAACTTGACGTTTCGAAAATATATCTAAAATATTTCACAATATGCGGCGTTGAGATCCGCCACTATCACACATCTTGAGTTTGAACGGTAAAAGGAAAACGGAGTGTCTTGACACTACGTTCTTTCTGAATGGCATGTAAAATAAATTCAAAACTTTACTTAATTTACCGTATAAGTAATACTTTTGTTAGATTGATGACAACAAAACGCACGGGAGCGAAAAATTTTATCGCGAAAAACGCGATTGTCGTTATATTTTACGATTTTTGTTTTATACAAAAAGAAAGTAGACGTTTGAGGTCGGTCGTGACGCAGTGTGACAGCGTCTGACTGTAAACGCGATCGGTTGTGGGTTCGATCCCCACTAGGGGGAGTGATTATATTTAAATTATTTTTACTTCCTCGTTCTGGTAAAGACAAAGAGAGGCGTTCAGTTCCACCACTCAACACGCAATGTCTCAAATTCAGTGGAAAGTAAAGTACGGAGTGTGTTGACACTAAGTACTTTCTATCTACCCTAATATGCGGGATAAAAGTGTGAAGCTAAAAAAAATAAACGCTATGATACGTCGATTTTATACTTTGTTGAAATATTTTTTGTAAGTGTGATATCATCCTTATTCCCGCATCATTAAAAGAAAACACTCCGTTCTCCGCTTTCTATTCAAAATGGGCGGAAATTAACGCCGTATTTTGACTTAACACAATGAGGAAAAGTTCTTTTAAAAATGTTTTTTAATCCTAAGTGTGGAATAACACTTTAAAAATAGTAAATATTAAAATAAAATAGCAATCTCTCTTGTTAAACGATTGTTTCTTAATAATCGTTAAGTAGCAGAAATTTATAAAAATCTTTCTACAGAGTTGCTAACAACAAATAAATTTTAACAAACGTATAAGAATTTTGACGCAGCCGGTAGTAGAACGCATGGTTTAGCGGTCAGAGCGCTTGGACGGTATCCAAGAGGCGCCGGTTCGAAACGTTTTTTCTAAAATGTTTTCTAATCCTACGTGTGGAATAACACTTTCAAAATAGCAAACTAGAATCTGAGTTAAATATATAAAAAAGAAATACATAATAGATGCAAAAAATCCTGTGAAATAAAGAATTATTTACGATCTCTTCAAAGGCTCGAGGTTTTACACTGTTTTTATTTTTAATGCATCTACCCTTGCTTGAAGGTAACAGGAAGAAACTGGCGATGTATTAAATCATCAATAATCTGGTGAGCGTAACTTAGCGCCGCACTTTATTCAGGTTATGCAAGTTGAAGTAATTATGGCTGTTTTATATGCTTTAAATATAGTTCATATGTTATTGTATTTTGGCAACCTTTTTTTAATATTTAGTCTGTATATAAATATAAAAGATATATCAGCTTAAATTTTGAACCAGTTATGTAGAAAGGCAGTAAGCATTGCTACACATGAACATTATTTATAAAACATATAAGAATTTAAACCTAGAGAGTTTCGAACCCGCGACAACTATATATTGTAACCTATCCAAGCACTCTGAACGCTAAGACATACGTTCTACACCCGCCTTCGTCGATATTCTTATAACTTAGTTAAAATTTGAAAACTATGAAAATATAAATTGAATTCGGTGGAATGCGGAGTACGGAGTGACTCGACACTAGCTATTTTCCATCTTCCCTGCTATGCGGGATAAAGAGCATGAAGCTAGAATTCTTCACGCTTTATCCCGGAAAATCAGGACACATAATTACACAAACCCAAACAATACCACACAAAATAGCATATCTCAGGGCTAAATTGAAATCAGTTTATCATATGGAATCGTAAAGCTAAACCCCAGTGCAAGCAATAGCAGCTTAATGTACGTTATTAGCGAACCGCTCGACCGCGGCCGATGCGGCTTTTCTGTACGGCCTGCCTCATTACGGAGAATGTGCATATGTATATATATATAAAATATTTTATATACGTTTTTCTGTTTGTATGTATATTTACCAAATGTCAATTATTGGAGTACAGTAAACGCGATCGGTTGTGGGTTCAATCCCCTGGGGGATTATTTTGGCGGAAGGAGAAGTAATGAGTGTCTTAACACTAGGTACTGTCTACCCTGTTAGACATAGCACGGTGTTGATTTCGCAGAGGTCATAGTGACGCAGTGGGACACCATCTGACTATAAACGTAATTGGAGATGGATTCGATTCCCACCACGCAATATTTCGACTTCGATTAGAAAGCATTCAACGGAGTGTTACACTATGTTTTTCTCAACAACCCGAAAAAAGCGTAATACAAGCTATATATTTATAATATTTTAAAAGTAAATATAACTGATATTTATATAAAATTTCGTACTTTATTGAATTTAAAATGTGTCTCCGGTGACCGCAACAGCTTTGCCGGGCGTCGGTAATGACGACGATACCAGATTAAGCTCGCTGCATGTAATTGTGCTAGAAACCGCTTTAAAGCTAAAGGATTTTGTTCATATTGCTTGTTCTAAGAAGCTTATTGGAATATTTAATATATATATATATATAGTATTTTATTAGTAAAATATGAGTATAGTATTTGGATTCTATTCATGCATTTGAAAATTTATTTAAAAATATATCATAATGTATTACGATATATTTTTTTAAAATTATTTTCACAATTTTTATAAGACATACAACAGATTCATGCTTCAACCGGCATATAAGGGTAAGCCCGAGACAACCTAGTGTCAAGACACTCCGTTGAATGCTTTACACCCAAAATCGAGACAGTGTATTGGAAGCGAACTCAACGCCGCGTTCGGTCTTAGCAGAACGCAGAAGTTTTTATAAAATAATAAATGTATAATACTTTAAACGCAGCGAGACTCGACCTTGCCTCTTGGAAACGAGCCTCTCGATCCAGGCGGCGACTAGCCATTAGACCATACGTACTACATCCGGCTGCGTCGAAATGCTTATACATTTGTTATCACGAATTTCTGCGATAGAATGTTATAGAACACTGAATATTATATAGTCAAGATTATATATTTTTTTAGCTTCACGCTTTTATCCCGCATAGCAGGGTAGACAGAAAGTACGTACAAGACTCTCCGTACTTCCACCGAATTCGAGACATTGCGTGTTGAGTGGTGGAAGTCAACACCGCACTATGTCTTTTAACCAGAACGAGGAAGTGAATGTAATTTAAATGTAACTCCCCCGAGTGGGAATCGATTCCACAACCGATCGCGTTTACAGTCAGACGCTGTCCCACTGCGCCACGACCGGTCTCTAGATTGTAAGAAGAAATTAAAAGGAACTATAATTAATCCATTCAAAACCAATACAAAAGCGTTGTGGTGCACTGAACAGATTCTGACTTTAATCACGTTGCTAATGAGTTCGATGCCCACTTATAGTTATGTATATATTTTTATTTACCGTCCATTATAAGTGTATGAGTTCCATCATTCGATACGCAATGTCTTGAATTTAGGTAGAAATCGAAGAACGGAGTGTCTTGACACTAAGTACTTTTTAACTATCCTGTTTGTAATATAGTATTCTATGGAAGTTATAATATTATTAGTTTAATTATAAATATAATTTTTGTATCAATGATTAAATATTAAACTTAACACTCTATAAGTTGGAAATTCGAAACCCTTAAGAACATCCCCACAAAGACCAGCCATGAAATGAATAAGTCATTATGCTCTCTGGAAAACGGTTATTTGCATTGAAAAATATTACAATTTTTAGCAAATTTTTAAATATATACTATTTCAACCTTAATTCGAATATAAATGAAAACTTTGTAGTCTATAATCACACCTAGACTTGAAATAAACGCGAGTAATCCGAATAAAATAATTTCGCTTTTTTTAGCAGTAATACATTACGATATATTTTTAAATAAATTTTCAAATGCATGAAATAAAATACTATACTATACTATACTATACATATATATATATATATATATATATATATACATATATATATATATATATATATATATATAATAAAATCCTATACCAATGCTTTTTGAGCTCTTAGTTCTGATGCGTCTCTGTAGGGGAGTGTCTGAATATTTTCTAACATTTTCAACAGTATTCGCAGTTCTTTGAGTAAGTCAAGCTTGCGACACGCTTATACATATGTATGGAAGCTATGTACAAATTGTTTGCTAAATATTTGTACGCGGTATTATATATGTAGCAAGAAACATAATTTTTATTGTATAGAATATGGGAAAAAACTTGATGTAGATACATCTATTTTTCGATGTTACTTTCAGTCTACTTTCCATAAGTTAGAACTAAGCGGAGAGCGGAGAGTTTATTACGTTAATTAAGTTCTCCGTGTTGACGAAAAATCTTATCTTTATGCTAGTGATACTTTTAATCTAACAAAAATATTTTTACATGGGAAAATCTAGAACGGTAGACAGAAACTATCTAGTTTTAAGACACTCTATACTCTGCTTTCCAATGAATTCGAGATATTGCGTGTTATGTGGCGGAAATCAACGCCGCGCTTTTTAAGAAGCATTTTTGTACTTTTTATCTCAAATAATACTAGGAGTGTTGAACTAATGCTATGGCTTTTTTAATGACTTATATAAAATTATTTTAAGTTTAAAATAATAAAAAAACTAACTTATAGTACTTTAACTTTGAAATAAAGTTAAAAGTTTTATATAGAGTTCAACTAGAGTATTTAAAATATAGAAATGTCATGTTTGTTTTACACAGAGTATCAAATATATTTAATTCCTGTTATAAATTTGGAAGTAGGAAATATATTTTAATCTAAAATACATAAATCGCTATCACAAAGAAAAAGAAAATTATGCCTGAAAAATATTTCAAGTAAAATCATCGTGGCGCAGTGTAACAACGTCTGACTGTAAACGCGACCGGTTGTGTGTCGCCCCACTTGGGGGAATGATTATATTTAAATTATTTTCACTTCCTCGCCCTGGTAGAGACAAAGTGCGGCGTTGAGTTCCACCGCTCAACATGCAATATCTCGCATTCGGTGGAGAGTGAAATACGGAGTATCTTGACACTAGACACTTTATGTCTACCCTGCTATGCGGGATAAAAGCGTGAAGCTAAAAAACCCACACTACAACATAAATAAGTTGTAACAAAACGTATAAGAATTTCGACGCAGCTGGTAGTAGAACGCATGGATTAACGGTCAGAGCGCTTGGACGGTATCCAAGAGGCGCGGGTTCGAATCCCGCTGCGTTCAAATTTTTATACGTTTTTTCGAAAATGTTTTCTAAACCACACTACTTACCATAATTATTACAAACGAGATGTATTTTCGTGGTGTCGTGCCTACAGTCTTTCAGTTCCCGTAGCAGACCGCCCTCGCTCCTCTGGAACGCCCTGTAGGACTGCGCCACGCCGTGCACGTGTTGGATCTGCGGCAAGGGCACCACGTGACCGCGGCCTGCGCGTGCGCCCGCGCCGAACACTACCGAACTCCTGTTCACCCAACTGGAATCAATAGATACTATTAGATAACTTTCTACTAAAAATTCTGTGTGAAATATCGATTTTTAAATATTTTTCATAACACGAAGCTTTTATTGCTCACGATATTTTTGTACAGTTTTTTTATTATTATGTATATATTTTAATGAGAATTTAAATTTTATTAAATATAAATTAAATACTTAATTAAATATAAATTTTAATGAGAATTCGGAGAAAATAGTCGAGCTTGTGCAAGTTTCAGACATTATGAAGTGGGGATGAACGAATCAATACTGAAATTGCAAAGTAGATTAAAGAAAAAATATTTTATACTGAGATTTGAACCTACAACCACATACAGTAAGGTTCTTTACAGTTTGTTGTAGTCCTAATTAATTTTATAGTATTTATGAGTTTAATAATGAAAATGGAAAAAATAAATATTTAGTCTGTATTAAATATTATCAATTCATTTCGACAAAAAGGATTTTTTCAACTCTCAACGAATTCTCTTTTACTGAAATTACTTCTCAATAAATTATTACAATTATATATTAATTCTATTAAAGTTAGCAAAATTGACATGATTTTATAATTTAAAAAAGCTAACAAAAGGTATATAGAACGCACAGTGAACGTGTCCATAGTAATCAGGTAGTCAGAAATAAGCATATTTATACCATTGTGGTGGATCTTAACACCGCGTTCTATCTTAGAGCGGAGTACTTCGCCAAGATGGCATCAAAAAACATAGATATACTCACGTATAACCAAGCATGGAGCAAAGTTTGGCTGCAGTGGAATCATCCAAGGTCGTGATGCAAGCTGGAAACCATGACTGGTTGGCCGCACGGTACACCTGCAGCTCCCCGCGACCGACGTCCCCATTAGCTTCACTTAGTCGTACTGGGAGAAAATATTTTTTTTCTAGTAACTTTTTAATATTATAGGTATATTTTTCATTGTTTTGGTCTAAAGGAGTCAAACGAGCAGAAGGACCACCTGAATGGTAAGTGGTCACATACGCCCATGGACATTTACAATATTAGAGCAGTAGATACGTTGTCAGCTTCGGGATGGGAGTGAAAGGAGATTAGGAGAAAGATGAGTGCGAATAGGGATCCAAGCATCTTTATATTATAAGCGTCAAATTGTAATGTGTATTTTATTAATATTAAAAATATTTTACTGATTTCTAAGTATATTTTACGCAAAGGATTAGAAAACGTTTAAAAATAGGAATAAACAGCTGGCGCCTCTTGGAAGCCGTCCTATGGCTTTGACTGCTGCGCCGTGCGTTATATATCTAGCTACGTTAAAATTTTTATATTTTTTTTCATAGCATCTCTGGACAGAGATTTTTATAAATGTTTACTACACAAAGATTATTTCTAAAAGATAAACACGTGGAAAAAAGGCAGCTATTTTATTTTAGCTTCACGCTTTTCATCCCGCATAGTAGGGTAGACAAAAAGTACCTAGCGTCAAGACACTCCGTATTTCGCTTTCCACCAAATTCGATGTCTCAAAAATAATTAAAATATAGATATTACTTACAGCAATTCCTCTCATCTTGTCCCCAAGGGCAATCTATCTTGCCGTCACAAAGGTGTGCCTGAGATATACATCGTTGGTTACCACAGTGTACGTCACCACTTCGCTTGCAAACCCTACAGTTGAGCTCGTCTGAACGATCAGCGCAGTCCACGTGTCCGTCACACCTCCAGTCGTGTGGTATGCAGCGGTTCATGTCGCATTGGAATCCGGTGGGGCACACTGTTAAAATTAGGTTTATTATCGTCCAATTTAGACAAATGGTAAGCTAAGTGGCAGTACTTAACGCCGTTTTTTGTTATCAGGGGAGATAATTTAAATATAATTTCTGAGAGAGAATCATATTCACAATGATTCCTTGTTCCGTCGAATACTATTCCTCGACAAGATAATAATATTTCAAAAAATATAAATAGTTACTTATAATTACATACATAAATATAAATATGATAAAAATTAAATTCATAGTTTTTCCACTCAAAATCACGACGTTGCACGCCGAGTTGCAAACTCGACGCTTTGTCTTACCAGAGCGAAGAAATGAAAATATATATTTTTTAATTTAATCATTCCTCTGACTGCGAATCGAACCCACAACCAATTGCATTAACAGTAAACGCTGTCCCACAAGACCAAATGGACTTATATACATACAGAAATATAAATAACAAGACATTAAATATATATAAAAATATCAAAGTGTTTGACTTACTTGGCTTCGCTGCTCTAAACCGCGCTTCTTTAACCTCCCGGTTACCGAGACACACGTCAGTGTCGGTAGATTCAGGGAATATTTCACATTGCAAGTAATCCGGCATTGATAGCCCAAACACCTCCAGAAAGAAGCCACAGCGACGCATTGTTTCTAAGAAAGAAGAAAATAGGTAAAAAAATTATGTACGTACATAATTAATACAAATCTAGTGTTTGGACACTCCGTTTTACGCTTTATGTTCGATTTTTTAACATTGCGTATCGAGTGACGTAATACAACGCCGCGCTCTGTTTCAATAGGTATATTTATTTCATAGTTTTTTCTCATCACTAGGCTGACGTAAGACTCTCATGGATACGAAATCGGTGTGACTTTTTTTGCTTTAAAAGATGATACAAAATCTAATGTAATATCTATTAATATACTAATTAAATAAAAAAAATATTTTTTTATTCTCTATATTTTTTTAAATATAATTTTTCCGCCAAGTGATCATCGAACCCACTACCACCGTGAGTTTATTAACAAAAATAAATCGAACATAAAAACAACATTATTTAAATATTGTTTTCAATCATTCGACTCCTTGTTTTTTAACAAAAGCTTACTTTAACAACGACTTCGACAATATTTCACGAGTCAACGATAAGTACTACAATCTTGAGATCCATTAAGCTTTCTAAAGCTACTTTTGTTTACGTTGTTGAAATAACTCCGAAATTATAATAGAAAAGAAATCTATATATTTTTCAGTTATTGTATTGATAATTCGAGGATTATATTCAACGAATCGAGCCCGCGCCATCAGAATCAGTTCTTTTCTAATAGAAAAAGGAGGCAAGTGAGCAGAAGGGCCACCTGATCATCTTCGCATATGGACATCCATCACATTGGAATTGTGGACGCGTTGCCGGTCTTGGGCTGGGAGTAAGAAGAGCTAGTGCAGTGGCTTCGGCAACCAGAACTGTCGAAACCATTTTGAGAGAAAGGATCAGTGGGAATAGGGAAAGCTGGTTTACATGATATCGAACCGGACCGTTTTTGTCGTGACACTGGTCGCGAGCCAATTAGAAGACTAACCTCCTACCACTAAATTAATGGGATAACCGCCTCTTATGGGACGCTAACCAGTAGCGGAGGGGAATTATATTCTATCCTGTCTCATTACAGGGAAAAGAGCCAGCCATTCCAGAGATTGGGAACAAAAAGACAAACAGATAAAAATCTGTAAATAAAATTAATTTTGGCAATCATGACATTCAGATTTAATTTATTTATATAGATTTTATTCAGGTATGGTTTAGTTAATGATAATGTTTATTTTAAAAAGCTTTAAAAGCACTAACATATTTGTTACGATACATACATATATGTATTATATTACATTGGGCTAAGTTTTTATGGCTATATTCATATAATAATGGAGTACGGAGTGTCCTAACACTAGGTACTTCCTGTCTACCCTGATACGAGTATAGGGAAAAAGTGTAAAGCAAAAAAAAACACATTTTATGTAGAAATGTTAGTTTTTTATTTCAAATTTTCAAGCGCCAAGGACATTATACGGGTCCATTATTTTTCCCTCTGTTCTTTTGTTTTTTATTATACATACAGCTATATATATATATATTCTAGGTTTACTCAGATGCATATATTATTATAATCAAAAGTAACATTCTAAATTAAATTTTCCAAGAGTTAAAAGCAAAATACTACACTTGAATCCCAAACTAACACTGATAATTTATTTTAGTAACTCGTCTGTTTATATCTATGTATTATACAGGCATATTTTCAGATTCAGATATTTTTAGCTTCACGTTCTTATCCCACATAGCAGTGTGGACAGGAACTATCTTATGTCAAGAATTAGAGACTTCCTGTTGAGTGGTGGAACTCAACGCCACACTTTGTCTTTTTTGCCAGAGCGAGAAAGTGAAAATAATTTAAATATAATTACTCCTCCGAGTGGGGTCGAACCCACAACCGATTGCGTTCAGTGGAAAGCGAAGTACGGAGTGTCTTAACACTAGGTACTTTCTGTCTGCCCTGTTATGCGGGATAAAAGCATGAAGCTAAAAAAAATAAACACTCAATTTTTGTAGATGCCAATCAAGTGACTTAGAACAGAAATTTTTGTTATTATTAATTTCATTCTTTATATATATTACAGATTTTCTTAATTAGAACAAAATTTATTACTAACCTTGGCAAAGGCTCCTGCAAGGTCTCACCATATGACCAAGTGGACCGCATTTAGGGACGAACAGCGAGCACAGAAACAGCGCAGTGAGCTCGTAGCACCGCACGTCTACTACGGCATCATAAATTTCCAAATCCTGTTGAAAATATATACATAGAAATTAAATATTTTTACATATTAGATTATTCAAATAGACCGTAACTACTTTCTATCTGAAATCGAAATAATATGGGTGTAGAGGCGTAATTTAACGCCGCGCTTTGTCTTACGGCACGTAGCAAATGAAAATCTAATTGAAACAAAGACGGAGGTAACAAAGAAAGGAGTGTCAAAACATTTGGGTCAAAGTTCAAGGTTCTTTTTGCGTGCTCTGGACGTGGAAAAAAGTCGTGAAGCTGTTTTTCCTTAGTATGGGTTCTTACCCATATATTCTTATATATGTACATTTATAACATAAGGTATATATGTATATTAACATCCTCTTACTAAACTACGGGAAATTAATATGACGTTATGGAAAGCGGCACGAGATTCCGCCCTACAAATGTCATCATCAATTATTAATAACCATAGGTTATCAAATTATATGGCACTATTTTAAATGAAACTATTATAAACGGATTAATCACGTAGATTTTCGTATTTTAAAATATATTTTTTGGAAACCTGCTGTTTTGAACACTTTGCACTAGTCCGTGGTCAAAAATGTATTGTTATTTCCAAAAATGTATTTTCGAATACCAAAATATACGCGATTAATCCGTTTAAAATAGTTTCATTTAAAATGTGTAAAAAACGCGAGAATCAAATATCTTATTAAATATAGAACTGGTCCTCTATTCTGACTTTACTTATATTATATTAATTTGAATCTGCTATGTTACTTTACACACGAGCTCATCAAGTAATCAGTGGGATAATATTGGAATGTAAACGCAAAAAAAATAATAATTGTGGGATTCTCAAAGGGGATTGATTATGTTCTCGCTTGGTAAAACATAACGCGGTGTTGAGTTCCGCCGTTCAACACGCAAATTACACTTTGACACTAGTTACTTCCTATCAAAAAAAAATACTTCCATTTCTCCACTCTGGTAAGAGAAAAATAGGCATTAAGTTCCTTCATATAACCCAAAATGCTTCGAATAGGACAGGAAGCCGCAGACGAGGTGTCTCTATCGAGGTGAGGTGAGGTTTTTTCTGGGATGCCTATTTATTTATATAAAAATAGTCTAAAAAAATCATAGATTATTAATTTCTAGATTTCAACCGCGAATTAGCCCGCATGGTGTGTTGACAGTTATTGTTATATTATAACGAAATCTTTCTCCCCGCGCCGCGCGGCTTATCTATCAGACGCTCTATGGGGCTTAAGTCAACCTTATCAATATGTTTTTTAAAGCTAAATTATTATTATTATTAAAGTATTGTTTTAAAAAAGTCTTTGATAAATATTGTAAAATGTGCATTGTTGCAAGACAATATCAATTTAATTCACACATGTATATATTTTAGAACTATTTAAAACAAGCAATCTTACACTACATCATGTTTGAATAACTCCAATAGTTTTATAATCACACGCTACGGTATATCTCAGAGGGCAGGTTTTTAGCAGACTTAATCGTTACTTTACAACTAAATTACAAATAAAATGTAAATTGTAGTCTATATATTATTCTGATTTACAACCTATAATACCGTACAGTTATATCCAAATCAAGCATACATCCTCAGAAACTTTTGCTTTTATAATGTTAGTAGTAAGAAGGCTATCGACACTGTCTGCCAGCGCCCTCCCACCTCACCGCCTCATCGCTGTACACGCACATAATGTGGGGTGATATTTGACGTTATTCTTTTAAAACTATAATAATTCCTTGCATGTTGGTTGAAATCAAATACTGTAAAAGGCTAATTTGTTCAAAAATAAGTGCCCGTGATAAATAAATTATTTGGATAAAAATTTATATTTAAAAAACATTTTTGAAAAAACGTATAAAAATTTGAACGCAGCGAGATTCGAACCCGCGCCTCTTGGATACCGTCCAAGCGCTCTGACCGCTAAGCCATGCGTTCTATTACCAGCTGCGTCGAAATTCTTATAGGTTTTGTTATAACTTATTTATGTTCGAATCCCGCTGCGTTCAAATTTTTATACGTTTTTTCAAAAATGTTTTCTAATCCTAAGTGTGGAATAACACTTTAAAAATAGTAAAGATTAATATTTAGTTTATAAAAACACCTTCGCAAATAATGTATTATTTTAGAACTAAAAATATATATATGCATATAAAAATTATTATAGTGAGTCAACCGTAAAAGCTAGACATATTCTGTCCCGGACGTTTTTGTAGCGCTTTTAGAGAGGAACAATTTTGTCATACATAATTTTTGCGTAACTTTCCCCGTTCACTCGGCGCACTTCGACTTTAAAAATATAGAAATTTTCCAGTTTTCAAAACATTTATTATTACTGCTTAAATCCCATTTGTCGTAGAGTGATGTTATATAGCCTATACTGTTCCTCAATAAATAGCCTATTTAGTATAGAAAGAAATTTTCAATTCCAATCATTAGATCTTAAGATTAGCGCGTACAAACAAACAAACTGACTCTTCTGCTCTACATTATTAGTATAGATATAGATTATAACAACATTGTGTTTCTACAGTCTTCCTTTATACATATAAACATAATTATAGGAAATATAGTAAAGATCATTGATCGCATATATTTTATACTCGTACGGACTACTGTAAAGTGTCCGAAACCTTTGGAAGTTTTATTTTAAATATGCGAAAATCAGGAAAATTAAAACTGTTATTAAACAAACAATAATATTCATATATTATTGTTTGTTTTTATAAGCTTTTAATTCACCCTTATATCCCGCATACCAGGAAGTATCTAGTGTCAAGATATTTATGTGTATGTATTTATATATATATATATATATATATATATATATATATATATATATATATTTATATATATATATATATATATATATATATATATATATATATATATATATATGTTACATTTCAAAAATAATAGTTAAATTGAATTCAATTCTGATATATTTCAATAAAACCAAAAGGAAATCTCATCTTTATATCTAACTTCACCAAGTAAATTAATTTCCTATACTCGACCACAAATAACCCTTTGTTAGAAGGTACGTCGCCACGTCACGTCTATTGTATTAGAACAATAAGTTAAACCTCGGTTAACTTAATTATTGCCTGTTACACGTCATTAGCTCTGATTTATCAAGCTTTTTATGAGATTTATATCTAATATAAGAAGATTATGTCAGCCATTTTCCTGGGATTTGTCCCTTTTTTTTACAATTTCACTTGCTCTATCCCGCGTAGCAGGACAGACTACCTAGTGTCAAGACACTCTGTTGACTGCTTCCAACATACTTGGTCTATACCTTTTCTATCATTATTATTTGTATTCTAATAGATGTAAAGCTAATGTTTTTTAAGCTTCATTCTTTATCCCGCGTAGTGGAGTAGTCTGGGAGAATTTAAGATCAAAACACTCCAACTTCTGCACTTTCCATCCGAATTCCAGACACTGTGGTTTGAGTGGGGGAACTAAATGACGCACTTTGTCTTAGCAGAGCGAGGAAATAAATATAATTACTACCCTGAGTGGGAATCGAATCTACAACCGTTTACATTTATAGTCATATGTTGTTCCACTTAATAATTTCACTTTATAACAGAATGTCTAGGATAGGTAAGGTACCTAACCAAGACTTGTCACCTAGCTAACCAAGACACTTAATACGCAATGTCACGAAGAAAGCAGAGTGTTTTGACACTAGGTACCTAACGTCTACCGTGCTATGCGGGTTAAAAGTATGAAACTAAAAAAGCTAGAAATATATATATATATATATATATATATATATATATATATATATATATATATATATCCCTGGTGGTGTAGCAATCCATTTGAGTGCTCATATTCCTTTTTCTATTGTAAATATATCACAATCATCGGGCAATGCAGAGGCTGAATACCTTTTCATCGAAGTCGTACTAAATCATACAAAACTTCTTAGGCGTTTTTTTACATTCCAATTACCTTACAACCCGTCTGCAGTCGTTAGTAGATGTAGCCAATTTGGATATTTTGTCCAAGTCATAAATTTCCGAATTCCATTCTTTCTCTTCTTCACCTAATTATGGTATCTTCTATAGACCATGTAGCGAAGCATGGCCAGTGTCCTGCTCTAGCGTTCTCATATCACGATCTCCTTTACATATCATATAAAATAAGACCCCCTAAAGCAAAATCAATAATTCTTCTGCAACGCAACTTTGGAGGTATGGATTTGTAGCACTTATTGGATGATGCCAATAAGATTGACTGGTCTGTTTTTGTAGCTATAACTGTTGATGAGCAAGTAAATATTTTTAATTCTCTTTTAATATGGCTCTATGATACTCATGCACCAGTTCGACCGGTCAGAATGAAACAACCTGCACCATGGCTTATTGCGGACATTAAAAAATTGCAGGAAGCTAAAAAGAATGCAAAGAGTAAATATCGTTCTAACGCAAGTGACACAAATAAAGAGTAATGTACAATTGATAGTACAAATAAATTGAGAACAATAAATTTTCTTTCCACTTTACTTACTCCTGCTGCTCCTGCTTTTAAGTTTAATTAATTCACTGTAAGTGATATTAAGAGAAACATTTTAGCAATTAAGTCAGATCCAATTGGTATAGACAGCATAAGTCTGTAAAATGATGATTCCTTTATTAGACCTTTTGGCTCCTATAATTATTTCCATTTTAAGCCACTCAGTACGCAATGGTGGTTTTCCTTCCATTTAGAAAGATATCTAATTTTTCCCACTCCTTAAAAATCAAATCTATTTTTCTACTCTGATTATCGCCCTATTTTTATTGGTCCATTGTTTTCTTGAACGCAGGTTCCTTTCTAAACAAAATTACTTAAATCCGTTACAATCTAGCTTTCATCATGGTCATAGCACGACTACAGCTTTAGTCAAGATTACCGACGACATACAAGGTATAGATGATTGATATTTGGACGCCGACAGCGAATTCGAATAGAGGATTCCTATCCGGAATAGTCCTTAATCAATGCTGATGTCCCACAAGGTGGCGTGCTGTCTCCTCTTTTATTTTCAATTTTCATTATTTCCATCTTCTCTGCTGACGATTTACAAATATTTACACAAAGTACTATCAACGAACTACTTTTTGCCATTGAAAAATTAAATAATGACCTAAAGCAAATTTCTGTTTGGAGCAACTGTTTTGGATTGACCCTAAATCCTTTAAAAAGTCCAGCAATTTTAATCGGTAGTCCTAGATTATTGGCAAAAGATGATAGGTTGCATATTTCTGTGATAACTAAAATTGTAACTGTTTCACTTTTAATTTTATTTGTAGTTGTTTGCATAACTTTATATATATATATATATATATATATATATATAATGTTGTTTTTTTTTTGTAGTAATTTAATTTAGTTGGATTAAGGTGTTATCGTTGTTATAAAACTTCTGACAATGTTGTGAATACCTGTAATTGGTGTACATATGAAGACCTGATACTTTTGACTGTATATTTAATATAAATGTTGCATATTTGTACTGTTGGTGTTCCTAAATAAATAAATATAAAAATAAAATAAAATAAATAACATTGATGGATCTATTATTTCATTTAGCGAATCCGTAAAGAACCTTAGTTTAATCATTGGCAAACATTTATCTTGGGAACCACAAGTAAGAAAGTTAAGCAGAAGGATTTATGCTGCTTCTGTATCTCTTAGAAGACTGCGCAATTTTCTACCAATACCTGTCAAAATTTTACTGGCAAACTCGCTGTTATTACCAATTCTGGATTATGCTGATATTTGCTATCTTGACATCGAATATGAGCCATTAAATAAACTTGATTCATATTTGTTATTTGTGAATATGATCACATTTATTTTTTTATATATATTAATGGTATTTTATATTCTATTTATTAATATATACTTTAATACATATGTAAAGTTTATTCAAATAATAATAATAATAACGTCAGGATTAAACGAATACGTATCACAGAACCTACTATCCGAAAGTCAATGAGTAAATGCCCCATGTGGCTTTAATTGCCGACTTATATACGCGTGGAACAATGGAAACAAATAATAGTAATAAAGGAGGCTGGGTGATTTGTAATAATATTATTATTGAAATGACTTCCATTAAAATATAACTATTTAGATCAATTAACGTCACCTTAACTGATAATATCCAATGTTTAATATTTATAAATAAATTACTCTAACACTAGCAATAATGAGGCCGGTCGTGGCGCAGTGTGACAGCGTCTGACTGTAAACGCGACCGGTTGTGGGTTCGATTCCCGCTCGGGGGAGTGATTATATTTAAATTGTTTTCACTTCCCCGCTCTGGTAAAGACAAAGTGCGGCGTTGAGTTCTACCACTCAACACGCTATGTCTCGACATCGGTGGTAAGCGAAGTATGGAGTGTTTTGACACTAGGTACTTTCTGTCTACCCTGCTATGCGGGGTAAAAGCGTAAAGCTAAAAAAAAACTAAAAATGATTATATTTAAATTACTTCTAACTCTTTATCATTTCAGGATTAAATCATAAGTAAATCTTTTTACTGAATTTATATGTACTTATTAAAAAAACTTTATATATAACAGATACGTTAAGTTTGAAACATGGGATAAGTAAATTAACTAGTTTCAAGCTATCTATGTGACAACAAAATTAGGCCAGTTGTAGCGCAGTGGGACAGCGTTTGATTGTATACGCGGTTGGATGTGGGTTCGATTCCCACTCGGGGGAACGTTTATATTTAATATTATTTTCGTTTCCTCGCTCTGGTAAGACTAAGCGCGGCTTTAATTTCCGCCACTCAACACGTAATGTCTCAGATTCGGCGGCAAGCGGAGTACGGAGTGTCTTGACACTAGATACTTCTTATCTACCCTGCTCTATGTGGGATAAAAGTGTGAAGCTAAAAAAATAAATACATAACCCTAGTAATTTTTATAAATATAAAGCACTAATTAAGGCCGGGCTAATGAAGGCCGGTCATGACGCAGTGGGACAGCATCTGACTGTAAATGCGATCGGTTGTGCGTTCGATTTCCACTCGGAGAAGTGATTATATTTAAATTATTTTCACTTCCTCGTTCTAGTAAAGACAAAGTGCGGCGTTGAGTTCCACGAATTAAAACGCAATATCTTGAATACAGTGGAAAGGTAAGTACGGAGTGTCTTAACACTAGGTACTTTCTGTCTACCCTGCTATGCGGGATGAAAGCGTGAAGTTAGAATATACTAATTTCATGCTTTCATGAAAAAAATATACGCGACTTATAATTTTATTCTATCTGTCTTGTCGGAGCTTCCGCTGGGGCTTTATGCGGTGATATTTTTTTTGTAATATTATGGAAAAGAGATCTTAATAAAAGTTCAGAAAGCTGATTATGTTTGAACAATTATTTTTTATATTCGTTCGTTTTTTTTTAATTTAATGTATCTATCTATCTATAGACAAATTCACGCTTTCGCTCGATTTGTAACATTACGTGTTGAGTGATGGAGCTCAACACTGTAAATAGGTTTGTAAGAACAAAGAATATAATTGAAATATTATATTCATATCTACCTTACAACATTTTTCATATTATTACAAGGCAAGCGAACTGAATCTAGTGATGAATCACTACGCTATACCCAAATCGAAAGCAGTCAAAACAATATTTGCAAGAATTACTTTTAGTATTATTTCCTATATGTCTACTTCGATTGCCGGTCATGGCGCAGTGGGACAGCGCCCGACTCCACCCAGAGGAAATATTACATTATAATTTCTAATTATTTCTGCTCTGGATCAACACAAATCACGACCCTAAGTTCTCTCAACACGCAATGTCTCAATTACGGGCTAAAAGCAGCCAATTGAGTGCTTTGACACTAGGTTTTGTCTATGACTTCCCTGCTATTTTTATGTCCATAATACTATTTATATATATATATATATATATATATATATATATATATTATAGTGCGTTTATTGTAATAAAAGAAACGTATGTGTCCATGATTGTATCAAAAAAATTCTTACATATCCTAAAATTGATTAACGAAATATCTGTTTTATCTCAAAACGAATCTACATTTAATTATTTAAACAAAGAGGTCCCATAATAAATCTGACCGCTTTCCCTTTGTTTTACCGATAATATACAACGATCAACGTAAAATCTACATTATAAGATCTTTTTATAGAAAAATATTATTCATATCTTTCTAGTACAAAGGAGAAGTCTGACTGTAAACACGTATGGCTGTGAGTACATATTCCACTCGGAATGAGTTACATTTATTTTGTACAGTGCACGGCGTTGAGTTCCGCTATTGTACACGCAATGTCTGGAAATCGCAACGCGACGCAACCCTGACAACCCTGTTAAGGCGGAGCGTGAAACTAAAAATATTAAACATTTTTGAAAAAACGTATACAAAAATTGAACGCAGTGGAATTCGAACCCGCATCTCTTGGAAAGCGTCTAAGCGCTCTGATCGTTAAGCTATGTGTTACTATCAGCTGCGTCGATATTCTTATACGTTTTGTTACAACTTATTTACGTTGTTATCATTATTGTTATCATGTAGAGAAATTTTTACAAATATAATACTAATATCATTAATTGTTATAAGTCCATCCATCAGTTCCACAGATAATGTCTTTATTTCAACCGGAACCGCAGTGGGGCAGCGTCTGACTGAAAACGTGATAGGTTGTGGGTTCGACTTCCACTCAGAGGAAATTTAAAATTTATATTCATTTCTTCTCTGGGTTAACACAAAGTGCGGCGTTGAGTTTGTCACTTAACTCGTAATGTCTTGATTTCGGGCGAAAAGTAGTCTATGGAGTGCCTTGATACTAGATTATTTCTACCCTCATATGCGGGATAAAGCGTGAAACTGCTTTTTATGAAATTAGCAGAAAGTCAAAACGGAGTGTCTCATCTCTAGGTTCTTTTAGGCAGCCGTATTAAATATTTTGATGATTAAAAATAAAAAAAAAATAAAATGAAAAAAATATAATTAAAAAAATAACATAATTTCGATCCCACTCAGTGATATAAATATGAATAATTTCAACAGTTCTGTGTTTTATGTTAAAATGTTAGTTTATTTTTTTTGCTTCACGCAATAACCTAGTGTCTGGACACACCGTTGAATGCTATACGCCTGAAATCGAGACATTGCATACTGAGTGCGTTTAACGCCGCGTTTTGTCGTACTAAAATAAAAAAAATAATAATTAAAACAAATTTAAAACATATTCGTTTCTCCGAGTGGGAATCGAACTCACAACCTATCGCGTTTACAGTCAGGCATCATCGCATTGCGTCAAGTTATCCTCCACAGTTATAATATTAATAGGAATAACATCAAACTGTTATTTATCAACGCTTAGGCTATAAAATAAATGATACCAAGATGTTAATAAAATGATAATAATTTAAATTGATAGAAATTGCAGCGTCTCTAGCAAATCAATTAGGCGTTAGTCTACAAAAATAATCCCGCGGCTCGATGTGTGATCACGGACGCTCTCTAATGACAGCATTCTATATAATTGTTTTGGATTCCACTCGATTGTGTTGTGTTGGTTTTTTGGTTGTTTTAAACACGTACGTAAAAGTGTGTAGACGTAATTTAATTTACGTAAGCCTTTTACGGATTTTAAAATATGTATTGTTGGACTGAAAAAATACAAATATATGAAAATTTACCGAATTCTGGTTATATATCGTTTTAAATAATATTAAATAACAGTTAATTCTATTAAAATTGGAAATTAACGTGGTATGAAGTTACCTGGTGTCAAGACAACCGTCCTAAATGTTCTAAATGGCGGAATTCAACGCCGCACTTTGTAGACACAGAGCGGGTAATTTGAGCATAGCACAAATACAAATATTCATTACTACTTCTAATGGAATCGAATCCACACCCAGTCGGGCTCATCGTGACGTTGCCTTGCTGTCACAGTGGTTTTTCTTTTTTTCCTTAGTGTCATAATTTACACAAGCCTGTAGTTGTAATAAAGGTATACAATAAAATGTGTTTCATGAATATCTCCAAGCATTAACAATATTGGAAGAATTCTTTTATTACAAGCTTTTATTTGACCTGACCTGTTAGATTGCGAGTGGAACTAAACTTTGAACCAGTTAACTTCAGCCGATTGATTTGAAATTTCTGAAATTAGAAATTTGAAATTTCTGAAATTTGAAATTTGCTCAACCATTTGGTTTACGTGACAACGATTTAAATAAAACTTTTATTTTTTACTTCAATTTTATATGTACATGTATAACACATTTAGTTTGAGCGTTTTTTTAGTTAAACGCTGTATCCCTGACGGGATAGTCAGAGACAGTGGAGAGCCAAACGCTACGGTCCCTGCATACCTATTTCACCTCGTCCACCCATCATTCGTCATTACCCACTTCATGCTTTTTATGTAACCTACCTCCAATATCTTGGATACTTTATTTTCAAGGATCAACTGAGGTCTCCCCCGACCTCTCGTACCACTTACCTTTGCTTCATATGTCTTTCTAATCATTCTTTTATCTCTCATACTTTCAACGACAGCAGCGATTACAACAAACAAAACAATACAATTTATATTCAGACGCTGTCCCACTACGGCACGATCGGCTCTATAACTTAAAAATCTTACCTGTTGAGCATCCCTCTGTCCAAAGTGCCCAATGTAGTTTGGGAATACAGTGAAATTGTATGAAATCCGGTGCTGTTGGCAGAATGTGACAATGACTGGTAAGCACACGCCCGGAGCAGGGTTCCTTGCGCCTGGTGCCTCAGTCGGGGCTGGCCAGGTGACCACTGACGATCTGTTCACCACTTGGGAGACGTACTGAGGACAAAATGTTATTATTAGATAGCTTTAATAAACCGTCATTATTCATAAAATATGATTTATTTCAAAATTTTCGTAAATGTCTGGATACAATGATAGTAAAATATTTTTAAAACTGGAACCTGATGTCCTTACCAGGATGATCAACATTATAAGAAAATGCAAAGTCATTCTTTCACAAAAATAAAACTATTTTCTAATTATGAATTATTTTTTTTAAATAAGAAGAAATAAGAGCTACTATGAAATATAACAACTCTAACAACTAGCATTCTCCAAGAGTCTATGTCTATTTATCTTGCCGTGTTATTTAAATAACTAATTACATTATTTTGTACAATCCATCCACTTAGTTGATTTTCGAATAACACATTATCAATGATACTGGAAGAAGGTCAGGTGAAAAGCATGAGTACCCCCCAAAGGGCATGTATGAAGGTTATGTGGATGAGGTTAAAGAAGTATGCAGAAATGTTAGACTCTCCGTTCTGAAAGGTATTGCTTTGCTATCAAAGAGAACGGAAAGAGTTAAAAAAATTATAAATTAAGTAAACAACGCTTCTAAAGCTCTTTCTATCTCTTCTATATCGCTTTTAAAAATATTTTTTAATATAGTGATGTGACCAGATTTAAGAGGAGTTACATTATTTTTTTTAATCCATAAAGTCGCTGAAACAGTGCCGTAATGTCCCGCTCTCAATAAAATGTCAGCTTGAAAAAATTAAATAATTACTATACCTTTTGGTCATAGCGTAATCGTTCATATAGGAATCTTCTAAATAATTTAATTTAAATATAAATTAAAAAAATACATATACTGCTATGAAAATATGTAATATGTTAATCAATGAAACTATATTAAACGGATCAATTGTGTACATTTTGGTATCCGATAATATATTTTTGAAAACCTGACATTTTGACTAATATACAGTAGTCTGTTGATATAAATACAATCGAGTATCAAAAATGTATTTTCGGACACCAAAATATTTTGCGATTTAAAATTAAAATTCATTTAAAATAGTTTCTTTTTAACTTCACGTTTTTATCCCGCATAGCAGGGTAGACAGAAAGTATCTAGTGTCAAGACACTCCTTACTTCACTTTCCACGGAATTCGAGACCTTGCTTGTTGAGTGGTGCAACTCAACGTCACACTTTGCTGTGTCAGGGCGAAGAAGTAAAAATAATTTGAAATAATCATACCCCTGATCGGGAATCGAATGCACAACCGATTGCGTTTACAATCAGACGCTGTCCACGACCGGCCTCAAATAGTTTATTTTTTTATTTAAAATATATCACCTATTAAAATTCCATATATTTGGTAGTCACAACCACCACGTTTCTTAGACAAAGTCCCATTGTACAATAATGGAGCATAACCAAACAATAAAGATAAGACGAATGGCGACCAATATCCTTGGCATTGTCCTAAAATCTATTGATAGTTCCAACTTTAATGCAATGCTAAATTGCACGAATTATTTCACTAGAATTGTAAAGAGGACCAGACCTGCTGCAAATAGATAAGTTACGGGGCAAGTGTTTGTTAAAGACGAGGTGAACGATGATGGAAGAAATAAGCATGTTGTTGAGATCGATCGTGGGGCAGTGTGACAGCGTCTGAATATAAATGCGATCAGTTATGGGTTCGATTCCCACTTGGGGGAGAGATTATATTTAAATTATTCACACTTGCTCGCTCTTGTAAGACAAAATGCAACGTTGATTTCTTTCACTCAACACGCAATGTCTTGAATTGAGCAGAAAGCGAGGTACGGAAAGTCTTACGAGGTACCTTCTCTCTACCTTGCTATGCGGGATAAAGCGTGAAGCTAAAAAAAAACAATATTTTCTTGAAGATATCGAAGACGCAATTCCTTCAAGACACGCAAAAAACTGAAAAACTTCAAGAATGTTATGAAAAGAAAAATTCAAGAAAAATTATGTTCAAAGTTCAAGAAAAATTATGAAAAGACGTTTGTGTGTTTAAGTTTATTACCATATTAATTATTTTGTAAATAATAACACACTTCGGGAAGGAAATGCTCACTCCAGTCTATATCAAATATATCTTTGCTACGTATAAAATAATTGTTCTGTAATTCAAAGAAAATAAATTTTGCTGAGTTTATTGCGCTGGTTCTTCTCAGGTCTGAGGCTTTTTTTTGTGTTTTTAGACTGTAAAGACTTATTTTATATCCATGTCTTTTTTTGAAATTATAATTATTAATATATATTCAAAATATGAAGGATGTAACTTCTTAATTTGTATACAATTATTTGACTTTGATTTTGGCTCAATTATATATATATATATATATATATATATATATATATATATATATATATATATATATATATATATATATTGATATTGTTAACATCACTAAAGGAAAATTATTACAAGTTTCTGCTATGCAAAGATTATATAAAAAAAGTAATTGTACATATTATGACGTTTAAAAAATTTTTTTGACCTTTAAAAATAGTAAGTATAAGACATACAGACATGTCTTTTGTATATGTATATATATACGTATATTACGAAATCTCATTTAACGATATATATACATGCACCCAGTAACGGAAAGCTTAAACGAGCTAGGTTAAACTTTAAAATGAAATCTCGTCCAGTATGTGCTCGAAAGCCTTTCAAATATTCGGACAAAGGCTCTGGGCTAAAATCTAATTTAACTAAATTTCTTTATTTTTTTTGTTTGTACTATGGCAAGTAATGATTTTTTTCATTCCGCTTCTCAAGGTAGACAGGAAGTACCTAGTGTCAAGACACTCCTTACTCCACTTTCTGCCAATTTCTAAATATTGTGTGTTGAAGTCAGTCGTGGTATTGAGGGACAGCTTCTGAGTGTAAACGCGATCGGTTATGAGTTCGATTCCCACATGGAAAACTGATTATATTCAAAATTATTTTAATTTTCTCACTCTCCAAACCAAAAGCGCGGCGTTGACTTCCATCAATAGGCAATGTCTAGGATTCCTTACAATAGTTTGAGAAAATTATAAACGTAACACTTATGTAAGTACAGAGTTACACAATAGATTATATTTAAAAATTATTTTCTAATCCTGAGTGTTTAAACACTTCAAATTTTTTTTTTCTCTCTTACTAAATGATTATTTCTGAATAATCTTTGGATAGCAGAAATTTGTAAAAATCTCTCTACAGAGATGCTATATACAGAAAAGTATAAAAATTTGAATGCTGCCAATAGTAGAACGCATGGTTTAGCGGTCAGAGAGCTTGAGCGGTTTCCAAGAGGCGCGGGTTCAAATCTCTCTAAGTTCAAATTTTTATACGTTTTTTAAAAATGTGTTCTAATGTTAAGTGTGGAATAGCAGTTAAAAAATAGTAAAATCATTTCCAGTAGCAAACGTAACACTTATATTATAAATATATACCTAGATGTATCACCCCATATCTACGAATATTCCGCTAGTGCAAAGATTCCATTTCGCTAAAAATATGAGCATTGAGTTCCACTGCAAGAACGTATCGAGGATTTATAAATATTTTACAAATACTTCCGTTATATATATTCCGTTATATATTGTAATACATATTTATGTCTATATTTTAAAGTTTTTAAATGAAAAAAATATGTATTTATAATAACAAATAAAATAGATGTGCTTGCTTATATATATATATATATATATATATATATATATATATATATATATATATATATATATATATATGTCTATCTACAGGGTACATATACCAAAATGTTATTTTTCCTATTTATTTTTTGTTTTGGATAATCTCAAAAATGATTAATAAAAACTAATGAGGCCGGTCGTGACACAGTGGGACAGCCTCTGACTGTAAACGCGATCGGTTATGGTTTCTGTCCCCACTCGGGGCAGTGATTATATTTAATTATTTTCAACATTTTAGAAAAAAAAAAAAAACGCACGACGCAGCTGGTAGTAGAACGCATGGCTTAGCGGTCAGAGCGCTTGGACGGTATCCAAGAGGCGCGGGTTCGAATCCCGCTGCGTTCAAATTTTTATACGTTTTTTCTAAAATGTTTTCTAATCCTAAGTGTGGAATAACACTTTAAAAATAGTAAATATTAATTATTTTCACTTCCTCGCTCTGGTAAAAGAGTGTTGAGTTCCACCACTCAACACGCAATGTCTCGAATTCGGTGGAAAGCGAAGTACAGAGTGTCTTGACACTGGGTACTTTCTGTCTACCCTGCTATGCTTTTATTCCGTAAAAGCGTGAAGCTAAAAAAAAAGAAAAAAAAGAAGAGTAATATAGACTACTTATTTTAGAACTAGCTATCGTTATTCATATCTCTATAAATAGATAACTTTAAGTTATAAGTAAATGTTTCTCTGTATACCAAATTGTAGCTTTTATTTTCTGGTGCCAGTAAATGAAGCTTCACGCTTTATCCCGCATAGCAGGATAGTCAGAAAGTACCTAGTGTCAACACACTCCGTACTTCGCTTTCCACCGAGGTCGAAACATTGCGTGTTGAGTGGTGGAACTCAACACCGCACATTGTCTTTGCCAGAGCGAGGAAGTGAAAATAATTTAAATATAATCACTCCCCCAAGTGGGATTGAACCCACAACCCGTCACGTTTACAGTCAAGACGCTGTCACACTGCGCCACGACCGGCCTCTAAATTAAGCGATAGTAGATAAATTCATTCGACCAAATATAACTGATCGTGAGAGGGTATATGTAGATACTTTTATTATATTGTAGTGCTGTGTTCTGACTTAGGCAAATAAAGCCTAACACTTCATATGAACTTAAGAATCCTGATACAAAAAAAATACGAAAATCCTGACTGTGAAATTAAAAAGGTTCAAATACCTTCCTTCAAATACACGGTTTCGAACAAACATCTTCTACTCTCAAAATTTCATGTGATTTTATATATCCACACAATGACCCCATGGGCCATATGTGATTTTACTCATCCGCATATGATATCATGATCCCAATGTTATTTCACCCATTCGCATATGGCATCAAGATCCACCATGTGACATCATGGTCTACATGTGAGTGTGCTCATCCACATATGACACATGGTCCACACATCCACGAATGATATCATGTTTCACTTGTGATTTCATTTGTCCACATATGACATTGTGGTCCTCATGTGATTTCACTTATCTACTTATGACAAAACAGTCCATATGTGATTTCACCCATCCACACGTAACCCATCCACATGTTCCACATGTGACTTCATGTGTTCACATGCGATTTCAAGAGTTCACATACGAGTACCCCTGTCGACATGGCATCGTGTCGCAGAAGAACTGAGAACATAGGGCCTGACTGCAAACACGATTGATTGTGTTTTCTATAACACTCGGATAAATAAATTTTTAAAGCTATTTCTTTTTTTAGCGTTTGCACTTAAATCACAAATATTTCTCTTTTTTTGTTATAATTTAAAAAAATATCCTACTACCAATCAATAGAATCATTACTTATCTACAGTCTAAAAATCAAATAGTCAATAAATACCCAAAATAATAATTTTTTGTTGGAATAAGTAAATATATTTTATACCATTTTCTAGAGTTTACATCATTAGTTTCATACCCGTTTTTTAGAGCGTCGACCAACGCCTCGCATTCTGATGTAGCATTAAGCACTGGATCATCTACGTACCGTTGTACGACGCGAATTAACCATCAGATAGCCTACTATCACTCCTATGTTTTTTTGACTGAAATCTTAGAGACAGCTATCCAAATACAAATTACAATTCAGCTTCTGACTGTAAACACGACCGGTTGTGGGTTTGATCTCCACTCGGGGGAGTGATTATATTTAAATAAGTTCCCTTCCTCGCTCTGGTACAGACCAAGGGCGGCGTTGAGTTCCACCACTCAACACGTAATGTCTCGACTTCAGTGGAAATGGAAGTAATGGAGTGTCTTAACACTAAGTACTTTCGGTCTACAAATTGAATAGCTAGAATAAAATGTCTCGAAAATTTTTGACACCCCATTGCATGCATATAACATCGAGGCGATATGCCAGCTTCTACTTCTTACTGAACATAGGGCGATTGTTCCCGGTAAAGAGTCTTCACAGTCTGCAAAAAGAGTCCGTTCATACTCACGATCACACTACGTTCTCTACTCCGAGACATTGTACACTGAGTGAGTCAGATGGAACTCAACGCAACTCAACGGCATGAAATATCTTAATATTTTTTGACTCTCACCATTAGAGTAGTGTTTTACATCACAAATACAATTTTTTAGCTTCACGCTTTTCTCCCGCGTAGCAGGGAAGAAATAAAATACCTAGCGTCAAGACACTTCACGCTTTCCACCGAATTCGAGACATTGCGTGTTGAGTTGTGGAATTCGACGCCTCACTTTGTATTACTAGAGCGAGGATGTGAAAATAATTTAAATATAATCACTCCTCCAAGTGGAGATCGAACCTATAACCGCGATCGCGTTCAGTCAGACGCTGTCGCACTGTGCGAACGGTCTCAAATATTTTTCGAGCAAAACAAAACCAGCATTAAGCAACATGTTCTAAACTATTAAAATTATACAGACTATGTAAAGGCTAGAAATTGACAAAAAAAAACTTGATAACGAATTTTAATACAAACTATAAACACCAACAACTAGCCTTTGGGAGGCGAAATTTGGAATGTAATGTCTTAGTGATATAAAAAAAATACCACAAAAATTGTACTAAAGAAATTTCATACAAACTTTCAACGCCCAAAAAATATCCTTTAGGGGTCGAAACTTGCAAAACCCTGTCTTAATAATCACGTACATATTAAAAAGAACCATCGTGCAGAATTTTACACTTGTAGCACTAGAAATAAGGAAATTTCATACAAACTTTCAATCCCAAAAACAGCCTATTAGGGGTAAAATTTCTCCAAATCCTATTTTAACCAGTACATACGTTCCATATGGAACCTCCACATGAAAATTCCGTACAAAATTTGAAATTTCTAGCACCTATATAATGTGAGAATTCATGATACACGAGTAAGTGACCTTTTGTATTTGTATATAAATATAGATTATAACGTAAAGATACAGACATGTAAATTCCACTCCAAAGAATTCAGGAGCGCTGCTAGATTCTTATAGTAATATACATAAAAAAATAGTTAAATTTCTAATCCTTCCTTTTTTGATATGATGATAAAATATTTACGTCAGCTTTGTATGCAACCACCAAACTTGATGTCAATATTTTGTCAGTCAGTCACTAGCTATACACTCTGCGCTGCACAAAGTCTAAATTTATATATTAATTAATATTTGCTTCATAATATATATATATATATATATATATATATATATATATATATATATTTATATATATATATATATATATATATATATTTAATAGGTACTTAATTATCGAGCTCCTGAATAGTGTAGTTTAACGCCGTCTTTTATTGTACGCTCTACTACTTTGTTTATTTTCTATATTATTGTATTCGAATGGAATATTCTGGGGATTTGAACGGTTTAATTTCTCTAGTTTTAAGGCTACATTCAGCTTAAGATGATATTTATCTTATAATAATGAAGATTTAATTGTATTTAAAATTTATATATATATATATATATATATATATATATATATATATATACATATATATATATATATATATATATATATATATATATATATATATATGATATTATTGCGAGGTCGACCAGATAACTAAATAATAATTCTAATTATACTTTTTTCTTATTTAAATCAAGGCAGAGCATAAAATAATAATAATAACTCATTTTTACACAGAAATCATTCACCAGATCAGTGTCAATACACTACGCTCTCTCTCTGCAACTCCATGAGACTGTATGAAGCTTGACTTTTGATTGGCATGCTTTACACGAATATATTTTAAACATAACCTTAAAATAACGTGTTCAAAATTAACTTTTTACTGGCATTCCTGGCATGAGATTACCTCCAAAAATGCGACGCGGACGTGCTATAATGAAAATCGCCTTTTGTCCAAACTATATAATATATAATAGCAATTTTGAAATAACTTCATCATATTCTGTGTTTTAAAACAAAGGAAATATATTTAATTAAATTTAAATAAATATTATAAATAAATTTAACATTTCTTAGTTAATGCAATTGTAGAATTAATTGATAAGTCTTAATAAGGCCAGTAGTGGCGCAATGGGATAGCGACCGACTGTTAACGCAATCGGTTGTGGGTTCGATTCTCTCTTGAAGGAGTGATTATATTTAAATTATTTTCATTTTCTCTCTCTGGTAAGACAAAATGCAGCGTTGAGTTCCACTAATCAACACGCAATGTCTCGAATCCGGCGGAGAGTGAAGTACGGAGTGTCTCAACACTAGCTATTTTCTGAATAACTCAACACTAGCTATTTTCTGATAAAGAGCATGAAGCTAGAATTCTTTACGCTTTATCCCGCATAGCAAAGTTATAAGAGACAACCTAGTGTCAAGACACTCCGTTAACTGCTTTCCTTCTGAATTCAAGACATTGCGTGTTAAATGGTGAGCTTAACGCCACGCATTATCTAACCTGAATATTTTTATCTTATCTTTATCTAATTCGAATAAATTAAATACATATTTTTTTAATATTCTTTGAAAAGCTCGTTTATGGAGTAAAAATATTTACATATATTAAATATTTTACTTTTTAATTAATGCTGTTAAAACAATTGATTTATCAAGTTATTATCAACGGTCGTCTATAAGACGAAGTATATAAATCTATGCTATAATTTTTTCTTGTGTTATTTTATATATATACATATATATATATATATATATATATATATATATATATATATATATATAAATATATATATATATTTATATATATATATATATATATATATATATATATATATATATATATATATATATATATATATATATATATTTACTATTTTTAAACTGTTATTCCACACTTTTGAACGCAGCGGGATTCGAACCCGCGCCTCTTGGACGGTATCCAAGAGGCGCGGGTTCGAATCCCGCTGCGTTCAAAAAAAAAATTTTTATACGTTTTCTAATATATATATATATATATATATATATATATATATATATATATATATATATATATATATATATATATATATATTGCTTCACGCTTTTATCCCTTATAGCAGGGTAGACAGTACCTAATGTCAAGACACTCCATACCTCGATTTCCACCGATTTCGAGACGTTGTGTGTTGAATGGTGAAACTATACTCCACACTTTGTCTTTTAGTAGAACGAGAAAGTGAAAATAATTTAAATATAATCACACCCCCGAGTGGGGTTCGAACCCACAACCGTTCGCGTTTACAGTCAGACACGGTCCCACTGCGCCACGACCGGCCTCAATATATATATTTGTCAATAATAAAATTGAACTTAAACACGTATTTTAAATTTAAATACAATTAAATCTTCATTATTATAAAAAAATATCATCTTAAGCTGAATGTAGCCTTAAAACTAGATAAATTAAACCGTTCAAATCCCCAGAATATTCGATTCGAATACAATAAATATAGAAAATAAACAAAATACGGCGTTAAACTCCACCATTCACGAGCTCGATAATTAAGTACCTTTTAAATTAAATATTAAATTTAAACCCCTAACAAATAATAAAATAACATAATCATTTGTGTTCAAACACGAAATATCAAAAACCACAACTCGACCATTTTTATTTCAGACGAAACGTTCGTGAAAATCCAAACTTCATAATAAGACTGTTAGCAGCTTTTCCTTTGTAAAACGTAAAACAAACAACAGGTGAAAACATTTAAATTAACGTAAACAAATTGTATAAGAGAGCTTTGAGTGTAAAGTTTTTGTGTTGTCTCTTTGAGCTCGACTCAGTCAGAATGAGTCGCGTTTATTTCACAGATTTCGTTCACCGCACCTCCTTAAGCCCTTTTTGGTTTATTTTTAAGCTTCACGCTTTTTATCCCGCTTAGCAGAATAGACAGAAGTACCTATTGTCAAGACACTCCGTACTTCGCTTTCCACTGAATTCGAGACTTTGTATGTTGAGTGGTGGAGCTCAACGCCGTAGTTTGTCTTACCAGAGCGAGGAATTGAAAATAATTTACACTATAACGCTTTTTCACTGCGCCACGACTGGCTTGAAATCGGCCTGAAACCCATTCATTTACTAAGGCACAAGGGTAATATAATATAAGCAGGCAACGCTGTTGGCAAAAATTAGTGTTTTATATGAAACATCTAAGATCCAGTAATAAAAAAACCACGACAAAGTCTTATACAAAGGCGACTTACCAAAATAATTGTTTTCAACGCTTTTATGAGACTTAAATTAAAAACCCATTGTTCTTCACACAATTGTGAGAAATATGTGAATTAAGAATGACTGGCAAAGTTTTGAATTATGGCTTCCTTTTATTTTTTTTTCCACCTTTTTACATTGTTATTCTTATTGTAATTTTGTTTTTCTGCTAATTTCATAAAGGAAATTGTTGATAGAGAAAAAATTATTAATTATATTTGAGTGTATATGATTGGAGTACAATGAATTATTTATTGTTTTATATGTAACTATTTTAAACGGATTAATCGTGTATAGTTTTGGTATATGGAAATACAGAATCTACTTGTGACCATGGACTACTGTAAAGTGTTCGGAACGTCAGGTGTCCAAAATGTATTTTCGAATACCAAAATATACGCGATTATTCCGGTTAAATGTCACAGGTAGACTACCTTTACAGTAGTCCGTGGTCACAGGTAGTCTACCAAAATATACGCAATTAATCCGGTTAAATAGTTTCATTTAAAATGTATAAAAATCGCGAAAATCAAAGATCTTATTATTAAAACATGTTTATTTTAATATTACACACAGACACTCTAATTCTTATTGTATATATTTATGTATAAAATATTTCATATTATGTCATTATATTTTATTCTATTTATAATTCTAGGACGCCAGAGATCGTTAAAACAAAGTTTTGTAAAACCAATAACAAAATGTGAAGAGACTTCGCTAAAGAGTTCTCAAGAACCATAGATTTCAAATATAAAATTAGTCTACTTGAATAACATATAAGGTAAAAATAAAAATATCTTATTAATAATAATATTCATATTTTTAGTGAGGCTGTAAACGCGATCGGTTATAGATTCAATTCCCACTAGGGGGAGTGATTATATTTAAATTATTTTCACTACCTCTCAAGGTGCCACGTTGAATATCGCTTCTCTACTTAAATATCTCGAATTCGGCGGACAACGGTAGACGAAGTGTCTTGACATTAGGTACACCCTGACTACTCCGCTATGCGGGATAAATCATGATGTTAATGAGTAGCTTTATGTAGAAATATTAAAGATGATATAACTAGCCTTTGGTCACTGACTTCTACCGACTTATCGAGCGAGAAAATACATATAATATAAATTTAATCATTGTCCGAGTAGGATTCGAACCCACAACCTATCGCGTTTACAATTGGACGGTGTTCCGCTGCGCAACGACTGGCCACAGTTTTACAGTAGTCAGTAGTATACTTTTGGTTATATCATTTAATTATATTTTATTTATTATATTATATTATTTAATTGTAAACCAAAAATAATGAATATTCTAAAATATAATATATTAACAATAAATTACTTTATCTCACCTGTACAGCAGGATTAGCCCTGAAGTATGCAAACAGAGCCCCAGGGATAGCGAGCAGAGCGACTGCGTTTAGCGCGAGTTGCATCAGACGAAACTTGTGTGCCGAGCTTTCCGTACTTGTACCACGCATATCTCGCAGCATCTGTGTTAATATATATTTGTTTTAAATCAGTATAGAGATTGTTATAAATTTCTTTATTATAGGGGGAAAACATTTAAAAAAAAACATTAAAAATTTGAACACAGCGAGATTCAAACCCGCGCCTCTTGGAATCCGTCGAAGCGCTCTGACCGCTAAGCAATGCGTTCTACTACCAGCTGCGTCGAAATTCTTATACGTTTTTTACAACTTTATATATGTTATTAGCATCTCTGTAGAGATTCATACAAATTTCTGCTACCTATTAATTATTTCTAAGAAGTAATCGTTGAGGCCGGTCGTGGCGCAGTATCACGGCGTCTAATGTATGCGCGATCGGTTATGGGTTCGATCCCCAGCCGTGGGGATCAATTATTTCCACTTCCTCGCTCTGGTAAGACAAAGTGCAGCGTTGAGTTCCACTACTCAACACGCTATGTCTCGAATATCGAAGTACGAAGTGTCATGACACTAGGTACTATCTGTCTACCCTGTTATGTTGGATAAAAAGCGTGAAGCTAAAAAAAAGTAAAATAATGTAAGTAAATAAATATAACCTAATTATTAATACATTTACTCAAATTCATTAAGTATGAGTTATGAAGTGGGATACTTGTGTCGAGATATTTTTAAATATATGTAAAATTTTCTTCGTGTGTTTCGAAAATTGGGTAAAATTCATAGAATCTAGTAACTTGTTTAGTTAATACTTCATAATTCTCAACACAATAAAGTGAGAATTTATATAAAATAAGCAGTTTTACGTTTTTCAGACATACCAGGATAGGGTAGATAGTGGCATTGACTATGATAAGATACGCGCGGCGTTAAGTTCCGCCCCTAAACACATAATGTTTTGAATTCGTGTGTAAAACAAACTGATCCTCAGTTCACTACTGGGTTTTTTCTGGGTTATAATCGACATATTTGCCAAAGCCAATTCAAAACTGACTGAATATAAACGAGACACTGAGGACCATAAATATAATATGATATGTTTTTTGTTTAACTTCACGCTTCAAGTAGGGTAAGCAGGAAGTACCTATATATACTCAACCGAATTCAGTACATTGCGTGTTGATTGGTGAAATTTAATGCCGTTCTTCCTACCATAGGACGGAAATCAGAATAATTTTAAATATAATCACTCCCCCCAAGTGAGAATCGAACCCACAACCGATCATGTTTACAGTCAGACGCTGTTGAACTGCATCACAGTCGGCCTCAATGATGACTTTATGATAATATTAAAATTATAGAAAAAGATTTCTTTGGTTACTTGAATTTTCAAACTCAATTCAATTTAAAGGCTAAATGTTATTTATTGCATACAAATGCCCTTTGATTACTATCCGCTAAAGGAGCATCTTGCTTTTAATATTTAGTCAAAGTGGCTTTTCTTGTAACTTAATCATGCTTTTAATATAAATTATAATATTAAAATATTCTAAGATCAGATAAACCATGTTTAAAGCAGTATAGACTATATCAAGCTTATTAAAATTTTACTGGCTAACTGTTCTGGTACAGTAGGGAAGAACACGAGACCACACGAAGTTATGGATTCAATTCCCAGTCGAGGTATCTTTATATTCTCCCAGTTTAGTATAAGAAAACGCGGTATTGAGTTCTGTCTCTCAACACACAACGTCCTGAATGAGGGTGGAAAGTCCTAAGTCGAATATTATTTGTACATACAGAGTTTATTTTTAATAAATTTTAGAGGTTATCGATTTTTGTTTATTATAATCATCAAACAACAGAAAGTGGACAAGACTCGTGTGTGTTGATAGAACGAGCCATTATATGCAGATTGGATTAACAGAGAGGTGATGAGAGATAATGATAGTGACAGATCGCGTATATCTTAGATCTATAAGCGTCCAGATACGACGAGAAATTTTAATGGCCAAATTACAATAACCCAACTCACTAAAATGAGACGAGTACGAGCTCTGGTCTTCTCTATTTTCTTGGACCCATTCGAATCCTGACCATTTCGTGAAACAAACAGGAGGAGCATCGACGCCATTGCAATGAGGTGCTGGAGGAAAATGTTACGCATATCATGGACAAACAATTCTATAATCAACCCGTTTTAAATCAAAACCAGACTCGCCATTATCTGTTTTTTTTTTATTGACAAAGGAGGCAAACGACCAGAAGCCTGATGGTAAGTGGTCACCTTTACTTACGGATATCTACAAAATAAGAGTTATAGATGTGTTGTCGGCCTTGGGATGGATGTGAAAGTAGATGAGGTAAAGGATGGGTGGGAATAGGGAAAGCTGGCTTACATGACATCAAACCAGAACTCATCATAAGATATTTGGTGGATTGTTTTTGTCATGATAGTGGTCGCGAGCCAGTCGAAAGACTAGCCTCCTACCACCATATTACTGGGATACTCGCCTCTTACGGGACGCTGCCTAACAGCAGGGGTGAATTGTATTCTACCCTGTACCTCCACAGGGAAAAATCTTTGACACCATATCTCGTATACAATCACACAATATTGATAAACTGGATGTTGTGGCAAAGTACACGGTAGAAGACCTAGAGGTCGAACACCTTGCCGATGGTCTGATGCCGCAGAGAAATAACCGGACTACCCTCAGTAATATTGAAGCCTAAAACAAGCAATAGACAAGGTGGCATATGAGCAGCTTGTTACCTTCTCCAAAAAAATCCTATCAAAGTGGGCACGACTTTTAATAATAAAGGGCACGACAAAGAAGAAGAAATTCACTATAAAATAATTGTGGAATTATAATGTCATTATCCAAGTGGGAACCGAACCCACAATAAATGATTTTTCAGTTAGAAGGTCTAAAATATACAATATACAATAGGCTATAATTTGTCATACGTCAGATTATAGACTTGCGTAGTATAAAGATCTGCTCGTTCAATTGAGTGCAAATGCAAGCGGATATTCTCGGTGTTAGTTAAAGGTGTTTCAGTTTTGTTCGCTCGTGGAGTATCTTTTGTAGACTTTCTATATAAAATAATAGTAAATAATAACTATATATTTTATCATTTTTATATTATAAATGAACAAAATTATTTTTGTATATTTTGATATATTATATATTTTTATACCAAAATATATATTATATTTTTCAATCTTAACCTCCCCTTTGCTTCTCGTTTCTGCAAGTGAATATAATGAAAAAACTTGTCTGAATAATTATTCATAAAAATAAATCCATATAATACCAACTGAGAATTTTTTTTTTATTATTTTAAATTTATTACACTACCGACTGCATCTGTGCCTTTTTTCCTTATTGTTTTATAATTTCTCTTGAAAAACTATATTTATGGTATTATTTATATTAAAACAACTAATTCTTGTATTACAAGATCATATATTTTTATAATATTATTATACAAATGGGTAACCATATGGGTATGAAGATTAAAATATTTGGCAAATTTCATACGTATGGCTTAGCGATCAGAATGATTCGGAAGTTACCAACCGACACAAGTTCAAATTCCAGTGAGGTTGCTATTAAAAAAAAATCACATTTTACGTGTAAAATAACACTTTAAAGTATTAAAATACTATATATATATATATATATATATATATATATATATATATATATATATATATATATATATTTATATATATATATATATATATTATACCCATAAAGCATCTCAAATAACAAAGTTGCTTTAAATTCAAGCAACGTCGATAGTTCTTAAAGAGTTTTGTGTCAACCCTCAAACAAGGCGATGAATTTGCTAACTCGAGCATCTGTCCCGATCGGACTTAACGCTGCTACGCCTCGTCGTTTAGAATTCACTAGATTACATTACTAAAGAGATTTAGATGCATTTTCAAACCATTTTAATAGAATTTGTTTGTAAAGCTATTAACGGAGAAGGGGGTTAAATTTAAATTTGAAATATTTAATTTTTATGAATAAATAAAATTGGAGTGTCTGTTTGTAATTGTAATTTTAACTTCAAAAATAATTAGAATATCGAAAATAAAATTAAAATATTTTAAAAAAATAATTTAAATACTTAAAATAAATTAAATACTTAAAAACAAATTAGGCTGATTGTAATGCAGTGGGACAGCGTCTGACTGTAAACGCAATTAGTTACGGGTTCGATCTCCACTCGGAGGAGTCATTATATTTAAAAATTATCTTCACTTCCTTCTTCTGGAGTAAGACAAAGTCTTGAATTCGGTAGAATGTGAAGTACGGAGTGTCTTAACACTAGGTACTTTCTGTCTACCCTGCTATATGCGGGATAAAAGCGTGAAGAGCTAAAAAAAATATTAAACGACTTAAAAATATAATTAAAATACTTTACTACATTTAATTTAATGCTTATGTTTGAACATACGCTTAACAATAGACGTCGATACGATACAAATGATTAAAATTAGATATTTTACAATTTTTAGTTCTACGGCGGTATGTTTGTTCTGGTTATTATTTTAAACGTCTGGATCAATTTTGTCGGAACTTTCACTGGCCCTCTTACTAACTTAGGTTACTTTTACTTTAGAATTATAACATAAACAATTTATTATTAATTCCACGCAGATAGATGCGGGGAAGCAGCTCGTATAGCCTTAGTTTCGTATTTACGTTTTTACGTAAATTTTTCTTCTGGAATTAGCTCCAATTATACTATATTATTTGTTTCAATTCAATATGTCTGTAAGTGGGGGTGTAATATTCAAATATATATATATATATATATATATATATATATATATATATATATATATATATATATATATATATATATATATTTAAAGTTAAATAAAGTCTTATAAAACCTCCATAGATATTTCAAAAATAGTATAAAACTTATAAAAAACCTCACCGCACCTCCCCGTCGAATTGATACGAAAATAACATATTTGAAATAAGGCCGATATAATCATTTGTGTATCAGAATAAAATAAAAGAACAATAAATCTTTGATATTGTGAAAACTGGCCAAAATATTACCAAGTGTTATATACGTAAGTACTAAAAGCTCCAGCAGTCTGAGAGCTTTCTCGCCATGTACTCTAAAAATCGTTGAAATTTTAAGAAATATGTACGGTACGTTTTGTTTTCTTTTGAATAATACAAACTACATATTTTTATTATTTATTTAAGTTACGTGGCGTGTTACGTGACGGTATTAAACGCCGCGCTTTGTCGCACTGAAGGAGTGAAATCATTTTAAATACAATCTCTACATTATAATCTAGATGACATAACTAAAATATTACTTCAAATTAATGCTTTAAAATTTTAGACGATAACACGAACATGTTTGTACATAATGAATACAAGCAGCTTACATTACGCGTCTAAAACGAAATTCAATTTTCATTCTCTTGAGGCTTGTATCAAGAATTTGAACAACGTTAGTGCGGGGAACAAACGATATGTATTTTAAAATATCTGAAGGAATTTGTAAGGTACTGTGAGCTTATTACAGTAACATTGTTTGTTTTAAGACGGTTAAACTCAAAATTCTGCGTTTTTCGGTTCGGTTTGTAAGAATTTCATAAATGACGTCACATGATTTTGAACCCTATTACTCTACTTACAGCTACATCTACTTACAGCTTCTTTTTATGAGACCACCGATGTCAAGCAATGTCACACTTTCTCTACCCCCTCCCTCCCTCTTAATGAGTGATATCTTTAATGGATGGCCACCAAAGAACTTACATAGCAAATTTCAACGTCCAATAGTTTTGGGGGTGTGTTGTCTCGTTCTTGCCATATTTGACAAAGTTCTAACTTTATTTTCAACGGTATTAAAAGCAAAGTATGTGCAGTATTGTATATAAATCAAATATTGAATGGTCTAGTGGTATACTGAATCACTGAAATTATGAAAACAATTAGTCTGAAAAGTTTTCCAAGTTGTTCAATTATTATTTAAACAAGCAAATTAAGATATTTGTAATATTAACATGATATATTAAAACTATAAATTAATTTTCGTAATAAAATAATGTTTAAAAGTATTGTTGAAAAAAATATTAAATCCGCAATCAATCTTAGCAGTGCGGAGTAATAAAAAAAATACATACAAACATTCCTCCGACTGGAAATCATACTCATAATTATGGTATGCCACAAATACTGCAAGAGGATTCAATTAGAAAACATTAAGTTTTCTAATTGAATCCTCTGAAAGACTGAAATTATTAATAGTTCCCAAAAAGAATTGTGTAAAGTAATATCCCATTGTTTGCATTTTACAGCAGAATACGATATTCAAACCGGAGTAGCACAGTGCCTCAGTATGAGATTGAGAGAAATATTTTTTTAGGTATTTATTGAATAAACATGAAATGACATGACATAGTCATGGCATGACATAGTCATGGCATGACATAGTCATGGCATGACATAGTCATGGCATGACACGTCATGTTCGTGTGATACTAAGATACAATACGTTATTGAAAAAAATACTATAGCAAGTGTAAATAACTAAATTAAGTGTATAAATAACACTATAAGAGAGTTTTACAGTTTTTATTACAAATATATTTCAGAAAAACTGAACTTTAGCATATTTTCTTATAATTACTTTTTTTAATTATTTCCTGAAAAGGGTAAAATCTTTTCGAAAATATCACATAATCTAAGTAGATATCTTCCACTTAGATGGCGAGAAGAGAAAAAAGCGATACAAAAATAAAAAAAAAAAACTTCTGTCTATCCTAGCTAGCTAGCTATGTGGGATAAAAGCGTTAAGCTAAAAAAAAAATTTAAAAAATCGGTAAACGCGATCAATAAATTGAAAACACAATCGAGTTTGTTCGTACTATTTAGAGATGGCCCGTTCACTCGGATGACAAAAGATTCTTGACAGTATCTGTCTGATACGGCGGAAAATGTTGTCGCTGAAACTTTTCCGACACTTTAATGGCGGCTAAAATATTTTAAAGAAATTTAACGTTTGAAATTCAAGATCCAAATGCCAGGTAGTTAATGAAATACTTAACAACTATAGTTATATTCAACTAAAATTAGACAATAGATGTTTTTGTAACAAAATTATTCCAATAGAACAAGTTGACTAATTACCAATTTTCCTGTAGGCTTTGGGAAATATCATGTTTCGATATTGTTTACTTGGCTTACTCGCTGATTCGTCGGTTCTTTGTTAAGTTTTATGAAAGTTTTGTACTGATTCATGGTAGAGTTTTGTATATAAGTTTCATATTTTAAATGAAATTGTTTAAATTTAATTAGTAGTACTTATGTGTTATTTCATTTAAAAATGCAATATTATAGAACCCTGTAAACCGTTTCTTGAAAAAAGTGTTAAAAATATCATGAAATACGGTTATACGAGCACAGGCTCAAATTCCATTAGGTTCATTTAAAAAAACATATTTTAATTATGTCAAAATGGCACGTAAAAAAGTTTTTGACAACTTTACGCCTTTTCATCTGAAGATTATACAATATTCGTGTAGTAGTTTTAATAGTCAGAGATCACTTAACAAGCACTCTATTCTCTAAATTATCTAAATTCAATATTTAAATGAATAATAGAATACACCAGTTTTACTAGAGTTAGAAAACAAAATATATTTAAATATATAATTAACATATATATTTTAATTATCCGGCCGGTCTTAGCATAGTATGACATCGTCTGACTGTAAATGAAATCGGTTGTGGATTCGATACTCACTCGGGGGAATGATTAATTAGTGTCACTTCTTCGCTCTGGTAAGACAAAGTGCGACGTTAAGTTCCACCACTCAACTTTCAATGAATAGTATTCAGTGGAAAACGAAGTATGGAGTATCTTAACACTCGATATTTTCTTTCTACCCTACTATGAAAAACTGTGAAGCTAAAAAACAAATGTGCCGAACCTAAAACCATCGGATTGTAAAGGTAGATACTTCCACTGCGCTAAGATGTTTAATTTGTTGTGAAAAATAAAATATTTTCCATATTTTAATGTTTCCGATACTTTGTAAAGAAGGTTAAAGCTTTATTAATGTATATTTTATCGGTAAACTGGGAATGTTTATTCATTGGATTGTAGAGTCAACTTTTCGTTAATTACTATCGATTTTTTATTATGAAAATTAAGCTGTATAGATTGCCGTTTTGTAAGCTTCTGTGATTATTTTTAACGGTTTTGAAAATAAAGCAGAGATATATCAGTGTTAGAACACTACAACCTCAATTTTTTTCAAAGTTCCGTTACCTAACGTAAATTGTTTCTTTAGTTTGTGTTAAGTAACGGAACCCGATTGTGACTTCAGTTTAACCGAGAAACGGTTTTTTTAATTATTTGCCCTACCCTACTTAAGGGTAGGGTCGGTTATTAAGTTACGTCAATCTGACACTGTCCCATTGTACCATGATGACATTACAATATTTTGTAATAGAACATTTTCATGTATTTGAGTCTGTACCTCTCAGACATTGTCTAAGGCACAAGTGCAACTTTTTGTACCGAAAAATTAAAAATGAATTTTAATATTAGTAAATAAAACGTTTGAACTTTTAATTATATTAAAAAAGATAGCAAGAGAAGCTCTTAAAAAAACTTAAATCGAAAAAGCTTAATAGAGAATATCAGATGAACCCACATTTTCAATTTGGTTCTCTTTGAAATCGCGGCTCGCGATCAAATTAAGTGTGTATCTCAGGAAGAGCTTCCAAGTGTAAAATAAAATGTTTGCCCAATCAAGTTACAAGTGATGGCGTTTACAGTATTTTGTTGGAAAAGGTAGCTTCTAGGTAGCATAATAAGTATTTGAAAGCTATGGTTAAGACCCATCGTTCTCTACTTTCCATTTTATTTCAAATATTATCAACATTTTCAGTTGAAAAAGTCATCATGAAGATTCACCTTACAAGGATAAAAAAGAGATATAATTACATCCTCACGCTCTATCCTTAACATTAGTTAGTTATAACGGAACGCCATCCGCTATTGCCATTGCATAGTTCTTTCTTCTCGTCTACATTTACTAACCACTTCATATATACATAAATGAATAACATTTCAACTAAAATATCATGACGACTGGTAAAAGTTATTTATTATTTTTATCTCTCTGCTCTCCCATTTGTACCACACTCAGCTCTCTATGCTATTAAATATCGCACTATGCATTAATTGCTACACCGCTCTGCGTACGACTGCTGATTTTAATATTTACGTTACGGCAATGTTTAAGCTTTTTACTGTAGAATTAAATATACGATCAGTTACCAATATGTATTGTTTTGTTTATGATTGCCAAACAGAACTTTTTGATTTGAAAATTTTTTTAGAACGTATAAGAATTTGAACGCAACGAGATTTGAACCTGCGCTTCGCGAAAACCGTCCAATCACTGTGACCACTATCTATGCGATCTATATTCAGCTGTGTCGAAATTCTTATACTCTTGTTACAAGTTTGCTATCCAAAATATTGAACATAATTGAGTATCCTTTATAATTAGGCCGATTTTAATAGTTCGTGATACGTTTAAATTTTCCAAGCCTATGCATCAACAGTTAATAATAATAATTAATTTTCATTAAAATTAATAAAACTATTAAAAATTAATTAATTTTTGACCGTAATAAATCACAGTTCATAGAAAAGATTTTTAAAAGGCGTATAAAAATTTGAACATAGCAGGATTCAAACCCATAACGAATGTTTTCTAATCCAAAATGTGGAATAACACTATAAAAATAGTAAAATATTAAAGTAAATAGCATTATCTCTTGCCAAACGATCATTTTTTAATGATATTTGGGTAGCAGAAATTTGTAATAATCTCTCTGCAGAGATGCTAACTACGTAAATAAGTTGTAACAAAACATATAAGAATTTCAACGCAGCTAGCAGTAGAACGCATGGCTTAGCGGTCAGAACACTTGGACGGCTTACAAGAGGCACGGGTTCGAATTCCTTAGTTTCGCGATATTTACAACTTTTACACAGACAGGTAGTCTACCTGTGGCCACATATTATCGTGAAATGTTCGAAACGTCGGGTTTTCAAAAATGTATTTTCGTATTAATCCGTTTAAATAGTTTTATTTACAAAAAATTTTTTTTATTTACAAAATATTAAAAGCTTCAAATATAAACTAGTGGGTTGTACTAGCATTGGTATAAATATAAAGCTGCAGTCAGCCCACTATATAGTGCAGTCATGCAGTTGTAAATGTCTCTAGTATTTCACGTGTACACGTGAAAAATATTGGTGTTCTACCGTAACTTGCCATTTGCATAGAATATTCTACATTTTACTAATTCTTTTTTCAGGTTCACGCTTTTACCTGCATAGCAGGGTAGCCAGAGGGAACCTAATGTCATGATACACCAATTCCAGAAATTACGTCTTCAGTGGAAACTCCACGCCACACTTAGTCTTATCTTAACGTGATTTAATTAAATTAATTAAATACATTAAACGAATGTCCTTTTATATTATAAAAACATAATAGATACTAGATTCATATATATCTATGTGTTTCTTAATTGATTTAGACGTCTCAATTTGTTACTTAAATTCTATTTCATTTATCCCAAATATTTTTCATACAATATATATTATACATAATAAAAAAAATTAAGGCAGTTATATTCTAACTACTTACCCTATGATGTAGCGACATGTTGCTTCCATTTTGAAATCTCACAATTGTTTGTAGAGACGCCGGTGTCGACATACTTTTGGTTATGGAAGAATTACCAGATTCTTTCTCTTGTTGCTCTTTTAGTAACAAGCCTCTGGCGATTTTCGCATTAAGACTTTTGTTCACGTGTTGATGGGGAAGCAGTGGGGCTTCCATGGTTTTCGTTGTATACGACGGTGATGACGTCTGACTGAAGGAATCTGATGAAACATTCGAATCCTGCCTCACGCTGATATTCGAACCTGAACTTGGTGATCTCTTCATTTGATTATTTTGGGTAACTGGTGCCGGAGTGTATGGCGTGTCTGGCATCTTTTGGGGCGGTCGTCGTGGGACGGGTGGTTGTGGATTTCTATTGCAATCTAGTTTAGGAGGTGTTGAGTTTTGAGATGGTGGGTTGAGTCGTTTGTTGCCATTTGGATCGATTGCCGGATTCGGTGTAGTTGTCAGCGGTCTGGGGGGAGTTGGTGGTGGCACTCTTCGAGGAGGTTGTGGCGATGAACGCCGCGGTGGAGCTGGGGGTGGCACAGGCAAAGGTGTCACGACTGGCGCAGTCCGTTGTGGTACAGGTGGCGGCTGCGCTGGTTGTTGTATTTGAGGAGGTGGTAACTGAATATAAAAAAAAATTATTTAACAATATATACAAGCTCGTTACTTGCTTATTTACTTATAAGTGAATAATAATAAAATTCATCAAATTCAAATTTATATACATATGGGTTTTATTGATCTCATCCCCGAGATTGAGTTAAGTAAACATTGTCGAGCCAACAATTGGGCTTATTCTTTAATAATTATGTCGGTGAAAGCTCTCGTCGATCCATCAAAGTTTCGCGGTAACCGAAGGTATTTTATGCTTATAACGAGCTACAAAAGTACACAAAGAAAGTTGAGGATACTTGTCAGCACAATATCTGCTGAGAATAAATATGGGCATTGTTACACAAAATAACAGACATCTTAATTGAACGAAAAACTTATGAATTTATAAGCAAAATATATAAAATGGCCATCCAAATATTGAGATTTTAAAGTAATAGATAATTGTTTTGAACAATAAGAAATAATTTAAGTGGATTCTATTTAAGGAGATCGAAATATAATTGTAACTTTAATTGAGACGTGTTCTTTAGTTTTTAATTTCATTATCATGTTGGCTTCACGCTTTTATCCCGCTAGCAGGGTAGACTTAGTGTCAAGACACTCCGTACTTTGCTTTCCGCCGAATTCGAAACATTACGTGTTGAGTGGCAGGACTCAACGTCGCACTTTATCTTACCAAAGCGAGGAAGTGGAAATAATTGTAATATAATCACTCAGTCGAGTGCGAATCGAACTTACTGCTGATCGCGTTTACAGTCCACTGCGCCACGACCGACGTCTTGTCAAAGTTAAAAGCAATAAAATACACACTTAAAATATTAAAAAAATATACACTTAAAATATTAAAAAAAAAGTATAAACTATTTTTCATTATTAAAGTACTTTTTCTATCAGATTATATCACAATATATGATTGCTACCAGTTGTATATATATATATATATATATATATATATATATATATATATATATATATATATATATATATATATATAATATTAAAACACCTTTTTAAAGTATATAAGAATCGTGAAAATAAAACATCTTATGAACATACCTTATTAACTGGCCTGGGCGGAGCAAATCTCGATGGAGGGCAATAAGGTAGCGCATCTGATGGGCAGTACACGAAACCGCTTGGCTTGGGCTGCGCGGGCGCGCATGCCGCGGTGGAGTGCCGGCGCGGTGTGTCCGCGCTTGGACGTAGTAATTCCATTAACTTCTCACCGGGTGTCACTGCTAGACTGCCTGCTCGTCCATATCTGTTGGTATAATATGACATTTGATAAGTAACAATGAATATATCGCTTTATATATTATCTATATACATAAATTGCATTTCGCTCGCTTCGCTCTCGAAAATATAATAAATAAGAAGTAAAGTATAATAAATAAGACTTTAAGAAAATTAGGCGATCGGAAGTATATGATAATATTAGGCACGGTTACTTTTTTTAGCTTCAAGCTTTTTTTAGCTTTATTAATATATATGTATATATATATATTAAAAAAAATATTATAAAAGATATATATGTACATATATGTATGTATTTGTCAATAAGGCCTTCAGTTCATAATCAACTTTATAGAAATGATAAAAATATAACCGATCACCGTCTGTACATGGCTTTATACGGGTAAATCATAATTATGGGGAACGTTAATACAATATAAATAAAACAACACCTTCACAGGTTTAAATACAGATTTCACGTATTGATTTTGATGGGCATTTCCTTATTATTTAATATTCATTCTATTACAATCGTTTCATAATTAAGAAAATGATATGTATAAAATAATTTTGTTCAACAAAATTGCTACTAAATATATTTTTTCTTGTATTTGTAAAATGTTTTGAAATTCCAACGCTTAGTTCAACCGTTCTAGAGATCAGCCAAAACAAACAAACATACAGATGTACGTACCGTGTTAACGCACATATGGCTTAAGTGAAAAGCGATTATTTAAATATTACAAACAGAAATTTTTTTTATTTTTTTTTATTAGTTCAAATTAAGTTATTAAATATTAAAATACCTGCTATTGACAATCCTAACCTTCTAACATATATAAGACTTCTTGTCCCCACGTAATTGATGGACGAATTATGAAGCCTTATACTCTTCAGTTAGTTAATATTTGACTGTGGCAAAAATAGTTTTACGTTGTTTGTATGACATTTACCTTTCCAATTATTATTAAAATTATGTGATAATTTTTAGAAGTTATTAAATAAAGTAGATTTATATATGTAGAGAGCGACTCACTGTGAATGCGATTGATTGCAGGTTAGAATCCCATTTGGGTGAATAATGATTATCTGCAATGGGTCAACGGGTGGCGTTGAATATTTACCATTTAATACACAATGTGTCCATTTACTGCGAAAAACAGTCAACGGAATGTCTTGACACTAAGTCGTTTCTATTTTTCCTGAGATGCGGGATAAAGCATGAAACTATATTTTTGTATATAGGCCGGTCGTGGCTTAGTGTGACAGCGTTTGACTGTCAACGTCACTAACCACACCCCAATGTCACTAACTACCTAGCTATATAGGCGTGGCGCTTATAACGGTGTCTGAATATAAACGCGATTCGCTGTGGGTACGATTCTCATTCGGGGAACTCGCTCTGTTAAGACAAAGTGCGGCGTTGATTTCCGCCACTCAACACGCAATGTCTCAAATTCGGCGTACTTGACACTAGATACATTCAGTCTACCCTGCTATGCGGGATAAAGCGTGAAACTAAAAAAAAATTACAAACTTCATCCAACTGTATATATACTCCTATATTTCATTTTAAGCCAACACTTAGTTTATTTATCAATTTCAACTTCTTAGCATTCACGAGTGTGTCTCATTGTGACAGGCTTTTAGCAAATGAAAAAATTTACTTAAGACATGTACGTATACGTTAGTGACTTCAAAGTTATAACGAAGACCTTAAGGAGGCGGTTCTATGAACTTGTAAAGGGGAAAGGAAACACAGGAAATATTAAATAAAAATATTTTTTAATGCAAAATACAAGATAAAAATTGAGGCCGGTCGTGGCGCAGTGGGACAGCGTTTGACTGTAAGCGCGATCGGTTATAGGTTCGATCACCACTCGAGGGAGTGATTATATTTAAGTTATTTTCACTTTCTTGCTCTGGTAAAAGACAAAGAGCGGCGTTGAGTTACACCACTCAACATGCAGTGTCTCGAATTCGGTGGAAAGCGAAGTACGAAGTGTCTTGACACTCTACCATGCTATGCGGTATAAAAGCGTGAAGCTAAAAGAAATACTATAATGATGGATACGGCATTTCAAGATTCAGTTCTCCTTTCGAGAATTTTTTTATTTTATTTGACAGAATTTTTTTTATAATAAATCTAATCGAAAATTAGATAACTCTTGTGTATTTTTCTATAAAAACAGAATCAAATCAAAATAAAATATATATGTTATTTTCTATTCTATACTGTCTTGGCTTGTATAAACCGTTTGTGGGGGAGGAAACAATTGCAATGGAAATAATATCAATAAAACAATGAAATCAAAAAGAATCATCAAATTTCAACCCCACATCTCCTGGCAAATTATTAATTTTAATAGAAACATACAGTATCTTACGATATAAAATATTTTATTTACATATTGAGTAATATAAAAACCAGTCGATTGTTCCCAAATTGCTTACACATTAATTATCTTTACATCACATATAAATTTATTTTATTTAATTTATTTTTATTTTATATATTAATTAAATAACTTTAATTTATACATAAAATAAAAAAAAAAACAAAAACTAAATCAAGAACTGCTATTAAGCCAAAATCGATATTTAATGTAATATCAAAAAATATTACTTAATCACATGAAAATTATTTATATACCTATAATAGAAAGATAAAAAGAACAATGAGGATACGTAAGTAAATTAATATAATTTTATTATAACTTGGCTGTACCCACAACTTCGTCAACAAGGAACTAAACATCTCTAGATCTTTATAATTCCAAGCTAAAAGTATCCCAAGTTACTCTTTATTACATCAGCTATATGCAAGTGAAAGTACCATCAAAATCGGTCTAACAGTTCCAGAGATTAACCATAACAACAACACAGACAAACATTGCTAAGTATGTTTTTGATATATGTTTTTGCCATATATATGCCATGGGAAATTATACTGAAGTCTGAAGAGAATTCGCCACTTTGTTTGGTGTTTGTGAACTACGAAAAAGCCTTCGATTCGGTCGAGACCTGGGCAGTGTTATAGCCTTTCTAAAGGTGCCAAGTATATATTTAAGGGGCCAAGGTATTTATAACATGTTATAACTGTATTGGTCCAAGTACAAAACCAGAGCACTAATCTTATACAATTGCAACGAGGGCTGAGACTGTCAGTTGCTATTACACCTTACCTTATTATACTTACCCATCCGTTTTGCCACTGATGTAGTTCAAGACCTTGGATTACCTGATTACTCAAACATCTCAGTAGTCTTTCTCAAAGATTAAGTTCTTAAGATGAACACAGATAAAACAACAATCATGTCAAATGCCCACGTCGTACCTGTTCACTACCTGGGACACAAAGGCCAGGTAAGTAAGTTCAGTTTCGAAAAAGAGACCAGCTCGGATTACCAGCATTTGCGAAGCTGCAAAAGATCTTTGCCTCCAAACTTCCTCAGTGTCCCAAGACAAAGGTCTTCGAACAATAAGTATTGCCAGTGACGATATAAGGAAACGAAACGTGGTCGCTAACTATGTGTGTATAGATAGGTATTTAAAAAGCGATTATTTTTATATTACAAACATACACTCTAATAGTATTCATATGTAAGATAATAATGTATAGATAGATATACACAGCTCCAAATTCCAATCATCCTAATACTTGTTAGAAATTCGTGACTTTCAACGTTTGAGAAATAAGCTGAGTTGAAAATTTTCACGTATTGTTCTATGGAGTAAAATGTGCATAAAATGGAAATATATCAAAAAACACGTGCCTGAATATAATTTAATATTATAAACTTTTCTCAAGTTCTATATAAAACAAGAGAGTTAAAAACCAGAATCGGTATGTTTAATAAAGTTATCTACTTTACAATTTTTTTAAGTTCTTTGTCCCCGAAGTTGAGATTTGACATGTTGAGTGGTGAAACTCAACGCCGCGTTTTCTCTTACTATAGAGTCTCGGACCGGGGGTCAAACTCATATCCATCTACTGTACAAGTAGAGATTTACCCACCACACCAGATTGGATACTCGTACGCATTATATATGAGTGGATTTACCATATATTTTTAAGCTTCTTACTTTAACCCCGATTAGTACGGTACATAGGAAGTACCTAGTGTCAAGACACTCTTTCGAAACATTGCGTGTTGATTGGCACAATTAAACGCGTTTTGTCTTACCAGAGCGAGGAAATGGAGATAATTATAAATATAATCACTCCCACGAGTGGTAATCGAACCTACAACAGATCGCGTTTACAGTAAGACACTGTCACACTGCGCCACGACCGGCATCAGCATATTTTTTTTTTACTATAAGAGTATGTTGCCAAAATTAATTATTATACTAATTATTCTAATAAATTTATTTTAAAGAGGCATTCGTGACACAGTGGAATATCATCCATATGTAAATGCAGTTCATTGTTTGATTCCCACTCGGGGGAATGATTACCACACACATTGATACACCATGTCTCGGTTTCGAGCGGAAAGCGGTCAACGGAGTGTGTTGATACTAGGTTATGTCTGCCTATCTTGCTATGCGGAATAAAGTGAGACATTTCTTTATTACTTTTTTATCTGTGTTTTAGTAGTTAAAAAAATCTATTTACAAATATAATGAGAGTCACCGTAGAACAGTGGGATGGCAGTAAATATAGAGATGAAAAATGTTTAGAATAAAATTTTCATCGCGTTCTGACAAAGGAAAGCGCGGCGTTGATTTCCGCTACTCAACACGCAATTTCCCGAACTCAGACCAAAAGTGGCGAATGGAGTGTCTTAAGACAAGTTCTCTCTGTTTATCTTACTCAATTGTTATAGCAACAGTTTCAATGAGGTTGTGAGTTCGATGCTCACTCAGGGCGGTGATATTTAAATTTTACTTTAGTTTTTTTATATTTAAATTATTTTCATCTTCCTCGCTCTGCTAAAGACAAAATGTGGCGTTGAGTTCCACCACTCAACGCACTATGTCTCAAATTCGGTGGAAAGCGAAGCACAGAGTGTCCTGACACTAGGTACTTTCTATCTACGTGATAAAGTATGAAGCTAAAAAAAAACAGCAAAATAAAAAAAAACGTTTTGTAATTTCACCCAATTGTTAAACTAATAAATAACGAACATTGGTTAGAGACGTAATACCCCTCATGAAAGACAAGAGGTATTTTATTCTACTTAATTAATACCTTATAAAGACTTAGTTACAATGCTCAACGACACGATCTCATTATCGCTGGTGTAAAAAATAATTAGTTTTTTTCTTATATTTAGGCAAGAATGATTATTTTTTTATACATAGTTTCTTCTTAAAGAAGGGAAAATAGATAATGATTTAATGGTTTACTATTTTTAAAATGTTAGTCTACACTCAGGATTAGATACACTTTGCTCTCCATTTTTTTACCTCCACCCTTTTATCTCGTATACCAGAGTAGACAGGAAGTACACTAGGTAATTCTAACTACCAAGACACTCCTTAATCGCTTTCCGAATATTAGACATTAAATATCATCGTTCCACCGAATGGGAATCGAACCCACAACTGATTGCGTTTACAGCCGCCTGTCCCACTGCGCCACGACCGGCCTATTATTTATTAACGCCCAATATCATACTAAATTGATTAATCAAAATTTAGATGCACAATGTACTATAAATAAATATAACACTAAATGTTACCTATTATTTTTATTCTGGCAAGAAAGAAATATGGTTATTATTATTAAATACAATAGTGAAAATTATATTTAAATCACCGTTTCCGAGATTAACGCGCACAAACGAACACACATAAACATTTTTACCATCAATCATTATTTTGGATATTACATTAATGAACGCTCTTTGGAAAGACCAAGTGGGCTGAATTTCGACGCAGTCGAATTTGAAAGGCATGGCTCATTGCTCAAAGCGTTTGGACAGCTTCCAAGAGGCGCAGGTTCGAATCTCGCTACGTTCAAATTGTTATATTTTTTATTAAAATATTTTCTAATTCCTATAAAAATAACTTATTCATCATATATCCTTTACAAAATGTAATCAATTTTACATACAACTTCCCGACATGAAAATAGTTGGTACTTTTTGCCGCTGTAATATACAATATCGCAGTACTTTAAGCGCACAGTTACACTATAAGCATATGATGCCACACAAGACACGAGGCGGATAATTTTCCAACCATCAGGCAAGACGCAAGCGTGGCGAACTTTAAATTGGATAAGCACTTAATAATTCTGAAACTAGATCTTAGATCTAGATTTATCTAACCTACCTTAATTTATATAGATCGATTATATCAATAAGTTCAGTGTGGTTAAAGTAATATATATTTACTTGGGAACATAGAAAAAATGGGTGGAGATAAAATATGTTGTATGTATGTTCAAATCATTCTTTCGGCGTAGACAAAAATAATTATTCTCCATTTTAACTAATACATATCAATAATATACAACAATTATCAAAACGACCGCCCTTCGTACATCTGTAGAGAATTACCTATTAGGTACTTTGTATTACGTTAAAATAAATATTTAGTTTAAAATAGAAACTAGACTGAACACCTGGTTCGGGATGATAAATTTTTAATAAACGTTTGACTGCAACGAGATTCGAACCCGCGCCTCTCGGAAATCGTCCAAGCGCTCTGACCGCTAAACCATGTGTTCTATATCCGGCGGCGTCGAAATTCTTGCATGGCCTTTTTTAACCTCTTTTATGTCGTTAAAAAACACTGCAAAGTTTCATCAAAATCATTCAGTATTAATGTAGCGAAATATTAACTAACATACATATATAAATAAATACTCACAAATTTTTACATTTATAATACTTGTAAGATATTCAATTCCGTCAAAAATTATTAATTTTTTTTTAGCTTCACGCTTTTATCCCGCATAGCAGGGTAGACAGAAAATACCTAGTGTCAAGACACTCCGTACTTCACTTTTCACTGAATTCGTGACATTGAGTGGTGGAACTCAACGCCGCACTTTGTCTTATCATAGCGAGGCTAGCTTATGAAAATAATTTAAATATAATCACTCCCCCGAGCGGGGATCGAACCCACAACCGATCGCGTTACAGTCAGACGCTGTCCTCAATTATTATATTATCCTCAATTATTATTATTCATAAAGAGTTTATTATATTAAGTGTACTTTATATATTATAATTTTCAATACTATAATAGCAAGCTAGAGTTATTTCGTGCTCAGGTGCGCCAGCAGATGAGATTGCCTTGAAATATTGCGTTTAGAACATTGTACGGGGTTGGTTGGCAGATAACCCTTATACACACAAAATTATTTATGTAGCGAACATTTTACTTTGTTCTTTAGCTTTTTTTATGTAAGATTTATCATGGTTAATAAAATTATTTTGAACGGATTAATCGCGTATATTTTGGTATTCGCAAATATATTTTTGAAAACACGGCGTTTTAAACACTTTATAGTACTTCGTAGTCAAAGATAGACTGCCACTTACATTGTTATCACGGAATATTAACATATGTACATAAATCACGAAAGTCGAAAAATAATACTATATTTATATATGATTTCAAATTAGGCCGACCGGTAATTGAGGCTGGTCGTGGTGCAGTGTGACAGCGTCTGACTGTAAACGCGATCGGTTGTGGGTTCGATCTCCACTCGTGGGAGTAATTATATTTAAATTATTTTCACTTCCTCGCTTTTGTAAAGACAAGACAGACAGTGTGGCATTCAGTTCCACCACTCAACAAGCAATGTCTCGAATTCAGTGGAAAGCGAAGTACGTAGTGTCTTGACACTACGTACTTTCTGTCTACCCTGCTATGCGGAATAAAAGCGTGAAGCTAAAAAAAAACAATTTAATTGCAGTACTAATTACTATTAAAAGATTCTAAAATAAAAAAAAAAGTTACTCGCATATCTAATACTTGCATGTTAAGAAAAATTTAATTACGTTTCAAATGTAGAGCTTCTCTTTAATTTGTTGACATAATCTATTTTTTTTTATTAGTGAATAAATGACGAAAACACGTAAATAATATTGTAGCGAAGTACGGAGTGTCTTGACACTAGGTACATTCTGTCTATCCTGCTATGCGGGATGAAAAATAATATTGTAATTATACTTTTTTTCTAATATTTATATGTTTGTGAATAGCACTTTTTAAACTATATTTGTTTTTACTTCACGCTTCTATCTCGCATAGCAGGGTAAACAGGAAGTACCTAGTGTCAAGACACTATCTAGACACTTTGGATAATGCTTTCCGCCAAACTCGAGACGTTGCATGTTGAGTGCCGGAACTAAATGCCGTGCTTTTTCTTGTGAGAGCGAGGAAATAAGAATAATTTAAATATAATCACTCCCTCGAGTGGGAATCGAACCCACGTATCGTATAAAATAATAAACTCCCATTAATACATACTAAATAAGAACCAAAAAATGCTGATTTAAGTTTGCAGACCTTTCAATATTTCATCAAATCAATACCGAGAATTGAGACCGATATTTGGGAAAACAGGAAAAATCCTAAATATAACTTCCGGGCTTTTATATAAAATATTGTTACTTACGTAAGTAGTTGTAGCCACGTGTACTTGTACTTTAATATTTTTTTGGAGTTTTATTCATACATTTACACAAGAAAAATATTATGAACGTAATAAGCATTAATATCTTGGTTTTGAGCGGAAATCAATCAACGGAGTGTCTTGACACTAGGCAGTCTTTGATTACTCTGATATACGAGAGCAATTGCAATGTTTTTTTAATTTCTCATGTTTTGCCTAGAGAGGAGTATTCAGAAAAGACGGAACACCCACGATTCCTGCGTACCTCTTTCGCCTCATCCACAGTCATCAACCTCTTCATACATGCCGTTCAGGGCGTCCTCGTGCTTTTCACGTGACCTTCAGACAGTTCCAGTATCATTCATACTATTTTTTCTAAGGTCAAATGAGGTCTCCCGATCACTTGTACCCTCATCTTTGCGTTATAAATCTTCCTCCTTCTTCTCACCATTCCTTCAACATTCACCTCTCGACGTGCCCAAACCCATCTGCACCAAGCACGTTCTTCTTCTTTCTCACTAGCAACTTTCTCATAACATTCAGCTAAACTGATTCCGCAAATCCGGCGAAGACAGCGCATTTCTACAGAATTCATCTTTCTTTCGTTCTTTTGATACACCCACGTTTCACTGCTGGATCTGGGTCAGCATTGCATTATGAACGGCAATATGCGCAGCTAGGCTAACGTTTTGCCGTCTCATTGATGTAGCCAGAGCAACGTTAACTCAGTTACCAGCAGCTATACGCCTTTCCAGATCTATTTCGTATCTTCAATCTATACTAAACAAACTTCTTGGATCACCTCAGTAACTTGTTCTAAAAACTTTCTATCTACACTTCATTTGCATTCTTTTCTTTCTTAATCTCTTTCAAATACTAAAAGACATTTATAATTTAGTACATAGTCCATTTTTAGCCCATATCTAAGACTTATTGTTAGGGCTGAATCTTATTCAACCCATAAAAATGAACATATATGGGGTTAATTCAAATTTGTATAGAGGTTAATAGAATTCACAAATAGTGTGTGTATAATCAGAAATGTAGTCATTATGGCGTACAACTAGTACCAATGTGCGTATTTCTATAATATTATATTTCTGTAATCATAATAATTATTAATTTCTCATGGTTGAAGCCGATCATGGCACAGTGAGATGTCTGACTATAAACGCGATGGGCTGTAGGTTCGATTTCCAATCGGGGGAATCATTATATTGTGTTTCTCAATAGGGATGGTAGGATTTTGATAGCTCACAGCCGCCTTCTTGGTTGTTTAACATTTGATATTTTTGTTGTTTTGTGTTTAGTAATATTTGCCATTTAATTATAAACAAGTTCACGTAAGAAAACATTTTAGAAAAAAACGTATAAAATTTCAATTCAAACCCGCGCCTCTTGGATACCGTCCAAGCGCTCTGACCGCTAAGCCATGCGTTCTACTACCAGCTGCGTCGAAATTCTTATACGTTTTGTTACAACTTATTTATGTGAAACATGAATAAGTTGTAACAATTCGTATGTGAAGCCAGCAGACCATCGATGATGTTGTGAATTCGCTGATTGGGCGCTTGAAATGATGGAAAAGGACACTGAATTTCATAGGAAAATCATCTTTTCAGATGAGGCTCACTTTTGGCTCAATGGTTATGTGAACAAACAGAATTGTCGTTACTGGAGTGAGTCAAATCCAAGAGTGGTTCATGAAACACCATTACATCCTGAAAAATTGACTGTTTGGTGCGGATTATGGTACGGTGGAATCATTGTCCCGTACTTTTTAATAAACAACGAAAAATTAAAAAAAAATATTTTAAAAATCTATAAATGTTCTGGTATGCCAATACTGGTATATTTCCAAATTATAGTATACAAACATAGTAAATATTTGTAGAAAAATGCAATATTTCGTATACAATTTGATCAGTCCCAACATAATGAAAACTTGGAGCTTGACAATCACACTAATGTCGATCGGATGGGTCGATGCGGTCTCCATTAGTGTCTAGGGCTGGTACCAACAACTAAATTTTATATCTACAGATGATTATTTAGGCAAATTATTCCTAAGAAACACATAAAAGAAATTAATAATAAAAAAATATTTTAAACAAATAACAAAGTATAATATATTTATGTTTATTTAATTGCCTCGTTCTGGTATGACAAAGTGCGACGTTAAGAATCATTTATATACTGCAATTAGAATCATTTTATATACTGCAATTTCAATTTAAGTTTCCATTTTCTAATTTGTCTAGAAATTTGAGGAAATCCCCATTAGACTATTTCTAAATTTTCCAAAGACATCTACATGCAAAATTTCCGCCACCTACGTTAAGTAGTCTAGTCTTTCAATCAGAGTAATATATAACTATATCTAATAATACCACTAGATGATATATACCCGAAATTTCTTGATGTTTCCATATATTATATATTACTTTCAATTGGAATTGCCTAGATCACAAAGAAGCACTTTGAAAGCACCAGGTGGAAAAAAAAACAAATAATTATTTATATATTATATAGAAAAACATAATTGTATAAAATTTGCCAGCCCTAATCAGATAAACTCTGATGAACTTTGGCACTTTCGTTTTAGGAAAGGGCAAGGTGTTGTCAGTCGCTTGTCTCGGCGTACTTCGTTACTATGCAATATGGGTATTATTTGAATATAGAATATATTTTTTTTGCTTCCCAATTATTCTCAGAGTAATAAGACATCCTGAAATCTATTCACTGCGGAACTCAACACCGTGCATTCTTATCAGACCGAGAATAATTATTAATTTATATGCAATTATCTGAGTGGGAATAGGACCCCACAAACAATCGTTTTACAGGTACCCAATACGCCATGCTATCCATAGACCCTGCAAAGTGGCATAAAGCGTAAAGTCAAGAAGAAAGATAATATAAAAATAGATCATATAATCGTCTAGTAGTCTACAATTTTCCACTATGTTCAAAGCTTTTAATCCTTTTTTAAAATATATTCTAATCCTAAGTGTGGAATAAATATTATTTCATGTGAAAAAACTAATAAATTGATCTGAATTCTCTGTAAATGAATGAGTGTTATGTATATTTTCCATTGTAAAGCTTCGAATTATTGAATTTTTCATAAACAACTATCGCTAGACGTGTATTCGTTGTGAGACTGGTTTGAATTTAGATTTTATTCCATTCTTCATAAAAGACACTTTGATCCAGAAGTCAGGTGGCTAGCTATCCATGTCGTTCTGAGTTCAAAGCAAGTTTAAAGTATTTTTTATCTTAATATTATAAGATTTTAAATATACACGAAGTAAACGCTTTTCCCTCTGAAATTCTATTATTTGGAATTTAAAAAACTGATTATTTCTGTAAGCTACTTCATATTTTTTTTAAATGAAAATATTTTAAGGGGATTAATCACGTATATTTTAGTATTCAAAAATATATTATTTGGAAATCTGAAATGAGACCGGTCGTAGCGCAGTGGGACAGCGTCTGACTGTAAACGCGGTCGGTTGTGGGTTCGATCCCCACTCAGGGGAGTGATTATATTTAAATTATTTTCACTACCTCGCTTTAGTAAAAGACAAAGTGCGGCGTTGAGTTCCACCATTCAACACGCAATGTCTCGAATCCGATGAAAAGCGAAGAATGGAGTGTGAATGGCACTACCTGCTATGCGGGATAAAAACGTGAAGCTAAAAATTGACATTCGTTTGTTAGTTGATACAAAAATTAATCATCTGCCATCTATTTCTTAAATACCTAGCGCACTACTCTAGATTTTTGTGGCATGAGCTCACTGTATCTTGCTGTCTATTGTGGTGGATTTGGTTGACTTTAAAATGGGTTGCAGATCGTAGAAAGTTAGAAACTTAACGCTTAGCACTTCTTGCGGTACAGTAACGTTAGCAAAGAGCTGATATAGAGTGCCATATCACTCCTTCCAATAATCTCACTTTGTCATGAAATGAAAGAAACGTAAAGATGTAGTAAATATGATTTAGAAAAACAGTGTTAATGGGTTTGACACATACTGGGAGAATGTTTGTATTTAAATTATTTTAATTTTTCCCCTTCGGTAAAATAAGCACGTCGTTGAGTTCCACCACCTAACACGCGATGTCTCGAATGCGGGAAAGCGTCAAACAAAGTGTCTTAACAGTAAGTTCTCTGTGACTATCTTGCTAAGCGGGATTTACCCTTTTCCGTGTAATCTAAACACTTTACAATTACATCTCAAGGCGGATGTAAACTTGCAAGTATTCAGTTATCTAATAACTTCCCCACACATAATGATCAATATAATTTTACATTAAAAATAATTATTTTAAATAAAAGGTCATGTCACAACCGTACGTCATATCCACTCTGTTCCCATCAATCTACGTCGCGTACAGCTCGGTGACGACACTACTGTAGTAAACGCTGACATATCTAAAGGCTTCCTTACTGTGTGATTTGGTGTGATTAATAGTGATTATTTATACGTATTTAACGATAACATTGGTTTATTTTAAATTTAAATTGTATGTTTACATTGATTTCGTAACTGTTATTATTTATGGAAAAGGGAACACTAAAATCTAATTTTTTTAAATAAATTTCAAAATACCTATTTGAAAACTGGTATTGAAGGAATCTTCTACAATATTAGAATTTATATACATAAATAAATATAATTGGATTGTTTATGTGTAATATTAAAATAACGGATTTTATGTATACTCTATAGCATATATAAATTTTTTTTTTAATATTTTTGTCTGTCTGCCTGTTTGTTCCGGCGTATCTCTAGAATGGCTAGATCAATTTTGATGCAATTTTTTTTTTCATCATTGTAGTCATATTTTTCGTTCAATTAATCTAAATAAAAGTCAGAATAGAATATATCTAGTCATATGTACTCACCGTCCACGGACGGAGTCTTCGTCTTGTGCGGCGTCGGGCTGCAGGTGCATGCCACTCTGCGCCCATGTCACTGTTAGCCAGTCTGTAACAAAGTTATAATAATGTATACTTTTTTTAGCTTCACTCTTTATCCCTTACGGGGTAGTCCCTGCATACCTCTTTCGCCTCGTCCACAGAGATTATCCTCTCCATACATGCCCTTCAGGGGGTTCTCATTCTTTTTACCTAAACTTCCTCCATTGTTTTTGATACAGTTTGTGAAGGTCAACCGAGGTCTCCCCCGACATCCCGTACCACTCTCCTTGGATTCATAAATCTCTCTTATTTTCTTTCATCAATCATTCTCTCAACGTGCCCAAACCACCTAAGCACGTTCTTCTTCATTCATACTACGACGAAAAGATCTTATCTCTACTGCATTCATCTTTCTTTCATTCTTCTTTTGACACACCCACGTATCGCTGCCGTATAACAACGTCGGTATCAGTACTGCAGCAAGAGCACCGTTAATCCTGTTTCCGGCAACAATACGCCTTACCATATCTATTTCGTATCTTCCATCTCTACTAAACATAGTTCCCAGATATACCACCACATTCACTTGTTCTAATATCTTTCTATCTACGCTAATCTTACATTCAGTTCTTTCTTCATAATAACAATCCATAGCCTGATTTGTCTTACCATAGTGGAAAAAATCATTTAAATATTATCATTATGAAGTTGTTAAAGAAAAAATAAAGTGTTTCGATTTAAAAAAAATCAATTTAAGAAAATCGAATTTACTCCTATCATGCCTCAAACGCACTGCACTATAAGTACTAGCGATAGTGACTGGAGCTAGTTCTGTTCACTTTAAATTATACTTCAAAGATTAAGCTTACATTGTATCGAGTGGACGTAAGCTTGTGAGCTTTTATGGTTGGTAACAAGATTGTTACTATATATATATATATATATATATATATATATATATATATATATATATGTACTATGACTTAAATGTATTACGAGAGACACAGGTTCGAGTCCTGCTTAACACATTTTTTGATTCACTTTTTAAAAATACTATCTTTGTAAAATATATTTGAGAATATTTTACTTAGAAAGTAGATATTCTACAATTTTGACTCTACGATCATTTTTGGTATCTCATTGGGGGTTTGAAGCTGACGAAAATATACTAACATATAGATTCATAACTATAATGAAGTATAATGAATAACTATAATGAATATAAAAAATTTCATAACTATAATGAAGGTATGTTTATGTACGCCATACAACAAAACTGTTTTTGTTACTGTACACGCAATGCGAAATTTAAATGTATTATTATATTATTTTGGTTAAAAATTTGAAACGGAGAACAGAATTTCATGACACTATCTAAGTGTCAAGCACAATATAGTATTGTGCTATATTTTAATGATTTTTTTTGTTCGTAAAACTAAGTTATCTTTTTATTATATCTACATATTAAGACTCTAGTTAAAGTTAAGCTAGGAAAAAAAAAATTATTTTCACCAGAAAAATATTTAAAAAATTTCATATAAACGAAGCATAAAAACAAGTTATTTATCGTTCTCGCAGGGATCGTGTATTTGAGCCGAGACGAGCCGGATTACCGCGTCACCATGGCAACGTAGACAATAGCCTTAGATAAATATGATTTTCTTGAAGACTCACGGCAAGTGAATATTACTTTACAGTATTTTATTAATTAAATTGATTGTATTAAAAAAAATTCTGATAAGATAATACGCGGCGTTGAGTTCGCCACTTAACACACAATGATGTTCAAGTGGAAAGTTTTCGGAGAGTTTTTTTTCTATGGAAAAAAAAGGCAAACGAGCGTGCAGGTCACCTGATGGTAAGTGAAGTGAGTGAACACCAGTGGAGACGTAGATACGTTGCCAGCCTTTGACATAGGAATAAGCGCACTTGTTGAAGGTACCCATATCGTATCGAATTGGAAAAACTGCCATAAGTAAATCATTCCTCAATTGTGTGGCACCTGGAAGGAAGTTCCGGCCAAACCGCAAAGTAACATAGCGCCACGTATTCAGGTGGAATGGATGAAATTTAAATTTATTACGTACTGTGTGGTTGGCAAATTCAGCGGCAGGAACCAGGTCAAAGACAATAGGTTGTCTTTGACGACTCTGCCGTACGGAACAAAACTTAAAGCTTTTTAAAAAAACCTATAAACATTTTAAACCCAGCGGAAATCGAACCCGCCCCGTCGGAAAGCGTCCAAGCGCTCTGACCGCTAAGCCATACGTTCTTGAACGCTTCGTATCCTACTGCGTTCAAAATTTTTATACATATTTTTAAAAATATTTTCTAGTCCTAAGTATGGAATAACACTTTAAAAGTGGTAAAAGCTTAAAGTTGCTGTCTTAGTGAGATACTGATTTAATGTAATCAGAGAAACGATTACTGTCTTACTCTCTTTTATACTATTCTTGAAATGCGTTCTTGAAATAACATATAAAATTTTATAGAACACCCTTCCTACAAAAATAATCTCTTAAAAATAGCTTTGTGTCATTCTATACATTATCTTGTTTCTTACTTTTAAGATATAAGAAATTTAAAATAGGCTGCAACTGAAAATATGATTATTCCAGTCTCTTGAAATATATAAATGACGTGTTAAATAACATATAATAAATAAAATATACCAACTTATAAATATCGCGCAGTGTCACAGTGGATCTGATACTGTAAATGTGTGTAAAATTTATATATATATATATATATATATATATATATATATATATATACTCTTTTATTTATCCTTAATAAAAAAAACAATCAACTAATATTTGTAATAAATCAAAATAATTGGAATGATATTTTTATGAACACAATATCTAACCAAAATAAAGCTCTAATAAATTTGAAATACCTCATTATTCACTGAAACCATTGAGGGTTGGTTTGGGTCTCCGTCTGTGTATTTAATCATGTAATCTTCAATAAGCTTCCATAAAAACATGTATAAAAGTCCGAACAATAAGTCTTACAATTCAGTAACAATGTTCGGACGGCTCTTAGCTTCAAGCTTGGAGCTTCGAGCTTCAGCAGTTTTAAGCAACCAATCGATGACTGTCGTAAACTCTCTCTCTCTATCTATCTATCTATCTATCGATATATATATATATATATATATATATATATATATATATATATATATATATATATATTCATAGTCTTAGCGCAGTGGAACATTGTCTGACTGTAAACGCGAACGATGGAGTTAATTCTCAATCGTATTTTAATTATTTTTATTTCCACGCTCTGGTAATACAAAGCGAGGCGTTGAGTTCTGCCGCTGAACACGCAATGTCTCAAAATTGACAGAAAGCGGAGTGCAGAGTGTCTTGACACTAAGTACTTCTTGTGTACCCTATTACATGGAATTGAGAGGAGGGATATCTAATTATTTATTTTATCAATTAATAGTGTATTAGGTTATTTAATTCTGTATATTTTCTTAAGGCCGTCGTAGCGCAGTGGAATAATAGTTTGACTATTAACGCAAAGAGTTTCTGTTGATCAAGAACTCAAGTGTATTTAGTAATTGTGTGGTTTGAGGTTTCATAATCGCGTCTTCCATCGATCATCTCATAATATCTACTTTGAACTTTGAGTAATTAAAAAATTGAAAAAAAAAATTTTAGCATCGTCAAGATATATATATATATATATATATATATATATATATATATATATATATATATATATATATATATAGATTAAAATCGTGATTTTATTCCGCATAGCAGGGTAGACTTAAATTATCTAGGGACAAGACACTCCCTACTCCGCATTTCACCAGATTTTTCATTTCTTTTCATTACATGTTGAGTGGCAAAACTCAAATTGTCTTAACACGGCGAGGAAATGAAAATAATTTAAAAATGATCATTCCTCCGAATGGGAATCGAACCCACAACCGCTAGTGTTTACTGTGAAACGTTAACACTGCGCCTCGGCGAACAAAAACAAAAGAGTTACAAAATTAAAATATTAAATCTTTCTAAAATTATTTTCTTAAAATCCTGGCAAAACTTACTCCATACTACCAATATTTAATATAAGAAATTCAGACACTTGGGCCATTATACAAATGCTGATACTTAACTATAGTTAATTTTAAAATTATATTATATTAATTATATTATATTAATATAATATAACTATTAAAAAATAACGAAAATAAACATTAAGAAAATAGCTCAATAAACTAAAATCCAACCATTCAATATTCAACTCTCGATCTTCACTTCCAAGAGAAATAAATAAAAAGGGAAAGGGTTGTTTCCTAGTGGAGTTGTAGGTACAATATTTTTGTGTATTCAAGTCAGTCATATATGATGAAATTATGCAAAACTAACATACATACATATGTATATTTATATATGTATATATTCTATTTGAAAAGGGTCGACAGCCACCGTCGCGTTCGCAATACTGATATTAGATTTATTAATGTACTAATTCACAAACTACTTTGTTGTGAGTGAAAGTTTTTGTTGCTTTAACACGTTGGGTGAATTTTGATTATAATTCAACTGAAATCTGGCTTAACTCCGTCTGAAAGTTCTTTTATTTATTTCGAATATATTTTGATTGATGGTAAGGTGAAGGTGATGATATCATTAATGACCTTGAATGACCTTTCCAAATGTAGTGTTAATGATACTGGCGAAAGTCAGATAGTGAATGAATGAATGAAAGGTGATTCTCCGTTCTCTCTAACGACCCTCTTAGGTATAAAGCATGAAGATAAAAAAATAAAAGTTATATTTAAAGAATGAGAAGAGAATGAATTGAGAAATGCAATTCTTATGCGATATATACACCGTTCAACCGAACAGAATAAATCACGTATATTTTCCGAAACTCATAAATAATCATACATGATATAACCATAATAACAGTTATAAAAACCAAAATATGCTCGATCAATCCTATTAAAGAGGCCGGTCGTGGCGCAGTGTGAGAGCGTCTGACTGTAAACGCGATCAGTTGTTGGTTCGATCCCCACTCGGGGGAATGTTTATATTTAAAATTATTTTCACTTCCTCGCTCTGGTAAAGACAAAGAGCGGCGTTGAGTTCCACCACTCAACACGCAATATCAAGAATACGGTGGAAAGCGAAGTACCGAGTGTGTTGACACTAAGTACTTTCTGTCTACACTGCTATGCGGGATAAAAAGTTTAATTCAAGTCAAAAATCATTTTTATTAATAATTTATCCCCAAAATCATTTAGAAATATATAAATGATATTCATTATTCATATATTAAACAAAGTAATCCTAAGACCGGATACTAAAAGCTGATATTCATTATAAAACATAATTTCTAAGCTAACCGTAGTGCCCTGTGCCGTTACCCTCACGTTATCTACGACTTCCCATCCCATGCAATTGATGACTCTATTTCAGATTCAAACGTTTTGCGATACCATATTGAATGGTTGTACTGAGATATTCCCGTTCTTTATAAGTCCTGATAAAGCTGTATATTATTTTCATTCTGATATGTTTGATATTTTTATATGTAAGTGGCAAAAGGCGGCGTTGAGTTACGCAATTTAAAATACAGTTGGGTGGGAAGTGAGTGTATTTTTTTAATATTAGGTTGTGTTTATGTACCTTTCTATATTATTGTATTATTATTATTATTTTTAGCTTTACACTTTATCACGTGGACAGAACGTACCTAGTGTCAAGACACTCAGTACTTCGCTTTCCGCCGAATTCGAGACATTGCATGTTGAGTGGTGGAACTCAACGCCGCATTTTGTCTTACCAGATCGAGAAAGTGAAAATAATTTTAAATATAATCACTTCCCTGAGTGGGGATCGAACCCACAACCGATCGCGTTTACAGTCACACGTTGACTCACTACGCTGCACCATGACCGGCCTCAATTATTTCTTATTCAAAAAGCTCGAACTACATTCAATTCTAACGTTTTTCAGTTATTTTGTTGTTTTTTTTTCTTTTTTTTTTAAATTATAACTGAATGATTAAGTTAGATAAGTAACAGTTCGCATTTTTACTATGGAAGTTGATAAAGCTTCTATTGTGAAAACCGTAAAGTTATTTGTAATGCAATAAGGTTTTTGATTTTCGCGATTTTTACACATTTTAAATGAAACTATTTTAAGTGGATTGAGGCCGGTCGTGACGCAATTGGACAGCGACTGATTGTAAACGCGATCGGTTGTGGGATCGATCCCCACTCGGGGGAGTGATTATATTCAAATTATTTTCACCACTCAATACGCAATATTTCGAATTCGGTGGAAAGCGAAGTACGGAGTGTCTTGAAACTAAATACTTTCTGTCTACCCTACTATGCGGGATAAAAGAATGAAGCTAAAAAAAAAGACAAAAGAAAAACAAAATATACACAATTAATCCGATTAAAATAGTTTCATTTAAAATATTTGTAGTGTGCGCATTAATATACATACATATGATGTAAATTTTAAAGCTTTCGTTTGTTAGGAATAGGCAGGTAACGATAGTAATGACTATGGAAGGCCGCTTTAATTAGACATTCATGCGTAATCGAGCCTGTGTAATACTATTTCATCGATGGATCTATTTGTTAGCGCCTTTGGGATTACACTAAATTTTCACATTACAAATTCTTATTATTAAACAGCTATAAAAACTTATTGGGATAGTATGGTAACTGTAAACGCAGGTTGTGGGTTCGAAGCCCACAAAGGGAAATGATTTTACTAAAATATGTTCATTTCTCTGTCTTAGAGAAAGACGGGAAGACAAAGCGCGACGTTCAATTCCGCTTCTCATCATACAATATCTTGATTTAAGATAGAAAGTAGAGAATGGAGTATCTCGACACTAGGCTGTCTCTTTACTATAGGAGCTATCCACCAAATTACTTATGCAGGCACTAACGATAATAAGTAACTTATCCAAATAGAATTATGTATCATATTAAAATAACTAAAATATGTTCATTTCTCTGCCTTAGAGAAAGACGGGAAGACAAAGCGCGACGTTCAATTCCGCTTCTCATCATACAATATCTTGATTTAAGATAGAAAGTAGAGAATGGAGTGTCTCGACACTAGGCTGTCTCTTTACTATAGGAGCTATCCACCAAATTACTTATGCAGGCACTAACGATAATAAGCAACTTATCCAAATAGAATTATGTATTATATTAAAATAACTAAAATATGTTCATTTCTCTGCCTTAAAGAAAGACGGGAAGACAAAGCGCGACGTTCAATTCCGCTTCTCATCATACAATATCTTGATTTAAGATAGAAAGTAGAGAATGGAGTGTCTCGACACTAGGCTGTCTCTTTACTATAGCTGCTATCCACCAAATTACTTATGCAGGCACTAACGATAATAAGCAACTTATCCAAATAGAATTATGTATCATATTAAAATAACTAAAATATTTTCATTTCTCTGTCTTACAGAAAGACGGGAAGACAAAGCGCGACGTTCAATTCCGCTTCTCATCATACAATATCTTGATTTAAGATAGAAAGTAGAGAATGGAGTGTCTCGACACTAGGCTGTCTCTTTACTATAGGTGCTATCCACCAAATTAATTATGCAGGCACTAACGATAATAAGCAACTTATCCAAATAGAATTATGTATCATATTAAAATAACTAAAATATGTTCATTTCTCTGCCTTAGAGAAAGACGGGAAGACAAAGCGCGACGTTCAATTCCGCTTCTCATCATACAATACCTTGATTTAAGATAGAAAGTAGAGAATGGAGTGTCTCGACACTAGGCTGTCTCTTTACTATAGGTGCTATCCACCAAATTAATTATGCAGGCACTAACGATAATAAGCAACTTATCCAAATAGAATTATGTATCATATTAAAATAACTAAAATATGTTCATTTCTCTGTCTTAGAGAAAGACGGGAAGACAAAGCGCGACGTTCAATTCCGCTTCTCATCATACAATACCTTGATTTAAGATAGAAAGTAGAGAATGGAGTGTCTCGACACTAGGCTGTCTCCTTACTATAGGTGCTATCCACCAAATTAATTATGCAGGCACTAACGATAATAAGCAACTTATCCAAATAGAATTATGTATCATATTAAAATAACTAAAATATGTTCATTTCTCTGCCTTAGAGAAAGACGGGAAGACAAAGCGCGACGTTCAATTCCGCTTCTCATCATACAATACCTTGATTTAAGATAGAAAGTAGAGAATGGAGTGTCTCGACACTAGGCTGTCTCTTTACTATAGGTGCTATCCACCAAATTAATTATGCAGGCACTAACGATAATAAGCAACTTATCCAAATAGAATTATGTATCATATTAAAATAACTAAAATATGTTCATTTCTCTGCCTTAGAGAAAGACGGGAAGACAAAGCGCGACGTTCAATTCCGCTTCTCATCATACAATACCTTGATTTAAGATAGAAAGTAGAGAATGGAGTGTCTCGACACTAGGCTGTCTCTTTACTATAGGTGCTATCCACCAAATTAATTATGCAGGCACTAACGATAATAAGCAACTTATCCAAATAGAATTATGTATCATATTAAAATAACTAAAATATGTTCATTTCTCTGCCTTAGAGAAAGACGGGAAGACAAAGCGCGACGTTCAATTCCGCTTCTCATCATACAATACCTTGATTTAAGATAGAAAGTAGAGAATGGAGTGTCTCGACACTAGGCTGTCTCTTTACTATAGGTGCTATCCACCAAATTAATTATGCAGGCACTAACGATAATAAGCAACTTATCCAAATAGAATTATGTATCATATTAAAATAACTAAAATATGTTCATTTCTCTGCCTTACAGAAAGACGGGAAGACAAAGCGCGACGTTCAATTCCGCTTCTCATCATACAATACCTTGATTTAAGATAGAAAGTAGAGAATGGAGTGTCTCGACACTAGGCTGTCTCTTTACTATAGGTGCTATCCACCAAATTAATTATGCAGGCACTAACGATAATAAGCAACTTATCCAAATAGAATTATGTATCATATTAAAATAACTAAAATATGTTCATTTCTCTGCCTTAGAGAAAGACGGGAAGACAAAGCGCGACGTTCAATTCCGCTTCTCATCATACAATACCTTGATTTAAGATAGAAAGTAGAGAATGGAGTGTCTCGACACTAGGCTGTCTCTTTACTATAGGTGCTATCCACCAAATTAATTATGCAGGCACTAACGATAATAAGCAACTTATCCAAATAGAATTATGTATTATATTATATACTGTTATATAAATTATGGGTACGTATATACGTATTTAGATACACTCTAAAACACGTTTGATATTGTAATCTCATGATCTCAGCTGCCGCCTTCTCCATCTGTTGGACGTTGGCCAAATTACTATACTTCTATTGAGAAGACTTGCGGTATGATAAAAGATCTATAATACATGTTAGCTATGGATTTTAAAATTGGGACTCTAGTAAGGCCATTGTGACCCAGTGAGACCATCTTATTAGGAAGTATCTAGTGTCTCGATACTACGTACTTTAAGATATTGCGTTTTGAATGGCGGAACTCAACACCGCGTTTTGTCTTGCCAGAGATATGATAAAGGTGATAATTGTGAGTTCATTTTCCAATCAGGGAAATAATTACTAGATAGGACTTAGGCACCGTGCCTCTATATTTAAAATATTCACATTTATCTACATTGATTCTGCGCTGCGTTCAACTCCATCACCATACACGCAATGTGCTGAATTCAAGGCAACCGTAACGTAACTTAAAACTTAACTCCATATTATATATGCCCAGACCGACAATGTAAATATACTAAATATAACTATTTACCTCAGAATCCTAAAAGTAAATGCATTTATCCTATTTTTTTCCCCATTATACCACCATGGTTTCTATCAAGACCTCTGTTGCCTCTCAACATATATACACAAAAATATACATTATATTTAAAAACATATAGTTATCGCTGAGTTAAACAACGAAAACTCCGTTAAATTAACTATAAAATTATATTATTCTAATTGATATTGTTAATTATTTAAAACCAATATTAATGTGAGGACATTATGGACAATAGCAAAAGCTTACTTTGCATAACGTTTTTGGTGATAATTGAGTTTGATTTCATACAACGTTTACAGCTTAAATGTTATGTATAGAGTGGTGGAACTTAACACCGCACTTTGTTACGTTCCAGTACCGTATACAAAGTTTCTATGTGAAAAACGCCAAGTCAAAAACGCCCAGTGGCTACAAGTTTGAAATCATAATTTCCTCATATTCTATCAAAGAAACGCTAAAGAAATTTATTGAATAATTTAAAAATCAACAAAAGTTTTCATACTATTTATTATAACTCAAAACTCTGCTATTAAATCGGCAGCAGAACTGCACCATGGCACGCCTCAACAAGATGAGACCAGCCTGACGATGTTATGTGGCATATTAATATACAAATACTCATAAAACTGTTAGGAGTTTTCGCCATTTTCCGTTTTGAATGGCGTACCAAACGTAATATAGTCATAGATAACGACACGATCAATGGGTATTTCTTGCGTGTTGGTTAAGAAAACTATCTGGCACATTGTATATCATACAAGTAGATCGAATTAATATATATAGTATATTATAATTCTAAGAAATAATAAAAATAAAAATTTTAAATGAAACTATTTTAAACGGATTAATCGTGTATAAACAGGTATGACCATGGACTACTATAAAGTGTACAAAACGTCAGGTTTCCACAAATGTATTTTTAAATACCAAAATATACGCGATTAATCCATTTGAAATAGTTTCATTTAAATTATTCGAACCCACGCTTTTTGGATACCGTCCAAGCGCTCCGACCGCTAAGCCATGCTTTCAAAAGAGACGCGGGTTCAAATCCCGCTACGTTCAAATTTTTATATGTTTTTTCAAATTTTCTAATCCTAAATGTGGAATATCACTTTAAAAATAGTAAATATAATAAGTAATACTTACATTAATTTTGTTTTGGAGACTACAAAAGAAATTTCTCAGTATCCATAGAGTTAAATAAATAAGATCTCGAATAAATGTCCAGGAGTTGCATTCCAAGTGATATTTATTTAAAACAAATTTAATAGAATATTATCACCTTCGAAATAGGTGCTAAGAATAAACGTATAATGGATCTAGAATTAATAAGATCTTTGATTCTCAATATTACTAAACATTATAACTGAAACTATTTTAAACGGATTAATCGCGTATATTTTGGTATTTGAAAATATATTTCTGGAACCAGACGTTTCGAACACTTTACAGTAGCGCATGATCACAGGTATTACATCCGCTTAAAATAGTTTCATTTAAAAAGATCTAGAATTCTAGACAGACCGAAATTACTTTATATAATTACAATTTTTATTTTACATTAAAATGTAATATTTTATAAATTTCATGACAGTAGCAATACAAAATATATATAATAAATATCATAAAAAATGAGCTTCCAAGATTTGTACGGACTACGCTTATCTGTTTTACGATCGTCGTTTGAAAATTTAAACTCAATTTTCTCTGAAAATTCTCTACAAATTGAATTTCATTTGAGTGAATTCTAACGGTTTACGTATCTAGGTTTTACGTATGGCAAGTGATTAATATTTTATACCAAGATTTATATACATGAGGGAATGAGAAACTATAAGCTGTAAGGGATATGATTCCTTTTAAATTCGTTTTTAAGTCGGCTAGTCGTGGCACAGTGGGACAGCGTCTGACTGTAACGCGGTCGGTTGTTGGTTCTATCCCCACTCGAGGGAGTGATTTTATTTACATTATTTTCACTTCCTCGCTCTTTTAAAGACAAAGTGCGGCGTTGAGTTCCACCACTCAACATGCAATGTCTCGAATTCCGTGGAAAGTGAATTACGGAGTGTCTTGACACTAGGTATTTTCTGTCTACACTGATATAAGGGGTAAAAGCTTGAAGTTAAAAAAAAGTAAAAAACAGACACTCATGGTATTGCGTGTTATACGGCGGAAAGTTAGTTATAATGTCTACCTGTGACCACGGACTACTATAAAGTGTTCGAAACGTCAGGTGTCCAAAAATGTATTTTCGAATACCAAAATATACGCGATTAATCCGGTTAAAATAGTTTCGTTTAAAATGTATGAAAATCGCGAAAATCAAAGATCTTATTGTAAATAAAAATAATTTAAATATAATCATTTCCCCAATAGGGCACCGAATCCATAACAAATAGTGTTTACAGTTTACCATCAACTTCGCCATAATAACCTCTGAATAGAAACCGATAAATATATAATGAAGTCGAACTATCGTTTCACGCTTTTATCCCGCGTAGCAGGATAGACAGAAAGTACCTAGTGTTAAGAAACTCCGTACTTCGCTTTCCGCTGAATTCGAGACATAGCGTGATGAATGGCGGAACTCAACGCCGCACTTTGTCTTACTAGAATGGGATCAATGAAAATCATTTAAATATACTCATTTCCTCGATAGCTTGGTTGGCTTCGTATAAATAACTTGAACTATGATTTTAAACTCTCATTCCACTCCGTTCTCCATTCACTCCGTTCTCCATTCTCCGCCTAATTTCAAGGAATACAGAGTGACGTAACTCAACTCAACTGGGAACTTTAATCACTAACAATATAAAACAGATTATAAATAAAAGGAAAACATTGAAAACCTCGAGCTTTAAGCTTTGCTTTCTTGTTATTACAACATAAACACGTACATTTTGAGAAGTGAGGCGTCTTGAGAAATTATTTCTACTTTATAATATAATACGAGGCCTATCTGGTAATTTCTTTGAAGTAAAGAAAACTAAACTATATTGTTTTGTTCTTTACGTTTGTTTTCCTTTACACTGTCAACCTCTCCGATCCCTTCTGTCGAACTTGACCTACTTGCCCCAGGAATACAGCCTGAGTTTAGATTTTAGCAAAAACCTGAGTTATTCTAAATTTAGATAATATGTAGTGTAAACGCAATCGGTAGTGGGTTCAATCCCCACTCGGGGGAGTGATTATATTTAAATTATTTTCACTTCCTCGCTCTGGTAAAGACATAGAGCGGCGTTGAGTTCCACCACCCAACACGCAATGACTCGAAGTCGATGGAAAGCAAAGTACGGAGTGTCTTGACACTAGGTACTTTCTGTCTACCCTGCTTTGCGGGATAAAAGCGTGAAGCTAAAAAATAATTATTATTTCGTACTATTCCGTACAATTAAGGTAATTTTTTTTTCAGAAACTCGCTTAATTGAAACCAAAATAGAGGATAACATTGTTGATGATAAATTTGAATCAATATTCCAATAAGAAATATTTAATAATTAATAGATCTTAGCTCTAAGTAACCGACTATAATTGCATGCAAATGGAGAAAGATAACAGTAAGGAAAGGAAGACCCAGTCTGTACTGGAATAAATTTTGTATTAAAAAAAAAACGTTATATAGTATTTACTATTTTTAAAGTGTTATTCCACACTTAGGATTAGAAAACATTTTTGAAAAAACGTATAAAAATTTGAACGCAGCGGGATTCGAACCCGCGCCTCTTGGATACCGTCCAAGTACTTGGAACGCATCGGGATTCGAACCCGCGCCCCTTGGATACCGTCCAAATACTTGGACGGTATCCAAGAGGCGTGAGTTCGAATCCCGCTGCGTTCAAATTTTTATACGTATTTTCAAAAATGTTTTCTAACGTTATATAGTAAAGTAATAAAAAATAAATCGTGTTTATATAAAATATTTTAAACTGCAAATATACGCTAAGTATAAATAGTATAAATATAGGTAGTTAGAGAAAGTCAAGGTTTTTGTCTTAGGTTAAAACAAGTGTGTGGCTTTTCCGCTTAAATCCGAAACACTGCACGTTGATTTTCGTAACACAACGCTGTGCTCTGTCTGAACAGAGCGGTTAAAAAAAACAACATCGAACTTTCAACCAATCATGATTCCAGTAAATCGCTATACCAATGGACGATGAAAACAAACAAAAATTTGGTCCGAACCCTTAAATTTTTAACGTTTTATGTTTTAGTCATACATACGTATATGAAAATAACAGTACTAATGTAACTTTAATTTACTATGAAATTTTATAACCCATATCCGCTCTCTAGCTTGAAACTATAACAATTTTGAATCCTCTGTCGAATGAATATTTTTGTATTTTTTGGTATGAATCTTGTTAAAACAGAACGGTCAACTTCGAGTCATGTTAAACTTTTATTAAGATCGTTTTATAGAAATTTAGAGAGGAAAAATAACATCCGTATATATATATATATATATATATATATATATATATATAAATATAAATATAAATTTTACAAATTTTCGCAAAGGCCGGTCGTGGCGCAGTAGGACAACGTCTATCTATTTAAATTATTTTCACTTCCTGCGGCGTTGAGTTCCACCCACCACTCAATACACAATGCCTCGCATTCGGTAGAAAGCGAAGTACGGAGTGTTTTGACACTAGGTACTTTTTGTCTACCCTGCTATACAGGTTAAAGAGTTCAGCTGTAAAAACATCCATTTAATATTTGAGACTATTGTGTCGCAGCGGGAATTTACCTGACTGTTAACAGTAGTCGTCAAATCAATTCCCAGTTGGGGAATGCTTATATTTAAATTCTTTTAATTTTATAATGCGGCGTTGAGTTCCGCCACTCACCGGGCAAAGATCCACCCGTTGTCAGTGACAACTTAGTGTCAAGACACTCCATTAACGGTTTTCGTAACAAAATTGGGATATTGCGTGGTGCGTGGCGAACTCAACGCCGCGTATTGTCTTACCGGAGAGTCGAAATAAAGATAAATTTAATGCCTTATCTAATTATTTTTTTTATACCAGCTGTAATAAGATATAGAAATATGATGGCAAAATAAAAACGTCAGAGCGCTCTTATACCCCCTACTCGACTGTGGGCACGCGTCCAAAAAAATTTTCATACAAAACTGAATCCTTAAAAACCTTGCGAATAATATCTGAAGCAATGGATCTCACTATATATTTAAGCGTTTATGAGGAACTAAGCATAATGTCAAAACACTGCGTTCTTCCATTTTTGACCATTTGGTATGAATGTGTAACTAAACGCCGGAATCAATTAAGTTAAATCCAATAAATCCATATAATCATTATATTCCTTTTTACAAAAATGAAAGAGAGCAAGAAAAAGACAAGGATAATGCTAATATTTTTTAATTTAATAAAATAGCTATTGCATAATGCTAATATTTTTTAATTTAATAAAATAATGCAAAAAATATATTAAATTAATGAAATATATTTGGCGTTTTACATAACGTGTCATACACGTTGCTAAGCAACGCGTCAAGTGATTGTAATTTATTATTATTTTATATAAATAAATATCAAAGTATATTGTAAGTTGCAATAAAAATCTTCCTTGTGTACTTCCCACCGGAAATCATCGAGAAATAGCGTAGTAATGAGTGGCTGATTTTCAGAGTTCTTTACTCGAAGGATAAAACGGCCCTATTACTGAGACTTAGCTGTCCGTCATTAAGTGTGATGGTTAGATTATGACAAATTGGGACAGCATATCCCAGTCAACGCGATTGGTTGTGGGTTCAATTCCCACTTGGAAGAATAATATTTATATTATTTTAATTACTCCGATCTGGTACATCAAAGTGCGGTGTTGGGTTCCGCCAAGTGACACACAATGACTGGGAATCATGTAGAAACCAGTCAATTAAGTGTCTTGACACTAGTTTCTTTCTGACTACCCTGGTATTCGAAGTCTGAAGATATTTTTTACATAAAAAAATCGCAGTGCACTCAGATCTGGTAACAAAGTTGTAATACTTGTAGAGTCCCAAAAAAGAATTCTACTTTCAAATTTTATTTATCACTTACTGCTTGACTTCTTGAAGTCGAGTGGTAGTGAATATATTACGAACAAAGTTGAAGCGCTGCTCTAACTTAAAATTATTTCTAAAATAAAAGCTAAGCATGTAGCTTTATTCCATGTATTAAATAGCAAAGCCTAAAGTTTTTATATAAAAATAAATTTTTTTTTTGGCACTGGATCTGAACCTCCACCAATCGTATTAACAATGAATCGTTCTTCCACTACCCCATGACGGTATATAGCTATACTGCAAATATCTGTTATCATTATAACAAATGCGAAGAGAACTTAGTAATATATATATATATATATATATATATATATATATATATATATATATATCTACCCTTTTTAACACATAACTCTTCTTTACTTCTAATCGTCAGATTTACTTAAATATTTTTAAACGTAGCCAGATTAAATGCCAGTACAATATTTTCATAGCAAAATCCTAATGCGAGGGTTCCTAAGATACCGATAAAATACTTAAAGCGTAACAGTTTTTTTTTTCGCTTTAATCCCGCGTAACAGGGTTGACAGAAAGTATCTATTGTCAAGTACATACTACGCTTTCCACTGAATTCAAGACATTGGGTGTTGAGTGGTCGAGCTCTACGCTGCACTTTGTCTTAGAGCGAGGAAGTGGAAATAATCTTATACATAATCACTTCCCCGAGTGAGAATCGAACCCAGAACCGATTGCGTTTATAGTTTTTAGTACAGTTTTTATAGTGTTATTTATTAAAACATTACAGAAAGAAAAATCTGTTAGCACGTTAAATAATTTTATATACACAAAAAATAAAAATGGCATATTTCCCAAATCATACAGTAATGTGTGTGAGACGATCCCAGAAAGTAATCTCTATACTTGCGTTGGGATGACTATTTAACGTACTAACAGATTTTAGATTTTAACAATTATTTCTTTTATTTTAACGGAAGCTGTTAACTTAAAGTACGAATCGAATCAATCAATTTATATAAAAAGCATCTTCACGCTATATCTCGCATAAAAGATAGTCAGTGACAACCTTGTTTCAAGACACTGCGTTAACTGCCTTTTGACCGAAATCGAGACATTGCGTGTTGAGAGGCGAATTCAACTCCGCGCTTTGTCTTAGTAGAGCGGGGGAATGAAGACAAATTTTAAATATAATAGTCCGTCCATCTAGCTACGTGACAGATAACAAAAGAAGACTGTGGGCAAGACAAAACAAACATGTAGAGACAACAGCGTTAAACGCCGATTTATCTTTAATCACACAGGATAAAGCGTCTTTAATACCTTGTTCAATAATGACCAATAGCGAAACCACGAACTGAATATGAACCTTATCACTGGACGAATAAAGAATGTAGTGTATTCTGAATTATTTTCTCCATTTAATATTTGGAATGAGATTATCAATAAACCAATAAAACAGAATAGATACAGATCCATTTATAAATAAGTACATATTTAAAAAAGGTAAAAGAATTTGGTAGAGTGCCTTAAAATATATGAGATGTTTAATTATATATTGTAAAACATTATATTTAAGACAGTTACGTTCAGCTCATTAATTGTACTGATTATTCACTTTGAACGTACTTTTTTCGCCTCTAGGCCACTTTTTAAGGAAAAACATGTTTGAGACAAGGGTTTTATTTTTTCACGTGTATTTGGATTGAGATTGTGAGTAGCAAAACATTGAGTTTTGTATAGCTCTACCCTCAATAAGTCTCTATGTTCTAGTTAACATTTAATATAACCCGCTTAAAGTGAAAACTGCTTGGCGTTTTCAGCTAACGATCTACTTCATCCACAATGTTCTCGTGTCTCTAGGGAGTAATCAGTTATTAAAATTGAATTCCATACAAAAAGTGATTTAAATTCATTGGAAAATTGATATTTAGTACATTTTATTATAAAGTAAAGTAAAGTAAAATACTCTTTATTGTACTTAAAATAAAAAATATACATAATCTATCTTTGTATTTAAATAGTACAATAGGCGACCTTATCGCTAAACGAGCGATCTCTTCCAGGTAACCTTTGGGTAGAGGAGAGAATGAATGAAAAGGGGAGGGCGTACAGAGTAAATAGATATAAATATATAAATACATATGTAAACAAACAAACACATACACATATATATATATATATATATATATATACATATACATAAACATATACAATACATACACACATACATATACATACGCACACAAACATATACATAGACATGTATCTATATATACATACATTCATATATATATAAAGAGAAAAAAAAATGCAATAGATTTATATCTGTGTTAAATAAAAATCTTTTATCTTTTTTTTAACGTTATTCTATTGATTATCAAACACCAAGTATGGCAAGAGAAAATTCAGGGTGAACCTTGTATTAAGTAATCTTTGGATTACACGATTTTTACACATTTTCTAGAAGGAGTAAGTCTACCACTGACTACTGTAAAGTGTTCGAAACATTGGATTTTCATAAATATATTTTCGAATACCAAAATATACACAATTAAATAAATCTATGTAGTTTTTTTGAGGCCGGTCGTGGCGCAGTGTGACAGCGTCTGAATGTAAACGCGATCATTTGTAGGTTCGACCCCCATTCGGGGGAGTGATTATATTTATATTATTTTCACTTCTTCGCTTTGGTAAAAGACAAAATGTGACGTTGAGTTCCACCACTCAACACGCAATGTCTCTGATTCTGTGGAAAGCGAAGTACGCAGTGTCTTGACACTAGGTACTTTCTGTCTACTCTACTTGGTGGGATAAAAGCGTGAAGTTAAAGAAAATTTATTTTAATACGAGTATATCATACATATGTAATCATTATAATAGATGGAAAAAATAACAAGTTAGGTTTTATATAATATTTCTTAAATATCTATTACTATCATCTCTATGTCTACATAAAACAAATGGAAGACGCATAAACGACCGATTCTCTGTTAAAAAAAACGCGGTGTTAAGTTACACCAACTTCATCGTTTAATGAAAATATTGCATGCTGTCTTGAATTCTGCAAAAAATATGAAAATATTGTCTCTGCATAGCAGGTTTCCTTTATCTACTATGTTTTAAAAGAAACGAGAATCTATCATATATGTATATATTTTACATCAAACAAAATTGAACCCACTATGTCCCTAAAACATTTATAACATTTAAAACTTAACTTAACTTAACTAAGTAAACGTAGAGCGAGTTGCTACAACTTACAGGCTCGCCTCTAATTACTTATGTTTGCAACTTAAACATTCAGTTTGAAGTAGTCGCTTGTGAAATATAGAGAGAATGTCTCTGAGACAGTTGTTATTGACGGAATAAAATGTAAACGCGATCGGTTGTGGGTTTGATTCCCATTCGGGGAAGTGATTATATTTAAAATATTTCCACTTCCTTGTTCAGGTAAAGACAAAGTGCGGCGTTAAGTATCGCCAATCAACACGCAATGTCTCTAATTCAGTGGCAGCGAAGTACGGAGTGTCTTGACACTAGGTACTTTCTATTTACCCTACTATGCGGTATTAAAAGCGTGAAGATATAACAAAAATGTTAATATAGTGAGTTATTCTCTGCTTTACGCATTTTTCCTAAAAGCAGGGTAGTCATGAAATCTATTGTCAAAACACTCCGTTTCCGATTTCTCGACCAAATTTAAGGAGTGTTTCAAGTGAGTTGAGTCAAGTGAATCGAGTGAGTTAGTGGCGGAACTAAACAACGTTTTGTTTTACCAGATTAACGAAATAAATATAATTTAAGTAACATAATTCCAACCTTTCAAAGAAATATGGTACTTCATAGAAATAAATCCAAATTCATCGACCGGCCGTCATGACGTAGAAGGCCATCGTCTAACTGAAGTGACTATGAGATGACAGTCATCGAGATATAGAATATATTAAAAATATGTTTATTTTCCATAGAATAAAAAACTAGACATACAGTGAACTCGGACGGAAGGCGAAGAACAGTCTTGATATAAAACTTTATATATATATATATATATATATATATATATATATAACCTGTTTTATTTAGAAAAGCTCCATCAAAAAATAGTGTCAATTTTCTCCACTCTCAAATCTTTCTTTTCTTAGCTTCACGCTTATATCTCGCATAGCAGGGTAGACAGCAAGTACCTAGTGTCAAGACACTCTGTACTTCACTTCGCTTTCCGCCAAGTTCAAGACATTGCGTTTTGTGTAACGTATCTCAACGCCACGCTTTGTCTTACCAGAGTGAGGAAGCAAAAGTTAATTTAAACATAATCACTCCCCGAGTGGGAATCGAACCCACAACCGATCGTGTTTACAATCAGACGATGTCCCACTGCGCCACGACCGGCCCCAATCCTCGCGTTATATAAAAAAAATATTTACTGTCAGCTAGATATTCTCACTTACGTATGTTTAAGAACTTCAGCACGCTGAAAGTTTGAAATCAAATATTCAGCGGTTAAACTCAATGTATGAAGTAAAACTTGCCAGTAGTTCCCGACGCTCATTATTTCTCCAGCTAAATATGCAAATACAGATGCAACTTCTAAATAAATTTAAACTTATAAGTTTGTGTTCCCTATAAAGAATTAATGAGATACACGTTCTGTACTTACGAATCAAGTAACTGTACTTAATAGCGTAACCAAACGCCGCCGTTTGACCTAACACAGTTTAAATTAAATTATTTTAACATTTTCAAGAAACGTATAAAAAATTGACCGCAGCGGGATTCGAATTCACGCTTAGGATGCACTCTGACCACATTTGTCTTGCGTTTATACAAATTCCAAATGCCATCCAAAGATTATTTATAAGAAATAATCGTTTGGCAAAAAAATGCTTACATATTAAATAAGTATATACAAATATATCGTACGTTTTTTTAAAATGTTTTCTAATACCAAGTGTGGAATAACACTTTAAAATATTAAAATATTTCTTTTAACATGATGAAGTATATCAATATACGTAAAACATCTTAGAATATTAACTTATCTGATAGTATCTATGCGATAACAATTGTATTATACTTGTATTTTGTAAGCGTATTTATTTCTTAACATAGGGCTTACTCCATACATTTTCTAAACCAAAGTAAGTGTGATAAATCCATTTAAAATTGTTTCATTTGTTACATCTATATTGATAATTTAAGTGTCTCTATGAAGCCTAATTACAATTTTTTCCCTTATAGCAAAGTAGTTAAACAAAGGCTAGCGAAAGACCGAGTTAGATTGTGTGTTAAGCGGTGGAGCTCAAAATCACGTTTTTTGTTATCAGAACGTCGAACGATTTGAACCCATGACCAATCGCATTTATACTAAGACACTTAATTATAATTAATATTAAATATATAAAGTTATTTTTTTTAGCTTCACGCTTTTATCCCGGGTAGCAGTGTAGACAGAAAATACCTAGTGTGAAGACACTCCGTATTTCGCTTTCCACCGAATTCGAGACATTGCATGTTGAATAGAGGAACTCAACGCCGTATTTTGTCTTACCAAAGCAAGGAAGTGAAAATAATTTTAAATATAATCACTCCCCCTTATTGTCAGACGCGCCCAGTCCCAGTCCCACTGCGCCACGATCGGCCTCAAGTTAAATTCATATTATTTAAACAAATAAAATATCAATTTATAATATATTTTAAAATAAACATTGACATAATGGACATACACGTACATACACACACAACAATATGGGTAGTCGCTTTCATGCTTTCACCAAAAGCTATAATTTAATGAACACAACTCTATTATGAGCTACTGGTTCGCGCACAATTCGATTATTGATGGATCCGATGCTTATCGAATTGGGAAAAAGTTTCAATCCGTATAATATGTTTGTAACTTTTACCTACATATATATATATTTTTTTTTATTTTATAGAATAATGTATTAGTGCTAGTGACATCGGTAGTGATATTATTATTTTCTTTCCAGTTTCACACAAGGCAGAGGGAACAGAGTCGAATCTAGTGTCGAGACACTCTGTTCTCTATCTTCCGCTTAAATTCGATGTGAGTGGCGTATTTCAAATCCGTACTCTATTTTACTTTGCGCAGATATTGACGTAATTTTATTATAATCATTTCGAAAAGTGGCAATAGGACTCACAGACAGTCGTGTTTGCCTTTGTTTGCATGATTTGTGAATTTAATAAATATTTTAAATGCTCTAGAATAAAAATAAAACGTAGAATAACACGTGATAGCAATGTTAGTGTTATTGTTATAACACTAGTAATGTTATAAATAATCAGAACATTCAAATGGCTTTTGTGGGAGGACCAAGGAGTGGCTCAGTTCTTCGCATGAGAAAATTTTCTGTGCTTTTGTGAACTTAGAAAAGGTTTTGATTAAATCGTAAGAGGGATTATAGGAGATACTACCCCAGCAGTATAAGTGGATGGACCCTTGTTGCAGGAGTTGGCGTGTTGCCTCAGTTTGATATTCAATCAGGTGTCAAACAGGGCTACGCCATGTCAGCTTGACTTCTCTATTCGTATTTGGATAGCTGTCTCCAAGGTATGAAAAAAAGTGATATAGGGCCGACAGTAAGTGATCTGATGGTTAATTACCTGTTGTACTGTTGTAGATAAAATAGTGCTTATTGCATCATCGTTCAGTAAGGAGGATGTGAAAGTAATGATCTAGAACTGAATGCAAGTGAAATTAAATTCTGACATTTGATAGAGATAAAGAAAGAACGGAATGCAAGATTAGGGTAGATAGAAAGATATTAGAACAAGTGAATGAGGTGGTATATCTGGGAAGTATGTTTAGTAGAGATGGAAGATACAAAATGGATGTGGAAAGGCGTATTGCTGCCGGTAACAGGGTTATAGCTGTGTTAATGACACGGCAAACGGCCATTATAGCTGTGCGTATTGCTCTTCATAATGTAGTTCTATTGCCGATGCTATTATTTGGAAGCGAAATATGCAGCGAAGAGATTCGCAGAATTGTGGTACAAGAGATCGAAGGAGACCTAGGTGAACCATTGAAAACCCAATATCGATGACACTGGAAGAAAGTCACGTAAAAAACATGAATGAATGTATAAAGTGGTTAATAAATGTGGAGTAAGTGAAAGAAATGTGCAAGGATCGCAGCCTTTCGTGCTCTGTTTTTTCTTATTATTGTTTTATTCAAATAATTTACCTTGAGTGGTGGAGCTAAAATTAATCGTTGTGCCAAGCCAGTGTCCAAGTGAAGATGGAACTCAGGACCACTGCGATTACAGTCAGACCCAATTTGGCTTAAATTGGCATTGCCCACATTTGGCTTAAATTTATCGGTGGTGTTTAATTCGTATATATATTTCCACACGTACCAAATCAAACTAGTGACCATCTCAACAAAATCTTGATAAACATTACTCAAAGCTATATTGGTACTAAATCACACCAGCTTAATGAAATTGGTCCCTTACTTCTATCCCTTTTAAAATAACTTCGAATTACTTGCATACTTTTCTTACATATTAACAAGGGTAAATTTCGTATTTTAATTGACAAGACAAAATCAATTCTATGTCTATAGAAATAAAGTTAAAAATGCTAAGAAAAACCATTTAAGTAGACATTTGTTCAAATTTAAATCTTATAAATATACTAATAAAGTTGATATTTGCTTACCTTTGAAAGAGGCCATCTTTGTGGCCCGCTGTTTTCATTTATCAAGATATGTCAGCCTCTAATTATACGGTGAACATCGCGAGCCTGCGTTACCTGCAAAGAATTATTGAGTTTAATTTGACACGCTCTGTAGTTGTCGAAAATAATGGGAAAAACGTTTGTAAGAAGGGCCTACTGATATAACTTAAGGAAAAGTTAAACCATCATCAATTTCATTACCCTAATTGGATAAAGCGCGGCGTTGAGTTCCGAAACTCAACACGTAATGTCTTAAATATAGCGGAAAGTGGAGTACAGAATGTCTTGATACTAGGTACTTTCTGTCTACATATAATGTATATACAACACGTAATGTCTCGAATAAAGCGGAAAGTGGAGGATGGAATGTCTTGACACTAGGTACTTCCTGTCTACCCTGCTGTAAAGAATAGCAGAGTGAAGCTAAAAAAATACATAAATTATATACTTCTTCTTGAAGATGCTTCCAACAAAAATAAGTTGTTACAACCGTATAAGAATTTCGACGTAACCGAATATAGAACGCATGGCTTAGCGATCAGAATGTTTGAACGGTTTCCAAGAGGGACGGGTTCAAATCGTCACTGCGTTCAACATTTTATATGTTTTTTCAATTTAAAAATATAACTTTGTAACCAAAAAAATTAACCAACGATATGAGAATAAACTATAATAATAATAATTAAGGCAGATTTTTTTTCCTAAATTTATTAATATGAGAGATTACACATAACTATATCACTCTACTTTTCACGTGCCAAGTTAATTAATTTATTATCCCTGAAAGGTTATACATCTTTTCGTTCTACTATTAAATCTCGAGTCTCGAATTAGGGAGAAAAGCAGTGAACAGAGTGTCTGGATACTAGGTTCACTCTGGTTACCCTAATACTAACGCTGTATAATTACAGCGTGAAGCTACATTACATTACCATTTATATGTATGTTTGTAAGCAAGCAAGTTGTAGCGTTGATTCTCACCCCGAATGAGATTGAAATGGCAAGACTAAGCACGGCGTTGAGTTCCGCCACGCAACGTCTCGAATTTTGAGCAGAGCGTGAAGCTGCTTTTTTATTATATATTTATATAACAAAATCTAGCGTATTATATGCATCAAGTCAGTTTTGCTCTAGAAATGTGTAACCGCCGTACAAAAACGCTACACGAGGCTTTCGTAGAAAAAATGTTTACCCCATACAAAAAGGTTCATTATCGTAGGCGCGTTCCAGTTGAAAGCCTCAAAAAACGCGCTTTAAGAATTGAGATGAGACTGTACAATGATATTTCAGAATTCAAGACTCTTGTATGCCTTTTATATGGAGATTGTCAAAATTGTCGGCTAAAGTCTACCGTATATAGTATAATTATTTGTTATAAATTTAGTTGTGTCTAACATTTTTTTTCCTTTCAAATTGGAGATATTTCGTAGCGTAACTGAACGCCGCACTTCGATATATAGGAGTGGTGAAATAAAAATACAACCAGTCGCGTTCAAAGGGGCTATTCATTTATTTGGTAGGCGTGGCTAGAATTTTTCTACCTAATTTTTCTTCTAGGTTACAAACTTCACATACGAGTTATGGTTAAGTAGTATATCAGCTGTATGCATTTATGGGTCATAATGTATCAAGTTCTGAGGCCGGTTCTAGCGCAGTGGGAAAGCATCTCGCTGTAAACGCGATAGTTTGGGATTTCAATTCCGACTCATGGGAGTGATTATACTCAAATTGTTTTTATTTCCCCGACAAACACAAAGCGCAGTGTTGAGTTCCGCCACTTAACACGCAGTCTCAAATTCGGTGGAAAGAGGAGTACGGAGTGTCTTGACACTAGGCACGTTTTGTCTATCCTGCTATGCGGGATAAAAGCGTGAAGCTAAAAGAAGAAAAAAACTGTTTAACGATACCCTTTATTATTTATCCATATACAAAATTTGGGTCTGAATGCGGGTATATTTCAAATGTGCCTTATGTATTTCTTTTCTATATGTTTTCTAGATGGCTAACTGGTTTTGTGAATAACGATCTAATAGATTTCTTCCATTTGTATATCAAATACGTTATTTAGTGAAAATTTAAATACTGTTAAAGTTTACTCTGGTAAAAACAAAGAGCGGCGTTGAGTTCCACCATTCAACACGCAATGTCTCGAATTCGGTGGAAAGCGAAGTATGGAATGTGTTGACACTAGGTACTTTCTGTCTACCCTGCTAAGCGGGATGAAAGCGTGAAGCTATTAACTACTGTTATTAAACTTTCGAGTTTAGAACAAGAGTCGGTCACTGCAACTGTTACTTAAGCGGAGAGCTGAATTAATTTCAGGAAAAATGGAGTATAATTTATAATATTAATTTCTATTTTCATATAAAAGATTTTCTTTTCTTTAGCTTCACGCTTATGTCCCGCATAGCAGGATAGACAAAAAGTACCTAGTGTCAAGACTCATCGTACTTCACTTTCCACTGAATTCGAGACATTGCGTGTTGAGTAGTGGAACTCAACGTCGCGTTTTGTCTTTACCAGAGCGAGGAAGTGAAAATAATTTAAACACAATCACTCCCTCGAGTGGAAATCAAACCCGCAACTGATCGCGTTTACAATCAGACGCTGTCCAACTACGTCACGACCGGCGTCAATTTTTTATCTCATTTTTATATATTATTTAATTTTATATATTACACAACTTAAATAAGTTTATATTACAAAATCTAACACAGCATATTAATATAAGTTTAATTATTCGTATAAAATATTCAGGAAAAAAAAAATTCAATATAAAAATGAGGGGTCACGTGGCTTAAATAGCCACCCATAAATTAATCTAGACAGTTGAAGACTTCAGACCTAAAACAAGTAACAATACCTAATATATATTTTAACATACTATAAAAGCAGTGTTTTACTTTTAATATTTATCATTTAGTAAACATCAATAGCGCCATCAAGGTGGACCTTAAAACAATGTAAAAAAAATAAATGTAATACGTTTTACTGCTGAGAATCAATTAAGGTATATGGGTAGTACATGAAGTTTGAATTCTTATCTAGTGTAACAAACTGCAGCGTTAAGTTCCGCTATAGGTCAAGTAATATCAATAAAACCGTCACAAAATGGACTAAATCATCAGTGAACTCTGTACATACATTCTTACTTCAAAAAAACTTAGAACTATGATACTTTGAACATGCTAACAACATAAATAAGTTGTAACAAACCTATAAGAATTTCAACGCAGCTGGTAGTAGAACGCATGGCTTAGTGGTCAGAGCGCTTGGACGGTATCCAAGAGGCATGGGTTCGAATTCCGCTGCGTTCAATTTTTTATACGTTTTTTCAAAAATATTTTCTAATCCTAAGTGTGGAATAACACTTTAAAATAGGAAATACTTTCAACATTGTAAATATTTCATCTACAAAAATACGACTCAGTTTACTTATTTTGTATAGAATTCGTCTAGAACGAAAATAGAAATGCAACTGAGGACGCTCCAGCCACCATAAAATCCCAGCAGCTGACAAACATTCACTCAAGCGCACCGCAGTGCGAGGAGAGGGCGCTCTATTAAATGTATACAGATTCTATTTCCGGTTCGCGCATTTCACGAAATGACATTTTATTTCGACAATGAATGTTTGAGAATATTGACTATTGAAAGAAATGGTAATTTTTTTATGATATTTATCTTTAATAAGATCTTTGATTTTCGCGATTTTTACACATTTTAAATAAAACTATGTTAAAAGGATTAATCGCGTATATTTTGGTGTTCGAAAATACAGTATTATTGTTAACAAATTTAGCCCTTTTTTAATACTGACATTAGGTAGATTATATAAAAAATTGTATTTTTAGTTCACGATTTAGCCCTAGCTATGTAATATGTTGATACAGACCGCAATACTTCTGGTACCTCCTCCACTGTTATCAACCTCTTCATACATTTTCCAGTTCTTATGCTTTCAATCTTGAATATTTTTCTTTTTAGCTTCACGCTTTTATCGATAACGATGTTAAAGTACCTAGTGTCAAGACACTAAGTACTTTTTCCGACGAATTCGAAACATTGCGTGGTGAGTGTGGAACTCAACTGCGCACTTAGCAGAGCGAGGAAGTAGAAATAAATTAAATATAATCACACCCCCGAGTTAAGATCGAACATACAGCCGATCGGATTTACAGTCAGTCAGTCAGCTATTCCACTGCGCCACGACCGGTCTCAAAATTTTATATTAAAATTATTAATACTTTGAAGATATCAACAATTGTTTTACCCTTTTTTCGAATATGGCATAAAAGGAATATTAAGTACTTAAAATTAGTTATATAGTGTTTTCAATTCAAGTTAAACAAATATAGTTACTAAATACGTCTATAATATATATATATATATATATATATATATATATATATATATATATATATATATATATATATATATATGTATATATGTATATGTATGTATATATTCTTAATGAAATTCGTGTGCGCGCAAACGAGTAACAAATTCATATAAAAAGTTTGAAATTACAGCTGATATTTCATTTTTAAAATTTAATTCAGTTTTTTATTTAAAACTAACTAACATATTCAATTTATATTCTCAATTATTTATTTATTATACACACTCTAATGTATAATATAACAAAAATAATAAAACCGTAGTGCGAAAGGGGCCTCTTGGCAAATGTGTACGTCAAACTACGCTGCCGATTCCATTTCCTGTGTTTTCGTTTGTCCCCGAAACTGGGCGTTGCATTATTTAAACTAGAATTCATGGTTGATTTTTTGATGTTTACTTTTTCAATGATAAAATTAAAAATGTTTGCACGTCTATGTACATTTGGTATACATTTTAGTGGAAAGCTGAAGTAATATGGAAAATATTCTTGTTTTAATATATGATATTTTATATTTTACGGCCTTACGGCGTTCGTAACGCAGTTGGTCTGGGTCTGATTGTAAAGGCGATAGGATACAGGTTTGATTTTCTATTCCGTTCAAGTCTCAACACTCAATATATGACTGAGATTACCTTACAATATTTATTGTAGTAACTAGTTATTATAAAATAGTATTTATTAAGCATAACAGATATATTTATAGATGTCTTTATCTAACGAAATAGGTAAAAGGCTTTTACATTTGTATGGAGTCTTTTGAGTCCTTTCCCGTATATTTTTTTAGCAAGATATATGAAGTGAACCTAGTGTCAAGGTACTCCTTTCTCCGTTGATTGGCATTTGCAGAACATATTATATGGACATTATTACATATATATGATAAGCAACAGAGAAAGAACGTACAAATTGGAAGGCGATAAATTAGATTTACGAGCGCGTAACAAAGGCAGGTGTAGCGGCCGACAAATGTTTGTTTGGGACAATCGTTAATATTATTTATTGATTTTGTTTTGATATAATACCAATTTATACTGGACGTTCTAGGTCACTCCACTAGAATACAGCAACATCTGGGTGTAGTAGATGATTGTAGGAATCAATAGTTTTGCCTTGAATTGCGTAACCAAGGCTTTACTTTTTTAAAGAGGCTAACCAACCATACATATTTAGTATAGAAAATTTACCCTAATATTTACTATTTTTAAAGTGTTATTCCACACTTAGGATTAGAAAACATTTTTGAAAAAACGTATACATGTAGCTGGTAGTAGAATGCATGGCTTAGTGGTCAGAGCGCTTGGACGGTATCCAAGAGGCGCGGGTTCGCTGCGTTCAAATTTTTTACGTTTTTTCAAAAATGTTTTCTAATCCTAAGTGTGGAATAACACTTTAAAAGTAGTAAATATTAAAATAAAATAGCAATCTCTCTTGTTAAACGATTATTTCTTAATAATCTTTAAGTAGTAGAAATTTGTAAAAATCTCTCTACAGAGATGCTAACAACATAAATAAGTTGTAACAAAAACGTATAGGAATTTCGACGCAGCTGGTAGTAGAACGCATGGCTTAGTGGTCAGAGCGCTTGGGCGGTATCCAAGAGGCGCGGGTTCGAATCCCGCTGCGTTCAAATTTTTATACGTTTTTTCAAAAATTTACCCTAGTTAATAAAAGTTAGAAATATAATTTATAATTGGATAACTTTAAAACAGTCAATAATATACATTTCTTCATGATTTCTATTGTAATAAAAATTAAAATTATATAAATAATTTCTACAAAAATTTAAATTATAATATCTATAAAATATTTATATTAAAATAATTTGTATAAAAATCAAAATCACAAATATTAAAGCTGAAAATGTTTCCATTATTTAGAAGAGAGAAGACGATTTGGTCTTTTTATCAACCAAGAGAAGAAAGACCGAACTCATGCATGTTGTTAGAACATGCTAGGTGTTGTAAACCGGATTAATAATATGATGTAGAGATAGAGATAGAGATATGATATAATGATATGATATAATGATATGATATAATGATATGATATAAAGATATGATATAGAGAATTACCACAAAGGAAATACGATGATAGATCCAGATAGTCAAAATGTAATGATCTAGCGATGAGATTAGAGTAAATCTAGTAACACCTATAGTCTGCTCTATTTTCTTGTACCCATCCAAATTCTATACGAGCCCGTGCTGTAGCCAGGAAGAAAATCGACACTTATACATACCTATCTCTATGTACTATGAAATATTTGTTCTGGACCAGCTTAAAACTAACACCGGACTCTTGGATAGTCTGTTACCGACATATACTCTTATACTTTGGCCCCATAGCTCGAACACTCGACAGTCTGAGTAAACTGGTCGTTGTTGCCCAATATGGCAGGCACTTAAAGGTCGAATTGCAAGCCCATAGTTTGTTGCCGTTAGAGAGATCACAGGACTACCGGAGGACACTATCGAAGCGATAATATGAAATGATGACAGAGTTGGCACGGTATTCAGTATAGAAGGAAACGGCGAAAGAGAAGAATTTTTAAATATAATTATTCTCCGAGAAATCGAACCCACAGCTATTTAGTCCCGCTCCGCTCTGATAAGACAAAACGCGGCGTTTATTGTCATTCAACGCAGAATGTTTCCATTTCGGACAGAAAGCAGTCAACAGAGTGATGATGATTTCCTTGCTGTGCGGTACCCACACTCTCTTGTTAAAGCAATATATATACATGTTACTTAGGTTTCATGAATCTTACATGTCAACATGGCAAGTTATTATTATTTAGCATAAAGATGAAGTAAGACAACGTCTCACAGTAAACGCGATTGATCGTGGGTTCGATTCCCACTTGGGTAAGGGTACTTTCTGTCTATCCTGCTATGCGGAATAAGAAGCGTGAAGCTAAAAAAGAAAATATGAACGTAAATATCACAAGTTCTCCGATTTACCATGGTTTCTGGAATAGGAGTATTAAATTCGAGCACTGAACGTCAAACGTTTCAATAGCCGACCTTTTTTTGCCAAATTGACGTGAGATTGATTGACAGACAAATACCCCGAGCAAGTCCAAACGTAAGTATGTAACTGAGTTAAGTAACGTTTTCCAGTTGATTAAGGCGTCTTAGTGGAACGGGCCGTTCTGGGAATTTTGTATATATATATATATATATATATGGCTGGATGGTAACGGAAAAACAGAGTGCATTATGTTCTTCGGGAACAGAAGGTAAGCTGTTACCGTTTCTTGGTATAAAAAAAATTAAATTTAGGAAGGGTATCGTGGTGCAGTGGTACTGCGTCTGATTGTAAATGCGATTGATTATAGGTTCGATTTTCGCTCGGAAAAATTACATTATTTTCTCCGCTCTCTTGAGGTAAATGAGATAAGCTTCACAACTGAACTGTGCTGGCTGTTATTTTGGATAACACGTGAATCTGCTATACATTTATTTAAGAAAAAAAAATTATATGGAATAGTAAAATATCCAAATATATATTTATTAGTAAGATAACTAATATTTTTTCTAAGAAAAATAATTACAATATGAAGTAAAGAACTTTAATTTTTCCCCCAGATGTGAACTTGACCTATTTTAGGGGTCAGCTGTGTCTCACTCAATCTGGTTAGTGTGAGCAAGATGGAGCTATCCTACTAATGTAGTAGAGTTAGACTTCAGGTGGTAAGTTTCTTGGTATATTTTTGATGGATAATTCTGTATGAAAAATAAAAAAAAAACATATTTACTATAAAAGCACATATGCATATGTATCAAAATTTGCTACTAAAACGAGCATCGTATAACAATTGATAAGTCTATCTGTTTTGGGTTCGATTCCCTATCTTGGGAATGACTTTAAATAGATTATTTTCATTTCCTCGTTCTGGTAAGACAAAGCGTAACGTTGCATTCCGCCACTCGAGTCGTTCTCGTTCGCTCACTCAATACAAGACGTAATTGGCAGAAAGCGGAGTACGGAGTGTCTTGACACTAGCGTTTACCCTACCTAAAATTATTAATTATCATCACAGTACATCCAAACGATCAGAAAAACTATATTATATAAAGAAAATAAAAGAAATTTGAGGTATTATTTATATACTTGTCATATTTATTTATGCCTCCCTGTTGCCGGGGATTACCCGATCGATGGCAGGTGCGAGGTGAGTCCCATCTCGGAGCATTAACTTAACTTAAACACTTTAGCATCTTCAACAGCTTTTAGTACTGGATTTTTATTTAGGTACTTTACGAATGGAATTTGTTATCTTTAGAGCGTATATTTGAATATATTGAGAGTTTTTTATTTGACATACATATAGTGCGGCGTTGAATTCCGCCAATTGACAGGCAATGTATTGTATTCATGCAGAAAACAGCGAAAAGAGTGTTTTGATACTAGCTTTTTTAAAACATGAAAGTGTGTTTTCCTGTTAGACTTGCCATGTTAGCATTTAGGTATAAATTTTTTTTTTATTTACTTATTCATACTTTATTTGCACTCCACAAAGAAAATTAGATTGTAATAAAACAAAAGAAAAGACTAGAAATTATGCAAGTTATGTAAATTTCACCCACTTCCCAGTGTCCGTTTGAGCTTATATTTCGAATAGGCCTTCAGTTCTGATTGCAATTTAATTATATATACTGAGTATTGTTGTTAATCTAAAATGGCCGCCGCAACAAAATGGCGGATTACATATTTTTCTACAATCCCCACCCGATATGACTATCCTACAAAGAGCCTAATTTGTTAGCAAATATGTAAATATATAAAATAGACTTAACTTTATTTCAATTTTAAAATCAATAGTTGTTATAACATTTTTTTAATTAATACTTATTAATACTATATAACTAGAGGGCGCTATGGGACAGCATCGTACTGTTAACGAAATCGTTTGTGGGTTCGATTCTCATTCGGAGGAATGATTATATTTAAGTTATTATCATTTCCTCGCACTGGTAAGACAAAGCGCGGCGTTAAGTTTCGCCACTCAATACCCGGTGTCTCAAGTTCAGTGGAAAGCGGAGTACGGAGTGTCTTATAAAAGCGTGAAGGTAATACACATAGTTACTCCAGATATAATAATATTGTAAATTAATTAATACAGAACCATGAACGGGATGTCTGGCTTGCGCTTGAGTAATTTCTACGCACCACTGCGTGATATATACATTTACTACTATAATAAATACTAGAAAATTAAAAGTAAAAACACATATAATATCAACAAGCAAATTCTTTTAATTTTAATTATTATATTTTTTATCTTCACGCTTTTATCCCGCATAGCAGGGTAGACAGAAATTACTTAGTGTCAAGACACTCCGTACTTCGCTTTCCGCCGAATGTGAGACGTATGTCAAGTGGTGAACAACGCCGCGCTTTGTATTAACGGTGCGAGGAAATTATTTAAATTCCCACAAGAGGGAATTGAACCAACAACCGTCCGGTTTTCTGTTGTTTCGTTTGTCTGCTGCTGTATATGTAATCTAGTGTCAAGGTATTTAGTTCTACGATATCAGCCCAAATTGACAAAGCCTAGACATGCTTATTCTTATCAAATTCGAAAATTAACAATAAAGTAAATATAAGAATAAGATTAAGGGCCAGTCGTGGCGCAGTGGGATAGCGTCTGACTGTAAACGCGATCGGTTGTGGATTCGATTCCCACTCGGCGGATTGATCACATTTAATTTATATTCACATTTTTGCTGCGCTAAGACAAAGCGCAGCGTTGAATTCCGCCACTCAATACGCAAGTTTTGACACTGGATACTTTCTGTCCACATAGCATGCGGGATAAAAGCGTGAAGCTAAAAAAATAAATAAACAAATAAGTAAATAATACTAAAATGATTAAAAATATAATCGATACCCCAATCAAAATCGAACGCACAACCATTGCCCGTCCACAGGGAGTCCAATTTTGGCCCGGTACGGTCTTCATAATAAATTCCAAAAGTTACATTTCAATTTGAGAATGAGAAGCCCGTTAGTAATCCGGAAACATGTACGACTCGTTAGTAATATAATACGAATTTAGCTACATCTCGACGACTTCGAGAACAAAGGTGTTGCCATTGGCCGTATATGTATGTGTGTACGTTCACCATTAGCACCGTAACTCATAATGATTAGAAAATTTCACTGCAAGCAAAAGTTTTATAAGGCACAGTGGTGGTATTTGACTGGTTGCGGATTCGATTTCCACGAGGAACGGTTATGTTTAAATTATTTTCAATTGCCCACACTGGTAATCACTAAGTAGTTACGCTTTTCTATACAAAACGTCTTGACTTCTTCAAAACATTTTGACTTGAAACACGATAATGTATCAAATTAAGTTAAAGTACAGAAAAAAGTCTTAAAGTTATCTTATAATATTTTTTAGTATTTATAAGTAGTTTATTTTTTCTATAAGCTAATAAATTACCAAAAATCTTTCTTTAATCCAATAATGTATAAAGACAATAAAAATTATAAATTTAACGATCAAAATTGTGTACTTTTAATAATTATTCTCTAAGATTGAAATACAAAATAAGCATTTTTCAAACAGGAATTCGAACTCACACTTGTCTCCTCCAATAATGGTCATTTGGAATGCGCCATAATAATAGCGCTTAATAAAATCCATCCAGCTATCTTGGCGTACGATTGTGGATATATACAAAAGCTCTCTTCTGTGATAAAACTAAATACAGCGTTAAGTTCCGCCACTCAACACATAATGTCTCAAGTACGGGTGTTATACGAAAATAGCGTGAAGCTTACAAATTCCAATCTATAATCTCAAATAACGTTAAAGGAGCTTACGCCTGTACGTCTAATAAAGCATTTTGTATTTGAGTTCATTGAACACGTTTAATTAAATGAATACTTCTATATGCAGTGTAAATGTCTTGTGAATTACTATCTTATCTTGCTAAAATAGTTAATTCTCGTTTTTGTCTACGATGTTATACCTTATATTAACAAATGTTTTTTAAATGTAATTATTTGAGATATTGTACATACAAACATACATACATATATACATACAAACATACTCATGCTATACATATTTCATATAAAGATAATAAGCATTTGAAAACATTTTTGAAAAAACCTATAAAAATTTGAACGCAGCGTTCAGTAGTAGAAATTTGTAAAAATCTCTCTACAGAGATGCTAACAACATAAATAAGTTGTAACAAAGCGTATAAGAATTTCGACGCAGCTGGTAGTAGAACGCATGGCTTAGCGGTCAGAGCGCTTGGACGGTATCCAAGAGGCGCGGGTTCGAATCCCGCTGCGTTCAAATTTTTATACGTTTTTTCAAAAATGTTTTCTAATCCTAAGTGTGGAATAACACTTTAAAAATAATAAATATTAAAATAAAATAGCAATCTCTCTCTTGTTAAACGATTATTTCTTAATAATCTTTAAGTAGTAGAAATTTGTAAAAATCTCTCTACAGAGATGCTAACAACATAAATAAGTTGTAACAAAAAAAACGTATAAGAATTTCGACGCAGCTGGTAGTAGAACGCATGGCTTAGCGGTCAGAGCGCTTGGACGGTATTCAAGAGGCGCGGGTTCGAATCCCGCTGCGTTCAAATTTTTATACGTTTTTTCAAAAATATTTTCTAATCCTAAGTGTGGAATAACACTTTAAAAATAGTAAATATTATAATAAGCATTTATACGTGTACATCTATATAATGGGTTTTTTAATGGAAAAAAGAGGCAAACGAGCAGAATGGCCACCTGATGTGAAATGGTCACCTTCGCCCAAGGACATCTACAACGATGCCGGCTTTGGGAGGGAAGTGAAAGTTGATGAGGGAAAGGATGGGTGGGAATAGAGAGAGTTGGCTTACATGACATCGGACCGGAACACATCATGAGACATTTGGCGCATCGTTTTTGTCACAATACTGGTCGCGAGCCAGTCGGAGGACTAATCTGCTGCCACAAAATTACTGGGATACCCGCCTCCTACGGGACGCTACAGCATCGGAGGGGAATTGTGTCCCGTAGGTCTCTAACCCGTCCCCTAAGTAGGGAAGTAAGGTTCTTTATGGTTTTATCAAAAAAATATATTTTAAAAATACCGACCAAAATTTGAACCTGCTACTTGGGCGTGTTTTGCCAATAGATGGAAATATTTATATATTTATAAATTTTTCGTTTTCAGATCTACTATCTGAAGATTAGTGATTGAAGAGTAGAGTGTCTTAACACGAGATTGTCTTTAGCTTGCTATGGGCGATGAAGCTTGAAAGTGTGTATTAGAGTTGGAATTTTTTTAAACCTTATTTCATAATCTCCGTAATTATAATTGAATTATTTTAATATAATATTTAAAATCTTAATATTTTAATAATTATTTGATATATTGTAGATTTGATCAATATCGCGGGCAGTCGTAGGATGCGGTAAGCACAGAATCGATTGTCGTGGAAGTACTTAGTGGAGTCTTATGCCCAGCAGTGGGGGTTATAGGGGTGATACGAAAGAACGAATGGTTAACATTATTCGATTTCAATATAAGAAAATCGAATTAGTGACTTTTAAATTCACATTTCATTATGTAAAATTTTATCTATAAACAGTTGTAAATGTTATGTTAAACTTTGTATTGCAAAAATATTAATTTCTCTATAGGGATATACAAATATTCTCGTTCCTGTGCACTTTTTGATGAAACTTTTTCACTGCATACCAAAAATATCATATAAAACCTTTTTGTTAAAATATACAAACGATACAGTATATTCAATATAAGATCATATAAAATGACGCCGCGGTGAAAAAGCGAATCACTTAAAAATGATTTCATAAATAAGTTAAAAATTTATTTGAATAATTTCTTTGAATAAATATATTAAAGTCTACACTTTATAATTTCTTTGAATAAATATATTAAAGTCTACACTTTTTAAGTAAATAATTTCAAACAGATTAATCGCGAAAATATATATTTGAACACCTGACGTTTCGAACCCTATACAGTAGTCCGTTGTCACTGGTAAACTTCTCTACCAAAATCTAAACGATTAATCCGTTTTAAAATAGTTTCATTTAAAATGTGTAAAAATCGCGAAAATCAAAGATCTCATTAATATTAATTGTAAAAAATCAAAGCGAATATAAAAATATAATAAATGAAAAAAAATGATTTATTTATTTATAAAATTTTAATATAAAATATGCTCGTACATAAACAGGAAAATAAAATAAATGTACATTATATACAAATTAAAAAATTAAGTACGTATTTTTTATATGAGGATAAAAAAAATACGTTGAACCCAAAGTACTATTTGTATTACAAGGAAAACTAAATAAAAAGCAATATGTAGCTCTCTCACGCTTGCTCCTAAATAAACATCAAGATTAAACATCTTTCGTAAGAAAGATCAGAAACTAAAAGATATAACTAAATATGTAATAATAACTAAAAAAACCGTTGTTTCCTCCTTTACGCTTTACTTCATATATAAATTTTAGAAAATTCCTCTAAAAATTATTTTAAAACACTAAGAATTTTACTTTACTAGTTACAATGAATAAAAACGTAAAATAGAACAAACATTTTCAATAACACTGTTACTAAATCTACGAAGCCGCGTAGCAAATTCGTAGCACGTACAAAAACACTTCAAGTCTACAGTATTAAGACAAAACTTCGGATTTTTCTCAATCAATCCAAACAACTTAATATATTCACTAAAATTAATTGGAATTTAGATTTCAATTTACATTTTATAAACTGTATTAAATTTCAGCACAAAATACGTGGTATATGCTGAAAACTATTACTTAAACTGCCTGTCATTTTATTTTACTCTAGTTAAAAATAAGAGAAACACCTAAATACAGATTAAAAAATATAATAATAACATAACTATAATAACTTACCGATATATATCGTATGTAGTTGATAGCGCTCGCAAGCGGGCGCGGCGGGCGCGTGGCCCGGCCGCTGTGGCAGACGTCCGGTGGCTCGCGCGTAGGCGGCCGTCTGACGTACCCCCCTGCCTCTGGCTGGCGTCGCGCACACTGGAGCGGCTTCGCTACTTAGATACGCTTTGGATGTTGGAAGCTTCTATCTCCTATGGATCTTATAATGTTTTTAAAATAATTAAATATGTATATTTTATTATCTGTACACACATATGAATAAAGTAAATGAACATAAAATGTTATTAAGTAAAAATTTTATCATTATTTCCCTTATTTTTTGCTATATACAAATATATAAGTAATTACTATAATATTTTCCACAAACAGTTACAATACATACATACAGGTGACAAAATTTATAGATTCAGATAGAAATTCATAAATTACTTTTTGCTGATTTCTATTAAGGTATATAATGTAAATTTCAACACTCACCGACAACTAACTAAATAAAACAAAGCTAAAACTAAGTGCGTACTGTGGAAAAGTCCTTAAAAAGCTCGCGGCTTTTATCAAGAACCTAAAAGCGACCGACTCCTTACTATCGTATTGAACACGACGCCGTTTCGTCGTACACAGATCTTGTACCTGCAAAATTATCTAAATTCCCTTTTACAAAAACGTTAATGTATCGATAACAAAAAAATCTTCATCATTTTTTTAAATATATATTTTTGCAAATATTCTCTTCATAATTATGTTGCCATGGTTGTAAATGAGGGATATCTGTTCTCTTTTAATGCTTTTTCTTAGATGTTATCTTTAGATGTTAAATTGAATTTTTGTTTGAAGTGTAATTAAAGTAATAGTCATATAGATTTGATTGCACGAAGGCTACCATTTCAATACACGTTAAGTTTGACTAAATAATTCTGTTATCACCGCTACTTATTAGATTTGATTTACGTTATAGCAATAACGTACTACTACTAAAATTATTGAAATTATCATTGGTAAGTCAAAAATTTTCATAAACTTTTTAAATGAAACTATTTTATACGGATTAATCCTGGAGTTTCAAACACTTAACAGTAGTTCCTCCTATAGACTACTGTATTCATTTATTTATTTTACTATTATTACTTACAAGAAATGAATAAATGAATAAATGAATAAATGAATAAATGAATAAATGAATAAATGAATAAATGAATAAATGAATAAATGAATAAATGAATAAATGAATAAATGAATAAATGAATAAATGAATAAATGAATAAATGAATAAATGAATAAATGAATAAATGAATAAATGAATAAATGAATAAATGAATAAATGAATAAATGAATAAATGAATAAATGAATAAATGAATAAATGAATAAATGAATAAATTAATAAATGAATAAATGAATAAATGAATAAATGAATAAATGAATAAATGAATAAATGAATAAATGAATAAATGAATAAATGAATAAATGAATAAATGAATAAATGAATAAATGAATAAATGAATAAATGAATAAATGAATAAATGAATAAATGAATAAATGAATAAATGAATAAATGAATAAATGAATAAATGAATAAATGAATAAATGAATAAATGAATAAATGAATAAATGAATAAATGAATAAATGAATAAATGAATAAATGAATAAATGAATAAATGAATAAATGAATAAATGAATAAATGAATAAATGAATAAATGAATAAATGAATAAATGAATAAATGAATAAATGAATAAATGAATAAATGAATAAATGAATATATGAATATATGAATATATGAATGAGCGGATGAATGAATGAATGGTTGGAATATAATTGACTGGAAGAATGAATAAATAAATGTGTGAGTGAATGTGTAAATGTGTGAATGAAATAATGAATAAATGAACGAGTGCATGAGGAATGTTTGAATGAGTTAGTGAATAATTAAATACATAAGTAAACAAATAAATAAATAAATACATAGTTGATAAATACATAAATAATAAATAGATTAAATAAATAAATAATAGAACTTCCTTTTCAACGTGACATTGAAAATATATAAAATGGCCAAGTTAAATAACATGTAGAGATCGAATCGCAAGCAATCGATCGGCAGCTGTCGCTATGTCGCTAGTTTCCTTTCGCAAATAGTATGCTTTGTTGGCCGAATGTACAACTGTCTATGATTTCTTTTTATTTTAAAACATCAGCATAAATTCTTATTTTTCGCTACATATGACACTTTCTTATATTTCTAATAGAAAAATATACTTTTTTTATAATTAACATTTAAAAGCCAGAAGTAAGCCAATTTGCCTAGAAACTAGATAAAAATAACTATTTCCCTACATTAAGTTTACAAATTCTGCATTATGTCACACTTATCTCACTGTACCATAATGACGTCAAATGATATTCAGTTTAGATAATTTCATATATGACATCCATTGATTCTTTCATAATTATAGTATGAAATAATTAGACTCATTTTTTTAATAATTAAATCTTAATTCAGAAGTTAGAATTATGGTGTTAAAGAGCAGAAGATAGATAGAAAATCAAGCATATATTTGATAATATGTTTTTTAGCCTCATATATTTCCTGCAGATATCAGTATAGGTTATATATAGATAGATCTAGTTTAAAATACAGTCTAACTCTCTCTCTCTCTCACTCTCTCTCTCTCTTATTATAATTAATTACATATTATATTATGACTTTTTTTAATTTTAAATTTAATGCACTGCAGACTGGGTCTGTTCCTTTTTTTTATCTTATTATTACTTATTCCTCATTTACATATAATTATAATCAGCTTCTCGGAAGTAAAGATTTATATTTAAATTTAAGCGAATTTATGACAAAATTAAACTATCTTATTATAATTTTTGTAACTTTAATTAATAGAAATATATGAGTAGAAAATTTTTTAACACATGAACTTGCTCTACATTAGGTACTAATTGCTCTACATTTCCCGATTTCAACAACGCGGTTTAGGCTTTAGGACATAACGATAAATAATCAGCAGCTATATAAATATATTTTTAGCTTCAGGCTTTTATCCCGCATAGCAGGTTAGACAGAAAGAACCTAGTGTCAAGACACTCCGTACTTCGCTTTCCACTGGATTCAAGACATTGCGTGTTGAGTGGTGGAACTCAACGCCGCTCTTTGTCTTTACCAGAGCGAGGAAGTGAAAATAATTTAAATATTATCACTCCCCCGAGTGAGGATCGCACCCACAACCGGTCGCGTTTACAGTCAGACACTGCACCACGACCGGCCTCGTGATATATTTATATATTTAGTGAAAAAGAGAATAAGCATATAGTAAATAAACGGTTTATTATATTTTTGTCCATAATCTCCAAGTGTTCTACATGAGTGGGCGACTTATCTCTCGCGCCTCAGCGACGTCTGCGTCTAAACAACGCGGGTGATAACAGTTATCGAGGCACCTTTATTACCGTTCCTCTCATTTCAAGTTCACTGTTTTGTAATGATTGTAATATAAGTATCAGATTATTATAACTTTGTATTTACTTAATAGATAATTACACACATAATCTGATTTGTAAGGAAGTTTTTATTTAAAAAAAAAACATTTTAAAATGTCTGTATGTGACCACGGAATACTAAAGTACTACTGAAAAGTGACCACGGACTACTAAAGTAAAGTGTTCGAACAGCAAAATATATGCGATTAATCCGTTTAAAATCACAAAATCAATATATATATATATATATATATATATATATATATATATATATATATATATATATATATATATATATATATATATATATATATATTTACAGTGGGCGATTAGTACTAAGTAAATTATGTTGAATACACACTTTGGTACTGTTTACATTTAAGAGGGAGTGTTATACTAGAGTATTGGAACATTTTTTTTTGCAATACGCTTTTATTCCACCTAGTGTCTAGAGTGATCTCAATGCCGCGCTTTGTCTTGTATAATTTAAATATAATTATTTTATAGTTACACGCTGTGCCACTGCGTCACGAGTGGCTTTATAATAAATATATAACATTTATAAATAACATTCTATATAATAATTATTATTATTATATATTATAAAAAAATAGAACGACGTTTCTTAGTCTAGCTGAAACTTGAGAAAGGCTACGCTGATGTGGGCAATATCATTTTGTATAAGCTAACATTTTTAATTCAAAATAAATACATATTAAAAACGATATGATTTAACGGTAATTAGTGCATCATTTATTCTCTTTTATATATATATATATATATATATATATATATATATGCTGGGTCAACTGGTTAGAAATAAAACTTTGTTTATATTTAATTACTTTTATTTAGTTTTTGTTAAAATATTTGTTTATATATTGTTCAGCCGTGGTGTAGTCGGACGGAGTTTGAGTGTTAACACGATCGGTTATGGGTTCGATTCTTACTCGTGGGTGTCAGTATTATTGTCATTTTTATTATATTATTTGAAATTAAACTTTTTTATTTGGTCAATCGCGTATATTTTGGTATTCGAAAATACATTTTTGGACACCTGACGTTTCGAACACTTTAAAGCAGTCCGTGGTCACAGGTAGACAGGTAGACAGTCTACCTGTGACTGGTTAATCCGGTTAAAATAGTTTCATTTAAAATGTGTAAAAATTGCGAAAATCAAAGATCTTGTTATTATATTATTATTATTATATTATTATTTTTATATTATTATCATTACCTCACTCTAGTGAGATTTGTCTTATGGCCGCCATTCAACATGCAATGTCTTGAATTCGGCATAAAGCGGAGAACGGAGTCTTTTAATACTAAGCACTTCCTGCCTACTAGCCTTTACGCATAGCGTATGCGTGAAGCTAAAAAAATCTTATCAATATTTCAAAAAAGGTAATATTCTATAAAATAACTTTGAAATATATTTTTCAAAATATTCTTCAGTAAAACAAATAATTTTAAAATGTCATACAAATTGAACAATACAGTTTTAAAAATACGTATACTAATTATTTAAATACTGCTTTCAAAATTTATATACGTTAATTAAATAAATCTAATCATCAGAGTGGAACAAGACTTTTTAAATAGCAAAATATCCATACAAAAACATACATACGTATACGATTACTAATACTCAAGTTTTTTGATCGCAAAGAAGTCGCACACACCTGCATTTCTAAAGATACGGTACGCAGTAAACTACTGGCGAAGCTGCTTACGAATGCAATAAGCTTGGTAATAGCTCTATCATATAAAACTTTCCAGAATTCATAAAAAAATATAGTCTGCCTTTTTTAATATATTTTTTGTAACCAAAGAAATGTTTTAGTTTTACACATAGCAGGGTAAACAGAAAGTACCTAGTGTCAAGACACTCCGTACTTCGCATTCCACTGAATTCGAAACATTATGTGTTGAGTGGTGAAACTCAACGCCGCACTATGTTATACCGAAGCGAGGAATTGAAAATAATTTTATATATAATCACTCCCCCGAGTGAGAATCGTACCCACAACTGATCGCGTTTACAGTCAGACACCGTCACACTGCGCCACGACCACGATTGAGCTGTTTTCGGATTTCAATTTGTATGAATTTTAAATGAAACTATTGGAAACGGATTAATCGCGTATTTTGGTATTTGAAAATACATTTTTGAAAATCTGACGTTTCGAACACTACAGTAGTCTGTGGTCACAAGTAGACCACTTGTGACCATATATTATATACCCAATTAATTGCAAAATGAATGATCTTATTTTCTATGTAAATACATTTATTATTACAGAGAAGAAGCTACCGCTCTATCTACAAAATTATATTGTTGTCCACGAGTTTTATAAGTAAATAAACCGTCGACTTCAGCTCCGTGTATTTCATTATTAGTTTAAAAGAAAAGACAAATACACTATAAAGTGAGATAACTAAACTATTTTTTACTATTTATTTTAAATTATACAAGGTATAACTTATTTTACAATATTAAATAGAAATTATCCAAAATAAAAAAAAACATATTTGTTAAAGACTATCGTGGTCCAGTGAGACACTGTCTGACTCTTAATGCAGTTAGTGAGTTTGAGATAGAAAAATATATTTTAACTGTCTCCATTCTGGTAAGACAAAGTCCAGACAAAGACAAAGTAAATCAAACTCAGGTGTAAAGTGACCGAAGGAGACCGATGTGTCTTGACACTAAATTCTTTCTTACTACTGTACTGTTGGGTTATTTTTTACTGTTTTTATTTATTATTTATTTAATTGCTGGTCGTGGCGGGTCGTGGCATAAAAGGAAAGTGGATTCGATTCCCATTGATAGGGGAGTGATACTTAGGTAGACAGCGAAGTACGGAGTGTCTTCACACTAGGTAATTTCTGTTTACCCTGCTACGTGGCATAAGACCGTGACGCTAAAAAAATACTGTTATTATTTATTTTGTACGTTTTTTTTTAATATTTTTTTAACTATTACGTTATTTCGTTATGCTACTTTACTTTTTACTTTACAGTTACGCGTAAATAATTGTAAAGCTGTAAAATAATCATATTCTAAAAATTATATATTCATTTTTAATACGTTAAGCGTAAAAGATAAGTAAACTAAGTGAAATAAGAAATAAAAATTGTATTATTTCAATAAGTTAAGTGAAGTAATAAATTAATTTTATTATTTTAATAATAAAATACTAAAATGTTTGTTTAAAAATTATAATTCCAGACACAACAGAACGCGTCACAACACCCCGCCCGTAGCGTGCCGTACTACGCGCGTAGCCTTGCTACGGCGTAGTACGGTACGCCCACGCAATACTCTATACATCGTATAAATGGATCCACTGACTGGGCTAGCTACGACTTATGATTTTGTTTTCAATATAATATTTTTACTATTTTATAAATATTTCATATGAAACTAGATTTTTTCCTGAGGAGTCTATAATGTTTAATTTTATTAGTTGAACGAAACTTGCGCTATAAATTTATAGTTTAATTTTAATGTTTGAAATATTTTCCTATATTTGCTTTAAAACTAAAGGGAACAAGGTAGTTAGGTATTTACTATTTTTAAAGTGTTATTCCACACTTAGGATTAGAAAACATTTTTGAAAAAACGTATAAATATTTGAACGCAGCGGGATTCGAACCCGCGCCTCTTGGATACCGTCCAAGCGCTCTGACCGCTAAGCCATGCGTTCTACTACCAACTGCGTCGAAATTCTTATACGTTTTGTTACAACTTATTTATGTTGTTGGTATTTTTTTATTATTTCCTTCCAAAATATAACACGTTTTGGAACAACATAACGATTCAAGATCTAGAACTCGTCTCGTGGAATTTTTATTGTGAAAATTTTGTTTGCAATTAAATGTAAATTTCTCCCACAATAACATTGCATGCGGTGTGTATAGTAACAAACATATGATCAGTTATTTTATTACTTTAACAAATGTATCTTAAATGTTCTAACTGTAGTTCATAATATTATAACTGTAATTATGTGATAGACCAATAAATAAATAAATAACTGAGGCCGATCGTGGCGCAGTGGGGCAGCGTTTGACTTTAAACACGATCGGTTGAGGGTTCGATCCCCACTCGGGGGAGTGATTCTATTTCAATTATTTTCACGTCCTCGCTCTGGTAAAGACAAAGTGCATCGTTGAGTTCTACCACTCAACACGTAATGTCTCGAATTCGGTGGAGAGAGAAGTGCGTGTCTTGGCACTAGGTACTTTCTGCCTACTCTGCTATGTGGAATAAAAAGCGTGAAATTTAAAAAAAAATATCGGAAATTAAGGTCATCGTGGTTCAATATTCAATAGTTTAACATATTTTTAATAAAACAATTTTAACTGAATTCATTGTATTTATTTTAATCTATATAAGTAGGATGAATGAATGTAATGAAATGTAGATCTTTGATTTCTACAATTTTTATACATTTTTAACAAAACTCTTTTAAACGGATTAATTGCGTATATTTGAGTATTCGAAAAAAAATAAGTTTCCAAAAATGAATTTACAATACCAAAATATACGCAATTGATCCGTTTAGAATAGTTTTATTTAAAAATAACATTTGAAAGTATTAAAATTATTATCTATACTAATCATAAACATGATAAAGGAAGGCTCACTTGATCTATGGTGATCAAATAACCACTGTTAAATGGTGTTTTGTAGGATTTTTTTCTTTTTAATAATTATAATACAATTAAAAACACCTCCGTTACTTTTTAGTTTTGCCTTCCTTTGTTCCGCCAATTGCCAATGTACACTACTTAATATATTTTACTTGCTGACTTTCAAATGGGTGGTTGAGTTCGGTGGATGTTATTTTTGTAATCTTAACAAATTATAATATGTATCTGGAGGTCGGTCGTGGCGTAGTGGGACAGCGTCTGACTGTAAATCGTTTGTGGGTTCAATCCCCTCTCGGGGAAGTGATTATATTTAAAATTATTTTCACTTCCTCGCGTTGGTAAAATAAAGTGCGGCGTTGAGTTATGTTATATATGTAATTTGTTTCACTTGTGTATTCTAAAAAAATTATAATATATTTAAACTGTAACCACTTTCCCTTATAAGGTTGTACACAAAATTCCCACTTTGATGACACTTCCAGTTAAAATTAAGGCATTCTTCAAATACCACGTTGCTATTGTGAGCAGTTTGCGATGAGTCATTCATTCATTTATCTTTGTCTTTTATATATTGTAGGTTATAATAACATTGTTATTTTGATTTCATTTTGATATTCAGATATATTTTATATAAATATGAAAATATTAATTTACGTCGGCCAGTGGCACAGTAGTACAGGGGACTAACTGTTAACGCGATTGGTTTGAATTCAATTTTACTCTAATTATTATTTTAAAAAAAGGTAATTTGCCTTTGTCTGGTAAGACAAAACGCGGAGTTAAGTTCCGTAACTTAAAACACAATATTTCAATATCGAGTAAAAAGCGGCGAGCTTTAACTGCTCACTTCCTATGTGGTATAAAACGTGAAGCTGCTTAGATACATAGTGATGAATCACTCTATCTTCTACTTTACTTCTATTCCTTAAAGGAGAATTGAACTTACAACTATAGCTTTTCATGTATATTAAAATAACGTCAATACAAAAAAAAACAAATAAAAATTTCAACCTTTATATGTAAATATGACTATCCGCAGTACGCTATCAGTGGTGACACGACACTTAACGCCGCCCTTTTTTTTAATCAGAACGACGAAGTGAAAATAATTTAAATATAATCACTCCCTCGAGTGGGAATTGAACCCACAACCGACTGCATTTACATTCAGACGCTGTTTCACTGCGCCACGATCGGTCTCATATATATATATATATATATATATATATATATATATATATATATATATATATATGGTTATATCCATCAAAACTTTTAAATTCTCGCAATTTTATTCACAATATTTATTAAAGCGTTCGATTTCCCTTGTAATCCACAGTGACGGACTCCGTTTAGATGGACCTCGGATAGCGTCTAATGGATTGAGTGTAAAGACTACATTCCATTACTATACTATTAGACCGTTATAGTTAGTTTAAAACTTTCACATTATACTACATATCGATACAAGTAGATATTATTGTTTAGTTCTGAGCTGTTTGGTGTTGTGAACGAATTTAACTTTTTTTGTAATTTTTTTTATATATAAGTACATACAAAAATTAATAACATCAATTTACCGCTATCTGTTTCTTAATTGCCTTGTGGACTGCCCTGGATTCTTGATTCTTGCAGACTAATGCCATCTCAGTCTATAATGTAATCACAAATTACTGTAAAGTATTCAAAAAATGTATTTTCGAATACCAAATTATACGCGTTTAATCCGTTTAAAATAATTTCATTTAAAATGGTAAATACGAACGTTTTTTTTATCCCAATGGAGTTAAAAATAAGATTTATAAATATATAAATATTTATAAACATACATAAACATAAATATATAGATACATACAGACATACCATTACCATACAATATATAAATACTTAAAAACTCAGTCCTGGGACACTATATTCGTTGCTTTCCAGCCATATTCTAGACATTGCTTGTTAAGTAACAGAACTCGAAGCCAATTACAACAACGTAGAAATTAAAAAAATGCAGCCTTACACTTCATACCGTATAGCAGAGTAACCTTTGACAACTGAGTGTCAAGACACTCTATTATTTGTTTTCCACCCGGCATAATATAAATATTATTATTCCCTGAATCGGAATCGAATCCACGACCAATGTCGTCGACAGTCAAACGCTGTCTACTTTGCACCCCGCCCTACAGAGTATATATTGAAAAATATAGTAATTATTATATTTTAGTACCAAACAAGCTTTACTCAAACACAGTGAGCCTCAAGATATGAGACCTCAATATATGAGACCAGAGCGAAGCAACTTCAAAGAGACGAGCGGTTAACAACTTCCTTGTACGTAACATAACAAGGAGTTCATAAGCGTGTCAACAAACACTAAGTTCTAGTTGAGAAATGAAAATTTTTAAAATTGAAATCACTGTATACTTTATAATTTATGTTCGTTTCTTCGCTCTGGTCAGACAAAGCACGGCGTTCAGCTTTTCATTTAACAGGCAATATCTTGATTTCAGACGGGAAACTGTTAACGGAGTGTCTAGACACTAGGTTGTCCCTGACCACCCCTCTATACGAGATAAAGCGTGAAGCTGCATGGTTTTAATAATTTACTATAAACCCATAGGGTTCTTTTAGCTAACAAGAGCAAATTTTATTTGCAGAGACAACCATTGTTAAACTTAAAAGTTGTATTCAGCATAGCACAAACTTGCGTAGTTCCGAACGTCGTCGCGAACACTAAGTTAACAGCTAACTTTGAAAAATACACACTTTCAGCAAATAGCTGGGATGTTTTCCTCAACGACAATCGTCTTAGCTGATTTCAGTTTAATATTTTCAAGAAAATAAAAAAAAAATAATATTCTATTAATAATATAGAGCTATTAGATGCGCGGCGTTGAGTTCCGCCATTCAATATGTAAAGTCTCGAATTTGGAGGAAATCAGAGTACAGAGTGTCTTGATAAAAGCGTGAAGCTAAAAAATATAATACGTTAATAAACTAAATATCGCGCACACTACGCGTTTGACATATAAAGTGTTATACACATTGCTAAGGTTACATGTGTCGTTTTTCCTCTTTTCCTTCATTATATAAAAATAAATCACTAATGGCCAATAATTAAAAAAAAATTAAAACACACAATTGATAATTAAAATCTGCCATTTTATTCTATTCTCTTATTTCCATAAATTTATATATTCAGTGGCACTCGCGCTCTTTATACGAATCTAACGAGATAACGTTTGTCAAAATCATTTCACGGGTTTAGCAGTTACAAGGGAACAAAGAAATGGACATATACATACATACTTATATAAACGGTAAAAACATAACCCTCCATTTGGCAGTCGGGTAAAAAAGTCGTTGGGCCCATTTTTCTCAGGTCTTCTCAGGTCTCAGGCATTAGCATTGAGGCCGGTCGTGGCGCAGTGGAATAGCGTCTAACTGTAAACGCGATCAGTTGTGGATTCAATCCCCACACGGAGGAACGATTATAATCAAAATTATTTTCATTTCCACTCTCTATTAACATGTAATGTCTCGAATTCGGTGGAAATCCGAGTGCGGTGTATCTGTCTAGATAGTGTCAAGACACTCCGCGGGGTTTTATGACAAAGAGTGAAGCTAAAAAAAACACACAGCCATTTATAAATTGAATTAGACTTATATATTACATAATTTAAATCGCATTTAAAACTGCACTGTAAAATGGCAGAAATATGAAATGGACATTACCAAAAGCGTAGAACAAAATTGTTTATACCTTCTTAATTACTCCACTAATTAAATCTATAAAAAAGCAGCCTTCTTGAATTGTGCCGTTGATTATATTTTCTCTTTAATGTTGAGAAACCAGATGTTTTGCTCAACGTTTGTGTATTCTGAAATGAAAAATTCTAATTACTCCACGTTATTGCTCAGTAATTATCAAAAAAACTATTAAGTTGAAATGTTACATGACAAAAGGCGACGAGATCGGTTGTGGGTTCGATCCCTACTCGCGGGAGTGATTATATTTAAAATTATTTACTATTTCTCGCTCTGGTAAGACAAAGTGCGGTTTTGAATTCCACCACTCAACATGCGATATCTAGAATTGGGTGGAAAACAAAGTACGGAGTGTCTTAATACGAGGCACTTTATGTCTACCCTGCCATGTGGGATAAAAGCTTGAAGCTAAAAAAACCGGTAGCGGTGGTAGCAAGTTCAATTTTTAACGCCATCGTGGCATAGTGAAGCTTTGAAACTGTAATCACAATACCTGTAAGTTCAGTCGCCATCCGAGGTAAGATTATATGTAAACTTAAAATATATAGATATTTGCAACGGTAACGGTTATATGAGGCCGGTCGTGGCAAAGTGGGAGTAAATCTGAATACAAATGCAATAGGTTGTGGGTTCGATGCCCACTCGGGGGAATGATTATATTTTTTGTACTTACTCGCAATCGGAAATCAATGTCACGTTTTGTCTTACCAGAGTAAGACAAAACGTGACATTGATTTCCGACACTCAACACGCATGTCTGCAATTCGGCGGAAAGTGGAGTACGGAGTGTTGACACTAGGTACTTCCTGTCTTCCCTGCTATGCGGGATAAAAGCGTGAATCTAAAAGAAAACATTATATAAAACTAAATAATAATAAACAGATCGACAATCTACAAGGAAAAAATCTTCCAAACTCTCATATCATCTCTACCACAAAAATTAATTTTAAGCTCTTAAAAAAATAACATCAAAAAACATACATATGTATGCAAATCTGATAAAGCTGTATTCGTATGAAATACTAATAAAAATACGTTGAACACTATTTCCTGGCAGGTATTCGAGAGGACGCAACGCAAAATCGATAGAAACGATTATGCTTCGCACCAATAGTATCCATATAGAGTGTAATTGGTACTATAAAATTGTATCGCTGTATATTTTTTCAATATATTTTTTGTATGCCATTACTATGTAAATATCATAGTCCATTATACATCAGGATAGTGGGTACGAAGACTGGTTAAAGCAAATAACTCCTCACGCAACATATATATTACAAGTTTGAATTGTCAGTTTGTCTATGGCTTCGTAACTCCAAAACGAATATATCAATTGCGATTTTTCTTGTTCGTAAGGAGACTCAGTGAGTATGTTCTTTTGACATAATAAAACCTATTTAGCCTCTTAAAGATTATCAACTCGTTTTAGATGATGATTGAGTGTAAGCATCTTGCGCAGGTTTGGTGGATTCGGTTAGGTATTTCGTACCATTTCGTATTCTTACTTCTACTATAGTAATTTTGACCCGATGCTTCAATATTATTTGAGATCTGAAGGATACCCAACTCTTGCAAACTGTGCGTGAGCTCACTGTAATGGCCTCTGTACATGGATTTTATTTTTTATGTTTATTTTTCCTTCTCTTTACTCCATTTTCCGGCGGAACGCGCTGAAATTTCCTAGCACTACACTCTCTATCCATGCTCTTTACAATATATTTTTCAAAAATGTTTTCTAATCCAAAATCTAAGTGTAAAATAACACTTATAAAAGAATAAAATAAGTGTATATTAAATCTACTAAAAAAGTGTATAGACTATAGCATTCATAGATAATTAGACAGTACCCAATACATATATATATATATATATATATATATATATATATATATATATATATATATATATATATATATATATATGAACTATGAACTAAACAAAACCAATAATACTGATTCTCACAAATATTTAATAGAAAAAAGAAACATAGAATATATTTTAAACAGATGTGAAACAGATAATAGTACGTACGTAGTAGAGTTCCATTTGAAAAACAAAATAAAATTCCAACCAGGTCCGAGGCTCGGAGCTGCCGGCGTTTTATTTCTATTTACAGTCAACAAAGCAAATCCATTTTCAATTCTACAGTTGGACAAAGGGAACATAATAAAAAAAAATTAACCATCTCGAAGTATGAAAGAGTTATGTGTGATTGACGTGTAATACAATGTAGGTAGATAGTTTTTGCAAGTATTCATGGAGAATTTAGTGTTAAGATATTCTCGTCGTTTTTCAATGATAGTGGTTAGGGCGCAGAGTGACGCAACTCAACGCTGCACTTAGTGATATTAGAGTTGAGAAAATTGGAATGAAATTTAGCAGTAGAAGATAGAGAGCTCCTTTTTATTTTTCTAGTTCACTAAGTCAGAAGGATTATAAAACTTATTTTTTAATATGTAAAAGAAAAAAACATATCTTGTATTTATGATAATCATTGAAACATAAATCTCAACATAATTAAGTTTATATGTAGAAAGAGCCAATATTATTTACTTTAACTTCACGCTTTATGCGGGAGCATAACAGGGTCGACAGAAAGTACCTAGTGTCAAGGCACTCCGTACTTCGTTTTTCTCAGAGCGGTCAGTCTCATCAAAGCGGGGAAATGCAAATAATTTAAATATAATCACTCCCCTGAGTGGGGATCGAACCCACAACCGATTGCGTTTACAGTCAGACGCTGTCCCACTGCACGACGACCTGCCTTCAAATAAAGCATTAGACAAACAATAAATGAATCAAACAAATGTGCATAAAGTAACATATACATTCTTTCATTATTCTTCTCTCCCCCCCATAAACATAACGCGGCGTTGAATTCCACCTGTCAACCCACAATATCAAACAAAATTAAAATATTAAAAAAAAATTGAAGACAAAGGAATTCGACTCCACGCCTCATGGAAACCTTTATTACTTTATTTATTTTATTTATATGCTAACCGTAATTTAACACAATAAAACATATTAAAACGGAGTGTCTCGTCACAAGCTTCTCTCCAACTACCCTACAGTATGTCAAGGGATATAAAACTATATATATATATATATATATATATATATATATATATATATATATATATATATATATATATATATATATATATAACTGCTGCCTGTTTAAAGTTACGAACATCTGCGTCGCAGAGCACAAAGTTCGCCATAGTAATTCAATAGTGGGGATTAAACATAATCGTTTTCCCATTGCGGCGATCGAGTCCACTGGCCCTGAGCTCTACAAAACTGATTTATACAAATTTATTTAAATGCTCTCATATTGTATAATTGAAAATATTACTTGGACAGTGTACCAAAGTACCTTAAAGCTTATTTTTATAACAATCGGTAATATTGCTTTTAAATATAACATATTAAAATTTGAACGATTTTATAGTGTATTAATAATATAGAAACGTGGAGAATGAAGTGTCTTGACACTAAGTTCTCTCTGCTTACTCTAAACACCGGGATAAAGTGTGAAGCTAAAAAATGTACTTTATTTTTTTTTAGTTTTGTCGCTAAAGGCCTTGCATTGTTAACTTGACTAGGTGTCTTAATACAACAACTCACAGGTCCTAAGTTGATCACGATTGATCCATCCGTCAATCTAAAGACATTAAAATATATGTTTAGTAGAATTTTATTTAGCTTCTCGCTTTTTATCCCGCATAGCAGGGTAGACAGAAAGTATATAATGTTAAGACATTCAGTACACCAGTTTCGTTGGTCGACTGTTCGTGGCGCAATGTGGCGGCGTCTGACTATAAACGCGATCGGTTATAGGTTCAATTCACACTTAGGCGAATGATTATATTTAATTATTCTCATTTCCTAAACCCTGGTAAGACTATGCGCGGCGTTGAATTCCGCCGTTCAAGACGCAATGTCTTAAATTTAAAAACAATTATAATATCTCTATAAACGTTTTTCCGCAAGTAACAATAAAGAGCAAAGCAGTTCTGCACACTGGACTCCAAACTATTTACGATGTAAGCCACAAGTTAAAACTTTTCTACGGAAAGTTTGTATTTACGATACGTTTGAAACAGGATATGGAATTGTGATCTTGGTGTTTGAATGAAAAGGAAAATGATGACTAATCTCTCCTTTTTTGGATTTTTTTCTCTGAAAAAAATATAGTCACAAATTTTTTTATAGAAAAAGGAGGCCAACGTACTGAACGGCCACCTGATGGCAAGTGGACGTGAGTGGTCTTCGCCCATAAACCATCCACATCATTAGAGTTCTAGATGCATTGCTGGCTTTCGGAGGGAAGTGAAAGGAGACGAGGAGAGAAGAGGAGGAGAAGGAGAAGGAGGAGGAGAAGGAGAAGGAGGAGGAGTTTTTGTCATGATAGTGGTCGCAAGTCAGTCGGAAGAGCAATACCACCCAATTACTGGGATATCCGCCTATTACGGGACGCTACCCAGAAGCGGAGAGGAAATTTATTCTACCCCGTCCCCTCACAGGAGCATCGTGGCGTAATGGTAATGTGTGACTGTAAGCGCGATTGGTTATGTGTTCGTTTCTCAATCTGCGTTCAGCTCGCCATGCAATACACAATCTAAATCTCAATTGCGGTCTCGAAGGAGACAACAGGGTGTTTAGACACTATTTTGTCCTTTATCCTTATTCTTGATAATATCAACTACTGGGATATAAGCTAATATATATATATATATATATATATTTATATACCCAACATTTCGAGCAATTTACAGTTGTCCGTGGTTCCAGGTAGACTGAGGTGGCATTAAATCAATTATTTTTCTGTAAAAACCAACAAACAAATGTTTATATATAAATTTTCTTAAATCAAAAGCCTTTTTATTTAAGAAACTTTAATAATTAATAATAATTAATATTTATATAATAATAATTAATATTTATATTTAAATTATACAAAGAGATTCATTATAAATTTATAATTATTACTAACACAATTTTTTATAGCTTCACGCTTTTAACCTGCGTAGCAGCGTCAGATGGAAGTACCTAGTACCATGGCGCTACGTATTCCGTTTTCCACCAAATTCGAGACATTATATGTTTAGTGGCGAAACTCAACGCCATGCGTTATCTTGCCAAAGCGAGGAAATGAAAATAAATATACCTCGAGTGGGATTCGAACCCACAACCGATTGCATTTACAGTTAGACGCTGTACCACTGCGCCACGACGGATCTCTACAATTATTACTAAATATAAAACTACATATATTATATACAAAATACATCCTTTTAACATAACAAGAAATAACAAAAATAATTGATTATAACAAAGAACCAGAAACTTTACGAAAAGCTCAAAATGAGACGTTAGATAAATCAATTTTTAACGTAAAAGCAATTTTAAGCTTCGAAATGGCCCCGATTAAAAACGTTGTGAGCTTTCAGTCTATGAATGAATGTGAATTGCAAAAGGCAGATTTACTAGAATATACTTTGAAAGAATATTCTCGTTTTTATTGAAAGGTACATTTTTATTATACAGGTGTATCTATTTTATATGAAACTATTTTTAAAGGATTAATCGCGTATATTTTGATATTTGAAAATACATGTTTGAAATGTAGACTACTGTAATGACCACGGACTACTGTAAAGTGTTCAAAACGTCTAGTTTTCCAAAATGTATTAAAATTAAATATATATATATATATATATATATATATATATATATATATATATATATATATATATATATATATATATAACAAATCAGCCAGCATTGAAATTTTAATATTAAAAACAAACAGCGTAAAATTGATTACTTAAATAACGGTTTTAAGTAATAATAAATATATTTGGAACGCTATGATTCTTCAAATAATTTTATGATCCTCTGTTCTTTTAGGTATGAATACATAAAAAATGTATAAAGTATAAGAAATAAATAATCAATAAACAAAAAAACAACTAAGTAAAAAAGTATATTATTATATATATCATAAGCAGGCTATCGTGGCGCATTGTACTATAAACTAAACTAGTAGGGAGTTTGATTCCCACCAAAGTCAGATTACGTGTGAATTCGTCACTCGAGGGCAGAAATTAAGTTTTAACGCAATGTCTAACTTTCAGGCGGAGTATCTAGACATTACGTAATCTGACTATCTCGATATATAGTAGAGAGAAGCTACTACATATATATAGCATAAATAAATAACTTTATCTACTCACAGAGTGGCTTAAATAATTAAATTTTGCTTTAGGAGTGTGAAACAGTACTAAAATTTAATTGAAAAGCACGAATTTTACATTAACCACTCTAAAATATGACGTTAAGTGATAATAACAAATGCTTTGCCTTACACGGGAACCGAACCGGTAGTTCCTAACTTAAAACAACTAAAACACATTTGCTCATTATACAGATATAATCTGATATCCTCTTACACATCGTTCACAAACAGAACAAAGCCGTTAACAATATTATATTAGTAAATACATCTTAATTGGCTATTAAGTGAAATGTATTCAAGTAATCCCTACACGAGTTCCAGGTCGCATTTCCGAAGACAAAGTAAACTCTGTTATACTAAATCGACGATCTGCAATGTTAAGGACCCTATTGACCATACTTTTGATGGTTAATCCGGTGTTTTTATAAGCTTTAGATTTAAATATAGTCAGAGATTTTAAATCTAGACAGTTTCTCTATTTTCCGTCTGAATTGGACATTACTTGCCAAGTGGCGGAACTCAACGCCGCGCGTCGTTTACCAGAGCGCAATAAGAATAAAAATTATTTAAAGTATTTGCATTTGAATTCTTTTTGGCTTCACGTATTTCTATACTAAATACATCAATATAATTTTACTTTACTTTAATTTTTTTCAGTTTTAAAATCGAAAAGACGTATGGAACAGTTTACATAAGTCCGTGATCACACTTGAGGGTACACCGAGGTGGCATTCGTTAGTGGATACAAAAATTAATAATATCAAACTACCGTCATTTATTCCTTAATAAGTTTGTTTCTTTAAAAGAAAGGAATTCTAATTCTAAAGGATTCGAAACGATTCTTGCATAGTGAACTCACTGTATATTACTCCTTATATTGGTGGAGTTAGGACTTGAATTTATATAGAAGTGGGTCCAAGTAGTAAAAAGTTTCCAATCATCTTCTCTTTTGATACCATTGTTGGAAACTTTACAGTAAGTTCATTCTGCAAATATCCAGGGCAAGAGTATACGCGATTAATCCGTTTAAAATAGTTTAATTATAAATGTTAAACTTATTATGTTACTCAGTTTGTTTGCTTGTACACAATAATCTCCAGAACTATTCGGAAAAACAAAATGACTTTTTAAAGGTTGGACATAATATATCGAAAACTGGATGAATGTCCATATGTCCGAAGCTTTTACATGGACTTGTCCCTTCGCTATAAGTTTATCTAATAATATATTTAATTTCATATAATTTTCTTATTTAGAGCGTTAAGGACAGGTTGTCAAAGTACAACAGTAAAAACTGCATTAAATCAGTTAGGTCATTTCCGAGATTAGCATCCACAAACAAACATACAAACATCAAACATCACAGATTGTGATTTTGAAGATATATATATATATATATATATATCTTACTTTAACTCGAACATCAAAATAAAATTTTCTCTTTCTATCCCTGAAAATTTTAAAATCAACAAAGTAGATTTTAAAAAATTTACAGAATAAAAAAAAACAACCAATCAATATTTATCCCATGTGTCTTATCATAAAAAAAATCGACTAAACATTAAAAAAAAATAAGGTAATCCCACAAACGGTATGAGCTACGTAACGGATTTACCAAATGTAAGATTCCAAATATTAGAGTGGCTTAAGATTTCCTTGAGATTTAACGAGATTATTTGATAATACTCCGTAAATCCGGTGACGATGTAAATATACATACACAGACACACAGACACACACACACACTCATCCGCACATTTGTATACACTATACAGTAGTTCACATTTACTTAGTTTATTTTGATGTTGGGTTCTAATCTACGTGCAAAGGCTTTGTTTAAGTGAAGTATGAAGAAAAAAGAAGTTAATCGTGGAGCAGTGTAATAACGTCTGTATGTAAACGCGATCGGTTGTGGGTTCGATTCCACTTGGCGGAAATTATAGATTTTTTTTATTTTTTTATATATAGCATAGCAGGGTAGACAGAAGTACCTAGTTTCAAGAAACTCCGTACTTCGCTTTCCACCGAATTCGAGACATTGCTTGTTGAGTGGTGGAGTTCAACGCCGCACTTTGTCTTTTTCCAGAGCGAGGAAGTGAAAATAATTTAAATATTATCACTTCTCCGAGTGGGGATCGAACCCACAACCGATCGCGTTTACAGTCAGACGCTGTCCCACTGCGCTACAACCGGCCGCAATGATTGTATTTAATTATTTTCATTTCCTGGCTCTGGTAAAAAGTGGAGTACTGAGTGTCTTGACACCAGGTACTTCCTGTCTACCGTGTTATGCGTAATATAAATGTAAACCTAAAAAAAAAATAAGAAAGGAATGTAATTTTACTTAAAAGAGAGAGAGAGAAAAGGAGAGCTTAAAGAAAGTTAAAAGTTAAGATTGATGCCATCGTATAGTAGTGGGACAATGTCTGACTGTAAACGTGAATATAGTGGGTTCGATTTATACTCGCAGGAATTTATTATCATTTCTCCGCACTGTTAACACGTGACGTTGATTTCGCCGCTCAACACGCAGTGTCTTGATTTCGGTAGAACGATTGAAAGAAAGATTTTCAGTAGAACACAATCAGCGGAGAGTCTGGACACTGGGCTGCCTCTGACTAATCTGCCATGTGAGATAAACTGTGAAGTTATTTTTTATATTAATTTCTAATTAATAATTTATGGGGTAATAAGTAAATTTCACTATTTTTTTATATGTACGTTTTTTATAGCACTTTCAAAATGCATTCATACCTCATGATTTGATATTTTAAATAAAACTATTTTAAACAAATCAATTCCGAATATTATGGCATTGGAAAGTATGTTTTAAAATTTCAAAGGTAGGCATACGAAGGTGGCATTTATCACAAAGATTTAAAAAATGCGTAAAAGTCTCGAATCAAAGACCTTTTTAAAGGATAAGATAAAAAAAGCCCTTCTAAAATACATTTGTTTAGAAAAGAATGAAAGGGCAAATGGGAGATTTAGACTAAAACCTCTATCGAGTCCATTAGAAGGCTCACCCGTTCGACCTCACCGTCGAAATCTACAACTTATTACTTATGTATAAAAAAACAGAGCATTTAAGACGTACATATGAATCATTTTAATTCAAATATATATAGTTTTAAAAAAAATTATACCATGTAATATAAGTTTGTATAATAATGATAAATATTTATGGCCTTTGCGATTTTTCCACAGTTTAAACGAAGCTATTTTAAACGGATTAATCGCGTATATTTTGGTATTTGAAAATGAAAATGTTTGAAAGTACTGAAAATGTATTTTCGAATACCAAAATATACGTAATTAATCCGTTTAAAATAGTTTTATTTAAGAAGTAGACATTCTAAATCGCAGTTTAAAATTCAATATTATTTGTCTCACATTATGATACTGTTCATACCTGTAATTTCATATGAAGTGAAATCTTATAAAGAATATAATATATATTTCAAATAAAATTGGAGTATTTACTATTTTTAAAGTGTTATTCCACACTTAGGATTAGAAAACATTTAAAAAAAAAACGTATATAAATTTGAACGCAGCGGGATTCGAACCCGCGCCTCTTGGATACCGTCCAAGAGACGCAGGTTTGAATCCAGCTGTATTCAAATTTTTATACATGTTTTTCAAAAATGTTTTATAAAATTAGAGTATTTTGAGATTAAACACAATTATGCTTTTTTTAACAATTTTCAATTTTATATATAAGTTGTTTTTTCAGATTTCTTGGTTAATAGGGGCGAATCCATTCTTAAAACTATATAACCAAGGCTCACCAGCTCGGCCTCTGAGTTATCAATCTCATTGTCTCAGAAAAAGAGTAGGTTGTATTTTTCCTTTTCTTTTGCCATATTTAGTTACTTTTCCAGTGTCTATTTTCAAGCCTTTTTTTAGCTTCATGCTTTCATACCAGACAGCAGGGTAGATAGAAAGTACCAAGTGTTAAGACACTTGTGTTGACTGGCGGAACTCAACGCAGCACAGTGTCTTATTTTTACCAGGAATGGGGGATTTTTACCAGAAGTGGGAATCGAACCCACAACCGATCACATTTATAGTCAGGCGCTTTCATACTACGCCACGCCCGGCCTCAAGCATATTAGCAGAATATAACAATGTTGTTTCTTGATACAGCGACATTCAAGTATGATAATATTATACCAGAAGTAAAACATACATTTAAATTTATTTAATCTCAATTAACACTAATTAAAGGTTTATCCAATAATATAGAGTAAATATTAACAACTCAAAATCTAAATTAATTAACATTAAATTGCTGTCTATAGTAAGCACCATTAGACACGGCTTCTAACGGCCTCTTATAGAGGACTACAGTACTTCCGAGAATTAAGACTGCACACGTTTCTCTAACATCCACGATGTAAATTTCTACGGAAAAATTGGCGAATATAATTAGAATACGTTTCGTGGTAAGCCTTGTGTAATTAATTCTCCTTTTTTCAAAAAATCTGGGAAATATTATTTCTTGTTTTCCTTTTTTTTATTTGGCTTCACGCAGTATAGACAGAAAGTACCTAGTGTGAAGACACTCCAGAAGCAGAACCGTATAAAACGGTAGTAGTTTTCTGTACGATGGTATACTTCTTTTTAGCTTCACAATTTTATACCGCATAGCACTTTATACAGGAAAGGAAGTACTTAGTGTCAAAACACTTCGTCCTCCGAATTCGAGACATTGCGTATTGAGTGGCGATACTCATTGCAACGCTTTGACTGACCAGAGCGAGGAAATGAAAATAATTCTAATATAATCATTCCCCTGAGTGAGAATGGAACCAACAACCAGCCGCGTTTACAGTCAGACGCTGTCCCACTGCGCCACGACTGGCCTGGTACTCTTTAAACAGAAAGTAATCTCATTTATATGAAAAATGTTATTTAACCTGGCGCAGTATGACAGCGTCTGACTGTAAACGCGATCGGTTGTGGGTTCGATCCCCACTCGGGGGAGTGATTATATTTAAATTATTTTCTCTTCCTCACTCTGGTAAAGAGAAAGAGCGGCGTTGAGTTCCACCAATCAACATGCAATGTCTCGAATTCGGTGGAAAGCGAAGTACGTAGTGTGTTGACACTAGGTACTTTCTGTCTACCCTACTATGCGGGATAAAAACGTGAAGCTCAAAAAAAAGTTATTTACAAAAAGCATCAACCAATTCAGGAATCGAACCCAAAGCGTTATTATATTACATTATTTAACATCATTAACCACCAAAAGGTATTTTTCATAAAATCCGAGGCATATTTTCAAGCGTGTTTTAGCATTAATTCATATCACAGTGACGCTGAGCCGGTCTAATGGACTGATTCTACATTAAAATATTCCTTTTGAATTATTGCGTCAATCACTTCCACTAAGCGATTTCTTTTGTCCACTGGCTTTACTATAGTGGATCTTGTTATTTATTAATTTTTTTAGCTTCACGCTTTTGTGTATGTACTGAATTTGAGACGTTACGTGTTGAAAGGCGGAACTCAACGCCGTCGTTTGTCTTACCAGAGCGAGGGAATGCATATAATTTAAATTACTCAGAGGCAACGGCAGAGAACAAAAAAACCAAATTGACAATTAAAATAAAATATCATGTATATACAATGAAAATTATGAATTTTAAAGTTCTTTATGCAATCACGCGGTATCTCGCCTAGCAAGGTAGTTAGAGAGAACTTAGTGTCAAAACACTTCGATCACCACCTTCCCGCCGGACATTGCGTGTTGACGGAACTCAACGCCGCGCATTGTCTCATTTTGCCAGAGCGAGAATAATTTTTATAATATACCATTGATAATCAATCTCAAGCACTCAAGACAAGATTGTAATGTTAAAACAATCACCACGTGCCTCAAACGTCCGGTCAATAGAAAATTTCCCAATAAATGGCGGCGTGCTCCGGCGGAAATAGAGAGGATCAGGGGGAGATCTTCTATGGTGATTGATGTACAAAACGGATTTGAATACACGTGTTGGTTGAAGTAGGTTTTACGTACAGTACTGTTTTAGCACTTCTACACAATGTACGAAGCTTTACACAACTTTTTAAATCGAATATTGCTCGCGTGTTACCATATTTAAAATGAATGTACGTATTATTTCCCTTTGGTAAGACGACGACGTTAAATTCCGCCAGTTAACATACAATATATCTCGAATTATCTAAAATTAGGAAATTATTTTAACCGGATTAATAGCGTATATTTTGGTATTCGAAAATACATTACAGTCTACCTGTGACCACGGACTCCCTGTAAAGTATTCGAAACGTCAATTGTCCAAAAATGTATTATCGAATACCAAAATATACGCGATTAATCCGGTTAAAATAGTTTCATTTTAAAGCGGTAAGGTATAAATAAACAATATAATATATTCATAATAAATTGCAACTTATAATAAATACAGTTTGCTCTGAAATATTTTAATTACATTGATATAGCAAATTAAACGTCTAATTTCTCGTGAGCTGAGTAGCGACGCTCGCCACGTTCTATTTGCGTATACCGAAACTTTATTAATGGGGGTATAAGGTTCAATTTCTTCTGGAATATGTATGAAAATGACATTGTAACACAGTTTACTTTGGAAAGTTCCTTCGATAGCTGACGTTACAAATATTTGATTTGGTTTCATGATTGTTTGGTGATTCGAGTGATCTTGAATACGTTTATTGGACCTTGTGTTGTTAGAAAATGCCAGGTTTTAGTTTAAAATTGCAAATAAAAATTATAGTTATTGCTGGATATTTATTTTATTTCTTTCTTACTTAAAGGGAAGATCGCTAGTAAATAGGATAAAAGCGTTTAAAGTGCATTTTAAAGAGATTCCCGTACACCCTTGATTTGAAATTCGCTGAATTTCTGTAATGCAGGGATGCGTGGCGTTTGGCGCTCCGTGCTCTCTGACTTCCCCGTCAGGGATAAAGCATGAAGCTAAAAAAACTTACTTTGGCTTTAATTGCCAACTTATATGGATATTGAACCAATGAAGACATATCATAGTTAAAAAGAATTATTCAAATAAATAAAGCCTTTTTCTTTTTTTTTAGCTTCACGCTTTTATCCCGCATGGCAGGGTAGACAGAAAGTTCCTGGTGTCAAGACGTTGCGTGTTGAATGGTGGAAGTCAACGCTGCACTTTGTCTTACTACAGCGAGGAAGTGAAAATAATTTAAATATAACCACTCCTGCGAGTGGGGATAGAACCCACAACCGATCGCGTTTACGGTCAGACGTTGTCGCACTGCCCTACGACCGGCCTCTATGCAATTTTTAATACAAACTATTTTAAATATTACAATTATATTTCAATAAATAACTTGAATATGGCAACACAACGTCAGAGAGGATTTAGTGTCAATTCGAAAAAAACAATGCAGGCGAAACTAAACGCCGCGCTTTATTCCAACAGAGCCAAGAAATAAAACTAATTTCAATGTCTATATAATTTAAAATTCCTCTAAAGTGGGAATTCAATCCAGAACCATTCGTAACCAAACGTAGTACCACGGTGTTGCAATGGTCATAATAGATCGTAGAGCCAGCTTTCATTACATCCGCTCTGTTATTCTGCGTTCAGAGAAACAAAGTCAGTCAGAAAAGTAGTCTAAAAAGCATGATTTAAAAAAAAAATAATACATAGATAACAATTAAAAAAAAACTTTAACATATAGATTTCATATCAAATAAAAAAAAACTTAAAAGCAAGCCGAGCTCATTTTCATTAATTTCAAAGTGTACTTCTACTTTTATATATATATATATATATATATATATATATATATATATATATATAAAGTAGAAGTACACACACTATATATATATATATATATATATATATATATATATATATATATAGACTATTTATTTAGTACCATTTATCAGTACATCGATTTGAATTCAAGAGACATCGTTTCTCAATGCTTTACTTCAAGGTCGGTAACGGGAAGCCTTTACAAATTGCTAGTTTGGACTAAGTTAGGAGATTCAGGGCGTTCTTTTTTTTAAATTTAATTCAAGTTTGAATTAATTGCGTAATTTTACATATTAAGTAATTATTTCAAATTGTAATTTTTATTTTTCATTTCTGATAAGAGGCGGCGTGAAAATGGGACAGTGTTTAACTCTAAACGTGATTGGTTGTGGCTTCGATTCCCGTTCGAGATAATCATTATATTTAAATTATTTTTATCAACTCGCTCTAGTAAGACAAAGCGTTGCGTTGAGTCCGCCACTCAAAACGTAATGTCTCGAATTAGGCAGAAAGTAGAGTACGGAATGTCTCAACACTAAGTGTTTAATATCTACCTTGTTATGCGAGACAAAATCGTGAAGCTAAAACAAATACAACAACATGGCTTCAAATAAAAAAAAACTCGATACGCAATTTCAACAACATTCACGCTTGTTATCCCACATAGAAGGCACTGTACTTCGCTTTCCACCGAATTCGAGTCATTGCGTTTTGAATGGTGGAACTCAACGCCGCACTTTGTCTTAACCAGAGCGAGAAAGTGAAAATAATTGAAATATAATCACTTCCCCGAGTGGGGATCGAACTCACAACCGATCACGTTTACAGTCAGACGCTGTCACACTGCACCACGACCGGTATTATGTACACATATTTGAGTGTTTTCTTAATAAATCCTCTCGGTCTTCTGAAAATACAATCAATTTAATAATACAATAACATCAAAGTCAATCAATATCGCGTTCAGCCGTGGAAGACGATAGGCTGAAAAAAATATATAAAGTCATCGTATCTACTTGTCTTGCAAAAGAAACCGCTGCTGCCAACAAATTGTGGTATAACAATGGAAAAATTCCACATCCTTGACCTGTTCGGAACATTACGAATCGAGATGGTATTAGCAATGGAAATGAAGACGTGCATGGTACTTAGGTAGTCTTGACTCACGTAATACCTGCGTTTAAGCTCACCTCATTTACTTTAAATCACCCATGTTTATTAGATAAAAGGTATCTACATATGTTAAAGCTTGAAGCCGATCGTGGCGCAGTGTGACAGCGTCCAACTGTAAACGCGGTTGTGGGTTCGATTCCCACTTTTGGGAGTGATTATGTTTGAAATTACTTTCACTTCGTCGCTGTGGTAAGACAAAGTGCATCGTTGAGTTCCGCCACTCGACACGCAATGTCTATCTATGTTATATGTAACAGCAAAGTACGGAGTGGCTTGATAAAATACCGAGTACTTTCTACCCTACTATGCGGGATGGAAGTGTGAAGCTAAAAAGTAAAGAAATTGTAAAAGATATAAACTTTATCAGTATTTATCTATATATTTATCAAAAGCAATGCATGTATGATCCAATTCTTGCTGTTTGGTTTTCTTTTAAGTATACAATATTTAGGTAGCACGAATCTGAGATCCTTGCCAGGATGTTCAGGATAGCTGTAAAGTAATTTTAAGCGCATTGTCGCATTTTTAGTTAATTTATATAATGGTTTGGTTTTTGACTTTTGTTATTTTACTTTCCAACACTCGGGACCCACTTCTAAAAACATTAAAGTATCAAACCCCCATCACCACAGAGCGAGATACAGTCAGCCATTCAGCAAGAATCCAAGGCACTATGCGAGACAGAGAGCAAGATACAGTCAGCTCAATCACTAAGAATCTAAGACAGTATGCGAGGCAATTAAGAAATAATTGACGGTAGTTTGTTATAATTATTTTTTGTATCAACTGTCAGATGAGTGCCACCTCAGTGCCACAGTGACCACAGAAACGTCGAATTTACAAATTTTTTTTTATTTATTTTTTTAGCTTCACGCTTTTATCCCGCGTATCAAGGTAGACAGAAAGTACCTAGTGTCAAGACACTCCATACTTCACTTTCCACCGAATTTAAGTGATGGAACTCAACGCCGCACTTTGTCTTACCAGAGCGAAGAAGCGAGAATAATTTTAATATAATCATTCCCCCAAGTGGGGATCGACCCCACAACCGATCGCGTTACAGTCAAACACTGTCCCACTCTGCCACGACCGGCCTCAAATTTATTTTCGAATACTAAAATATGCGCAATTAATCTGTTTAAAATTGTTTCATTTAAAAAAATAGTTCCATACAAAAGTATAACGGTATCAATTATAATTCCCAATGACAATATTACTAATTCTTAATGTCCTGAGTAAATAGAAACTCAATGTCCCATTAGTTATTTACTATTTTTAAAATGTTATTCCACACTTAGGATTAGAAAACATTTTTGAAAAAACGTATAAAAATTTTGAACGCAGCGGGATTCGAACCCGCGCCTCTTGGATACCGTCCAAGCGCTCTGACCGCTAAGCCATGCGTTCTACTACCAGCTGCGTCGAAATTCTTATACGTTTTGTTACAACTTATTTATGTTGTTAGCATCTCTCTAGAGAGATTTTTACAAATTTCTACTACTTAAAGATTATTAAGAAATAATCGTTTAACAAGAGAGATTGCTATTTTATTTTAATATTTACTATTTTTAAAGTGTTATTCCACACTTAGGATTAGAAAACATTTTTGAAAAAACGTATAATTTTTTTTTTTAAATGTTTTCTAATCTTAAGAAATTAGTAAAAATCTCTCTACAGAGATGCTAACAACATAAATAAGTTGTAACAAAACGTATAAGAATTTCGACGCAGCTGGTAGTAGAACGCATGGCTTAGCGGTCAGAGCGCTTGGACGGTATCCAAGAGGCGCGGGTTCGAATCCCGCTGCGTTCAAAAAAAAAATTTTTATACGTTTTTTCAAAAATGTCCCATTAGTTATTTCATATATTATACATTTTAACTGTTTTATATGTACAATAGGATTCACCAACCATATTCTCTATCTTACCTGGCTTACTGGACTCATACAAGGGTTGTCTGTTTAAAATTCCTATTACCAATAATATCGTCTTTGGACACTTTGTATTTGCTTATAAAACCATTCAGTGCTTTTATATTGTTTTTATATTGTCGTGGCGCAGTGTGACAGCGTCTGGGTTCGAACCCCGCTCGGGGGAGTGTTAATATTTAAATTATTTTCACTTCCTCGCTCTGGTAAAGACAAAGAGCAACATTGAGTTCAACCACACAACACGCAATGTCTCGAATTAGTTGGAAAGTGAAGTACGGAGTGTCTTTACACTGGGTACTTTCTGTCTATCCTGCTATGCGGGATGAAAGGGTGAACCTAAAAAAATATATATATACAATAAACTATACCCTTCTATATATCTATATATATCTAAATATTTATCTATCTATCTGTCTATCTATCTAGAATGATGCATGAGCATAATAAGCAAGCTGAGGCAAATGAAGTCACCCTTCAAATACTCGTCAGCGCTAATGGCGGCATCTATCAAACACACTAACAAAGTAGTATAATGGCTTACATCATGCGTCTTGACGTGCCTAAATATTGTATAATGTGAACAGATTGTCTTATTTATTATGGATTATTTGGTAGATTATGAGTTGCTCTTGCCATTTAAATATCGTGGAAATGATCATAAGTTTTAGAATTTCACGCTTTTTTTGTATAGCAAATAGAGATTGTAATTGTTAAATACAATATCTAGCAATCCGGAAATTGGTTGGGAAAGACGGGAATTACCTAGTATGAAGACACTCCGTTATCTACTTTCCGCTGAATTCGAGACATTGCGTGATAAGTGGTAATGCTCAACGCTGCACTTTGTCTTACCAGAGAGAGGAAATGATAATAATTTAAATATAAACATTTTCCCGTGAGAGTCGAACCCACAACCGGTCTCGTTTACAGTCAAACGCTGTCCCAATACACTACGACCGGTCTCCAAATAATCACCGTTAAATAAAACATAATAAACAAGTCATTGTATTTGTATTGTAATTTTAAGTCAATTATTTTGATGTCAGATATCAGATATATAAAGAATTAAAAAAATTAAATAATTGTAGATACCAAATAATTATTTTTTGTTAATTTGTAGAATAATTCTTAAATAATAAATAAACAAAGAAATCATATTTTTATTTCGACTCTTGCATTAAACATGCTGCAAGGTAGTTAGAAAAAACCCAGTGTAAAGGCACTCTGCTCTCCACTTTATGCCTAAACTCAAGACAATACGCATGGAACGGCAGAACTCAACGCCATGTTTTGTCTTACCAGAGCGGTGAAACCAAGAAAATGTAAATTTAAATTACCCCAAGTGGGAATCGAATTCACAACCATACTTGCATGCCAAGTGCTATGCCACTACGCCGCGATGGTTTAGTGGATTTTTTTAGCTTTACACTTTTATCCCGCATAGCAGGGTAGACAAAAAGTACCTAGAGTCAAGACACTCCGTACTTCGCTTTCCACCGAATTGGAGACATTGCGTGTTGAATGGCGGAACTCAACGTCGCACTTTGTCTCACCAGAGCGAGGAAGTGCAATTAATTTTAAATCGAACCCACAACCAGTCAGACGCTGTTCCACTGCGCCACGACCGACCAAATGTGGATATTTAAATAAATATATATATTTTTTTTAATAATATAACTTCTATTTAGGACTTCTTATTTTTCTTAAGGAGTTTACAAACAGATATTGCATTTACGAGTACAAGTTCGGCAATAACTTACTGGGATTAGTTTTATACTAATTTATTAAGTTTTGGGAAGTTCGCTCGTGAGTGTTTAAGTTGTGGAATAACTATTAGAGGAGCAACAGATTTTGAAATTATTTTCATTCTAATCTCAATAAAAACATATACATAGTATAAATGCGTTGTGGGTTCGATTCCCACTCAAGGGAAATGATTATATTTAAATCGTTTCCATTTCCTTGTTCTGGTAAGACAAAGCGCGGTGTTGAGTTGAGTTGATGGAAATTTGAGAATTGCGTGTTTTGACATTAGGCACTTTCTACCTACCCTCCTATGCGGCATAAAAGCGTGAAGCTAAACAAAAACAAAAACTATCCCATCTTTATTGTTTGTTTCTCTATGAAAAGTAATTAGAACTCAACGTTAAAGCCAACGTCACGGTTCTTATTGCGATTATTTTTTTTTTAGCTTCACGCTTTTATCCCGCATAGCAGGATAGACAGAAAATACCTAGTGTTAGCACACTCCGTACGTCACTTTCCACCGAATTCGAATTATTGTGTGTTGAGTGGTGGAAGTCAACGTCTTTTTCTTACCAGAAGGAGGAAGTGAAAATAATTTTTAAATATAATCACTCCCCCGAGTGGGGATCGAACCCACAACCGATCGCGTTTTCAGTCAGACACTGTCCCACTGCGCCACGACCGGCCTCAAATTTATTTTTATTATTATTAATATTTAATTTTAATGTAATTGACGGTTGAACACTCTTGTCACGTGTCATCAAAATAATCTCCGTTTTCCACTTTTCGACTAAAATAAATGTTTGCAAGATATTTTGTGGAACTTAACGTCGCTTTTAATATCATAGCAGTGAAATTTAATTATTATTAATATTGCACTAAGTAGAAATCAAACCTATGATCAACCAATGTACAGTCAAACACTGATCCACTAAGATACGTTGGAGTTTTCCATATATCAGTACTTTATATACAATTTAAATATAATTGTATCATATTAGAAAACATTTTTTGCAAAAATGGACAAATTTATTTATTAAGATCATTTCTTAATAATCTTTGAGTAGTAGAAATTGAAAATCTTTCTACAGAGATGCTAACAACATAAATAAGTTGTAACAAACGTATAAGAATTTCGACGCAGATGGTAGTAGAACGCATGGCGCACGCGGTCAGAGTGCTTGGACGTTATCCAAGAGGCGCGGGTTCGAATACCGCTGCGTTCAAATTTTTATACGTTTTTTCAAAAATATTTTCTAATCGTTAATATATTTGAACATACAATTTGTCCGAAACTAAATTAGAATCTAAAACCACTGTGTGAGGCAAAACACTTTGCGGTTGTACCATAATGACATCAAATCCAAGTCAATCAATTAAATCATGTTGAACATGAGATCAAATAGTAGAAATTATCAAATAACCGGACCATTACGGGCGGCAATAAGCGATATTTGCCGGCATTGATTCAGATAAGCCTAAAATATATCGTGGAATGGGAACGCTTCAATTTATTACATGAAAAACTATAATTATTAATATATGTAATTAATTAATTTTAAAATTAATTAAATTGGACGTTTTAATAACAAAGCAGTTGACGGTGTTCAGCACAGCAGGTCAGTCAGAGTATCAACGCAGTGTCAAGACACTCAATTGACTGCCTTCCGCCTAACATAGAGAGTTGAATGGTGAACTCAACGCTGCACTTTGTCTTACCAGAAGGGAGACATTACAATAAATTTTAAATTTAAACATTTCCCGGAGTGGAATTTTAATCGACATCGAATCGTGTTTACAGTCAAACGTTGTTTTACTGCACCACGACTGATCTGTCTTTAATCTATTTTTTTTTTCAGCTTCACGCTTTTCTCCCGCATAGAGTAGACAGAAAGCACCTAGTGTCAAGACACTCCGTAGCGCGAGACATTGCGTGTTGCGTGGTGGAATTCAACACCGCATTTTTATCTAACCACAGCGAGTGAAAATAATTTTAAATACAATCATTCCCTCGAGTGGGGATCGAACCCACAACCGATCGCGGTTATAGTCAGACGCTGTTCACGATCGGCCTCAAATATTATTATGTATTAATAATTTTTTATAAATAAATATTTTAATTAATTTCATTTTCAGAAATTAGATATTTTTGTAAAAAAAAAACAGCTTCAAACTTTATCTCGAATAGCAGGGCAGTCAGAGATAACCTAGTGTCAAGATACTCTACAGACTGCTTTCCACCAGAAACTAAATCATTGTAAAGACGAACTCAACGCTGCGCTTTGTCTTACCAGAGGGGAAAATAATTAAAAATAATTATTCCTCTGAATGAGATAATAGATGATATGAGAGAGAGATGAGAATAAGAGAGATAAGAAATAGAATCCACAACCAATCGTGTTTACAGTCAGATGGTGCCACTGCGTCACAATGTCCCCAATTATATCCTGGGCTCTTCAGGACTATGCTCACAAAGTTAGATTACTACAAAATTGATTTTCATTCTACCTTGACACTAGCTCTCCTCTAACCTTGATATACTATAGGCTATACATTAGCTGAGTTTAAACATTAAAAACAAATATGAAATTAAAAAAAAATTAAAAATAAAACAATAGGAATCCAAGACTCCATAACAACCAATGCGCTTTCGTCCTTTGCTCGTGTCCGCTTAATTTGTTATCATAAGGTTGTCGAACTCTAGTTTACCCGCCGGCGGCGAACACCCGCATATTGGTAGAGCGTCAATAATACACGACGTGATCTGATAGTGGTTAAGCTTTAAACGTATTAAAGTAAAACATTAGGTAAATACACCATCGTTGCACAATTGTATCACTGAGTGGAATTATTATAGTAGGATAAAAGGCGGCGTTAAGTTCCGCCACTCTTAACGCGACGCTTTGAATTTGGCGGAAAATAAAGAGCGTAATGTCTTGATACTTGAACAGAATATTGAAAGTGTGATCATCAGTGTGATAAATCATTGTTCTAATTATTTTTATTTTTCTACTATTGTAAGATAACTCGCGGCGTTAAGTTTCGCCACTATCTGCAAAATAACTTGAATTCAGGCGGAAATTAAAGAACGTAGCGTTTCGATATTTGAACAAATATTAAATATTTATACAGAGAAAATTATGAAATATGTGAGCTACGTATCCTAACTAAAAGAAGACATTTAACTCATACTTAGATTATTTCATACTTATCCCTTATTGTATGTTCATTAAGTGCTATGTGCAGAACAGAAAGGGAAATATATATATATATATATATATATATATATATATATATATACATAATAATCAAATGAATTAATTCCACATTCCCCAAGAATACCTAATAAAGACTATTTCTGTACTTTGTATAATTTAATAATTTATTCACGTTTTGCCAGTCAGCCTTATAGCGCCCTAGATACCTTGATGTCCACTTGATAGGAGACCTGCCCACTGAGCATCTTCAAAATTCGCCAATGATTAAGAAAATATTATATTCACGTAATTTCTTATATAAATGCTTCCACTAACATTTAAACGAATAATAAACACATTTAATACCTGGATGTCGTCTATAGCTTATAATTGGACGTTAGAACATCCTGTATAAACAATATATTATTCAATTAAATATATAGAAGGCTATTATACATCTATTGGCGGAGCAAGCAGACTGCAAGTGCAGGCTCTACCTGCTAAATTGACTGTAGAAGAAAGATTCATATTGTAAAATTTCAATACCAAAATTTTATTTTTGAGGCCGGTCGTGGCGCAGTGGAACAGCGTCTGACTGTAAGAGTAATCGGTTGTGGGTTCGATCCCCACTCGGGAGTGATTATTTTTAAATTATTTTCAATTCCTCGCTCTGGTCTCAATATGCAATGTATCAAAACATTTTTGAAAAAACGTATAAAAATTTGAACGCACCGGGATTCGAACCCGCGCCTCTTGGATACCGTCTAAGCGCTCTGACCGCTAAGCCATGCGTTCTGCTACCAGCTGCGTCGAAATTCTTATACGTTTTCTTACAACTTATTTATGTTGTTTAGCATCTCTGTAGAGAGATTTTTACAAATTTCTACTACTTAAAGATTATTAAGAAATAATCGTTGCATAAGAGAGATTGCTTATTTATTTTTAATATTTACTATTTTTAAAGTGTTATTCCACACTTAGGATTAGAAAACATTTTTGAAAAAACGTATAAAAATTTTTTGAACGCAGCGGGATTCGAACCCGCGCCTCTTGGATACCGTCCAAGCGCTCTGACCGCCAAGCCATGCGTTCTGCTACCAGCTGCGTCGAAATTTTTATACGTTTTCTTACAACTTATTTATAAAAAAAAAAATTATACGTTTTTTCAAAAATGTTTTCTAATCCTAAGTGTGGAATAACACTTTAAAAATAGTAAATATTAAAAATAAATAAGCAATCTCTCTTGTTAAACGATTATTTCTTAATAATCTTTAAGTAGTAGAAATTTGTAAAAATCTCTCTACATAGATGCTAAACAACATAAATAAGTTGTAAGAAAACGTATAAGAATTTCGACGCAGCTGGTAGCAGAACGCATGGCTTAGCGGTCAGAGCGCTTGGACGGTATCCAAGAGGCGCGGGTTCGAATCCCGCTGCGTTCAAAAAATTTTTATACGTTTTTTCAAAAATGTTTTCTAATCCTAAGTGTGGAATAACACTTTAAAAATAGTAAATATTAGCAATGTCTCAAATTTGGTGGAAAGCGAAGTACGGAGTGTGTTGACACTACGGAGTGTGTAGGTACTTTCTGTCTATCCTGTTATGCGGGATAGAAACGTGAAGCTAATAAAAATACGTTAAGTATCTCCTCAATATAGCACACTATAGAAATATATTTAAAAAAAAAATGATACCTTGAAAATTCCGGACCATCAAAATCACTTGAACAACTTAGAAATTATCTTAGAGATTATGAAAATTACAAAGCAATTTCGGCATATCTAAACGATCATATAAACGCACGAAGTCAGGCCCCGTAGTTAGCTGATTCCACAGTCTCGGTACAAACGCCAGTAAAACCTTAAACCGAAATAATGCTCCGCTAACATAAACGTAAAATAACAACTCTGAAACGTAGCGTCTTGCCCTTACTATTATATTTATGTGATTCTTATTACATTTGGCTAAGTTTTTTTTAATTTTTTCTAGAGTTGAGTGTTGGAACTAAACGCTGCACTTTGTCTTTAACAGAGCGAAAAAGGGAAAATAATTTGAATGTAATCAATCTCCCGAGTGGGGATCGAACTCACAACCGATCGCGTTTACAGTTGACGCTATCCCACTTCGCCACGAGCGACCTCAAGATTTTGTATGTTTTCGGTTAAATTATATAATGTTACAACATAAAGCTATGTACTTAAAATTAATATTTAATTGGAAAACCATATTTAGTTCCATTTTTGTAAAGCATATCTTTGCTATTTATTAATGATATTCACGGCGTTAAGTTCCACCCATCAATATGCAATGTCCCAAATTTATGTGGAAACCGGAGAAGGAAGAGTGTTGATATTGCATTCTCTCTGTCTTGTTGATACTGCTTTGCAGAACATATCTTTATTTCTTTAGTAGAGAAGTATAAGATATTAGTGGACATGACTCTCTCTCTGTAACGTGTTCGCATGGACTGAAAATTAAAATAAAAATAAAAATCATTTACGTATAAAATAGAAGTATTTTTTAGTTTATAAGTAAATTAAGAATTTTATGTGGTACTTCGAGTACCACTTAAAATTCTGTCACTTGTCTCTACTTTATGGGCATTTAGCACATTATGATCAACGGAACTAAACGCTGCAATAAGCTTGTTATGAAGCAATTTTAATTTGCACGTTAACCGGTCGACAAAATGCAGGTATTACTTGTTCACTCAACTTACTAACTTGCATATCTAACTTATTAAATATTTAAGCAACTTCACAACCTAATGTCAAGGAACTCCGTTCATTGCTTTCCGGCTGAGTGGAGATCTCACCGCCGAGCTTTTTGTTACCAGAACGGAGAAATGATAATAAATGTTAAATTTTACCTTTCGTCTGATTGGGAATCGAACCCAAAACCAATCGCGGTCAAATTAATACTCTATGCAAGTCCTAGTATGATTATATCAGTAGTGAAATAGAAATGAGTTTATTGGGCTTGCCAGATATCATAGTAAGGGTGCCAACCAAAGACTTTCCACTCTCGAAGACAAATAGCGGGCATTTTTATTTTCTTATGCAAATGGAAATGGCCGAGGTCGGTTAATATCGTTGGATGGCTGTTCGCGTGCCGCAGATACCACGCGTTATTTGACAGCGGTGGTATATTAGACATTTGGGTTTTTTTTATCTACTTAACTTAATTTGAGGCCGGTCGTGGCGCAGTGGGACAGCGTCTGACTGTAACGTGATCGGTTGTGGGATCGATCCCACTCGAGGGAGATTAATTTGATTATATTTCAATTATTTTCACTTCTTCGCTTAGTAATGTACACTTCTTCACTTCTTCAAAAAAAATCTTGCTACCTTATTTTGTCATTAGTCTTGCTTGAAAATTGACATATATGCACCGATTTTATGACATTAAAATATTTTAACGATAAGATAAGATAAGGGAACTAATAACCAGAATAATATAGAAAAATATTATTTTTAATTTAGAAATTGGCTCAAACTAAAATCGGATATTGAGGAGGCCGAGTTACTGATGCCGGTTATGGTGGTGCAGGACAGCATCTGCCTGTAAACGCGACAGATTATATATGGGTGCGATTCCCACTCGGGAGAATGATTATATTTAAAATATTTTCATATCCTCGTTCTGTTTAGAAAAAGCGCGGCGTTAAGTTCCCCACTTAGCAAAATGCGAAGTACGGAGTGTCCTAACACCAGGTACTTCCTGTCAACCCTACCACGCGGGATAAAAGCGTGCTAAAAAAATATTATGTGGAGAGAATTATAATATTATGAACGCATCAACGATTAAACCTACACCTCGTGCATAAAGCCCTTGAGATATAAAAATACATTAATTTAATACATTTTAAATATTTTTTTTAGCTTCACGCTGTTATCCCGCGTAGCATTGTAAGCAGGAAGTACCTAGTGTCAAGACACTTCGTACTTCGCTTTCCACCAAATTCGAGACATTACGTGTTGAGTGGTGGAAATCAACGCCGCACTTTGTCTTACCAGCGAAGAGCGAAGAAGTGACAATAATTTAAATATAATCCCTCCCCGAGTGGGGATCGAAACTACAACCCATCGCGTTACAGTCAGACGCTGTCCCACTGCGCCATGACCGGCCTCTACATTTTTAAATTGTCTTATATAAAGTCTAATATAAAGTTTCATTAAAGTAAATGATCTGCTTGACCAAACAGATGAATAATATCTAATATTATCTCACAGATCTTTTGAATGTAAATATATTGAAATCGTTTACAGTTTAATTTGCATTTTGGAAATTTGAAAAAGTGAGTCTGAGAAGGAGTATACTGTTACGGTCTTTTTTTTAGCTTCACGCTTTTATCCCGTATAGCAGGGTAGACAGAAAGTACCTAGTGTCAAGACACTCCGTATTTCGTTTTCCCCCGAATTTGAGACATTGCGTGTTGAGTGGTGGAACTCAACGCCGCACTTTATCTTTTATCAGATCGAGTAAGTGAAAATAATTTTAATATAATCACTCTACAGAGTTGGGATCGAACCCATAAATGATCGGGTTTACAGTCAGACGTTGTCCCACTGCGCCACGACCGGTGTTTTTTGCAACATTTCTTTATATCTAATTAGATTGTAATAATTACAGCTTCACGTTTTTCTCTTTATATCAGAATAAACTAAACAGTTTAAGTAGCGGGTGGTTGCTAGCCTAAAGTAGCCCAACCCCATCGCCACACCAAAGGACGACAAAACGAGAGAATTCACGTAAAGATGGAGAGCATTTTAATATTTTTTTACATAATTTTATTCATATATTTGTAACTTATAATCTTGCTCTTAGCTTTATTATTGATTAGCTTAAAATATATAATTAAAGCAAAAACTATCTACATACTATATTAAATAGCCAGTGCAGTAAAGATATGGAAAGGGGTATGAACTCTGCATACACTCAGATACGCCATGGATCATGTCTCTAAATATAGTTTAAATACAAAACTATTATTATTTATAACGATGTTTTTTCAACTTAAATTATTTAAAATAACTGAGTCTTGAGAGTATTGTGTTAGCAATATATGTGTATATATATATATATATATATATATACATATATATATATATATATATATATATATATATATATATACATATATATATATATATATATATATATATATATATATATATATATATATATATATATATATATATGTGTGTGTGCGTATGTGTGTGTGTGTGTATTGAACTCCAGTTTATGTAATTATAGTCGGCTACTTATAATTAAAATCTGTATTTATATTTAAGGGACTTTTTTAAAGAAGGTAAAGAATCACAATATTCTTTATTCAAATTGGCTATTTTGAATTATCAATTAAAACCAATTTCAGTATTATCAGACCTACAGGAAGCTATCACCGGCGTAGAAGGCAGTTCTATTGAGAAGAGCCACAGAGGAACTCCACAGCAGCTGTTTACAATGAGTGCATGACAATAATTAGCTTCCTGATCGAGTATCAAATGCGTTTAATTCCACACATTGAAATCAGTATAATAATAATTGATAGAATAAGAGGCCGGTCGTGGCGCAGTGTGACAGCGTCTGACTATAAACACGATCGGTTGTGGGTTCTATACCCACTCGGGGCCGTGTTTATATTTCAATTATTTTCACTTTCTCGCTGTGGTAAAGACAAAGTGCGGTGTTGAGTTCCACCACTCAAAACGCAATGTCTCGAGTTCAGTGGAAAGCGAAGTACGGAGTTTCTTAACACCAGGGACTTTCTGTCTACCCTGCTATGCGGGATAAAAAAGCGTGAAGCTAAAAAAAAACACTTGTTCAAGATTGTGGTAGCTATAGGAGCATTAAGATGAATCACACCATGAAACCCTTTAAGCGTGTGATCGACCTGAGGCTTCGCCGAGAGTGTACTGTGTCTGGGTGTCAATATAGATTTCAGCAAGGATCGAGTACTATGGATGCCATTTTTGCCCTCAGAATTTTGATGGAGGCATACAGGGAAAAAAGGAGAGCTCTGCTCGTTGCATTTTTAGATCTTCAGAAGGCCTTTGACTGTGTGCCTTGTCAATGCATCTGGTGGGCATTGCGACGAAAAGGGATCCCTGATTGAGGGGCCTATATTGACAATATCAGAGATATACCTCGATTCCGCTTAAATGGTTAGGACTGCTGTTGGCGACACGAAACCCTTCCCGATTACGGTAGAGGTTCACCAAGGCTCGGCTCTTAGCCCGTTCTTGTTCAGTGTTGTAGTGGATACTCTTTCGGCTTATATCCAAGACCAGCCTCCTTGGCTGATGATGTACGCCGATGACATAGCACTCATAGACGAGAGCTGTGTTAAGCTGGAGCAGAGAGTGAACCTCTGGAAGGTACGCTTGAGAACGGCAGTCTTAACCTAAATGTTCAAAGACAGAGTACATAATTTGGCGGAAGCCCGGACTTTAGCACTATCCATATAGGTCCTGAACTAGCCGTTAAGTTGGAGAAGAGCAGGTACCTTGGATCTGGGAGCATTGATCACGACATTCATACCCGTATCAGCGCTGATTGCGACTGCGACGAATACCACCCAAGCTCAAGGAGCAGATATACAAGAGCATAATCCGACCGGTTCTCTTGTATGGCAGCGATTATTGGCCAGCACTACCTCGGTACACTCAGAAGCTTAAAGAAGATAAAGATGCTAAGGTGGATGTGTGGCGTAACGCGGGCTGACCGCATACGTAACACATTCATCCGAGGTAGTCTTGGAGTCCGTGACGTAGCGGATATTCTTCAAGAGCGTCCACTGAGATTGTATGGACATGTTGCGCGCCTGAGAACTATGTCGAACGAATATGCGCTGATATATCTGTCCCTGGAGTTAGACTCTCCGGACACCCAAGGAAGCGATGGCTGGATTTCGTGAATCAGGATATGAGAGCCAATGGAATTACCACCGAGGATGCCAAAGACCGTGCAAAGTGGAGTAGGTTATGTGGGAAGGCAGATCCTGGCTAAGCTAGGACTAATGCTAGGAAGAATAAGAAGAGAATAATATACTTTTTTCAATAAAACATTTTTAATTATTAATTTTAAATTACTCTAGCGGCAGATTTGATATTGTGGAATTTTATTATACATACGTATTCCTTGTGAATTATTTTAATTTTATGAATTACATATATTACACGAGGCAATAAATATTTCAGGTTAAGCATTTTCCAATATAAACGTGAACGAGTAAGGCCAGTATTATTAATATGTTTTCACCAAATTGATAACGGGCACGGCAACCTATAACATCTATTGTCGTCACTCTCGTACAAAGGCTTAGTTATTTGCCCAACATAATATATTGAAATTGCGATCCGACAGCATTATGTAAGAATTTCGAACACTACGTTGAACGAGCCATCTGATAGTATGCGACTGTAAATACGATTGGCTGTCAGTCTTTGGAAAGACAAAACGCGGCGTTGAATTACGCGCTAATTACTCAACACGCTTGTGAATGTTCCATTCCACTCTGTTCCCAGAGTGTCTGTTTTTAACTGACTTACTTTGAGGGAATAATAACTGATAAAAGTTCTGGACAAATTTCGCTTAAATATTTAAATTTTAATATATTTATAATCAAATATTATATATTATAATATAATATTAAGCCTTCAATAGTAAATATATTGGTATTCCAAAGCTAAGGTAGAGTACAATATTATTATCTTTACAGGCAAGTGTACCTAGAGTTAGGGGATGGCACGTGACGGGAATGGCAAGACGACCCGCGCCGCTAATGATGTATACATATATACATACATTCATGTATTACGTTGTTCGTATATTTATTTAAACGTATGGATATGCGTTTGGTTTAGCTGTACCTTAAAGATCTCACTATTATACTTATATACTTTAAATTCGAGAAATAACAAGGAAATTATAAAATTTTAATACTATATATAGGACCATAATATTTTTTATACAATATTAATTTATATATATCCTTTATTGCACTTAACAGAATATATAAAACGTGAAGAAAACATTACAGTAATAAAGTCCGCAACGGTGGACTTACCTCTAGAAGAGATTTCTTCCAGCCAACCTGTGGAAGTGGGTGATGTTTAGTTCTATAAAAGAATATATATGTTCAATTAGAATGAAATAAAAATAAGTTTATATGTGTAATAAAGTGTTATCCACAATAATGACTGAAACACAGTTTTTTTTATTAAACGAGTAAAAATTTGAAGCGGTATTCAAACCCGTGCCTCTTGGTAACCGTTCAAGCGCTCTGACCGCTAAGCCGGACGTAGAATGCATGGTATAGTGGTCGAAGCGATCGGAGCGCGTTCGAATCCCGCTGCGTTTAAAAAACATGCATAGTGTTGTGACAGCTATAACTACTTACTACAAGCGGTACCTCCAACTTAATCTGAGTGAATCTTTAGCCTAAATTACTCATTCCTACATAAGCTATCTGCCAAAAACAGTTCTACGAAAATCGATTCAGCCGTTCAAGAGATTAGAATCCATGTCCAATCGCCTTTACAATGAAACCAGTGCCACTATACCAATACGCCACGATTTACGATAGCCCTTACTAATAGAAGGCTTACCAAACACTTGTCTCGGTGCAGTCCTATATAAACGTCGTATATAGTAAAATGGTATATCCTATATGCAATATTGCTGATAGTTGGAGGATTCATACAATGTTTAACCCTGTTGGCTGGAAATCGATTGTCTTGTAATTTTGAGGCGTGTACAGTTTGCAGAAAAAATTATCAAAACTTTTTATTTATTTTTTTATTTATGTTTTGTTTAGTTTTGCTGAAATTGAAAATTTTAAATAAGAATAGTAAAAATCCAATTTTTTTTTTATGGCATGATGCAGGCAGTGCCTAGTATTGACATTCCTTTATACGCTCTGAATTGCGTGTTGCGTTTTGAGTGACGGAAGTCAACTCCGTGGCTTGTTTAACCAGTGTCAAAATCAAAAACGATTTAATTTTGTCAACTCAGTGTTCTTTTTGGCACTGAATGGGAATTGTATCCACATCTAATTCTATTTACACTCTCACACTAGAAAGGTAACGTAAAATGAGACGAATATAAACGACCCTATACACTAGAATTAAACGTTGAAGCGTTGATAACGCGTTGCCCTTAGCAACGTGTATGTCACTTTATATAAACGTGTATATCAAACACATGGTAGTCATAGCTTGTTACATTTATTTTACTAATTTAATATATTTTTATGCATTATATTTTAGAAACATGAGCATTCTTCACTTATTCTCTATATAAACTGTGCCAAATTTCACACTCCTCAGTTCGCATGATTTTCGTAAAAACAAAAGGGTTTTTCACAAAAAGGGGGGATTTCGCTTCACTTATTAATATATAGATATAACAAACATACACAAACAACAACAAGCATACTTTATTGCACACAACAAATACATAACAAACAAGAAATAAATAAAAAAGCAAATAATTAGGCGGCCTTATCGCTTAAAGCGATCTCTTCCAGGCAACCTCAGGATGTTGGACTTGTTCATATATATATAAGTCCAACATCCTGAGATACATATAAAAATTTTGAGATAAATATAAAAATTTTGAACGCAGCGAGATTCGAACCTGCGCCTCTTGGATACCGTCCAAGCGCTCTGACCGCTAAGCCATGCGTTCTACTATCAGCTACGTCGAATTTTTTATACGTTTTGTTACAACTTATTTATGTTGTTAGCATCTCTGTAGAGAGATTTTTACAAATTTCTACTACTTAAAGATTATTAAGAAATAATCGTTTAACAAGAGAGATTGCTATTTTATTTTTAATAATCATAATAAATAATATCTATTATATATATATATATATATACAACTTTTGCTGTCAACGCTACCAGTACTGTTGGTAAGTAGTCTCTGGCAATATAGTGATCACTTAGATCGTAGGAATTGGGATATATTATGTTTGTTTAACCTCAAGTATTTATTACCATCCTCTTTTATTACTAACATTTTAATTTTATTGTTTTTTTTTGAGCGAGGAAGTGAAAATATTAACTATTTTAAAAGTGTTATTCCACACTTAGGATAAGAAAATATTTTTGAGAAAAAGTATATAAATGGTCGTGCCTCTTGGAAGCTATCCAAGAGGTGCGGGTTTGAATCCCATTGCGTTAAAAATTTTATATGTATTTTTTTTTAAATGAAGTGAAAATAATTGAAATATTTACTCGTCGTTATTTAGTAAGTCACTCGCGACTTCGCCCGCAATATCAAATACTTTTTATCAACACGCCGTTGAGGAAATTATCTTAGTACTTGAAATTCATCGTTATATTGTGTTATTCTGGTGACTTATATAACTACAATTGAATTTAAATCCATATAATGATTTTTTTATTCAGTTTTTAATTTCACGCATTGCAATGTTGACACAGAGTACATAGTGGCAAGACACTCCGTATTTCACTTTCCACCGAATTCGCGACATTGCGTATTGAATGGTGGAACTCACTTTGTCTTACCAGAGCGAGGAAGTGAAAATAATTTAAATATAATCACTCCCCCAATAGAAATCGAACCCACAACCGATTTTGTTTACAGTCAGACGCTGTCCCACTGCGCCACGACCGGCTTAGTGGTTTTTGGATAAATGATTAAATAATAATATTATTAGGATTCAGCGTGTGCCTGCGTTCGCGTCCCGCACTCAGGTGTTCCGTCTGTTGGGCGCTTTATGGCGGTCTAGTCGATCATATCGTTATAACTGTTAAGCTATTCGGCCAAATTACTTAATGTAAAAGGCAAAGTTTATCTACATTAAATACTTATAGTGGAAATCGAATTAAATTTGATAAGGATTTATATATATATATATATATATATATATATATATATATATATATATATATATATATATATATATATATATATATATATATATATATATATATATATATATATATATATACTGGCGTAGACTTTTATTTGAAACTATATAAAAGAGAAACAATCCGTATATCATCTTTATGTAATAGAAATGTCAGCACACCTTTTTTGCCAACTAATTATATCACGACCAAATTACACAAAATCATTAAATATTGTAACTTGTGTGCTATTCTGATATTCTATGTATAACCTATAATACTGTGGAGTTTCACCAAAATCCGTTCCGTAGTTGTTTCTTGAAAGACTAACACACACACACGCACACACACACATACATATATATATATATATATATATATATATATATATATATATATATATATATATATATATATATAAATATATATATATATATATATATATATATATATACAAACATTTGCATTTATAATATTAGTAGGAAGCAAGATTTACTATCAAAAGTTATTTAATTTACTATTAGCATACACGTGTATAATTCTAAATGCAATGGAATGGACTTCAGAAATAATTCAGTATAGCGTTGGAAGAACTGCTCACGACAATTTCACATGCTGTTTATTAAAAAATTTTAAAATTACTTTGTTAATGTCGCAATGAATACTAAATGAGGTTGATAATAATTAATATCTTTTTTTTTAGCTTCACGCTTTTATCCCGCATAGCAGGGTAGGCAGAAAGTACCTAGTGTCAAGACACTCTGTACTTCGCTTTCCACCGAATTCGAGACATTGCGTGTTGAGTGGTGGAACTCAACGCCGCTCTTTGTCTTTAACAGAGCGAGGAAGTGAAAATAATTTAAATGTAATCACTCCCCCGAGCGGGGATCGCACCCACAACCGATCGTGTTTACAGTCAGACGCTGTCACACTGCGCCACGACCGGCCTCAAATGTCTTTATAATATAATTATATTAATAAATTTAAGGATTTTTTAATTTTTTGAAGTGAAACACAGTATTTTACTGTGTTAGTAATATAAAATAAGAGTATGAAAAAAAATAATTTAGTACGTATATGCTTGTAGTCTTTACAATGCAGAACACGTCATAAGCCACCATATCGCAATATTATCAATTAAAAATATATGAAAAGTGTTCGAAACGTCAGATTTTCAAAAATGTATCTTCGAATACCAAAATATACGCGATTGATCCGTTTAAAATCGTTTTAATGTAGATAGTTACCTAAACGTTGCTAAGGTAACGCGTATTTTAAGCGTCAACGGGGACTTTAGTTACAGCATTTTTTAGCTTCACACTTTTACCCCGCATAGCACGGTGGACAGGAAGTACCTAGTGTTAAAACACGCCGTACACCTTCCGTATTGAGTGGTAGAACTCAACGCCGTACTTTGTCTTACCAGAGCGATAAAAATAATATACATATAATCATTCCACTGATTGGGAATCGAAACCCCAACCAATCGCGTTTACATTCAGACACTGTTCCACTGCGCCACGACCGACTTCAGCATTGAAGACACAGTCTGTTAAAATATGAAAAACACATAAAAATATAAGACGTAAAAGTAAATATTAAAGTAGAAATAGTTTTTTAAATTTTAATAAATGTTAATAACGTTCCAATGTAGAATATGTAGAGCTCAGAAAATATACTGGCCGCTGCGTTTGAAATTTCATTTCGCGGACTAAGTACCTTTGTTCACAAACCGCCAGATATTAATTTTTAAACGGAAAACCGTTTTAGAGCTTTAAGCTTTAACAAGATATTAAGCAATGTTAGTAAAGTATCCTAAGAACAAACTTTTACACTTACAATATATGTTGTAAATTTTATTTTTGTTAAAAACAATTTAAAATATATAATTTTTTTTAAGATTTTCTTAATAATAAATTGATATTATAAGTTATTTTTCAGATATTTGTCTTGTCTTTTATATAAGGTTGGGGAGAAAATGGGAATAGTGTATAACACTAGGTTACCACATTCTACCTATTTAAGCGGTCTATGATAAAACTCTACATTACATTATATGTGAAAACTCCATAGAAATGAATATTTAATTCTGTTACAACATTATTTTCCCTGGGTATAACTTTTCTTAACAATGAAGAATATATATTTTTTTAACTTCACGCTTTTATCCCGCATAGCAAGGTAGACAAAAAGTACCTAGTGTCGAGACATTCCGTAATTCACTCTTCGCTGAAGTCGAGTCACGACTTATTAAGTGGCGAGACTCAACTGAGCGAAGAAATGAAAATAATTTAAATATAATTCCCGCGAGAGGAATCGAGCTCACAACCGATCACGTTTACAGTCAGACGCTATCCCACTGCGCCACGGCACACCAGCCTCTATTCATATTTCCATATCTCATATAGATAATTAGTTCTCATAGTAAACGTTAAACAATCAAAGCAAAACATGCACATGTTACCAAATTACATGTAAATATTTCATTCGCAATGACATTTCCAAATGCAATATTCATACAACATTAGAATATACATACAATAAAATACGTACATATGTTAATCTGACCGCGATCGTTACGTTGTACTTTACTGGTGACCACAAAACGAAGTAGCGAGCACAATGCGTTCTGCTGACCGAGCCTGTATATATTGAGTAGGGATACTGTGATTTTCAATATAGGCGACAGTTTGAATTTTTTTTTATTTGTTAATCACTCACATACATAGGAGGCTCTATTGACATGTAAAATACATGTGTACATGTTGCCTTAGCAACGGATATGTCAACCGTTTTTTTTGTTAGTATCACGCTTTTATCCCGTATAGCAGGGTAGGTAGAAAGTGAGTCAAGACCCTTGGTACTCCAGTTTCCACCGAATTTGACACATTGGTATTTTTAATATATAATTTTGAAAGTTTTCTTGAAATAAATTCGTTTTTTTTACGTTTTCTTATTTTATTTAGCTTCATAGTGGGGTTCGAACCCACAACCGATTGCTTTTACAGTCAGACGTTATTAGTGTAACAACGTCACGACCGGTCTCAATTTATTATTTTAAGCTTTGCAAGAAACTATTAAGATACAAGGCATACCATCCCAAGTTCCAAAGACCCAACTAACATCTGGGATCACGGATAAACACTGAAATTTCAATAGACAAATTTCCGTCTGTGGAAAGTCCACTTGGGTGATAAATAATTTGCTCCCTGATAGTGATCTGACAGCAACTACAACTACTGAACGGCAGAGGACCTCAGAAATAGGATCACTTTTAGTTGCATCAGGGACCCCAGGATTAATGTTCACACGATTGCTTCAATTATGGTGAATAGTGTTTCAGAAAGGATTATGCCTTAATGAACCTCTTTTGGAACAATCGTTATGGCGGCCATACCATACTATCAAAGGTTAAAACACTTATCGGGTATATAAACCCACTGCCCTTCATTGACAGACGCAACTTTTTTAAAATGCACTATATCGGCCCAGACCTCGTGACGACCATCAGTCTAGAGTTGATCAGATCATACAGATGTCCACTGGACCGTTACCTATGCTCTATGTGAGATCTACGATGGTATATTTTTAGCCCAACCGACGACTTGCTCCCTGAGAAGATCTAAATACATGGGTGCTTCCAACACAGCAGACTCCCCAAACACACTGTACTTGGTTCACACGCAGGCGGAAAATGTAAACCTCATACACTAGGGGTAAGGGAGGGAAGTAAGCTCACACGTCTTTACTATCAACAAGTCAAGGACTTACATACCAGTCTATAGTCATCACCCAGACAAAATCTACCAAAAACGCCATACACGATAGCGTATCACATGCTGTCGTCGCAATTACCATGCACACTGTTGAATGTATGTACTACACTGATGCTGAAGAAGACGCAATCGGCAGGTACATTCTTTGGGAAAACGAACCTTCCTTAATCGGTATAGCTGATTACAGCTTAAGAATGGCAGTCTCTCGAAGAGACATGGATGCGGTCCGCAAAGTAACTGGACAACGCGCTGCGACCCCGAACACATGAGCTGCCAGTGGTCAACAACGAGCGAGAAGACCGCAATCACCGGACTAGACTTATATATATATATATATATATATATATATATATATCTTTTTCTTTAAATTATATATATTTTTGAGTTCCTTGTAGTGTGTCGAGTGCTCTCCACCTGTCATAATAAAAAAAATCACTATAATTATAAATAGGATCGTAAAAATTCATGGTAGCCCATAAGTCCGTGGCTTATAACAAAAAAACCTCAAAAAAAAACATAGAAAAATGTATGAACAACTTTCTGTTACTTATAAACTAAGTTACGACATCGTGTGGTTACCCTAAAGTACTGGGAATGTTCCATCGCCTATTCTACTAACTATATTTACAATAAGATATAAGTAAACTACAGTCTAGGATCAATCGTACAACTATCGTAGTAGTTGCATATCCGAGTCTGCAACAGATCAAAATGTAAGTTTACAAAAAAAACTTTATTTCATCTAGTTATCTAGATCTAGATAGATGTAGTTATCTAGATCTAGATAGATGTAGTTATCTAGATGGATATACTTGTCTAGAAACTTAGCGGTAAAGCAATCTATTATTCATTAACTATGACATAATTTTACTCTTGTTTTTATATTCGGTATAAGGTGCGCTGTTTTACATTAAAGTTATATTAATATCGAGACCGGCCGTGGCGCAGCAGGACGGCCTCGGACTGTAAACGCAACCGGTTGTCGGTTCGATCCCACTCGGGGGAGTGTATATATTAAAATTATTTTGACATCCTGGCTCTGGTAAGACAAAGTGTGGCGTTGAGTTCCACCACGCAATACGCAATGTCTCGAATTCGGTGGAAAGCGAAGTACGGAGTGTCTTGACACTAGGTTACTTTCTGTCTACCATGCAATGCGGGATGAAAAGCGTAATATACAAATGAATTGTAAAAACTGTAAGACCGTTTTTTTATATCTTCACACTTTTTCTCTTATAAAATAATCAGAGCAAAACTAGGATCAATACAAGTACACCGTTACAATTTGTGTTACCAGTAGCGGAACTCAACACTGCGTGTTATCTTAATAGAGCAGAATATACGATAATTTAAAATAACGCTTTCCCGAGAGGAATTCGAACTCACATCCAGCTTTATGACAGATGGTTATACCAATGCGCTGCAATGACCATGTATACTTAGATTCCAAAAAAAATTTGCTATAAATTCGAATCCTGGACCTTCCACTGACCTTCCATTTAACGTCATAAATTATTAGATATACCTAATATAAATTAATATTCGTAAACGCTAACCGTCCAATTGATTGATATAGAACGGTAGTCGAGATATAACGCACTACGATATATAAGACAAGTATTATAGAGGGAGGTTCCTACCTTCCTCCTGGAAGGGATCAATGGGTTAGGAAATTTGCATAACATGGTGCTCGATTATTATGGCGGTAGATATTCTATGGATTCGATGGAGTTTAGATTTTTTTTTAAATAGAAGAGAAATTTAGTGATGCTTTACTTAGAGGTGATTTTTTGGACAATGTGTGAAATTTTGGACCGTTTTTAATTAAAATAATGTAACTTAGTGTAGTTATAGAACATTAAAGTGAGGCGGCTTATGATTGTAAACGCGATTAGTCGTGAGTTCGATTCCCACTCAGAGGAATGCTTATATTTAAATTTTGTTTTCTATTTCTCCGCAACAGTAGACAAAGTGTTACGTTGAATTCGATACTCAACACGCAATGATCTAGATTCAAGCGGAAAGATGTTAACAATATTATTTTTATTGTCATACAAGTGCAGAAATGCAACATTTTTTATAATAACACAATAGAAATTAATAAAATAATATAATATAAATATGTATGTAACTTACAATTAAAGCTAAAGCAAGACTCCTTTATAGCAAACGTTTCAGCTTAATAAAATACATGAGATAAAATACATATAATTAAAATTTTAACACGTGACCAAAGAGACCAAAGTCATAGTAAGGCGGAGAGATTAGTCACTAAACTCTCTGTGTCGTCAGAAATAACATTCATAGATGTACGTAACTACATAACAAGTGTATATCCAAAATCAGGAATGTTTCTTGTCCACGTTGCGGTTGTGATATTTGCAGTACGACGATGTACGAAGCTCAAGGATGTGTTACACAGAAAAAAATCCATGTCATTTTAATATGTAAATGATATTTGAATGAATAATAGAATGAGGTCGGTCGTGGCGCAGTGGGACAGCGTCCGATTGTAAATGCGATCGCATGTGAATTCGATTCCCGCTTGGAGGAATTGAATTCTACCACGCAATGTCTCGAATTCAGTGGAAAGTGGAGTATAGAGTGTCTTTACATTACGTACTTCTTGTTTATCCTGCTAAGTAAGATACACATCTCTACTAATAACATATCCAATTATATTATTATAACTGCATGTAACAAGACCAGACTCGTTGCTATGTGGGGAATGTTAGAAATGGTAGATCCGAGCCTATATTGGCCGAATTAATAAGATAACTGGAACGTGCAGAAGTCGGACCGGTGTGGTTAGCTAAATTGAGTTGCAAAATGCATTCACTTGTTTTATATAATAACAGAGTTTGAGTACTCACGGTAGTTGTGTGTTGGATACTCAATGAGACAATGAGTGGCGTTGAGTTCCGCCATTCAACTTGAAATACCATGTAGTGTCTTGATTCTGGGTTCTCTCCGTACCTTGCTGTAAAAGAAAAAGTATATAAGCATAAAATTTTAACAATTTTTTAAATACGATTATAAAACGATTAATCCGTTTAAAATGGTTTTCATTTAAAATATGTAAAAATCGCTTATCGCTTAATAAATATTTTATTTTTATTTTTTTTTAGCTTTCCGCTTTTATCCCCCATAGCAAGGTAGTCAGAAAGCACTTAGTATCAATACACTCCGTACTTCGCTTTTGTTGAGTGGTGGAACTCAACGACGCATTTTGCCTTTAACAGAGCGAAGAATTGAAAATAATTTAAATATAATGAGCCCTCAAGTGGCGATCGAACCCAAAACCGATCGCGTTTACAGTCAGACGCTGTCCCACTGCGCCACGATCGGCCTCGGCCTTAATAAATATAGCTCATCACACTTCAAAGAACTAAAATTATTGCAAAAAAAATGCAATTTATACTTAGATGTGCACCCGTATATTACCCCCGCCCGCTAGCCGGTCACAAACCAAGGTTCGAATCACACAGGGCCCTTGCGATCGTCGACTCCCTCTCAAGCAACCACATCAGTGCTTGCCATCTTTCGCAGGGACAGACCCTCTTCCCTCCCCCTCCCCGTGTCGCTGTAAAGACCAACAGGGTCAACACCATATAATCATTGACATAAAAAAAAGTAGTATATTACAGAACAAACAAAATACTTAGTTAATACGTGCAATTTAATTTGGATTGTATTGAAAAAGGTTTTCAATAATCTCATTGAAGGGGCCATTGTAAGGATTTCCAATTATTTCTTCGGAGACAGTTTCATTAGCTTAATGATGAAATGAGTTAAGAGGTGAATGAATCTCGCGAAAAGACAGATAACCTTCCTAACTTAATGTGAATATTTTAAATTGAAAACGGTTTTCAATTAATATAATTTGTCAGTGAAAACCTGGGGTCGAGACACTCTGCTGAGAAATTGCGTGTTGTGTGGCGGAACTCAACCCCGTGTTTTGCCTTACCAGCCGTAATTCAATGTCTAGATGAATCTTTGTAAGGCTTTAATCACTTATTATTAAGTTTTTTTTTTACCTTCTCGCTTCATCCCTGGCGGGGTAGTCAGAGAGTACGGAGCGCCAAACGCTACGGTCCCTGCATACCTCTTTCGCCTCGTCCACAGTCATCCTTCTTGCATGCCCTTCGGGGGGTCCTTATAGTTTTTACGTGACTTTCCTCCAGTATCTTCGATAATGTTTTTTCGAAGGTCAACCGAGGTCTCCCCCGGACCTCTCGTACCCGATTATTAAGTGAATATGTTAAATTAGTATAATTACTATATAATTTATAAAAAAATAAATAAATAAGTGAATATATACTAATACAGGAAACTACTACACTACCTGTAACAGGAAACAAATGAGTTTGTTTGTTTGTTTAGATAAAACTTCAAAACTAAACGATTAATTCCATTATAATAGTATTTTTTTATAATAGTAAATAAAATAAAATAAATGTAGCCCATTTTACCATTTTTAAGATGCTGTTTCACACTTAGGATAAGAAAACATCCTTAAAATGTATAAATATTTCAACGAAGAGGGATTCGAACTCGAATCTCTTGGAAACCGTCCAAGCGCTTTGCACCGCTAAACCATGCGTTTCTACCACGGACTGAATCGAAATACTAAATACGCTAAAAACGTAAATAAATTATAACAAAACGTATAAGAATTTCAGTTCCCGCTACATTTAAATTTTATACGTTTTTTTTTTTTATATTTTCTAAATCAAGTCTAACTAGTCGAAAGTCGAATTTACACATTTTTAGATAAATTATTTTAAATGAAATAATTGCATATATTTTGGTATACGAAAATATATTTTTGAGAACCCTCGGGTTCTTAAAATACTTTACTACAGTAAAGCCCATACTAAAATATACGCTATTAATCCGTTTAAAATAATTTTACTCAAAATGTGTAAAATCGAGCGAATCATATATGTTATTAAGCTTAACAATACTGTATATAGTGTCATTCAAGAGTGAGGACATGGTCGTGGCGCAGTGGGACAGTGTCTGACTGTAAACGGTTGTGGGTTCGATCCCAACTTGGAGGAGTGATTATATTTTCACTTCCGTGCTCTGGTTACACAAAGTGTGGCGTTAAGCTCCACTACTTGACATGTTTCGAAATCGGTAGAAAGCGAAGTACGCAGTGTCTTGTCTAGGTATTTTCTGTCTACTTCTACTATACGAAATAAAACCTAAAAAAAAAACAATAATTATTTATTATAACAATAAAATACATAAATCAAAGAAACAAGCAGATTTCTTTTGAACAATTTGAACTAACGTTATCAAGGTACATTTTACGCACACTACGAAGGCGAGGGTAGCGGGATCAGATTTTGCAATATTTTGTTTTTATTAAATATTTAGATAATGGTTCAAGTTTATATGAAAAACGAAAAAAAGAGGGTCTGACTCTAACATAAAGAGATATATATATATATATATATATATATATATATATATATATATATATTATGAAATTAAAATATTATGAAATATGGCTGCCTGTACAAGTACACTGAAGAGGTATCATTGCAACTAATAAAAAATATTAAATCGTAAATTATTTTCATTATAAAAAAATTGAAAATCTTGCCGAGTTTCTTGCGCCAGTTCCTCTCAGGTCCAAGGCATTAGCTTTAGTGATGTGCTCGTAAATTATTTAACGTTCAAACAAATGACGCATGTAACTGCTTGCTTTGCATAAAATTATTTAACATTGTGTATGCAGAATGTAGCATCCGATCTCTTCGTATAAGGAAAAAAGTACTTATTAACTTAATAAAATATATAAAAAATAACAATATAATATTAATGTAGATTATCGCTGTTTATACGTTGAAGATATATGAACAAAACCTGTTATTAATGTAATAGACTGGAAATAACAATAATTTTTGAATTTTTCTTCTATTTGTGTGCGCGTTTGTGTACACTAATCTCGGAAACGGCTATACTGATTGGAATGCAGTCTTCACTATTATATATTTGGAACATTCCTTCATTATATAGTATTAATTGTATATCAGTGGGTTTGTCAATAAAAAAGGTCAATTTAAAGTGCACGCAAATAAATTTGAGGCCGGTCGTGGCGCAGTGGGACAGCGCCTGACTGTAAACGCGATCGGTTGTGGATTCTACCCCAATCGAGGGAATGATTTTAATTAAACTATTTTCATTTACTCGCTCTGGTAAGACAAAGCGCGGCGTTGAGTTCCGCCACTCAACATGCAATATCTCGAATTCGGTGGAAAGGGGAGTACGGAGTGTCTTGACACTAGGTGCTTCCTATCTTCCCCGTTATTCGGGATAAAAGTAAGAAGCTAAAAAAAGCTAAAGTTACGGACATTGACAAGTAATTGAATATAATTCTCTAATCGAGCCTAGCTCAGAACACACAATTAAGATACTTCACGATAAGCGAGTCGGACGGCACGTTACAAAAATACTTAATAGAAAAACTTTCACAATCAATTACCCATTAAGGCACCTGCTGATAGATATTCACAGAATTTAATGGCTTGAACTATGCCTTTTTTATAGTGGTGATGGTGGCAAGATTCGATTCGATTCTACACTAAAAAAGTAAAAAATGTTTCTCATTTTCCAAATCTGGGAAGATGAAGCGTAGCGTTTAGTTACGCCACTCAACACGCAATGTAGAGGACAGTGTCGTGTCTGTCCAAGTTAGTCAGACGGGCTAATCTATTATGCAGGATATTTTTTTTACGTTCACGCTTTTTGGTGGAACTCAACGCCGCTCTTTGTCTTGAAATAAAATTAATTTAAATATAATCACTCCCCCGAGCGGGGATCGTACCCACAACCAATCGCGTTTACAGCCAGACGCCGTCAAACTGCGCCACGACCGGCCTCACAAATATTTTATTTTTGTATAATATACAAATATTATCAAAGAGGTAGGCAAGGTGATTGGATAATTATCGAGACACTAGGCGGGCGATCCATCACGTCCTGTCACGCCAGCTATGAATTCACGGTTTCCATAAAGAAAGATAACAGTTGCGATATTATACAACGTTACTGACGTAATAAATAACCCGCCAATGTAATCGTTTTTATATTTTTTCTATTTTATTTTTTTTTCGGTGTAAATAAAACGAGGTTGTTTTGTTGGTTTTAATTTTAAACCTACTTTTATTGAAATTTGTCAACATTTTGGAAAATACGTAGAAAGAAATTTTTTGAACGCACCGGGAATCGAACCCGAGTCTTTTGAAAACCGTTCAAGCGCTCTGACCGCTAAGCCATGCGTTATACTATCGGTTGCGTCATAATTCTTATACGTTTATTACAACTTATTTATGTTGTTAGCATCTCTGTAGAGAGATTTTTACAAATTTCTACTACTTAAAGATTATTAAGAAATAATCGTTTAACAAGAGAGATTGCTATTATATTTTAAAAGTTTACTATTTTTGTTAAGTGTTATTCCACACCGAGCTGCGTTCAATTTTTTATACGTTTCTTCAAAATTATTTTCTAATCATAAATATGAAATAATATTTTAAAAATAGTAAACTAATTAAATTTGTGTGTGTAAGGGGTAGTACGGTTGGTGTTTATATATTTATATGTATATTGTATGTAGTTTTATTCCCGTTTGGGGAATTATTGTATTTAAAATTTATTAACACTCTGTTAAGATGTTCTGTTAACACCCCACCCCGTACTTCGCTTTAAACCGAATTCGAGAATTACGTGTTGAGTGGCGTAACTCAACGCCACGCTTTGTCTTACCAGAACGATGAAGTGATAATAATTTAAATATGATCACTTCCACGGATGGAAATCGAACCCACAACCGATGGCGCTTACGCAAACGCTGTCCCACTGCGCCACGACCAGCCTCTAGACAGTTGCCTGGTTTTACTAATTTTTCAATACCTACAAAATGATAACTGAATCTAAACTATTTAAATTTCAACATTAGCACTCTAATAACACATAAAAAAGTTATTTTTTTTCAGTCAAACTCCGCACCATCAATTTCCCTTGAAACCCATCAAAATATTTCCACAGCCTGAGGTTATAGTAATTATCCGTACGGCGGCAATACATCACGCCACGGCCGATACACCCAAAATGTAGTTCAAACAAACAAATACACACAGATAGGTGAAATTTAGAAAATGTATCGAAATTCCTGTCGGTATGTTCGTGTAATTGGATTTTAGATTCAAAGGTTACTCGCGATGTAGTGTGTTAGTTAATAAGTTTATATGAATATCATTTGGGCATTGGAGTTCCATATACAAGTAAGGTTAGCATGAATTGAACGAATTGCTTTAATCGCGTAAACGGATTAATTGCGTATATTTTGGTATTCGAATATACATTTTTGGATACCTGACGTTTTGAACACTTACTGTAAAGCTGTTTAATTTTTTCAATTGTTAATACTTTAATATAATTAAAATTATTTTCATTTCCTAGTTCCACCACTCAACCCGCAATGTCTCGAGTTTTGTGGAAAACGAAGTGTGGATTGTCTTGACACTAGGTACTTCTTATCTATCCTGCTACGCGAAACAGAGCGTGAAGCTAAAAAAAATTGATTTAGCAATATAGAAAAACGTTGAAACGATCTTTTGACCCACCTCTTGGATTCCGATTTTAGCGGAGCGGTCAAAGAGCTCCAAGCGCTACGAGGTCTACTTATTGTTCTCGCCTCGTCCATAGTCACCGACCTCTTCACTCAAGCTGTTTTGCTAGTAGTAACGAGGTAACTTACTTAGCTTCACGCTTTAGTCTGCTTAGGTCACCGAGGTCAGAAGGAACACCAAACACTATACAATTCCTGCATACCTCTTCGGCATCTTCTTTGTTACTTTCATACATGCCTTCCTCTGGACGAAAGGCCCTTTTCTCATTATCATCAATGAGTTCTTAATAAGGCGCCAATTTTTTAAATTATTTATTAATTATAAATTTTGAGGCCGGTCGGAGCGCAGTGTGACTGTAAACGCGACCGGTTGTGGGTTCGATCCCCACTCGGGGGATTGATTATATTTAAATTATTTTCACTTCCTCACTCTGGTAAAGACAACGTGCGGCGTTGAGTTCCACTACTCAACACCCAATGTCTAGAAATCGAAGTACGATCGGTTATAAGATCGGTAGAAAGCGAAGTACAGAGTGTCTTAACACTAGGTACTTTCTGTCTACCCTGCTATGCGGGATAAAAGCGTGAAGCTAAAAAAATATATTCATTCTTATGATGGGAACTGAACCAGTAACCATAATACAACGATAGTCACATTGAAACTTAACAACGTTTCAATTTTCTACTAACAAACATAGTATTTGCTGGAACAATATTTTCAACACGTGGACGTACTGCTAGCACCACGTGATGGATCGCGGCTCCGTCCACATGATTATTCTCTAAACTAACTTGCAAGGGAAAATGTTTTTAAAATATGAAAGGTTGACTTTGCAGTATTTTTATATATATATATATATATATATATATATATATATATATATATATATATATATATATATATATATATATATATATTCTGAAATAAACACAAATGATTATACGTCAAATTATATATAATTTATGGGCGCGGTTAAGTTCCGCTAGTCTACACACTATGCCACGAATTCGTGACAAATATGGAGAACGGAGTACCTTGATACTAGTTTCATTCTGACTATCTTGATATAAGAGAAAAATAGTATAGTGTATTCGTAGTTTTAGATTTTGGGTTATCTAATGACAAACAGTACGACGTGAAACTAAATTGATTTATTAAACTATTTCCATTTCCTCACCCCGGTTAAACCAAGCACGGCGTTGATCTCCGCTACCCAACATGCTATATCTCAAATTAGACGAAAATCGGTGTACGGAGTGTCTTGACACCAAGCGCATTCTGTCTACCTTACTAATGATTGATAAAAGCGTGAAGCTAAAAAAAAATACTAAACAAATTTAAAAAAGTACCAACTTCGTAAATTAGCTATAATATAATCAATAAGTCCTGAAAGTTTATTTCAGAATTCCTTTAATATGCAGAATTATTACAAGAAGTTTAACGAGTTTCGTACGTCGCTGCTTCTTTTTCAACTTAAATAGGAGTCAAAAATTTTAGCTTGAAAACTGACTGAACACTGAACAGCTTGTAAATAAGAATACGAATCGAAGGCATTTTTAGCTTGTCGTTTTTCTCCCGTTTACCAAAGAAGTGTCCACTTAATTCTCGTAAGCGAAACTAAACGCCGCACTTTTTCTTTCCATAATAATAGTAACATAAATAAAAAAAATATATTTTTCTTAATTAATTGATTTTGTCCCATTATCGTCTTTGTTTGTTATACCAATAATACCTTAAGTGGTCGATATATTAAAAGTGAATAAAATAAAGTGCTAATTTGACCTGCTGTTTCTAAATATATCATAAAAACGTAACTAAACATTTTTGAAAAAACGTATAAAAATTTGAACGCAGCGGGATTCGAACCCGCGCCTCTTGGATACCGTCCTAGCGCTCTGACCGCTAAGCCATGCGTTCTACTATCAGCTGCATTGAAATTTTTATTCGTTTGTTACAACTTATTTATGTTGTTTTTATACGTTTTTTCAAAAATGTTTTCTAATCCTAAGTGTGGAATAACACTTTAAAAATAGTAAATATTAACGTAACCAAATTTTTATTAAATTTAATTGGTGGGACAGCGTCTAACTGTAAACGCGACCGGTTATGGGTTCGATTCCCAGTCAAGAAAATGATTATATTTAAATTACTTTCATTTCCTCGCTCTGGTATAAGACAAAGTAGCTACTGGTCAATAAGCAATTTCTTGAATTCCGGTGTTATACGAAAAAGCGACAAACGGAGTTTCGACACTAGGCTAATTCTAACTCCGCTGGGACTTACAGATGGATCAGGGTGTACCCGAGGCCCCGGCTAGTGGCTGTCGAGGAGCAGCACCGCAAGGTTATAGTGGGTAAACAGTATCCGTAACGTATTGGTAGTCCGAATAGGCCTTATTTTAACCTACCGTACATTTTAAAAAAACAAACATGTTCAAAAAAATACTTAAATATATTTTAAACTTTACAAGTGTGACAGAGTCTGACTGTACACGCGATCGGTTCTGGATTCGATCCCCACTCGGGGGAGTGATTATATTTGAATTATTTTCACTTCCTCGCTCTGATAAAGAAAAAGTGCGGCGTTGAGCTCCACTACTCAACACGCAATGTCTCGAATTCGGTGGAAAGCGAAGTACGGAGTATCTTGATACTATGTACTTTCTGTCTACACAGCTATGCGGGATAAAAAGCGTGAAGCAAAAGAAAAAACCTTACAATGGAATGCTCGTTGGCAGCTACGTTATCGTTAGTACAAATCCTAAAATCCTTAACGACCGTTAACCATCAATACTAAGCTCTCAAAGAGATATAAATTTATTTAGCTATCCCACATCACTACACAGATGTTCGACATTATTTATCTTAAATCGTGCTCAACGTAAATCATTTCAATATTAACACAAGGGATTTTAGACTTTAAATAATTTTAACTGAAACCCCAAATTTGTGTAAAACAATTTAAGCCTTGGTAGGCCTAAAAACATATTGTCCTTCTCTTATAGGTACAAATTGTGGAACGTATGATGATATTTGCTAATTTAATATTGAATATATTATATCACTTTATTATAATTGACTTTTAAATTTTTTCGTCTCCGTTTTGAAACAATATGATGAGATGTGCTTGTTTTTTTTTATGAAACGAGGGTTGAGGGTCAACGAATGATGACTTGCGCGCAGTGACCCCTGCCAGCCTTACATAACATCATCAGTTGTGTAAGGCTGCTACATTCCATCCGCCGCGAGCACCATCATACTCGGGCGTCCCCCCCGAGGTGACACGCACCAGTGCGTCCCCGTTGATGTGAAAAGTGGCGACGAATGCAGTGTTTGGGACCGCCACCCAGGACGCCATGTCCGTAACGGCGGGAAATGGAGAACAGAGCTACAAATATCTACGTGGATAACAAGAATATTCTTGTTAGTGGCGTATACGCCGGTATCTTCAGCTCTATCAAGTGAACTAGAGGAGTTCTGGGAGAGTGTCAGAGAAGTTCTAGATAGTGTAAAAGGAAATGAAAAATTAATAGTATGTGGTGACTTGAATGGATGGGTCGGAACCACACGACATGGTTACGAACGCGTAGTAGGGAAGTATAGTGATAAGAGAGTAAATGAGGCTGGTAGGCTCATATTGGAATTATGTAAGGAAAAAGATTTGTTTGTGGCAAACACGATGTTTGACCACAAACAAATTCACATGTACACGTGGGACCGGATGGAAGAGAAAAGCATGATTGGTCTATTCCTAGTTGATCAGCGTATTCGTAACCAAGTTATGGACACGAGTGTGTTTAGGGATGCCGACTTGGAAACCAATCACTATCTTGTAGTTGCTAGAATAAGGGGTCTGTTTGCCGGTTGGCGCAGCCGCACGAGGTGTCCAAACTTGGAGGCGAATAATCGCATAAGAACCTGGAAGCTTCAAGAACCACCGATTAGAAAGGAATATGAAGAAAGGGTTTCCAAGAAGCTAGACAGCAGTTGGTACTGAAAGTGTTGAAGTATGCTGGCAGAATATTAAGAATTGTATGATTGAAGCTACAAGTGAGGTATGTGGCATTGGGAAAAGAGGCTTTAGTAAAAAGCGCGATGAATGGTGAAATGATGAAGTGATAGAGGCAGTAGAAAAAAGAAGAAAGCATGGCAGGACTATAAAGCCTCAAGTAAGAATAAAAGTATGAGAGAGATTAAGAAGAAAGAATATAAGTTGCAAAAGCACCTAACGAAAGCACTTATAAAGATGAAGCGTGAAAAATCAGTGCGTGAAAGAGATGACAGATTGACAAACAATTTCCGGGAAAACACGAAGCATTTCTGGCGAGAAGTTAGTGATTCTCGGCGTTGTTCGCCAACCTGTAAAATTAATAGAGTTTTTTCCGAGGACGGTGAAATACTTAAGAAAAGAACACACGTTTTGCAACGATGGGCGGAATTCTATAAGAAGATTTATGAATGTGATGACGTGTCTGTGTCGAACGACAGCAATATGCTGAGTCTTTATGTAGCAGATGGCGAAATCGGTATAAAAGAAGTAGAGAATGCTATACGAAGTCTGAAATGTGGTAAGGCAGCGGGAGCAGAGAGATTTACTGTAGAGATGATCTGATATTGTGGACCGCGCATCTTGGACCTGTTCTTTTTTCTATGTAATTTATGCTGGAAAAAGGGAGAGGTCCCGGATGATTGGCAAAGCGCAGTCATCGTGCGTTTGCATAAAGACAAAGATTCACAGATAGACTGTGCAAGCTATAGGGCTATCAGTTTGATTAGCTTGGGCAGTAAAATTTATGCTAAAATTGTAGCGAGAAGAATTTAAGAGAGATCCGAAAGGCTTTTATGGGAGGCCCAAGGAGGATTTAGACCTTGGAGAGGGTGCATGAATCAGGTCTTTTCTCTCCGCATGATCACAGAAAAATTGTAGCTGTAAATCAGAAGATTTTCTATGCTTTTGTGGATTTAGAAAAAGCATTTGACAGGGTTGTAAGAAAGAAGTTATGGGAGATACTGCCCCTGTACAATGTGAGCGGACCCTTGTTACAGGCTGTAAAATCTCTTTATCGAGATCACTCAGCCTGTATACGAGTAGCAGCTGGCATGTCGTCTCAGTTTGATATTCAATCGGGTGTCAAACAGGGCTGCGCCATGTTAGCTTGACTGTTCAATTTGTATTTGGATAGTTGTCTCCAAGGAGTGAGAAATAGTGGCATAGGAGTGAAAGTTGGTGATTTGAATGTAATATTTACTATTTTTAAAGTGTTATTCCACATTTAGGATTAGAAAACATTTTTGAAAAAACGTATAAAAATTTTGAACGCAGCGGGATTCGAACCCGGCCTCTTGGATACCGTCCAAGCGCTCTGACCGCTAAGCCATGCGTTCTACTACCAGCTGCGTCGAAATTCTTATACGTTTTGTTACAACTTATTTATGTTGTTTAACAATCTCTGTAGAGAGATTTTTACAAATTTCTACTACTTAAAGATTATTAAGAAATAATCGTTTTACAAGAGAGATTGCTATTTTATTTTAATATTTACTATTTTTAAAGTGTTATTCCACACTTAGGATTAGAAAACATCTTTGAAAAAAACGTATAAAAATTTGAAAGAGTCGAAGAAAGAATAGAATGCAAGATTATCGTAGATAGAAAAATATTAGAACAAGTGAATGATCACCTCATGATATATCTGGGAAGTATGTTTAGTAGAGATGAAAGATACGAAATGGATGTAGAAAGGCTTATTGCTACCGGTAATAGTTAACGGTGCTATTGCTGCATTGATACGACGGCAAAACGTTAGCGTACCTGCACGTCTTGCCGTTCACAATGCAGTACTGATACCGACCTTGTTATAGGGAAACGAAACGTGGGTGTATCAAAAAAAGAATGAAAGAAAGATGAATGCAGTTGAGATGAGATCTCTTCGTCGGATATGCGGAGTCAGTTTAGCTGACCGTATATGTAGCGAGGAGATACGCAGAATGGCATGTGTAAGCGTGAATGTCACAGTAAGAATGAAGAAAAACGTGCTCAGGTGGTTTGGGAATGTTGAAAGAATGAGTAATGAAAGAATGGTAAGAAAGATTTATGAAGCCAAGGTGAGGGGTGCGAGAGGTCGGGGAAGACCTCGGTTAACCTTCGTAAACACAGTATCGAAGATACTGGAAGAAGGTCACGTAAAAAGTATGACGACCCATCGAAGGCCATGCATGAAGAGGATAATGACTGTGGACGAGGCGAAAGAGGTATGCAGGGACCGTAGCTTTAGGCACTCCGTACTCTCTGACTCCAGGGATAAAGTGTGAAGCTAAAAAAAAATCATGCGGGTGCTGAGGACATCGCTTTGCTGACGGAGGAGCTAGGGGCATTGCTTTGAAGTCGTTACCAATATAAGCTTTGAGAGGTGACTTTCAACTGCGCATTGACGTACTTATTATACTATTTAACTCCTTTACCTTATCTACAGGTATCTCTGTCTGTCTTCAATATTATTAGATATTTACTCTAGATATTTACACTAGATATTTAAGAATTTTCCGCGATGTATTTTAATTAATTCTCATCAATAAATTTGTCCTTTTGATCATGCTAGACAAAGTACGTTGGATCATTCGTATGTTGTATTGTATTGTACCACAATGTTGTGGTCAAATAGATTAAATTACTAATACTCAATTATGATCTTTAGAAAAGTTATATATATATATATATATATATATATATATATATATATATATATATATATATATATATATATAACAAGTATAAAGGAAAGTCGGGGTAAAGTGTGACAATGTCTGACTGTAAACGCGATAGTTTGTAGGTTCAACTCCCACTCGGGGGAGTGATTATATTTAAATTATTTTTTACTTCTTCGCTCTGGTAGCACAAAATGCGGCGTTGAGTTCTACCGCTCTACATGCAATGTCTTGAATACGGCGAAAGGCTAAGTATGGAGAGTCATGATACTAGTCACTATCTGTCCACCCTGCTATGCGGGATAAAAGCATGGAGAGAAAATAAAATGTATAATATTCGAATTTTGATTCATCATTACAAAAACCGCCACGGTCTTTGACTTCTTTGTACTATGTAGCTATACAATTCATAAAAAGGATGCTACTTAGGAGGTTTTTACACTTGTCTTACATTTAATAGGAATGTTATGGTACAGTTTGCAAGCAACTGACTATTGACGCGATGGTTGCAACTTCAATTCCTTCGAGGTAATAATGGAAATGTATATATAAAAATATATATCTTGTCTAGACGTGTACTGCTTCTGATATGCTATTTAAAAATAATAAAATGCTAATAGTTAAGAATACTGTAAATATCTTTATACATGTTAGCGTTTGTATATGTGAGAGGACAAGTAAAACGCTCGGATGTTAGAGGCCAACTATTTATTAGGTCGTTAATCATCTCTCTCAATCTCATTACACGGGAGAGGGGAAACGGTTTCGGGGTTAAGACCTCTGATCGTGGTCTTCCTTCGCTGCCCATATATATGAGTGGATCATTGGAGGGAGAGGTTCTACGGGTGTATGACGACTGTTGTATTGATGGATCCCGAGAGGAATTGGGGATGATGGAGATCATAAATGGAAAGCTAAGGACCTGTGGCTATCCGGGTGAGCCACTGAGCCGGGTGAAACCCTCGACTACTCGAGTGAGCTCGTCCTTGTGTTGACTGGCAGCTTGGATTCAAAAAAAGGGTGCAGATAGTGGAGCGCTGCTCTCACGGCGTTTATCGCCTTATTGACCTGATGAATTAGGGTGAGGCGTCAGTCAAGTTTGACTCCCGAGTAAGTGGCCACTTTTCAGGTCCAGGGAATCCGGCGTCTTTGAAATATTAGCCCGGGTCTTGTCCACATTTAGCGTCAGCCTTTACTTGGCTAACCAATCAGGCAAGAGGTCCAGTGCGGTGCAGCTTGCCCGTTGCACAAGTCATGTTCATCGACCGGGTGAGGAGTGCTATGTTGTCAGCGTAAATAAAAGGCAGTATAGCGTGTTTCAGTGCACCGGGATGTGAGTAAAAGTTGAGTATAGGGCTGGCGATAAGATACAAGCCTTGCGGTACGCCAGCACTTGCAGTATGGCTGCCCAGATTGCCCTCTATTCTATATATCTATTGCCCATGACGACGAACGATCTTTTAGCCAAGAAGGAGGCAACGGTTACAACGGTTTATTACAATTTAATTTACTTATTAATACATTATTTGAACGCACATATTGCATCTTGCACGCGTCATCATTCACAACACATAGGCATGATCCCATAGTAATCAATAAAAGAATATTTAGGATTTTAGAAAGACTATATATTTTTAAATACAAGCATTTGACCCAATAAGTCTCTCATATTTTAATATTCAAAAATATACAGTATATATATAAGTTGAAAAAAGCATCGCCCTATCACAAATGTGAAACTTATATATAACTGAAATAATTTAAACTTCCGTCTTAAACGAGAAGAAATTAAGCTTCTAAGTATTGGAAAGTGCAGAATCCCCCTCCCATACATATCTAAACCCAGAATAAGGGAGACGGTGCTAAACAAAAGAAGCAATACAGCTTTACGCTAGAATAAAAATAAATATTAAATATAATCATTTTTCCGAGTGGAAATTGAACCCACAACCCATATCGTTTACAGACAGACGCTGTTTCACTACGTTACTATAGTCTCTGGAAAGAAGAAAATAAAGGAATTTGTACAAGTGTGAACACGCCGTATAACGACTGAATATGCTATTTCACACCGACCGCCCCGCTCAATACCCATGTTATTGCCTAAGTTTTCTATAAGAAATATTACGCAGCCATTTTATATATTTTATGCTTTCACGCCCGTTAAAATTGTATTTTGTGGCTGTTTTTATGTTTTGATGTTAATTGAGGCCAACATGTCATAGTGGGATACCATCTGACTGTAAACACATTTTGTTCGGTTCGATTCCCAATAGTCCCCTATTGGGTGTAACTAACATTACTGAAAAAAATATATTTCTCCGTTCTAATCAGACAAAGCGCAGCGTTTTAACTCAACACTCAGTGTCTTGATTTTTTGCGAAAAACAGTCACTGAGGTATCTTGACACTAGGTCCTCTCTACCATACTTTGCGGAATATCGTGAAGCTGATAATTGAGATATTTTGTACAAAAAATAATTAAATATGAAAATAAGTATAATAAAAATTTTATATGTTTATGATATATATATTTTTTATCGCCTCACGCTTTTAACCCGCATAGCAGGGTAGACAGAAAGTATATTTACCTAGTGTCAACACACTCCGTACTTCGCTTTCCACCGAATTCGAGACATTGCGTGTTGAATGGTGGAACTCAACTTTCTGGTTTTTTTTTATCCCGAGACAGGATAGACAGGAAGTACCTAGCGTCAAGACACGGAGGCAAGACTGGCGTAGCGGAGGTACTCCGCCTTCTGCTGATTTCAAGACATTTCATGTGGAATAACGTAACTCAACCTTTCGATTTATCTTACCAGAGTGAGGAAGTGGAGATAATTGAAATATAATCACTCTCCCGAGTAGGAATAGAACCCATAACCGATGGTATTTACAGCCAGACGCTATTTCACTGCGCTACGACCGGCCCCTAAAAAGAATTATTCAAGAATAAAAACAGCCAAAACTGTATAAGTCCAAATATTCTAAGGTATTTTCATTTAATGACCTCAAGAATATTTTGAAAGTAAAATTGAGAAATAGGAATTGCCACAAAATGAAGTATTATGTCACACTAAGTCCAGCGCCTAATGGACGTCCTTGTTGCTTCGGGCCACGAAAAATATGTATTAGGAAATAATTTTTAATTTAAATATAAAAATATGACTGTTTATGATACCATACTGAAAACACCGAAACACGATCGGTTGTAGGTTCGAATTTAATTACAATCTATATTTAAATTAAATTTTATTTCGTTAAAAGACTGCGTTTAGTTCTGTTATTAAACACGCAATATCCGATGATTTAGAACGGATAACAGAGTGTCTTGACACTAGATAATAAAAACAATCATAATTTCTTGTATATTATTTATATGATTTATATATATATATATATATATATATATATATATATATATATATATATATATATATATATATATATATATATATATATACAGATTAATTTCGACAACTGATCGAGTGTTTCGAAAGCTCTACAGTAGTCCGTAATAGCACTTGCGTCTCGACTTGGATGGTATTCGTCTGTCAGTTGATATAAAAAATATCAAACTACCGGTATCTGTTTCTTAAATTCCTCGCGTTATCGTTCGTATATTTTGCGCCGCACTTTGTCTGAACCAGAGCGAGGAAGCGAGGAATAGTTTAAATATAATCACTCCCCCGACCGGGGATCGAAACCACAACCAATCGATTTACAGTCGGATGCTGTCCCACTGCGCCATGATCGGCACTGGTTCTTAACTTATATCTTTAATAATCAAGAAAATAAACATATTTTAACGTTAACTAATGAAATCTCGGATAAGAGCACAGCAAACGTAGAAATTTAACATTATATTAAATAATAAACAGAAATTGTCTCCGCGAGTCTCCTGGCCACATTCCCAGTTTCATTCCCCGCACGTAGCGTCCCTTATATTTTTATTGACCGTCACGAGCGTGGCTGGAACTTCGCCGGCAAATAAGTTGACATTCGGGGTACAATTAAACACCACTATGAAACTAATGAATTTTTAACTTTTTTGAGGTAATTTTAGTATCAATATTGTTGGAAATAAATAAATAATTTTAAAATAATATGAACCCAAGTGTTCCACATCGAGGACGCTGAACTTGAAAATATACTATATAGCCTATATCTTGCCAAGAACTAACAGCTACATAACAAAAAAGTTTTATCAAAATCCGTGCAGTACTTTTTGCGTAAAAGGCGAACAACAGCAATAATTTAAATGCTATCAATCCTGCGAGTGGGAATCAAACCCATACCCGATCGCGTTTATACTTAGACGCTATCTCAAAGACTAAAAGCGTGAAGAAATATATATATATATATATATATATATACATATATATACAAATATACATATATATACAAATATACATATATATACAAATATATAGGTACAAATTAATAATTACTATGTTATAATAAACAGAACAAAAACAAACAGCGAAGCTGATTTAAAATCATAAAATCAAAAAATTTAAATTTCAATTATGAAATACATTTTAAAACGCAAAAATTTATTTCCATCGCCGTATATTTGCCATAAAACGATGGGGTCGGATTTTCACCAAGTAATTTGAATAAATATATGATCAAAGCGATCGCCCCTCACTGGGAGTTGATTAGAAATAGCGAAGTTTTCCCTATCGTATTATATATGTTTTAATGTAAAAACGTGGTTATAGCTTTATCCCGCATAGCGGGGTAGTCAGAGACAATCTAGTGTCAAGACACTCCGTTATATTAAGTATTGATTGGCGAACACAACACCGCGCGTTGTCTTACCAAAACAGAAAAAGCAAGCAAGCAAAATATATATATATATATATATATATATATATATATATATAGTAGTGTGTGTTCTTTTATTAGTTTAATTTATTATTAAGACATTTCGCGTCTCTCTGAAATACTCCAAGCATTTTGACCGCTAAGCAATTATTTTATATATTACACTTTATTACCCGACTGCTAACAGAATGTATGTATATCCATTTCTTTGTTCTCTTGTAACTACTAAATCTGTAAACCGATTTTGACAAATGATACGTCGTTACATTCGTCTTAAGAACGCAAGTATCTTGAATATATCAAATTATTGAAATAAATCAGAGGCCGGTCGTGGCGCAGTGTGACGGCGTCTGACTGTAAACCCCTCCGATTGTGGGTTCGATCCCCACTCTGGAGAGTGATTATATTAAAATTATTTTCACTTCCTCGCTCTGGCAAAGACAAAGTGCGGCGTTGAGTGGAACTCAACACGCAATATCTCGACTTTGGTGGAAAGCGAAGTACGGAGTGTCTAAACTCTAGGTACTTTCTGTCTACCCTGCTATGAGGGATGAAAGCGTGAAGCTAAAAAAAAACTGAAATAAAAAAATGGCATATTTGAAAAGTTATAAAACAAAATGAACTTACCTTATAACTGGAGTCAGGTTCTTGATAATTTTAATTATTTACTATACATATGTATTTATTTACTATATATGTATGAAACCGGATATAGAAGTTTATAGTACTGAACCCAACTTAAAAGGTAGAATTTCGATTTCCAAATAAATAGAAAGCGGACGATATCATATATACGGCAAGTGCCCTGGGAGCACGAGCGTTATAAATTGTGATTTGCAACCCGACTACCGACTAGCGACTCCCGACGCTGTCCCTACCCTATAGCTCATCGTTTAAACGAAGCTTGGATTTCCACGAATGGAATGTGATATATAATGTTGATATTTACTAACAAATATATCTTTCTTAGCGCCAAGCTTTTGTCCCACATAGCTGGGTAGACAGGAAGTACCCTACTTCGTTTTCTGCCGAATTCGAAACATTGCGTGTTGAATGGTGGAACTCAACTCCGCACTTTGTCTTACCAGAGCAATGAATTGGCAATAATTTAAATAAATATAAACCCTGATAAAGTGTTAATCAAACCTACAACCGATCGTGTTTACAGTCACACCTTGCCACTGCGCCACGATCAGCCTCATATATGTTATATATTTAGAAAACATTTTTGAAAAAACGTATAAAAATTTTGAACGCAGCGGGATTCGAACCCGCGCCTCTTGGGCGCAAGATCTTGTTCCAAGAGGCGCGGGTTCGAATCCCGCTGCGTTCAAAATTTTTATACGTTTTTTCAAAAATGTTTTCTAATCCTAAGTGTGGAATAACACTTTAAAAATAGTAAATGTTACATATTTATTCATTTTTAATTTTTATATTAAAAAAATATATATTATTTGCAATATTTGTACAGGCTTTAAGTGTGAAGACTTTGTACAAAAATGTATATGTATGTCAAACACATGAAAGTGTGTGTAATTTTATTAATTCAATGTGTTTCTAATGCATTATTGTATTGTACAGAATGTTCGCTATATCTCACCTTCCATATAAGGTAAATAAATCAATTTTCAAAAAAAACATATTGTTTTAGAATACACAAAAAAATATAAAAATAATAATAATAACCTAAAAATATATTGTGTAAAGCTATAAGAATATAGCCTGGGTTATACGTAGTTGAGTTTTGCCTTCTTTATATTTGGGGTTCTTTATCAACTCTACTTGTGACTACTGACTACTTTAAATTATTCAAAATATATTATTAATTAATATATACATTATAACATATACAAATAAATAAAATTGGAGTGTCTGTTTGTAACTTTAAAATAACCGCCTTTTACTAAATAAGAAACGTGACAAATACCAAATAAATTTTATATTTGTCTGTCTGTTTGTTCCGTCTAATCTCAGTAACGGTTGAACCAATTTGACAGGACTTTCGCACTAGCAGGTAGGTGGGGGTAATAAGAGTGACTTTGGCTACTTTATATCAGAATTATTAAATAAATATTAAATTTCAATCAGATGAATAACAATACATTTAATATTTTTAAACTTAGGATTAGAAAACATTTTTGAACAACCGTTACAAATTTGAACGCAGCGGGATTCGAACCCGCGCCTCTTGGGTACCGTTCAAATTCAAAAAAAATTCAAAAATGAATAACAACATTTTAACAAGTTTTCTTAGTACTGCAAACGCGATCGATTGTGAGTTCAATTCCCATTCGGGGAAATAATTATATTTGAAACAATTTTCATTCCCTCGTTCTGGTAAGACAAAGCGCGGAGTTGAGTTCCACCACTCAACACGCAATATCTCGAATGCGGCGGAAGGCGAAGTTTTAAGAATCTTGACACTAGGTAGGTAGTAGAAAAAAGCGTGAAGCCATGAAAAAAATAGAGAAAAATCTGCATCTTGTACAAAGATGAAGGCGTTATTGCTAACAGCCCAGACAGTTGGACGGAAATGCTCAACTCGACTACAAAGCAGAATTTATTGCGACATTTTTCACTCCACGTTTGAATTTAAACTGGTAATTGGCCGTTGAAGTGGTATTAAATTTCATATCTTAAATTTCGTATATATTAGCGTAAATAGTTAATTTGTTTCTGATTTTAATGTTAGATCTTGCATTTCTAGTTGTAAAAATGCTATGCTTATTAAATTAAAGAAGAAAATTAGAAGGAATTTGTATCGTTATTGTAGTGCAGTTGTAAGATCTTATAAGTATAAGGTTTAAATTTCTAATGTAAGAAGCGGATAATATGGCAGTGTCTGGTTGTAAATTAGTTGCCTGTGGGTTCGATTTTCATTTAAATCGCTTTCGTTACATTTCATACAAATAAGATACAGAGCGGTGTTTAGTTCCGTTAATGACATGAAATGTTTTGGACTTCAGGCAGAAAGTGGGAAACGGAGTGTCTTGACATTATAATCTGTGTAATCACTCTGCTTATGAAGGGTAAACCAATACTTGTATTGCCTTTTTATAATAAATGTTATAGTATTTTTTCTTTATTTTTCCGACTAAAATCGAGACAGTATAATATATTGAAATATTAATAACGTAAATAATAATAAATAAATTTAATAAAAAAAATTGAGGCCGGTCGTGGTGCAGTGGAACAGTGCCTGACTGTAAACGCGATCGGTTGTGGGTTCGGTCTCCATTCGAAGTGATTATATTTAAATTATTTTCAGTTCCTCGCTCTGGTAAAAAGACAAAATGTGGCGTAGAGTTTCACCACTCAACACGTAATATCTCGAATTCGATGGAGAGCGAAGTACGGAGTGTTTTAACACTAGGTAATACGAAGTACGGAGTGTTTTAACACTAGGCCCCTTAATTATAAATATATAGGACTAATATCCAATGTTACCTATTTATAAATAAATCACGCTAACACACTATTGGTAACTGAATCAAGCGTTTTTTTAGCTTCCCGGTTTTATCCCGCATAGCAGGGTAGACATAAAGTACCCAGTGTCAACACACTCCGTACTTCGTTAGCCACCATATTCGAGACATTGCGTGTTGAGTGGTGGAACTCAACGCCGCTCTTTGGCTTTACCAGAGCGAGGCAGTGAAAATAATTTAAATATAAACACTCCCCCGAGTGGGGATTGAACCCACTACCGATGGCATTTATAGTCACCGGCCTCAACAAAACAACTAAATCAAATTAAAATTCCAATGAAATCGACTCCCCTACCTTTAGATCACCTTTATTAAGTCTTTCCATATAAGAATTTAATTCACTTACATTGCAATACAAAATTATAAAATACTCATGTAGCTGTCGTACAATAATCATGAAGCTATTTTATCCATTTGAATACATCTTAATGAGATACGTGGCCGCATCGTACAGGCGTTTTGCTGTAAGCAACGCCTAACCTAGTTTGAAAATTATTTAATACTAAATTTTACACGCCGTTTCGCTCGCGTTACAATTCTAAAATCATTGTCTATGTTCACAGAAAAAAAGTGCCTAGTGTCAAGACACTCCGTAGTTCGGTTTCCACCGAATTCGAGATATTGCGTGTTGAGCGGTGGAGCTGTACGCCACTCTGTGTCTCACCAAAGCGAGGAAGTGAAAATAATTTAAATATAATACACTCCCCTGAGTGGGGATCGAACCCACAACCGATCTCGTTTACACTCAGACGCAGTTCCACTGCGCCACGACCGGCTTCAAATATAATCATGATTTAATAAAGTTAAAATTAGTTTGGGAAATTGAAAATAATAAATTATTATCTATACAAATAAATAAAATTACATATATCAAAATAACATTTAATTACAAATTTTTGTCTGTCTTTCTGTCTGTTTGTTCCAGCTAATCTCTGAAAAGACTGAACCGATTTTAATGAGGCTTCCACTAAGTAGATAAGCAATGTAAGGAGTAACTTAGCCCACTCTTGTATTAAAATTTTGAAATAAAAACCAGAGATATTAAATTCTTCGTGGCTACACCCTGAAAAATATATGAAAATTTTATTCCTTTCTAAATATTTTTGGTATCGCGTGTATATAACACTTTAAAAAACGTAATAATATCTATTTCTACATATCTTTCTTGAACCTATTTTAAACGTATATTCCAGTATATTTTGGTATTCGAAAACCTTTGGGGGTTTTCAACCACGATCGATCCGATTTAATTTAAAATATTGTATCACTTCATTTTTTAATTTAATAATAAAAGCAAAAAACAATTTTAGAACACGTACTAAGGTCTGACTTAGCGGAACCATCCAAGTGATTTTAATCACTAAACCATACGCTCTTGTCCAGCATCGTTTTAAAATATATATTTTTTATAGTAAAACAAGTATTTTTATTAGCTTCACGCTTTTATCCCGCATAGCAGGGGAGACAGTAAGCACCTAGTATCAAGACACTCCGTACTTCGCTCTCCAGTGATGGAACTCAACGCCGCACAACGAAACGAAGTGAAAATAATTTTAAATATAATCACTCCCCCAAAAGGGAATCGAACCCACAACCGATTGCGTTTCGATCAGACACTGTTACATTACACCACCACCGGCCTTTGCAAGTATTTGCTCTTTTCAAAAAACACAAACACAACTACATGAGTGGCCATTTCCCACACAGTCTCAGCTTTCTAATGGGGAATTGTACAGATCGTTAACCACCCGTTTGTATTGTGCACGCCACTTGCTGGCGTCAGCTATTAGGTATTGTTATTGGAAGTAACAATCAAATTATTTTATTCTAAACGTATTGTAATCCTGATACTTTCTATCTCTATATATAGGTATGTAGTTTTTAAGTTGTGCGTTGTATGTCTGTCAATCTATAATTGACTCATGGTTTTATTATATACAGTTAAAAAGATCACGCCTTATTTTTTAAATGACCGGTGAATTATTCACCGGTTCACTAATAATAGTAAACGAGACTTGGCAATAATCTGCATAAGAAATTCATCGGTAAAAAGAAAAGCTTAGTAGCTTACCTTTAACATGGAACAAATAAGAAATTCTATATTAAGTTTCAATTTAAAAATGTAATCTAATAATCGTGTTTTTTACCTCAAAACTTATTGATCTGTTTGGTTGATATTTGTGTTTTTATAGCTTCACGCTTTTTCCCATATATCTGGATAGACGGGAAGTGCCTTGTGTTAAGACTCCATATACCACTTTCCCCCTGATTTGAGAAATTGCGTGTTGAGTTACGGAACTGCACGGCGCGCTTTATCTAACTAGAGGGAGGAAGTGAAAATAATTTAAATATAATCATTCCCTCGAGTATTGACATCACAATCGTTGTTTATAATCAGACGCCGTCTCATCACGCCACGGCGGAGCTCAAGATATATTTTAATCAATTAGTTTTAATATAAATTTTAATTAATTAGTTAAATAGAAAAAAAATTGCTATAACAATCCCTAATTAGGACGCGGAAATCAAAATGTAGCCATTCGTAGCGTAATATTGACAGAGTGACGCGTTGTACGGCCGCGGACCGCCATCGCACCGCGGTACACGACCGTTACACTGTTCCTGACAAATAAATTAAGTAAATATATTCTTGAGCATCCTATTGCAGTCTGACAACTTCTGACTGCTACCGCGATTGGTAGTGGGTTCGATTACCTCTCTATGGAATGATTACTCTTGATTGAGTTCGCCACTCAACACGCAATGTCTTGATTTTAGGCGGAAAGCTGTTAGGGGGAGTGTTTTGACAATAGGTTACAGCAGGATAAAACGTGAAGGTAAAAAAATTAAATTTACGTTGGGTTTTTTTAATTAAATTATTTAATATAATTTCTTAATGGTAGTAGAGTAGAGAGAGAATGGAGTCATATAACACTTTATTCTTTTCCTCCTGTAAGAGATATTGGGTGAGGATTTAGTGGGGCGTAAATCTGCTAAATCGGAAACCCACACAGCCCATCCCCAATCCCCAATCAAGGAGGTATCCGTGATGCAATTTCCTTACTTTAAAATAAAGCACTAGAAGCCTCATTAACGTGGAAAAATCAAGTCGCCTCAACGTGTATGTCAGTCACACTATACAAAAGTTCAAAGACAAGCACATGGGAGTACGTGGTACTCCAATTCCCTCCATACAAATGTCATGATTATATTCTTTTTCCTCGTAATTTTTGTGATAAGGGGTTCTCACTTTCCACACTAATCCATTCATATCTATAATATTAAAAAAAAACCTCAAGTACATTTAATACTGTAATAAAATTTAAACTTTTTTTTAGTTTTATCCCGTATAGCAGAAAGAAGTAGAGAGAAAGTACCTGGTGTTAAGATACTCCGTACTTCGTTTTCCACTAAATTAGAGACATTGTGTGTTGAGTGGTGGAAGTCAACGCCGCATTTTCACTCACCAGAGCGAGGAAGTGAAAATAATTTAAATGTAATAACTCCCCCCGAGTGGGCATCGAACCCACAGCCGATCGCGTTTACAGCCAGGCGTTGTCCCACTGCGCCAAAACCGGCCTCTAATAGATATTTGAGTGTAAAATATATGGAAAAACGTCAAATGATTTTATATTAGGTATAGCGAAAATATCGTATTTCAAGGCAATTTACTGACTACATACTTGAAAAAACGAATACGACGCTACCTAGGGAGTATCTTCGAACATCCATACATACTTTTAGACGTTTTATTAAATACACCTATTTTGGCCGGTAAGCGGAGTGTCTGGGCACTAGGCTCTCTCTGACTACCCTGCTATACGGGATAAAGTGCCAAACTACTTTCTTTTATAGTTTAGTGAGTTCTTCTATTTTAAGCGGAAAGCGGAAATCCAAATGCTGAATATACAATATAAAATCATTTTTTATCGCTTCACGCTCATTATCCCGCATAGCAGAAGCGGGTTGACAGAAAGTGCCTAGTAGCAAGACACTCCGTACTTCGCTTTCCACCGAATTCGAGACATTGCATGTTGAGTGGTGGAACTCAACGCAGCACTTTGTCTTTACCAGAGCGAATAAGTGAAAATCATTTAAATATAATCACTGCCGCGATTGGGGATCGAACCCACAACCGATCGCGTTGACAGACGCTGTCCCACTGCGCCAAGACCGGCCTCAAAAATAAACAATAGGTCTTGCCATAAATATTATTCCAATTTTGTTTTATTATACGCAATTTATTAATATAAAGCCCTTAAAAATAATAAAGCTTATTCGAAGTGGTCTCCAGTGACAATCATTGATCAATATATCGTATAAAAATCAATACCCTTGGATAATGCCATTCCTTTAAAGGTGGATACTAGTTATCTATAACAAGATATAGATATACATTTCAGGAATTCCAAATTATCTTGGAGCTCAAAGCATGCTTCAGTCATACATTCCAGTGGACTGCTTGGCCGTCATTTAGACCAGTGCTCGGCTGTGATGAAGTCCAGAACGTTCGTTTCTAACCAAGCTTGGGTGGATCGAACTTTCCCCAAGTCCTGCTGAAGCGCTAGTCTTGGTTATTGAACATGGTGTTCTTAAGAGGCTTAACTACCTTCTCGAGAATGGTATTTTGATACACTTGTGCCAATGTTTATATATAGATATCTTTCACAAAAATATAAATATGGCTCAGACACTCCTTTATGGCTACCATCCCACTAAATCAATATTTAAATCGCATAACACCCACGTTATACTCTATGGACTAATTAAGTTTCTTTAGAGCTTTCAGCAATATACGGTCTCCTTTGATTTGTTAAAATATTGTTTTTACCACCTTATTGTTATTTAAATTATCAATTCAGAAATGATCAGAATGTTTCTTATAAGCTGTAAATCCTAAGCCTTCTGTTAAAATACTCGACATGGTCCTAGGTGCTATCTTCATTCTTTAGTGTGTTTCCCTTTCAGTAAAACACTATTTATTTGTTTAGTAAAATATTTCTCAAATATAAACATCTCTTTAGGAAACAATTTTTTTCTGTGACGTTTCTTTAGTCGTTTTTTTAAAATCCTATTCTTTTTTATACTAACATATAAGAAACGATCCGTGCGTCTTTTACAGGTAGGCAAGTCCCCAGTCATCTTTTAAAATATGCGACATAGTTTTAGATGCTGTCTTCATCTCTTGAGATAAAATCTTTTGAATTCAAACAGAGTTTCTTCAAAATCTTTTTCTTACTGCTTTTTGACAGGCAAATATTTTTCTTTTCCTTCTTCTTTTTTCTAACTCTCTTCTTTCTTTCTCCTTTTGTTTCATAAAATAATACTAAGCGTAGAGATTTGATTCCTTTTATCAACTCACTCCATTTTAATACACAAAATATTTCACAGTACATTGGCGCGAAAATAATGAAATACAATGAACAATCGTATAAAAATGACAAGTTCCAAATTCAAAAGTAATAAATTAATTTCTTTTTTAATTGCAACCAGTACTTATAGCCAGACTAATTAAACACAAATTATAATAAACTTTTTAATAACCTTTAATACTGTTGATATTAAAAAAAAATAAACGAAGCCAAGCCAAGCCCCTAATTACTTACATTCTCAATAGAATTATATGATATTAATGCCCTTAAATAGCTAACGAGTCTTGAGAAATAAAAAAAATATTTATTTGACGATCGACTCCTTTGAAGCGACATCGATACGCAAACAGCCTTGGGCCAGTCTTAGAGACCAATTTAAAAAATATTATAATATGTGTATGTAAATATTTATATTTCTGTTCCTCCATTTGTACATAGTATATATATATATATATATATATATATTACATATATATATATATATATATTACATATATATATATATATATATATATATATATATATATATATATATATATATATATATATATATAAATTTCGTACATTTCTCATTATTTTACGCTATGACCACGGACTATTGTGAAATATTTTTTGAATACCAAAATACACGCGATTAATCCGTTTAAAATATGGGGATTCCCAATAAGAACAATATGTTTTGAAATTGAAATAAAACATGTAATTTATGTTCAAATTTCGTGTTCAATGACTATATTTGATAGGAATTTTTATGCTATTTATGATTTAATCAAAATATCGTTCAAATGACCGCCACGACTTTTTTTGCACTGGTGAATACGATCGGTCCAATTTTCGATGACTCGGTGCAGCATTTCGGTTGGTATGGCCGCTATAGTCGCTCGAATTTTGCGTTCAAGGTCTTGAATCGTAGCTGGCTTATTGGCATACACTTGAGATTTAACATACCCCCACAAAAAATAGACCAAATGTGTTAAATCGCATGATCTTGGTGGCTAATTGTGAGGACCGTTGCGAGAAATAACCGACTCACCAAACTTATCACGCAATAAATCCATTGTTACGGTCGCAGTGTGGCATGTTGCACCATCTTGTTGAAAATAAATGTCGTCCGCATCGATTTCATACACTTCAGGAAAAAAAAATCGTTCAACATGTCACGATAACGGTCGCCATTGACAGTAACAGTACGGCCTTCGTCGTTTTTAAATAGTACAGGCCAATGATTCCACCGTACCATAATCCGCACCAAACAGTCAATTTTTCTGGATGTAATGGTGTTTCATGAACCACTCTTGGATTTGACTCACTCCAGCAACGACAATTCTGTTTGTTCACATAACCATTGAGCCAAAAGTGAGCCACATCTGAAAAGATGATTTTCCTATGAAATTCGGTGTCCGTTTCCATCATTTCAAGCGCCCAATCAGCAAATTCACGACGTAATCGATGGTCTTGATGGCTTGAGTTCTTGTGCCAACACAATCTTGTGTGGATGTAGGCCAAGATCCATACGTAAAATTCGCCAGGTTGTCATTCTGGATAAGCCCAATTTTTGTGCACGTCGTGGAACGGAAACATTTTGATTTTCTTCGACACTGGCTGATACGGTGATGTAAAACAACCAAAATAGCGGCTGTGAGCTATTAAAATCCTATCATCCCTATTGGGAAACACTGTAGTTTTAAAACATATTTTACCTTCGTGGCACAATGGGGTATGGGACGGTAAGCTTGTTCCATACTAAAGTGGGGGAAATTATTATACTTAACTAATATTTATATGCTCACTCTGATACATTACACTTAATGGGCTTTGCTAAAGTCAAATTGAAAGCAGGGAATTGTAACGTGTGGAACATTTATTTTATTATTTTATTATCCATATAAATTTTTGTTAGAGGCCATCCGCTCCACAGTTGGTTTGGGTTCGATCTCCACGCGGGGAAGTGATAATATTAAATTATTGTCACTTCCTCTCTCTGGTAAGATAGTGCGGCGTTGAGTTTCACCACTCAATATGCAATATCTCGAATTCGGTGAAAAGCGAAATACGGAGTGTCTTGAGACTAGGTACTTTCTGTCTACCTTACTATGCGGGATAAAAGTGTGAAGCTAAAAAAGTATATATATAAATTGTACCTGTGCAGAATTTCATACTCAGTCCTTTTTTCTTTTGTAAAAAAGTTACATAAATTTTCTTTCATGTATTAATATGATTATATATACGTCCTTCATATTTATATGACGTTTAAATATAAAATTAATATTTTTTTAGCTTCACGCTGTATCCCTGGCGGTGTAGTCCGAGACAACGGAGCGCCAAACGCTACGATCCCTGCATATACCTCTTTCACTTCGTCCCCAATTATTACCCTCTTCACACACGCCCTTCGGCGGATTCTCATGCTTTTTACGTGAGCCTCCTCAATACTATTTTTTCAAAGGTCAACCGAGGTCTCCCCCGACCAATAATAAAAAAATAATTAAACAATTAACAATTATAAAACCCAATTACAGGAAATACGTGTTAAAAAGTTTGAAATAATATTTTTATTATTGAATTACTATATTATAAAATCATATATTATATATAAATTACATTCATTCTAACAATTCAAACCGCCACTAAGCGCCATTTACGGAAAGTCGAATTCGGGTGTAAAGAGGAAAACGAAGTGTAATGACACTACGCTCTCTCTGCCTACCGTTATGCGGAAATAGAGAGAAACTGTGTGTATTGATCTAATTATGATGTAGGAAATATTTACAAGGTTTCTTATATTTTCTTAAATATAAGCCCGTATATAACTCTAATATCTGTGGGTCAGGGTATAATTATAGTTCTCGATTATTTGATTTATTTTACAAACAACCAAGCGTCTTCACGGTTATTCCCAAATAGCAATTCGTTCCTTCAAATCTGCCTACGTTAAGTATATAAAAATACTATTACTTAAATCATGCCTTGGCTCGATATACGTCACGTGGTTAGAACCCGTTTATTGTTGTGTTCGTATGAACCCCGCGATTTTTTAGAGATTCAGAGGCAATACTGTTTAGACACTTAATTTGCAATATATTAAATTTATATGATTAGCGAAAGGAAAGTATCATATATGTATTTATCAGCTCTCAGATAGGGTTTTTAATATTTGTAATATCAATGATTTACTTTCCACTGAGATCACCCACAGCTCGTCTAAGGAAAAGCCGTAAGCGCTTCTATCTTTCTCCCACTTATAATGAACAATTGGGGGTAATCATAGTAAGAGAAACATGAGTTCCGACCTACCGTGATTCTCATAACCTTGGTATTGAACCCTCCGGGACGCAATGGTACAGTCAGACCAATGTAAGTCGCAGATTTGTTTGTGAGGCCAATATCTGTCATAGATTGGTGTGCAAGACCAATATGAGCCGTGGATTGGCTTGTGAGCCCAATATATGGTGATGATACGTCGACTGGCCAGCCAGACCAGTATTACTTGCCGGTTCGCATATCATTTCAGACGAACAACCGCTAAGCGGCCGCGCCTTATCTAACTAGAGCTTGAGATAAGCTACGGCGTTGAATTCCACCACTTTGGAGGAAAAAAAAAGATAATTCAAATATAATAATTATTTATTCAAATATTTGAACGAACAAAAAAATATTCTTATCGTGTAGGCATTTGACAAATACAAATAAGTAATATATAATAATCCAAATTTTTCCATATTCTCATATTAATATTAATATTGAAATTCCTATACGTGTTTACAGAATGAAATTAAATCATACATTTATATAATAAAATACGTTTTATGCATTAATTCGTCTTTGCCGTTAACTTTTTCAATAACCCAAATCCTGGGGTGCTGCCTCGAGATGGCCCGGGCGTGAGCATAGTCCCAGTGATAGCGGGAATTACAAATAAATTATATTATTGATATTATTATGTTTATTTATTTAACATTCTCAGTACATTGCTATACATACCAGTACATTCACAATCACGATCCTAAGCTAAATGAAAGGCAGAACTGAATTTTAATTATGATATGGGATACTTAAAAATTTCCTAACTATTCTGCAGGTATTCAAAATCACTGCTTTTTGTAAAATGAAATAGGTATATGGGTTCTAATGTATCAATAGACTGGTGAATATTTTTGGAAATAACGTCTATGGTAGAAATAATTACTGGTACTATTGTCACTTTTTTTAATTTCCACATTCTTATCATTTCATCCTTTAGGTCCCCGTATTTAGTAGATTTTTCTAAGAAGCTATGTTGCAATTATGAGAATTAGGTGTTATGAGAATTAGGATTATTTGTGCGATTCTATTTTCTTTGTCGATTAACGTGATATCCGGTCTATTGTATGGTACAGTTCTATCAGTCAATATGGCTCTATCATTATATATATATATATATATATATATATATATATATATATATATATATATATATATATATATATATATATATATATATATATATATATATATATTCGGGTACCATAGACTACAGGTAGATGTAAGTGTTTTTTTGTATTTATAGAAATAGAAGGCAAAGTAACAGAAGGACTACCTGATGACAAGTGCGAGAGAGCGGAATGGAAGTGAGAGGAGAGATTTCAGTAGCCTCGGTAACCTTATACTCTCTAAAATCTTTATACTTCATTCTCTAACATTGATTATAAGGTATATTTTATTTATTATTTATTTCATATTATTTTATTTTATATTTATTTATTTATTAAAAAAAACCATAAAATCCACATGAATTTCTTGCGTAGGTTCAAGTCAGGTCAATACTAAGGTACTAAGCTTAGGGATCGATAGTAATGTTTTGACGTTGAAAAAATGACTTCTAATTTTAAATAAAATTATTAGAATGACTTCGACTCTCATGTATGCGTGTGCGTGTAGCTTGCTAACCTCGATTAATAAGCAGTAATTTTATATTAAGAGAAGCTTCACGTTTTATTATCTATAGCAGGAAACAATTCCAAAATTTAAGGCCTACAGTAGACTGCAATTGCTTTAATATTGTGGGTCTCTATATTATTTATTTTTTTAGCCTTACTTACCTTCTAGTGCAGTTTCGACGGAAAGCGGAGTACAGAGTGTCAGTACACTCCGTACTCCGCTTTCCATCTAAACTCAACGCCCGAACGGCGGCGGACATATAGTATTAATGTATTTACATATATCTCCATACATATATATGTGTATGGATAGTTTTAATTAGATATTTAAAAGTCCGCCCCCACTGGCGCCACACTACAACCTAATAAATAAGAGTTCGTTACCGAGCGATTTATTCGTAAGTCGAGGAGTCGTGACTGAATTTTCTTAGACCTTCGCGCGCCCCCTAACACAACTTTCCGCTACTTATTATTTTATATATATATATATTTACTAGACTTTCCTAACTTTCACATGAAATATAGATAAAAGTAAGAGAAATGTGAAATAAAAAAATGAAAAACGCTTTTAATGTAATAAGAGGTCATCGTCGCAGAGTGAGACTGCATTTGACTGCAGGCGCTATTGGTTGTGGGTTCTGTTCTCACTCGGGAATATGATTATATTAAAAATCAATGTTCTTCTCTCTATTATAGTAAGAAAAAGCGCAGAATTGAGTTCGCAATTCGACACATAATGTCTCTCGAGCGGAAAGCAGTGTCCTGACACTATGTTATCTTTGAATACCTTCTCAAGTTTCTCTATAACATGATAATGACGCCATAGTAGCCTAGTTGAAGAGTGTTTCATTTGAAAAGCAGTATATATAGGTCCACGCTTTTTATCCCGCATAGCAGGGTAGACAGAAAAAATCCACCGAATTCAAGACGTCACGTGTTGAGTGGTGGAACTCAACGCAGCACGTTGTCTTACCAGAGCGAGTAAGTGAAAATAATTTTAAATATAATCGCACCCCCGGGTGTGGATCGAATCCACAACCGATTGCGTTTACAGTCAGACGCTGTCACACTGCGCCACGACGATTGATTTGAAAATTTGTAATTCACATGTGTTTTATCTCCTCTTTGCCAATTATTGCCAAAATGCGCAATTTTATTCCGTTAGATATTAATATAGATACTGATTAGCTACTGTATAAATAAATATAATGTTAAGATTTTTTTCAAATAATTATTTTCTATATTTTACTTTTACGCGACGACTGGGTTAAGCGGAACTGACATACAGACAGACAAAAAAAAAGTTACTTTGGTATATTTACATTTATATATATATATATATATATATATATATATATATATATATATATATATATATATATATACTTTTTTTCTAAATTATATTTTAAAGCATTAAAAAATTTTGAACGTAAACCGAATTCGAGTATAGAATCATAAAAAAAAGTATTGTAAATCATAATAAAAACATAATGTTTTCCATTTAACAGTGTTCAGTGATTGTTTATGGCGCTCTTAATTTTTCTTTTACGACCGCCGCCGACGGTTGGCAAAGGAATCTTTTTTTTTATTATTATTATTATACCTAAGTCTTGGAAATATTAAAGTGTTCTTAATACATATCCATATATATATTAAGGGCAAAAATGTATTTTAGAATACCAAAATATACGCGATTAATCCGTTTATAATAGCTTAATTTCTCATATTCTATTAATTAACCTGAAATGGATCAGGTCAGAATATGAAACGGAAGTCTTGAAAATATTAGTGTCCTTAATATATATCCATATATTTACCTGATATGGATCAGGTTAATTAATAGAATATGAGAAATGAAGCTATTATCAACGGATTAATAGCGTATATTTTGGTATTCAAATATACATTTTGGACTTTTTTTATGTAAAGTGTTTGAAACGTCAGGTGTCCAAAAATGTATTTTCGCATACCAAAATATACGCGATTAATCCGTTTAAGATAGTTTCATTTAAATTGTGTAAAAATCTCGATGATCAAAGATTATAACAATAAAAGAAAAAATAATTTTCCTATTTTTACCTATCTATAGGTAATTATTATTTGTATTGTGAGTATCATCATCTCTCGAAAAATTGATTATATTTAAACTATTTTTAATTCCCTTTGTGGTATGACAAAACGGAGTTGAGTTCCGCCACCGTGAGGTTTTCAATTTAATTTAACGACGGAGAATAAGTGTCTTTACACTTTTCTCAAGTTACCATGCAGTGTTTGGCAAAAAGCGAAATTTCGCTTCGTTCTCACAATATATTCATTATTGTGACAATATCGCGGAACCTAACACTGTAAATTACTTAACAACACCGCGAAATCTATTAAAATATAAATAGGTACATAACCGATCTTGAAATTTTACGATAATTGCACCTTCATTTACAAGCATAAATACTTGCTGTACAGGTGCATCTTATTTCTAAATAACATAGAATAATATATAATGTAAGACGCAGAGTAATAAAACTCACTTGGATCGTATACTTCAAGATTCTTATTGGTTTTTTTTACAATATCACTTGACCGCCGTCACGGGAGCGACTGTCTACGCTCATGAAAAGTACTGCTGTTATACCCCATTTAGACGCCTAACGCCCCAGTATTTATTTATTTTCTACCCCTTTTTTACCAGAACCCAATTATAATATGAAAGTCGTTGAATGTTGTGTTTCTCCAGTTGTTCTCAGCAGAACAGCCTTCAGAGCTGGTGGAAACTTATGATGGGAATTGACAATATTGACATTTTTATGTTAATTGACGTTTCAAATTTTGTTGAATGTTGCATATTTTGATTTTTGTTTTATAAAATTATCACAAAATATATAATAAATTTTTAGTATTTCTAAACTGTTTCTGTTGATAAGTATAAAGGGTTACATAATTTAATAATAACTTTTAGAACCCATATTCATTTGTGTTATGCTTGTATGAATACGAATGTTGGAACTACAACTAATGCACTGGGTCTTTAAAAACTCATTAGAGTGAAAAAAGTACATAAGGTTTTGTAATAAATGAGTCAGGCCAGAATAAACTCACTACTACATGAAAAAGTTTTCCTAATATACTATTAACAGTATTTTAAAGTTTATAAAGTGTGTCACTTAGAAATTATATATCTATCGAGAATAAATATGAGTTGAAATCATGGATTACGTTTATACAACACTATGATAATGCTATTCAGCTAGGTTAAGTATTTAATTGAATTCTGCTAAAATTTCTTTAGTTGAATGAAATGAAAAAAATGTTTTTAGATTGGAAAAAAATATGTTTTTTTATACTCTGGAACATTGTATATAAATATGATTTCTTCTAAATTAAATGGGTAAAATTTTAATTTTTGTTGATTGACATATAAGAATTATTTATTAATGATGGTGATAATTAAATATATTAATATATTTAATAATTTTATAAATTAGAATGATTAGAATAATCTAGCTACTCGGTGTTTCTGTCAATGTCAAGTTTAAATGTCAAAACATTCCTCTATACGTCAAAACTGAAATGTCAACAAAGGTCAAATTTGAATAAATAATTTAATTGTTTTTCTTGGTTGTTAATAAAAAATCATATTATAACATCACTTTATCAATATAAACATATGATAAGGGAAAAAAACAAGGCCACTTCAGACGCATTACCCTGTTACTAGTGGCATAAGAAACACATTATGCCTGCAAGACTAACGATTAAAAGTTAAACAATATGTATATAAAAACTTTTTTGTTAAGGTATGTATATTTGAAATTAACGTACATTCAATATATAATAGACTATTATATAAATAAGGAATTAAATTATTAAAATCATTAATAAATACATGTCGCTTGTTATCGAAACTTGAAATTATATTTATTTACATGAAATATTTATTTTAAATTATCTTTTCCAGAAATCTAATCAAACAATGCAAAGTTACAACATCTTTTGCACCAATAATAGCACAAAAATGTAACTACAGTAAGAATGATTATAGGAATAAAGAATCCAGAGACAGGTGGAATATTAAAAGAAATGCTACAGCTGCTCTCTTAGGATCAGTTTTAATAGGAACTGCTTCTAAAGGTTTGTCATGTATAAATATTTTTATATTGAGACTCATAATAAACATATAAGGTCTCCGATGCGATGAAACAGCATCATTCTTCACTGGATTTTGTTATTTAACTCGCTTTGTTTAAAGAATAATCAGAAAATATAGATTGTACACTGGCTATTGTGGACTTTCTGGCTGCCCTTTATGCTCGTTGTGAATACTAGAATTAAAATATAAATATTATTTTTTAGTTTCATGCTTCTTATTGCCCATAGTAGGGTAGACAGGAAGTACCTAGTGTCAAGACTCCATACTCTGCTTTACGCAGAATTCATGACAATGTATAAGTTCAATATAGATCGATAGTGATAGGTGGAGCTTAATTACCAGAGCAAAGAAATGAAAATAGCTTAAATATAATGATCCCCAATTAGGTAACAAACCTACAACCGGTGTCATTTCCAGCTTAATATTGTCCAATTTTGCTATAATAGACATTTTATAGATGCCATAGTATTTTTAAATTTGTATTTGATAGTGAGAAGCAATAAGTAGACATTTTAATCTTGTATCTTTTAGATAAGCAAAAGTCAAGTTCCGATGTACAAACAAAAATAATTGAAGCAGGCGGAAAGAGGACGGACCTACCAACATATAGAGCGGAGGAAGTTAGTAAACATGATACTAAGTGAGTTACTTTGTTAGAAATAAACAAGTTTGCTATGGAATTGGTCCCTTAAAAAAAAAACAAAAATTTTTTTTTTTTCTTATTGAATTAATCATGCTTAACTCAACTGATTTTGAATATACAAAAATCAGATTCACACTGTATCAGGGCTGTATCGGTATTAAAATAGAGAGCTAGTGTCAAGACACTCGGTTGACCATTTTTCATTTAAAATAGACACATTGTGGAGTGGCGAACTCAACACCACGCTTTGTCTTACCATTGAAAGACAGATAAAATTTCCACTGTATGAGAAAAATTGCATTACTTTACAGAAACGCTAGACAATGCAAATTACTAGAGATTATTGTAATTTTCTTGTATTTTATATTAATTTAAATTCAATTGTATTTTATATTGATTTAAATAACAAAGTATATTGCAATTTCAACAATTAAAAAAATCTAGAAAAAAAAAGAACAATAAAAAAAGCTTCACAAAAAAAGAGAAATAAAATAAGGCATTCCCAACACAGGCAAAGTTTCTGGGTGACGTATCGCCATGGTGTGTATGACGTCACATCCTTCCTCCCATCCCACCCTGGCGGTGAGCAGATATTGAACGCAGGTGGTCTCAGCATAGAACCGTTCTGGAATGTCTACGGAATGCATAAGACCGAAGAGATTTATCAATTGTTGGAATCTTATAGAATAGGTGTGTGTGTTCATTATGTTTATTTACATGTATTTATTGTATTTATTAGTAGTATCTATTTACTCCAAAGCGCTCTATAGGAATAGTGGTTTATAATGGGCAGCCTCTACACAGAGGGGGTTTCTGCTGGTTTTTTTTTATATTAAATTTTTTACTACAAACTAGGTCTGTACCATTTTTTCTTTATTGTATTATATATATCTTATGTAAATGTAAGATTTATATTTAAGTGAGTTTTTGAAACAATTAAATTATCTTAATAACCGGATTAATCGCGTATATTTTGGTATTCGAAAATACATTTTGGACACCTGATGTTTCGAACAATTTACAGTAGTCCGTGGTCACAGGTAGACTGAGGTGGCATTCGTCTGGCCTCGCGTACTACCCTGGATTGTTGCAGAATGAGCTCACTGTATCTTAGTCTCTGGTGTGGTGGATTTCAGACTTTCCAACCATTCATTGGAGAGTTTCCAACCATCGTCTCTATTGACATTTGGATGTTTTACCAGGAAACCTCCACGACGATGATATAGTTGACCAGACCGACGACGAACTGTGGGCGAAGGAACCGTACCGTGACAAACGCCTTATTGTAAAAACAGCGAAACCGTTCAACGCTGAAATACCGCCTAAGTTACAAGTTGAACACTTTGACACACCCAAGTATGTATTCTATTTTTTTATACATTATTTTTAGATTCACGCTTTTATCCCGCATAGCAGGGTAGACAGGTAAGTAATTAGTGTCAAGACACTCCGTTTTCTGCTTTAGGCCGAATTTGATTACGTGTTGTGTGGCGGAACTCAACGCCGCGCTTTGTTTTACCAGAGCGATGTAATGGAAATCATATTAAATATAATCTTTCCTCTGGGGTGAAAATCAAACTAATCAAAGTGAGGAAAAGAAAATAATTTTAATATAATCACTCCCCCGGGTGGGGATCGTACCCACAACCGATCGCGTTTATAGTCAGACGCTGTCCCACTGCGCCACGACCGGCCCCCACTTGCTTACACGTGAAGCTAACATTTTGTAGGCTATTCGTAGAATTAAAATATTTAATTATTTCAAAAATTCGCTTAAATGTAAATATAGATGTTAATTTTAAGGTGCTGTCTATAATTATAAGGGAATGAGAGATAAATAACAATAAGGAAAAAACGGTACAGACCCAGTCTGTAGTGCCATAAATTGTATGTTAAAAATAAATAAAAAAAAACATTTTGTAGGCTTTTTAACATACATGGACCTTTCTTTTATATATCTAAAATAAGCCCGAGTTACTCCTTATAAAATTATTATTTATCTGCCAGTAAAAGTTATGTCAAAATCGATCCGGCCGTTTCAGAGATTGGGACAAACTGACAGGCACAAAAATAAAAAAATAATAATCTGTTATATATATGTACGGTATATGTGTATACTGTAGTCTATAATTATCTCTATCTAAAAATATTACACCAATCGTATTAGGACCTTGAATAAGTTCTCGCTGTTTTTTTTTTCAAAAAATTTTTTTAATTAAATACAATGCTTACAATGACATTACTCAAAGTGTTGTCCATCATTAGAGACCACTTTCTCCCATCTCTCTGATAGCAATTGAATCCTCCGTCGGAAAAATGACTCATCTTTTCAGGCAATCCATGAATCAAGCCATTTTTCGGCTTCTTCAAAAGAATGGAAGCGCTGCTCGCTTAAACCGTGTGCGATCGATCCAAACAAGTGGTAATCGGAGGGGGCTGTGTCCGGTGAATACGGTGGGTACTGTAGAACTTCCCATTGAAGTGTTTCCAGGTAGGTTTTGACTGGTTTTGCCACATGTGGCCGAGCATTATCATGTAATAAAATCACTTTGTCGTGTCTCTACTCGTATAGTGGCCGCTTTTCTTTCAGAGCGCGACTCAAACGCATCAACTGAAGTCGATAGCGAGCTCCCGTGATAGTTTCATTAGGCGTAAGCAGCTCATAACAAATGACGCCCCGCTGATCCCACCAAATGCAGAGAAGCAGCTTAGAACCATGGATATTTGGTTTTGGCGACGATGTTGATGCGTGACTCGGCATACCCCGGGATTTTTTTCGCTTTGGATTGTCGTAGTGAATCCACTTTTCATCCTCAGTGACGATACGGTGCAGAAAACGTTTCCTCTTTTGTTGTTGAAGCAACAATTCATACATGAGAAAACGTCGCTCTACGTCTCTCGGCTTCAACTCATACGGCACCCAATGTCCTTGCTTTTGGATCATTCCTAATGCTTTTAAACGTTTTGAAACTGTTGACGCATCTACTTGTAACGTTTTCCCAAGCTCTACTAACGTCTGACATGGATCTTCAAGCAATGCGCCCAATTCTGTGTCTTCAAATGTCGGTGCTCCAGAACGCTCTTTGTCTTCAAGGTCAAAAATCATTACTTTTGAAGTGCCTAAACCAGTCTCTACACGTTATATTCGACAAAGCTTTGTCACCATATGTCAACTCACTGAGAATTCTGTGTACTTCTGCTGCAGATATTTTCTGAATAAAGCAGTGCAATAAAATTCCCCGCAAAAATACTTTATTTGGCACAAAAGTACACATTTACACAAAAGACAAATAAATATGCAGTTGACACTGTGGTAAACTCTATTCTACTATAATTTGAGGTTACATATAGCATTACTTTGGTGATTCGTTACCGTACGAAATTCCAGGCACAGAGTGCCGCAACGCCATCTTTCAAAAAAACAGCGAGAACTTATTCAAGGTTAATAGGACCTTGAATCGAACCTTCAACCATCGCCTTATACTCCAAGGTTGCAATACATTCCACAGTGAATTATTCTACGTCCGCCAGCACATGCCCGTGCCCGACATAGACCCGGCCACCCACAAGCTGACAGTCATCATAGATGACGAAAATGGCAGAGAAAATATAGTGAAGGAATTCTCTTTGAAAGATTTGGAACAGTTTCCCAGCGTCACTGTGAACGCCGCGCTAATGTGCGCTGGGAACAGGCGGAGCGAGATGAATAAGGTTAGTTTTTTTTTTACCGTATAGAAAAACGAGCAGAAGATCCACCTGATGGTAAGTGATCACCTTCGTCCATGGACCTCCACAGCATTAGAGCTGTAGATGCGTTGCCGGTCTTGGGAGGGAAGTGAAAGGAGATGAGGGAATGGATGGGTGGGAAAAGGGGAGAGTTGCCTTACATGACACATCAACAGATATTTGGCGGATCTTTCTCGTGATTGATACTGGTCGCGAGCCAGTAGGAGGATGGACCTCCTACCACCAACTGACTGGTATACCCGTCTCTTACGGGACACTACCCAGCAGCGGGGGGGAATTGTATTCTACCCCGTCCCCTTAAAGGTAAAAGGAGTTAATTTATATGTTTGTTCAAATTTAGAGGTTATAGTGGCGCAGTGGCGACGTCTGACTGTAAGCGCGATTAGTTGCGGCTTCGATTCCCACTCGTTAAAAAAATTGGGCGTATCGTATCGTATCGTCAGCCAATCGCAGTCCACTGCTGGACATAGGCCTCCCTAAGTTTGCGCCAAATATCCCGGTCCTCCGCAACCCTCATCCAGCCTGCTCTGGCAACCTTGCGTATGTCGTCAGTCCAGCGGGCCAGAGGGCGTCCTACACTACGTTTGCCAAGACGCGGTCTCCATTCCAGGACTCGTCTGCTCCAACGGCCATCGGTCCTGCGACAGACGTGACCGGCCCATTGCCACTTCAGCTTACTAATTTTGCGAGCTACGTCGGTTACTTTAGTTCTCTCACGGATAACCTCATTCCTGATTTTATCCTTGAGAGAGACCCCGAGCATAGCTCGCTCCATAGCTCGCTGAGCGACTTTAAATCTGTGGACCAGCCCTACTGTCAGTGTCCACGTCTCGGCAGCGTATGTCATTACAGGTAGGACACATTGCTCGAAGACCTTCGTCTTTAGGCTTTGCGGAATTGTTGACGTAAGGACTCGACGGAGCTTGCCAAATGCCGCCCAACCCAACTGAATCCTCCTATCGTTAAAAATCGTTAAAAAATTGGGCGTGTCTGTTTGTAATATTAAGACAATTGTCTTTTACTAGATGCCTATATCATTGGTACCAAACCCATACAATGTATACAAGATACATATAAAAAAGTAACATTTTTTAATAATTTCGTTTGTTTGAGAGAATCTCTAAAACGGTTATATTATAAGCAAATGAAATCTCGGACAGAGCTCGCTCTAAATATAACATTTCCCCCTAGTTAGAATCTAACCTACAACCAATCCGGTTTAGTCAGACGCTGTGCCACTGCGCCACAATGACTTCTAATTATTTTTATATACATTAATGAAATATTTTACTCACAAGCAGGTAAAACCAGTAAAAGGTTTGTCTTGGACGACAGGGGCAATCAGCAACGCTACATGGGACGGAGTTCTGCTCCGCGACGTGTTGTTACATTGCGGTGTTACGCCAGACGCGGCTGACTCTGAGGAACTGCATGTCATTGTGAGTCGTTTGGAAAGTTTCCAAGTGGTTACAGGCTTGAGACCAGCGAAGCGAAGTACGGAGTGTCTTGACACTAGGTACTTTCTGTTTATCCTGCTATGCGGGATAAAAAGTGTATTGTAGAACTCGGTAGTAAAGGGACTAGAATTTTTTTTGTTCGAATATTCTTTAAGAATAAGCAAGAAGAGACAGAGACAGGCAAGAATATTACCTAACATGTATATGGATTTTATGAATATACCTATAATAAAAAACCATTTAATGTGGATAAGACGAAAGTAGGCGGGGACTGGTAAAGTAGGTACATAAAAACGGAACCTAATACTGTTTAGCTTGTGTTTAGCTTTGTTTTTTGACAGTATTATCAAGGATACGGAAGCTGCATATTTTAAATCGCACAACAAGGCAGTCAAGGTCGTATAGTCCCGAAGACATTACTGCTATGAACTTCCATTTGTCAGAGCGGCGAAATGAAAGTAGCAAAATATAATAATTGTTTCGAGCGTGAATCGAACCCACAACCAGTCGCGTCACGGCCGGCCCCTGTTGCAGCTGACGGGCGCGGACACGGACGCGACGGGCGTGCAGTTCAGCACGTCGCTGCCGCTGCGCGCGGCGCGCGGCGTGCTGCTGGCCACGCGCATGAACGGCGCCGCGCTCCCGCCCGACCACGGCCGCCCGCTGCGCGCTATCGCGCCCGGCGCGCCCGCCGTGCGCAGCGTCAAGTGGCTGCGTGCGTACACACACACACACTCGCACACACACACACGCACACTCGCACACACACACACGCACACACTCATGTATACGCACACTCATGTATACGCACACACACACACACACACACACACACACACACACACACACACACACACACACACACACACACACACGCACGCACACACACCTACACGCACACACTCACACTCATTATGGAAATATACCAGAATGAGTAAAGTTAGAATTTATAAAAATCCCTATCGGTAATATTGGGCTCTTAGCTATTTATGTGATATAACACAATGCAAAACGAAATATTTATACATATTGAAATACGCGAAACCGATCGCAGCGGTACAGTGTGACAGCGGCTGACTGTAAACACGATAGGTTGTAGGTTCGATTCCCAATCGGAGAAATGATTATATATAAGTATAATAATTTCCAATTCCGTGCTCTGATAAGACAAAGTGCGGCGTGGAATTCCGCTACTCAACACGCAATAGCGTGAACTTGACATTAGGAACTTCCAGTTTAATTCTCAAAGGCAAAGCAGCGAGCAGGCCGCTAGTCAAATTATAATTAACGTATGAAAAATCATAATTAAAACTCCCGAACAGAGTCCATAAGAGTGTCGAGAGAGGAGAGCTCGTCCCACTGGCACAGAAGGGACTACAGGTCGTTCAACCCGTCTCGGACGTGGGAGACAGCGGATTTCGAAACCGCTCCTCCTGTGTACAGCTTGCCCGTCACGTCCGCTATATGCTCGCCCGAAGACGGCGACACTGTCGAGCTGGTGGACGGCTGTGTTGAAGTCAAAGGTGGCCAGTGTTACTGTATATATACAAAATATAATTTTATCATGCAAGGCTTCTAAAAATAGTGGGGACACTCAAGGATTTCGCGAAATACCCATGGAAATGGGTAATAACCGAATTTATTTCTATGAAATACACTATAAACTATTGTCGTTATAGGTTTTTGCTGTTTTTGATAAATAAGCTCGATCATATAATTCAATATTTAAAAACAAAAGCTATCAAATACAATGGTTGTCTATAACTTTTTCAATTTTATAGAATATGGCGAGTTCTTTCTAGAGTAGAATCTGGTGATTGTGCTCTACTCCAAAAGGTTCTAATCACCCGTATGCCATACGCAGTCCCAAGCATCCACTTGGGAGAGCATCTGGGTAATTTGGACCTTTTCTAGGATACGCGTATTCGGGCGGCGGAGCTCGTGTACTTCGTGTGGACGTCAGCACTGACTGTGGCAACACGTGGCGTGAAGCTAGCCTCTTTTCGGACAGGGCGCCGCCACCGGTACATTACTCTTGGACACTGTGGACTTTGAGATTGCCTGTGGAGAACCCTGATGATCAGGTAATACACTCACACTTACACACACACACACATACACACACACACACACACTCACCCGAGTCAATTCGAAAATCTCCTTTTTTATCTTTTTTAATTAATATTTTAGATGGAAATATGGGTAAAGGCGACAGACAGTAACTTCAACACGCAACCGGAGAAATTTAACGACATATGGAATATACGAGGCATACTGAGTAACGCGTACCACAAGATAAGAGTCCATGTTAAACATTGATATTTGTTACCTTTTTTTAACTTAACTTAGAAAAAAAATGTTGAAGGCTTAAAATTTATTTATTTTTTTGTTTATTCTGGTGTTTCATTGTGTTCCGAAAAATTGTTCTAACAAGAAAACAATAACATTTATCAGTTATGAAAAATATGATATACATAAATATTAACAAGTATTTGACTGTAAAGGCGGTTTACGAACGATTCGTGATAACGTCATAAGAAATCACAGATAAAAAATGGCATACTTTTAATAATCGAACTGAATTATTATCAATAAATTACAATTATTTTATAAAATACAAAAAAGGAATTTGTTAACAATTGTATTATTTTTTTTATTTACATTTAATTGAATTTTTTTTTAGTTAAATTTAAATTATTTAAAGAGAGACTCGCCGCCGTTCAATGTAAATTAAACGTCATAACGTCAAAAAGCTCTTTTAATCGATTATATAAATAACCGATATTTATATTATTCCTTACATTTTATCTAGTTCTGCCACTGGAGGTATAGAAATCGATTAACATATATAAATTCGTTCCATTTCATTCAATTATGTAAATTTTAATCGACATAATATATATATTATTAATTACATTCATAAAGCAAAATCTTTGTATGGCGTTTTACGATAATAAATATAACAATAAAATGAACTGAGGAGTGTCAAATTTGGCACAGTTATGGTTCATATGGAGAAGGCACAATGATAATAATTTTTCTAAAATATATAAAATTAATAAAAAAATTATAACACACACTACCATGTGTTTGACATACACGCTTATATAAAGTGACATACACGTTGCTAAGCAACGCGTTAACCTAAAAATATATAAACCTGTGACCTTTCCATTCAATATATAAACGTATTTTGTTTTCTTAGAGGCATCATTGTTGTTGTATTATGCCTATATATTTTTTTCTCTGTTACTTATTAGTAGAAAAAAAATAAAAAATTATAGCCATATTAAATGGTAAATAATTATTTTATCATTGTATTGGCGTTATGTAAGATCAAGTAATAAATATATTTAATTTAATCAACGTAACTCTGTTTCATTTCTTTATAAGTAATCCAATTTGTTATATAAATATGCTATACTTTTAAAAATATGTATAAAACACAGGCGGATCCGAACCCGCGTCTCTTAGAAACCTTCCGAGCGCTATGTCCGCTAAACCATGCGTTCCACATTCGGTTGTGTCGAAATTCTTATACTTGTTGCAACTTATTTGTTACAAATTTCTAGTACTCAAAGATTATATCTAAGAAATAATACTTTGCTATTAAATAATTTGCTAAATTTAAAGTGTTAAAAGGAAAATATATGGCTTAGCGGTAATACCTAATTCTTCTTAAGATTCTAAGACCTGCTCACTCACAATGCCACAATATAGAAGAATACTTGTTAAAAAAATATCATAGTCTTTTAATGACAATCCGTTCTACACTTTACTTTAGAAGAAAGCATTACATGAAAAGTAAATACTGCAAGTGGTAATCGAACCCGGAACCATCGCGAGCATAAATCATAGTAATAATTATATATGTAATTAAATACATTACTGAAATAGCTTATCTGTTAGTTCGTCACATGTAAACACAAGCAAGCGTTATCATTTAATATGCAAATTAGTAAACGAATAAATTATACACCATTTACAATCCAAAGTCCAATATGGTGTTCAAGCGTATTTTAACAAGCTATAAGCGAATATTTTCCGGAATCAACAAAACTAACACAAGTAAATCGTTATTGAGGTCGTACAGTGATTTTATACAATTTGATATTAGAGGCAAACCGCTGGTGTTCCCTCACGCGTGGTTGAGAGACAATTGCCAGTGCCAACTGTGCTACCACCAGTCCGCCAAGAGCCGCGTCATACACTGGGGTGAGTTTAACGCAAATGTGAAGCCAAAACATGTTGTTGAGAACGACAACTATATACAAGTGACGTGGGATGACGGACACGTATCCAGATACCAGCTGAAGTGGTTGGAGTTCAGAAACTTCACGCCAGAAAATCAAATGAAATACACTAGAATATTGTACAAGCCGAGCAAGATTATATGGCATGGCGATGACTTTAATAAAATATTCAGTAAACATAAATATAACGACATTTTAGAATCCGATGAAGCTCTTTATGAATGGCTACAACAATTGTCAATATATGGAGTCGCCTTAATCCAGAACACACCACACTCAGAAACAGCAATTAACAAGATAATTGAACGAATTGGTTTCCCGAAAAGGACGCATTATGGAGAAAAATTTATTGTACAACATGTCGCTAACACAAGTAATGTAGCGTATTTATCGAGTGGCTTACAGATGCATACTGATTTACCCTACTATGAATATTGTCCGGGGGCCAATCTCCTGCATTGCCTGGTTCAAACAGAAAGTCCTGGCGGAGAGAATTTACTCTCAGACGGTCATTACGCAGCGGCCCACATGAAACAACATTTCCCTGATAAATACAAGCTTTTAACTGAAGTTGATGTTGAATGGAGCGACATAGGGATAGAAGATGGCGTCGAGTTCTACAAGTTGTACCGAGCACCCGTTATTTGCTTAGATAAGAATGATGACGTTATTAGAATTAACTTTTCAGTACCTCAACGCGGTACATATTTTCCCGAATCTATAGATAAAGTGAAGCCCTGGTACGAAGCTCATAGCTTATTCTTTGAGCTTAATAAAAAGTTTGCAGCTAATTTTAAAAGTAACGCTGGTGATATACTTGTGTTTGACAATATAAGACTTTTGCACGGCAGGAACGGTTACGAAGATAAAAGTGGGAACGTAAGAAAATTGATTGGCGCGTATGTGGACTGGGATGAGATATACTCTAGGCTGCGTTGTTTAAAAGTCAAGTTGCATCCAGAAGAGGGCATGTGATATAGGAATATATATAATAGGTTACTTGGAAATTTCAATGTTTTGTTTTTAAAAATGTACAGACACTATGTTATTTTTATGTATTTAAAACTACTTTATAATCTAAACTCATACACAAACATAATGGTTTTCAAGTTTATTATGCAGACTTTTTGTTAATTATAAGAATATATATGTAAATAAAACAATATATATTGTTAAATTAAATATATTACAAAAGTAATTACAAGTATTAATGTTAGTTATCAATTATTTCAACATATGTATCTATATTACAATTTCTTACCGCAAACCTTCTCAAGGGCAGAATTTTATTTGACTCCTCAATCTTTTGCTCCACTTCTATCAAAGGAAAGTCTTCGAGATCCGGATTGGTTGCCATACACACTGCTGTCGACTCATTTGTATGAAGGTATATAGTGAAGCTTCTGTCTTCCGGCAACTCATTAAATTTGTGTGTAATTGTAGACAGTTGCAGGCAAAATGCACGAATATTCTGCTCGGTTTTGACTAAATAGGCATCTGCTGTTTCATCTAAGTAATTTAGGAATTCAAAGTTGAATACAAATTTCGTGAGTGGTCTGTATTGACAATCCGTTACAGCAAATTCCAACCGCTTCAACTGCTTACATTTGAGACTTTCAGCTATTGCTTTTAAACATGAATCGATGTATTGAATGACTTCGGGATGTGTGGAACGGTAAACAATAATATTGTATTTTCTTCTACTCTCAAATATACTTCTTGGATAAATTGAAGTGTAGTATAATATACTGTGAAATGCAACGGTTAAAAACTCCACTGTTACATCAACAAAACAGATGTCCATTTCTTTTTTTTTAGTTTATCAAATATTTTTGAATTTTTTATTAATGCAGCAAATAATTTCAGATTTGTAAATTATGAGAAAATATTTTCATACACTTATATTTAAGTAAAATTCTATCCGTTTCTCAAATTGCTTTCAACTTTAATATACTTACATAAATATAATTATCTACTTATGTACTTTTTCAGTGCAAATAAAGCAAACCTTTAAATTTCAAAATTTAAATTGACATTTGACATTTGATATTCTCAATGGTGTGACAGTATTTTTGTAAAGTTCAAAACTTTGATCAAACAAACAAATAAAAACAAGTTCAACTTAAAAAAGTGCCTAGGAATTTAAAATTAAAATTATGAAAAGAATAGACTGGATTTTACGTACAAAAAATATTTGTTTCTGAAAGTTATGTTTATTGAAAATCATTAATTACCTGGTAGAAAAATTAAAAAAAAATAAAAAAATATGTCTGAATTTACAACATAACGCAAAATTATCTTACAACGTTATATATTTATATAACACACTTAAACTAAAACAAGGACAAAGATTGTATCTAAGAATTGTATCATAATTAAACAGCTACATTTGTACAACTGGTTGGACTTACAATTTTATCTGCATGAGATTAAATATCTCTGGATATTTATTTTATAATCTAAAAAAAAGGTAACTGAAATTACTTTTTATTATACTTTTTTTTATAGAAAAAGTAGGCAAACGAGCAGAATAAATATCCACAAGATTAGAGCTGTGAATGCTTTGTCGGCCATGGGATGGAGGTGAAAGGAGAGAGTGTTGTGGACTCGGCAGCCAAAACTATCGGAACCACCACGTTCTTGAGGGAAAGAAAAGGTAGGAATAAGGAAAGCTGGCTTACATGACATCGAACCGGAACACATCATCAGATACTTGCCGGACCGTTGTCATGATAGTGGTCACGAGCCAGTCGGAGGACTAACCTTCTACCAAATTACTGAGATACCCGCCTCTTACAGGACGCCGCTACCAAGCAGCGGAGGGGGATTATATTTTACACTGTCCCCTCACAGGAAAAACAGCTACTTACCTGTCAGTGTAAGTCCTGTCAAAATTGATCAAATGGTTCTCGAGATTGAGAACAAACAGACAGATAAAAATAAAATTTTGATATATGTTCTTTGTAGACATACATAATATGTACAAAGTGATGATTTTAATATTAAAAATAGAAACTCTAATTTCATTTATTTGTATGTAGAGATATAGGTATTAGATCTATTTTATATAAGAATTTAATAATATAAAAAATCATTATTTAATTTGAAATAATATTAATGTTTGAATATGATATTTTAACATTAGGGAAATGTCATAAAAATATGGTGAATTTTTGGTAAAAAGAACTAAATTTCTTACTTATATTCCAAATAATTAAATGCTATAATTTCATTAGAAAATATTGTTAGCCTCAGTGGAAGCCTGGACTATGTCCAACAACATTTAGAATGAAATGGAATGGTTCGCTCTTGTGAACTTGTGATGTCAAAAAAGAAGGCAGCCGAAAATATAATGGAGAAAGAGGCCTAATTTACTTAACCTCACTACTGCAGAGCAGGATGCAGACAGCACAATAACACAAATCTTCAACCCCATAATAAGGATCTGTCGACAGCTGACATGGCGAAACTGTTGCCCCATAGCTAAGGATCTCTTAAGAGGAGAAACTTTGTTTGCTGATCCTGGCGCCTATATGAAAGTTTTAATATGAAGGTGATGATACTGTGGTTGAATATGTGTTGCGGTAAATTTACTCATGGCTTCAAATGGTGCAAATCCGTTAGCTACTATGGGATTTTTGTGAATGGGATTATAGTCTCACATAAACCGCATATCATCTTATTATTATCGTAATGGATTCCAAAATACAAAATGATGTTACAATGTAAATATCCTCTTAAGTCATCCATGTTTACAGGGGATGCTGTTGGTTTTAATAAATTCTGAAATTTAAAACAAAGGATCATCACAGTCAATTTTTGCACTTTATATCTCTCATTGGAACATATTATCTAACAGTATATGATATAAATTGTCTCATTCATAAGAAAATTTATATTTATGTATGTATACAGGTAATTTATAAATAATAATATGAAATTAATATATGACAATAAAACCAATTTTTGTTTTTTAACTTATATAATCTATATTTTTAACAATATTTTCATTAACAAGTTTATTTCTTTCTATTTATTTGTCTGGTAGAGCATCTAATCCCTGTAAGAAAACAAATTGTTTAATTAACTTAGAATAAAACCAAAAATAATAATATCAATACCATCTTTTACATATAAAATGATAGGTTAGGGATAGGCATTGCATATTGAGTGAATAAAAATTAAAGCATTATATGTGAGTTAATACATACATTAACTTCATAGGGATTTCCAGTTACTCTCATGTCCCTCTGATATGTCATGCGGTCCCACCGGTGATGAAGACTCCTTCTGAAATGCTGAAATTCAAGACATACAAAATCTTAGATATGTATATAAATAATAAGATCTTTGATTTTCACAATTTTTACACATTTAAAATGAAAATATTTTAATGGATTTATCACATATATTTTGGTATTCCAAATTACATTTTTAGAAACCTGAGTCAGTCCAAATATATTTTCAAATACCAAAATATACGCGATTGATACGTTTAAAATAGTTTCATTTAAAATCTATATAAATATTACTCCTTTAATGATTTCATTATTTTTTGCACTATGTCATGTTATATATAGAGCAAACTAGAACGTTTAAGCATTAAACAGACGTTTTATATAAGTAAATAAACAACAAATAAGTTATATTTAGCATGAAAAGAGGAATATTTTGTTATCTATGGATTTTTAGACATTTTTAAATCAAAGGCATATCACTGTTACCTAATCAGTTTATGTTTTAAGACTTACATTGCCTAAAGTCAAGTTGTGAATGTGGTAAAGAGCCCACCCAGGCACTCCCAGCCCAGCTGTGATAATGAAAAAACTGGGCAAAATTTCGTACCACATTTTATTTAATTTAAATCGAAACTGTGCTCATATAAAATTTATCTCTAGAGTGACAGTGACGTCTTCAGTAATGCTGCCCTATCTTAGTAGTAAATGTACAGAAAGTAATTACACTTATGGTCAAGGTAAATGTTGAAGCTTATTAATTAAAATATAATATTTCATAATAAAATGTAATGTAAAAAATATTTAAATATAATATTATGTTTTAAAATATAAACTACTTTTTTTTATGAAATATGACTTTTATGGTGACATTAACTTATGTTTTTTCAATATAATCTGTACACAAGGCAAATGGTCATCAAATATGGCAGACGCACGGATCGATTGTGAGTTCCCTGTTTGGGGTTTATTGCCGAAAAAAGAAACGGGGGTGGTCTCTTTTTTAAATAAATATCCTACTTACGATGGCAGGAATACTGTTATTGCAATTTTTGATTCGGGCGTCGACCCTGCAGCATCAGGTCTTAAGGTACAAAATTGACTTGTCACGATTTGTTTAGTTGAGTTTTTTTTTATATTTTTCTTTATTAAACATACGTTTTTGATGTAGCTGACGAGCACAGGGGAAACAAAAGTCATAGAAAGATTTGACTGTAGCGGTTGCGGAGATGTCGATACGAGCACGATTATACGAAAAGTCACCGATGGATACATTACCGGTATCACAGGCCGAAAACTTAAAGTAATTCATCTAAATAATCAATTAACATATAACTTTTCCTTATATATTATAATTGTAATTCAGGAAATTCATGTTTATCTTAATCTAAATTTGGCGATGTCAACAAAGGTCATTGACTTTTAGTCATCTGGTCACAGCTGTTCTTTGTCATATTTTAACTTACTTTAATTATTACATTGATTATTTATTTAATCTCAAGTAAATTAGAATATTACAGAATGAATATTCAACATTATTTATTTAATTAAATTTGTAGATTCCAGAATCATGGAAAAATCCCAGCGGAGAGTGGAGGGTTGGTTGTATGTATCCATTCAGTTTGTACCCGACTAAAGTTAAGGAGAGAATACAGGAATATAGGAAAGAACAGCTTTGGGATGTGGGATATAAAACAGCCATGGCTGAAGCCACTAAGAAACTTCTAGAATTTGAAGATGAATATGGTAATTTCTTTTTTACTAACCAAATATAAAAATTAGAGTATAGTTAATTCTTAAACAGCATACAAATGATTTATTATGAGTTATGTTTGTTATACTCCAACCATAAAGTCTGTAATTAAAAAGAAAATCATTCAACCAGCCTGTTATAACTATGTAAAAACTATTGAACCTTAATTTTATTAAAAAAAATGTTCCTAATATTCCAAGCAATTAATATACATGTGTAGGACCCTTCACCTTATAGAAAAAGCAACTTGGAGTAGTGCCAGATCCAAGTTTAGACTTAATTCATTTAAAATACACTAAATCTTGCATTTACTCTGCGTTCGTCTCTCTAACTAACCAAATTTGATACTCTTTTTATATGTGCTTCCATTGGATCTTTACCTGGTGTTAATATGGTCTATGATAACATATGCTTGTGTGTTAGTTGTCATATCATGGTACCAGATTCTAAGCATGTTACCAGACCATGCTTAGAACACATGCTGGAAATGAACTGATGATCCTTCTAGAAAGTGTTTTTCTGCTCTTTTTTTTCTACTTTGTAGTACTATTACACAATAATATATATGAAATTCTGCATATAGCTAAATGTGAACCAGTTGAATATCCTCTGAGCGGTCATCATCCAAGTAACAAGCTCCACGCTCCAAATGCTATCAAATTTAATAATTTATTAACGGAAAGTTAGTAAAAAATATACTTTATATTTTATTGTAAAGTAATTTTTAGACTATTCTTTCATAATTAGATCTTTAACTTTTGAAATCATATTGAACGAAACTATTTTAAATGTATAATTATAATTAAAAATTTTTTTAGAAAAACCTAATGTTTTGATGTTTTGAACACTTTACAGTAGTCTGTGTTCTCAAGTATCCTCAGACAGACGCAAATAATCCATATAAAATAGTTTCATTTAAAATTTATTTTTTCATATTGGTTTGTAAAAAAATATTCTATTACAAATTTTAGCTATTGCCCTCATATGTAAACTCTTAACTACTCACTATACCCAATATTGCATTTAATTTTTTTATGTATTTATTTATATGTGGTACATAATTTAGAACTAATTTTATATTAAAGTAAATTAGATGACTTGTCAAGTACATATTTCCTTAGCAATTTACTATGTGTAATTTTATACAAAAATGTACATGAATACACATAAGTGTGTATGATACACATTTATTGAAAGAAAAAACTGATCCCAATTTTCTTAACTTAGTGTCAAAACACTATGTTGACTGCGCTTTGTCCGAAATCGAGGCATTGTGTTTGAGGTGAGTGGCGAAACTCAACACCGCGCTTTGTCTTACTAAAAGTGAGAAAAGGAAAATAATGTTAGATATAATCATACTTCTAAGTATGGGTATCAAATACAAAACTGATCGCGTTTACAGTCAGACGCTGGTCTTGTATTGTAAATTTTAATATTTCCAGCATCAAAATCTAGTCTAAGTCAAGAGGAAAGGTTGCAGAAAGAGGAATTGGAAGCCAGAGTGGAGGTTCTGAAGGAGGCTGAAAAGAAATACACAGATTTGGGTCCGTCGTATGATTGTGTTCTGTTCCACGACGGCACTGTTTGGAGGTGAGTTTCATGGTTTTCTTGGTCTATGTATCTTATAATATAATGTGATATGATGCTTATTATTTCCTATATATTCTGTTCCTATAGAAATTTTACAAAATTCTCTCCTATTATTTCAATGAGGAGTGTTTCTCAAGTTACATTTGCTTTTTTTTACCAAATATTAAGAAAAACACCATATATATATATATATATATGTATATATATATATATATATATGTATATATATATATATATATATATATGTATATATATATATGTATATATATATATATATATATGTATATATATATATATATATATATATATATATATATATATATGTATATATATATATATATGTATATATATATATATATATATATATATATATATATATGTATATATATATATATATATATATATATATGTATATATATATATATATGTATATATATATATATATATATATATATATATATATATATATATATATATATATATATATATATATATATGTATATATATATATATATATATATATATATATATATATATATATATATATATATATATATATATATATATGTATATATATATATATATATATATATATATATGTATATATATATATGTATATATATATATGTATATATATATATGTAGACTTTAGAAACACTTTAAGGCGACATTCATACATAAAACGAAGACATTCTTTAATTTTGTATTCTGTATGACATAAAGGTTATTCTGTTCTATTCTATTGTATTTCCAGAGCCTGTATAGATACATCTGAGTCGGGTGATCTCTCCAGTGGCCCGCTGTTAGGAGAGTATAGTGTTACCCACGAACACTCGCATCTCACTCCGATAGATGAAATGACTATCAGTATAAATGTGCACGATGGTGGGAATACATTGGAAGTGGTAGGCATGTGCTGTGAGTATTGTTTGCTTTTTTGGTTTTTTTTTTAAATTTCTCATGAGGTTAAACGATGAGGGCAGAACAGTATGCAACTTGGGATATTTAAATTGTTTTTATAAAATATATAAGAATTTGAACGCAGCGGGATTCGAACCCGCGCCTCTTGGAAAACGCTAAATGATATACAATGTAAATATGTTGTAACAAAACGTATGAGAATTTCGGCCCCAGCTGGTAGTAGAAGCGCTTGGAAGGTAGCTAAGAGGCGCGGGTTTGAATCCCGCTGCATTCAAATTTTTATACCTTTTTTAATTCTAAGTGTGTAATAACATTTTAAAAATAGTTAAATATTTAAATCGTTTTCTTTAGAATGTTTTTCTCATATGTTTCATATAAATTATTGTATAAATTTCGAAATGAATAATATATTGTTTTGTTACCAAAGTGAGTAAAGATAATAATTTAAATTTAATGTCTCCTATAAATTATTCATTATTTTCATATATTTTTTTAGCTTCACGCTTTTATTCCGCATTGCAGGGTAGACAGAAAGTACCTAGTGTCAAGACACTCCGCACTTCGCTTTCCACCGAATTCGAGACATTGCGTGTTGAGTGGTGGAACTCAATTTCGCAACTTTGCCTCTTACCAGAGCGAGAAAGTGAAAATAATTTAAATATAATCACTTCCCCAAGTAGGGATTGGTTTTTTAGTAAGACGCTGTCCTACTGTGCCTGTATTTTTTTTTTTAATTTGGCAGTTTCAAGACGAAAATATTGTAAAATTAAGATAAACTCAACCAAATTATTCTTGTCGTTAAAATATCAGATATTGAAATGTTATTAGGTCGATATTAAAAAATGCACAAAACAATTATTTGCAAAAATCAATATAATGACGTTTGTTGTATGTATAAAAATATTTATTGTATAGGATGATAGTCCGGATATTCGCGTGGCCGCATAACTGAGATCCGGATAATCGAGGTGTTTTTTTTTTATATACTTTGTCCCAATTATATGATCTGTCATTCGCAGCGTCCCACGGCACCCACGTAGCAGCAATAGCAGCCGGCTGCTTCCCGGATGAACCCGAAAAGAACGGGATAGCTCCTGGCGCCAAAATAGTGTCCCTCACCATCGGGGACAGCCGGCTCGGCTCCATGGAGACCGGCACCGCGCTGGTGCGGGCCTGCATCAAGGTGATGGAGATGGCCAAGACCATGAAGATAGACGTGGTCAACATGAGCTACGGGGAACATGCCCACTGGTCGAACGCTGGGTGAGGGCTTTTTTGATTTGGTCTGTTTAATAAAAAAAAATGAGTTCAGGCAACAGTAGGTTCATTATAGGTTAATATTGCAAAAGTATATTAATAATGTGATACTTTTCATATGTCAATCACAATTGAGGTCGGTAGTGGCGCAGTGGGACAGCGTCTGATTGCAAACGCAATCGGTTGTGAGTTCGAACCCCACTCGGAATCGTTATATTTGAATTATCGTCATTTCCTCGCTCTTAGACAAAGCGTGGCGTTGAGCTCCAGCACTCTATAATGTTTCGAATTCGGCGGAAAGCGGAGTACGGAGTGTCACGACACTGCGTACTTCGTGCCCACCCTGCTATGCGGGATCAAAGTGCTAGCGATAGCGTTTAAAAACGTAATGGGAATTCTTAAAAGTGCAGTGGACCGCTGGCTAATGGCCTGTCGGTCCAAAGTGCGATATGTGAAAGTGATTGTAAAGTGTGAGTGGCCCATGTGCGCGGCGCGCGCCAGGCGCGTGGGCGCCGTCATCGGCTCCGTGGTCAACCGCTACGGCGCCGCGTGGGTGGTGTCGGCCGGCAACCACGGGCCCGCGCTCGCCACCGTGGGCGCGCCGCCCGACATCGCGCACACCGTGCTCATCGGTCAGTTACTCACGCAACACGTGTGCTTACTCACCGTACCCACTCACCGTACCCACTCACCGTACTCACTCATCGTACCTACTCACCGTACCCATTCACCGTACCCATTCACCGTACCCACTCGCCGTACCCATTCACTGTACCTACTCACTTTGCTTACTGTCCATAATCACTCACTGTACTTACTGTCTGTAATAACTCACTGCCTTTGCTAGACAATACAAACGTAATTATTCATTGTAATCATTAACTGTACTCACAGTACTAGTTCATTGTACTTGTTCATTGTATTTGTTTATTCATAGTATTGCTTTCCTATGTGTATATTTAAATGTTTGGTACATGAAGGAATATAAAACAAAGTTTTAATTCTTTTTATTATCTTGTAAAAGAAGTTGTTTAACAGATGAATATTAAAGAGGGTTAATTTTTTTTAAATACGCAATTCATTTGAAAAAGTTACATCATATCGGCACGACAGGAAATTGTAAATGTATTTCCTTTTGTGAAATATTTGTTTTTGTGTTTCACTTCAATCCCCTTCGGGATGTGCAAAATTGTGTGTGTTGTGGGTTCGATTCCCATTCGGAGAAGTGAATTATGTTCAAATTATTTTCACTTCCTCGCTCTAGTCACTTGAAGTACGGGAGTGTCTCGACACTAGGTGCTTTCGGTCGACCCCTGCCGTGCGGGATGAAAGCGCGAAGCTAACTTAAAAAGTTGCGCGGTGCGTGTGCGCAGGCGTGGGCGCGTACGTGTCGGCGGCGCTGCAGCGCGCGGCGTACGCGCTGCGCGGCGCCGCGCCGGCGGGCGCCTTCAGCTGGAGCTCGCGCGGGCCGTGCGCGGACGGCGCGGCGGGGCTGGCGCTGTGCGCGCCGGGCGGCGCCGTGGCGGCCGTGGCGCGCTTCACGCTGCGCGACCTGCACCTCATGAACGGCACGTCCATGGCGGCGCCGCACGTGGCCGGCGCAGTGGGTGAGCGCGTTTGTTTTACTTTATAACCATATTGTTTGAGCTACTGGGACGTAGCCTAAATTTAACATTTGTTTTTTGTACTAAAAATTATCTTCGAAAATGTCAATTGACACAATAGTGGTCCAGCGTGAGTCCTAGTACAAACTACTGTCATCTTGGAAGGCAGTTCCGCTGAGTAAGGCTAACGAGAAGCTCGGCAGTTGCTATATTTAAATGTAATTTCACAATAAAATAAACGTAATACATATAACAATTTATTTTACAGCGATTCTAATATCGGGTTTAAAGGCGCTACAGCTCCCATATTCACCCTACTCAATAAAACGAGCACTGGAGAACTCGGCCACTTATCTGGACAATGTGGAACCTTGGGCCCAAGGCTGTGGACTGCTTGATGTTGAAAAGGTATGGGTGTATTGATAATTTTATTATGAATTCAGTTTCAAGTTTGAAAAATAACTATATAATAAGATAGAGATCTTATTTTCACGATGTTTACACATTTTAAATGAAATTATTTTAAGCCGGATTAATCGCGTATATTTTGGTATTCGAAAATACATTACAGTCTACCACGGACTACTGTAAAGTGTTCGAAACGTCAGGTGTCCAAAAATGTATTATCGAATACCAAAATATACGCGATTAATCCGGTTAAAATAGTATCAAGGTGTTAAGTTACGCTACCTTAATACGCAATGTTTTTATTTCCCGCGGAGAGTGTGTCAAAAGATTACCATGACACTAGGATCTCTGCGTTCGCTCTGTTGATCAGGGTAGACAGGAAGTACCTAGTGTCGAAACACTCCGTACTCGAGATATTTCGTGTTGTATAACGAAATTCAACTCCCCGCTTGGACTAGCGCTTGAAATGAAGAAATGAAAATAAATTAAAATATAATCATTACCCCGAGTGGAAATCGAATTCGCAACGTTGACTGGCCTCGAAACGGGTTAAGTTAATAATTGTTTTTTTTTTTTCAAATTATATTTTTTTTAATCCAGGCATTTGAAAATCTCACAAAATACCACGACCAGCCGGAACGCGATATCACATTCAATATAAAGTGTGGCAGTAACAATGCCAAGGGCATCTTCCTGCGCCCCAAGCCTGAGGACCCCCCGAAGGACGTCGGGGTGACCGTGGAGCCACAGTTCCTAGAGGATTATAGGGATGAGGAAAGTAAGTGGGATTTCTTGTTTGTACTGTGTGTTTTTTTTTATTTCTTTGTATTTTTTTTTATTTAATTTAGTGAGGCCGGTCGTGGCGCAGTGTAACAGCGACTGATTGTACACGCTATCGGTTGTAGGTTCGATCCCCACTAGGGACAGTGATTATATTTTCGCTCTGGTAAAGACAAGGGGCGGCGTTGAGTTCCACCACTCAACACGCAATGTCTCGAATTCGGTGGAAAGCGAAGTACGGAGTGTCTTGACACTGGGTACTTTCTGTCTACACTGCTTTGCGGGATGAAAGTGTGAAGCATTTAGTATAGAGCTTTAGTTTTTTTTTAATTATATTATTGTAATGTTTGTTAAAGGTGAATTATTTAGTATAAAAACGATTTCATGTTTATTATAAATTAAATAAATTATGTTATCTCTGAGGGTGCAAGGTGATGAAAAGCTTACTGAAGGAGATTATAGAATTAGAAATTTATCTTGCTTTTAAGAAATGGTTTTCGAGAATCATTACGGACCGCTCCTACACAGGTTTGATTAATTCCAACCTCTCGAACAAGCCAGATGCTTATCAATTACATACGCTACGGCTGATTGTACACACAAGTAAAAACTATGTTGGAAAAATTTACGGGTTTAGCAGTTACAAGGGAACAAGGAAACGTACATACATTTGTGGTTAAAACTCAACTCTCGTTTTGGTAGTCGGGTAAACACAAGCGAGTACAATATGACGTTGAGTTTATCGTTTGTGGACTATGAGAAAATTTTCAATTCTATAGAGATTTGGGCAGTGCTGCAGCTCCATGAGGGATGCCAAGTTGACTATATCCATAGCGGATAGCATATTAAATAAAAAAACTTCGAGTATAGCACATGTCAAAGTTTTGGAGTGCACAGCCATATGTGTATGTATATATGTATGTATGTATATATGTATGCATGTATATATGTATGTATGTATATATGTATGTATGCATATATGCATGTATGTATATATGTATATATGTATGTAAATGTAATGTAATTTGATTGCCTCGAAGAGATCACTCTCATTGATAAGGCCGACTTTGTGCATTGTATTGTTATTTTTTAAATCTATGTACATACAGTATATTATATAAATGTGTAATAAAGTTTTAACTAACCAACTAACAGGTATATTGATCGAGTCCTTTAGAATAAAATAAGCTGATTACCCCTAGAGTTCGTCTTCAAAAATTATATAAATCATTCATGGCACAAGGTATGCTATACATATGTATAGTAAAAATTCCACAAACAATCAGATCAGATCTGCCGCTAGAGTAATTTAAAATTAATAATTAAAAATGTATTATTGAAAATACTGTATTATTCTATCAATTAAAATTACACAGATTTTAATGTGTGGAATTAAACGCAGTTGATACTCGATCAGGAAACCAGTTATTGTCATGCACTCATTGTAACAGAGTGTTTGAAAACAGCTACTGTGGAGTTCCTCGCGGGCTCTTCTCAACAGAACTGCCTTCCACGCCGGTGGTAGCTTCCTGTGGGACTGACAATACTGACACTTGTGTTTATTGCTGGGCTTGAATTGAGGATAATGAAAGTCACTAACTGGTTCACGATTTATTAACGAGGGGGTACAATTATACAGACTGTGACGCACTGGTTTACATATGCAATGTTTCGACTTTTATACATGATATCAAAGAGTAAGAGATACACAGATGTGAAACATTTTAGTCATAGAATATGTGAGCTTTATCAATTGTTTACTTTAATACCTATGTGCATATACGGCACATGTTCATTGACAATTTGAAAGTGAATAAACTAAAATAGACTAATTGAATGAAAAATATTTTGATTTTAAAACTATGAAGAGAACAAATTCCATACCAAAGAGGTTGGAACAAGTCATATGTTCGAAACACTGTGTCCTGTATTGGATTGTCGATGATATATTCATAGTGGTGAACTTGTTTGGGTATCTCAGTACCATGGCCAACGACCTCTACTGTTCTCCAACAGGTTGGTCTTGGGATGAATGTCCATGTCCATGTCCCAGTTATAACGGTGACTGGCTTGAAGCTGTAAACGAATATAACCCATACATAAGACAAAAAGAGGTGGTCGAGCGGTCCGACTCGGCTGAGCAGCTTATAACTAAGGTCTCGACCAGTGCGCTCCTCGCGAGCTGGACCGATGGTCTTGTCAGGATTGCGGATAACCAGGGAATACAGCTTATGGTCAGCCGAGGACAAGGGGACGCTTATGTCCAGCGGTTTACTTAAATATTAGACAAGTATATATGACATAGTTGGGTTGATCACTGGTATGGATTATTTGAGATGCGGGTTCGAATCCGGTGTCATTTAAATTTCTTGCTGTGCCCAATGTGTATTCTTACATCTCTTTTTTCTTGTACTCTTCTCTCTTCTTCTGTCCATATTACGTCCCTATATCATTTTCACTATTACTCACTTAACTCGAAACAAAACAGCCACAAAAGAAACATAAACAGCGCTTCTGTTCCAGATAAAGAGATAATACCAAAACAGATAGCATTCAGCATGCAACTCGCGCTGTCCTGCAATGCGTCGTGGGTGTCGCACCCGCAACACTTGTACTTGGCTAACGCGTCCCGAACACTCGCGTTGCGGGTAAGAACTGGGGATTTGAAGCCGGGACCGCATCACGCCAGGTATGTGTCTTGAGATGACAGTCGCTCTTCAAACGCCCGTTTGTCCTCGTTGACCGCTAAGTTTTGTTTATCAGATCTCTAATCGCCCTCGCTTATACATTAAACCTGTCGTATTTTACATTTTGTTTGTAGTATATACTTCATAAACAATTTACTTCATAAATGAGTATCAGTTTTAATTTTCTGTTCACTCATCACCCATTCATTCATTCGGTTATTTATAATTATTAATAAAAACACAATTTCATTTCACTCACTACATGTAAATTTTTAACTTAACATTTTGAAATATTTTGGGCGATTTATATATTCATTTTCATTCATTCATTCGGGTCATTTTATATATTATATTTAAAAAAAATACAGATTATATGAGATTTTTTTATTTTTTTTTACAGTATAAACGCGTACGACGTGACGTGTGTGGAGAAGGGTCCCGTGTTCCGCATCCCCATAACAGTGTTACAGCCACAGACGCTGGCGAGCGTCCACACGCCGCAGATAGACGAGACTGATGTTTTGTTCAAGCCGGCCACTATCAAACGACATATTGTTATTGGTGAGTGTTTATTTATTTATTTATTTACTTATTTGTATATATTAAAGTTGTTTTAACGTTTCATATATGTGTTAATAGAAAATTCAATATGATATTTAATTATCATATTTACTAAGAAATTTGTTTTAAGTTATAATAATATAAAAACAGCTTCATTAACTGATTTCCTCTGAATGGGAATAGAACTTGTAACTTGTCGCTCCAACCACAAGAGCACCGCGCGGTAGTAGTGAATACAAACGTTGCCCGCAGCGCCGCCCAGCGCCACGTGGGGCGTGGTGCGGCTGACGCGGCGCTCCGGCGAGAGCGGCGCGCGCTTCCTCATCCACGCCATGCAGCTGGCGCCGCGCCGCTCGTGCCGCGCGCACGACACGCAGCGCCTGCTCGCGCTGCCCGACCACGCCGCCGTCGCCGCGCCCTTCCGCCTGCTCGTGAGTGCCGACGACGCTGGCGCTGTCACTGTCACTGTCACTGTCAATGTCAATGTCACTGCTCACTGCCGGTGACGGATGACGTTGGACGTCACGTTAATTTCATGTTCTTTCGATTCGTCTCCCGTCCGTGTCACACACACAGCTGGTCCCTTTTGTGAGACCGCTGTTTTTTTTTTATTAATTTTTATTTTTCACAATACACAGAGTACATTTTACTTGCTAGTTTACCTAATTTCCCTTTAATTTACTTTTTTTTTTGCACATGCTCCTTTGACACTGACATTGCGTTCGCTCTTTTAGTTGGATAATAATATTCTCCACATTTCCTTCGATATTGTTAAATTATTTTCCATTTTCTCTGTACTAATATATAGATAACATTGTGAAATACCCTTAAATTATTGCAAGCCGACACGACTGCACTCGTCGTGAGCTACCGAGCAACTGAGCGAGAATGCGTAACGCGTGACGTGATTTATGAGTGACCTGTTTATGACTTTGATTGTAAACATTATTATTATTTGTTACCAATGTCTCTGTTTTTAGTAAATGATTGTTTTTTTTTGCAATACCGTTATGACACAGTGGTGATATTTTTTTTGTATAAGTCGCGAATGGTCGTGTGTTCAAATATAGTTGAGTGATTTCTTTTTATTTTTCCCATAAACAGTCAATACAAGTAAAAATTTGCAGGGCGGTGTAACGTTGGAGGTAGTGATCGCCAAGTACTGGGCGAACCTCGGCGACATATCGATTGACTACAGCATAGAATTCCACGGCGTTAAACCGGACTTCGGTTCCCGTTTGACGCTGAGCTCCGCCTCCCTGGGTGCGGTACAGCTGTGCGCGCTACGACCACAGGAGATACAGCCGCAGGCTCAGTTGAAATATATCGAACCTGTTTATAGGTGGGATTTTTTTTTAAATTTTTTTTCCTAGTTTGGTGGGTCGGTAAAGAAATGCTTTTCATATATTTTTTTAAATTTAAATTTAATATTTAAATAACGAGTGGCTAGGTAGTGGAATTTAAAGTCAGATTCTTTATTGTTAGTAACAGCCTCAATTACATAATTGACTTCACAATTAAAAATATTTAAAATTATACTGTGGTTATATTCAAAATCATTTTATTTTTGTTTAATATTTTTTTAGCTTCACGCTTTTTTCCCGCATAGCAAGGTAGACAGAATGTACCTAGTGTCAAGACACTCCGTACTTCGCTTTACACCGAATTGGTAACATTGCGTATTGAGTAGCGGAACTCGACGCCGCGCTTTTGCCTGTACCAGAGCGTGGAAGTGAAAATAATTTAAATAAAATCACTCACCGAATGGGAATCGAACCCACAACCGATCGCGTTTACAGTCAGACGTTGTTACACTGCACCGAACTTTTCAAATGGCGCGGATTCGAATCCGCGCCATTTGAAAACCGTCCAAGCGCTCTGACCGCTACGCCATGTGCTACAAATTTGTACTACTTAAAGATTATAAAGAAATAAACGTTTAACAAGAGAGAATGCTTTCGGTTTCCAAGAGGCGGGGGTTCGAATTCCGCAGCGATCTAATTTTAATACGTTTTTTCAAAAATGTGTTTAAATCCAAAATGTGGAATAACACAATTAAAAATATTAAAATATGGTAAAATTGTTCTTTTTCCTCATATATATATATTTTATCTCATATGCAAATGATGTTTCAGGCCATCAGAATCGAAGTTGATACCCCTGACGGCGCGTGACGTCATCCCTCCCGGCAGACAGATATACCAGCTAATCAATGTGTACACCTTCCACATACCTAAAGCTACTGAGGTGATTATTTTATATATATATATATATATATATATATATATATATATATATATATATATATATATATATATATATATATATATATATATATATATATAATATTTTTTATTTTAATAGGCAAAGAGAACTTAGTGTCTGGACACTCCGTTATTACACTTTTCAATATTGTTTGGCGGAATTGAACGCCACGTTTTGTGTTAACATATGGGAAATGAAATTAATTATTTGTAATATAATTGTTTCTTTGAGTGTGATCCAAATTCGAATCCACGACTATAACGTTTAGTCAGATGATGTCTTACTGTGCTATCTCTTTAACTATTTTGTTTAATGATACTTATTGTAAAAGTAGTACTGCCATTTTGGATTTATCATATTTTTTTTGTTTATCTGTTGTTAGATTTTTTATTTTTTTTTACTGGCAAGTATATTTGAATTTAGGATTTAAATAACAAAAATTTATTATATTGATAAATATATAATTTTAAAACTATATTTATTATTTCCAGGTGTCCCCCGTAGTGCCGATGCTGTGCGACATGCTGTACGAGTCGGAGTTCGAATCCCAGATGTGGATGTTGTTCAATAGCAGCAAGCAGCTCATATGTGTTGGAGATGCTTACCCGTCTAAGGTATACAGGTTCGATGATTGTTTTATTGGCCTGTTTTTTGTTTTTGTTTGTTGTCTCGATAATTTCATATGAATACTACTATATCGGTGATGACAATAGTACGGGCCCGCTGTGTCTTTAGAAATAAATAGAATAATGGCTTGAGATTATTATGTTTTAATAGTCCAGATATATGAGAAGTCAGCAGAATAATGGATATATAGGTAAAGTAGTTATATCTAGCCACATAGTGGTTCAATTTGTGTATTCTGTGGGAACACAGATTGCGAGGGCGGAAGGAAGACATAGTATAGATATGTATATAACTTTCAATTCAACACAAGTTGTCGGTTCGATCCCCGCTCGGGGGAGTGATTATATTTATATTATTTTCACTTCCTCGCTCTGCCAAAGAAACGGTGAGGCGTTGAGTTCCATCACTCGACACGCAATGTCACGAATCCGGTGGAAAGCGAAGTACGGAGTGTCTTGACACTAGGTACTTTCTGTCCACCTTTCTATGCGATCCCGCATAAAGGGAAAAAAAGTTTTAATACAAAGTGCAGTTTTTTTTAAATTCTGGTCCTACTATGAAATTATACTATGTATATTTTAAATGGAATTGTTTTAAAAGAATTACTCGCGTAGATCGCGTTTTTTTTTTCAATTTTCGAACACTACACTAGTCTGTGGTCACACTTGTGGGTAGTCTAAGGTGTCATCTGTAATTTCATACAAAAACTACCGCCATATGTTTCTTAATTGCCTCACTTACTGCTCTGGATTTTTGATTGATTCTAGTTCGTGTATACGATTAACAATCATTATTTATTTTGTTTAGCTTCACGCTTTTTATCCCGCATAGCAGGGTAGGCAGAAAGTACCTAGTGTCAAGACACTCTGTACTTCGCTTTCCACCGGATTCGAGACATTGCGTGTTGGGTGGTGGAACTCAATGTCGCTCTTTATCTTTACCTGAGCAAGGAAGTGAAAATAATTCAAATATAATCACTTCCCCAAGTGGGGATCGAACCTACAACCGGTCGCCTTTACAGTCAGGCGCTGTGACACTGCGCCACGACCGGCCTCTACTAATATACTATAGTCATTATTTATTTAGCTATAATTTATTTTTAAATTGAAGGTGTAAAAATCTATAACTTTTGCGTTATATTTTATTCTATAAAAAAAAAATAAAAAAAATCCTTAATTCCAGTACTCGGCAAAAGTAGAAAAAGGCGAGTACACACTACGGTTATCAGTGAGACACGAAAACCGTCTCCTCCTCGAGCGCTTCACGGACCTGCCGCTGGCGGTGCAACAGCGCTTGACGCAGCCGCTGCAGTTGGACGCGTATTGTTCGCAACCTCAGGTGAGTTGGTCTGAAGCGCTTTTTTGCGGGGTTCACCTTAACTTTTAGATATGAGTAGGAAATTTAATACATTATATAGAGAAGATGGTTTTTTATGTAGGAAATATATTAAATTATTATAAATATAAATATTACACACACTATCATGTCTTTGACATGCACTTTTGTGTAAAGTGACATACACGTTGCTAAGGCAACGTGTCTTTTACTCATAAACAAATTTCATCCAGAATTTCTAAAGTAGTGTGTTAGCAGTGTTTGTCATTTATAAACATAAATTTGCTTATATAATACATAATAATCTTAGAGATACATACGCCATGGTCGTAGGTTCGATTCCTACGGTGGAAAATGAATAAATGGTTTTTTTTCTCCAGCTCGTGTCAATCTAATTAGAGTTCCATCACTCAATACAAAATGTGTTAAATTCTGACAGTAAGTGGAGAAGTCCTCAGAAGTCTCCTTGCCTCTTTCGTTTTTTGTTTTTTTTTTTAATATATTAAAAAAAACACAGATTAACGCTTTATCCCGTATAGCATGATAGCCAGAGACAACTTAGTGTCATTACACTCCATTTTATTTTATCCGAGTGTAGAAATGAAAATAAATTTTAAATATAATAATTCCTTCGAGTGGGAATGGAATCTACAACCTGATCTGTATGGTTCCCGATGACATATTATTATAATATATATATTTTTTTTATATTAGGCACTTACCGGTGGCAAGAAGTTCACATCAGTGTCTCTGGCGAGTGGGGATGTGTTGCCTTTGTATTTTACACCGCCGCCCAGTGATAAGTGAGTTCTTTTGTTTTATTTAATAGAGTAGACAGAAAGTACCTAGTGTCAAGACACTCCGTACTTCACTTTGCACCGAAATCGAGACATTGCGTGTTGAGTGGTGGAACTCAGCGTCGCGCTTTGTCTTTACCAGAGCGAGGAAGTGAAAATAATTTTAAATATAATCACTGTCCCTAGTGGGGATCGAACCCGCAACCGGTTGCGTTTAAAATCAGACACTGTACCATAAGTGAGTTATTACTTTGATTATTAATATTATTATTTTTTACTGTTATCTAATTCTTTAGTTATTAGTCGGTCAATGCTTTAGACAGATTTGATATAAGACTTGGTATCTATTGGCTCGAGAAGTTTTTCAGCGAAGAACTATGTTCATATTAAGATGAAGATGAAGATCTTCATATCAAGTGGTGCAAGTGAGCTTGGCTGACTTGAGGCCGGTCGTGGCGCAGTGGAACAGCGTCTGACTGTAAACACGATCGGTTGTGGGTTCGATCCCCACCCGGGGGAGTAAATTATTATCATTTCTTCTGGAAATGTTGTCTTAAGCACATTTGGTAGTGTTTATAGTAGTGAAATTGAAAGTATTGGCCTGATATATTCCGAGATGGAGTGAAATTTTCTAAATAGAGCGAGATGGTGAAACATTGCAGATGCCCTCTGCTCTACCTAGGAGATGTAGGACAGTGAACGAAACGAGTGACTAGTATCCAATGAAAATTTTCTGTACCGGATCTCTTATTGTTCGCTTTTCAGCGGTCAAGAGAGGGCGTTGTTGAAAAGAATTTTATTTATTTTACGTGTTTTTAAAAGAAAACGAATTATTATATTAGTTAGAGCCAAAAGGTTGAAAAAAAATATTTCTAGAAAATAAATAACCACTTACTCGATGTACTCGATAATTCAGAAAATACTTTAAAATATGTCAAACAGGATAAGCCGCTCGTCGCTGTCGGTGGGCGTGTCGCTGACGGGCACGCTGACGTTCGCCAAGGACGAGCTGGGCCACAAGGTGGACGCGTACGCGCTGGCGCTGCTGGCCTGCGAGGCGCCGCGCCGCGCGCCGCCGCGCGCGCGCGACCACGACTACGCGGACGCGCTGCGCGAGTTCGCCGCGCTCTGGATGCCCAAGCTGGGTACGGCTGCTTATATATGATACATTTTTTGAGATTCTATTTTTATTCTTTGTATAGTTTAACGTTAATATTAGATTAGATATAAAATTTAATCAAGCACCCGACTCTCAGTTATTTTGTTCTCGATTATTTCATTACATTTACCGGTTCATTCGTTCGCTCACTTTATCATTCACTTATTATTTTTTACATATTTATATCTGGTATTCCTGAATACCAGGAAATCAAAAAATTTCATTCAATATCATCTCAAGACACTCTGTTAACTGCTTTCCAAATGAAATTGAAACATTGCATGTTGAAAGGCGAAACTTAACCACGCGGTTTCTCATATTTAATTATAATTATTCTTTTCATTTTGATCGAACCCACAACCAATCGCAGTTCCAGTTAGATGTCATCCCACTCCACCATACATATGTAGATGCATACAGATACAATATTAATTTACTATAATAATATTTATTACAGAGGGTGAGAAATTGGAACAATTATATGAAGAAATGCAAGAAAAGTTCCCCGGATACCTCGGTACTCACATAGCGTATCTGAACGCTATCGACCCACCGACTGATCCCAAAAAGTAAGTATTTATATATGGGCGTAAATTAATATGATTGATTTTTTTTAACTTCATTTATCCCACATAGCAGGATAGATATAAAGTACCTAGCAAGACACTCCGTACTCCGCTGTCCATTGAATTTGAACATTGTGTGTGGAATAGCGAATCTCTGCGCCGCAATTTGTCTTGCCAGAGCGAGGAAGTGAAAATAAATATAATCACTCCCCCGAGTGGCAGTCGAACCCACAACCGGTCGCGTTTACAGTTGTCCCACTGCGGCACGATCGGTTGTTTTCTTATATTGTGATTTTAATTTATTTGAAAATATCGAATATATAGTATAAAAAGGGTTGAAATCTAAAAAATGTATTAACGCGACATCAGACTTCTTGGGCTACTGCCTTGGGGGCTGGTCGCCTAAAATGGGCCTCTTCTGAATTGCCGGAGGTCTCGCCCAGCTGGGTAGGCTTGGGCAGCATGTGCTCCCTTCATTTTCCACTATCCCCCAAAAAGGAAGAATACTTAAGACCTAAACAGGCCCAAAGACTAAGATTAGCTGATGAAGATAATCTCTTCGTTCAGAGGCCTGCAAGTTTTCCTCTTACAGCAAGTGAGTGAGTGACTTATGTGCGTTTAACATGCAGTACCCGTGCAAGAAATGTAAACTGTTTATTTCAATTAAAGAACAAAATGAGTACTTTCTATGTAAAGGCAAATGTAGAGGCTATTTCCACAAAACAAGATCATGCCTTAAAAATTTAACTAAAAGTATAACGAGTGGAAAGTGCTCGAACTGTCAAAATATGGATGAAGAAAGTATGACAACCTCGTCTCCGTCTTCTCCTGTATCACAACGAAGAAACGAAGAAGACGATCTTCTTAACTTCGATCCAAGCACTGTCACGACGTGTCAATTACTTATAGAATTAAATAACAAGATGACGATAATCCTCGAGATTCGCGAGAATACTAAATTTTATGCAGAAAAATACGATGAGTTGCTACAGATGCATAACGATCTACTCAAATGTTATAAGAAAAGTGAGAAAAAAATAGAAGATCTAACAAACAAATGTAACTTTCTACAGAAAACAAATGAGGCTTTAGAAATGAGAGTGCACAATATTGAACAAGCTGAAAAAAATAAAAATATAGTGGTAGTAGGAGTAGAACAGAAAGCGGATGAAAAATTATCGGATGTTTTAGGTATCATCGCTAATAAACTTGAAGTTAAATCTGATCAAATAGAACGAGCATGGCGAGTATCTAAAAACAAAAAATCAAAAAATAACGAAGATAAAGATGGCTCCCAAATAGTAATCAAATTTAAATCGATTGAAGCTAGAGAAGAATGGTGGGAAAAAAGAACTAAAATTCGAAATAACACAGATATTTACACAAACGGAAATAGTACACCAGTATTTATAAATGAAGATCTAACAAAATATAACAGAGAACTCTTATAAAATGCCAAACAAAAACTAAAACCATACTATAAATATGTATGGGTTAAATATGGTAGAATTTTTTGCAGAAAGAATGAAAAAGGTAAAAAAATTGCAATATTTTCAACATCAGATATAGATAAGTTATTGATAAAGGAGACAAATGAGTAAAATAATTGAGACTAATAATAATAACCAACTGAATAAAAGAAAAATTTCTAACAATGGCGAACAATATAGATTTTTGACAACCTATTAATTCGAATAGACACCCAAATTTTGAAAATTGGATTGAGCATATTGAAAAAAGAAAAATCTAAGTCTAACCCACATCAACATAAGATCCTTGAAAAAACACCACGCAGAACTATTGATAACATTGAGTAACATTAGAGATCCAATCGACATAATTATACTTACAGAAGTAAATATAACAGAGGACATACTAAGCTACAAATTACAAGGATACGAAATGTTTTACAAACTAAGGAAATCTAGAAGAGGAGGAGGTTTATTGATGTACTGTAAGAATGGAATTAAATTTGAAAAAACCTCGACTACTATATAAGAATGTGAAAACTTAACGGGGAAAATATTATGCGGTAAAAATACGTTTACGTTATTCTGTATATATAGACCTCCAGATAAGAATGGAATTGCATTTCAAATGATATCCAAAACCATCTAACTGGCTTACCTAGAGATGACCAAATAATCGTTGTTGGGGATGTAAATATAGATTTATTTAAGCATAATAATCCTCTAGTTTTATCGTATGAAGATATTCTAAGTAGTTGTGGCCTTTCAAGACAGATAAACGGAGTGACAAGAGAAGAATTTCGTTTAGACAAACTATGTAAGTCATGTATTGACCATATTTTTGTTAGAACCATTTGTAATAGTATTTCATCTATATTGGACTATAAATTAGCTGATCATTATTTTATTTGTTTAGCAATAGAAACGAAAAAAAAATAAAAAAGAACCTACAAAAAAAGTAATATACAATAACTCTAAGATAATAACTGAACTAAAAAAATATGACTGGAATATTCTTTTAAATATTATGTGTCCCTTGTTGTTGTATACAAAAATTAATGAAATATTTAACTCCATATATAAATCTAATTCTAAAATTGTAAATTACGTTGATAATACCAGCCGAGAAAATCATCCTTGGATAACTAAGGATCTTAAAAATATGATAAGAAGGAGGGATAATTTATTTAGACGTTGGAAAAATAATCCAAATAATAGATTGGAATATACAAAATGGCGTAATAAGACTAATAAAGCTATTAATACAGCACAAAACAATTATAAGAAACTACTAATAACTAATGCAGAGTCAGATACACGTAAAATTTGAAAAGAAAGATCTTCTATTGATGAAGTAATACTAAAATATATGGGTAAGGATACATCTACTAAGCAATTAAGTGAAAAATTTTGTATCTCTTTTACAAACGAAATTGATATTATTAAGTATCAGTGTAATATTTCTTTCTTAAAACGACTCCTACGTTAAAAATTTACATCAGTCTATAAGATTTATACCAGTAAAAGCTATTGAAATAAATAAAATAATTTCTAAATTAAATATAAATAAGTCTCCAGATATAGATAATATTCGCATAAGTGACCTTAAAATAATAAAAGGATCCATTTCTCCAGTAATAGCACATTTGATAAATATATCGATCAAAACAAGTAATTACCCAGATATGTTAAAAACATCCATCATTCGACCAATATATAAAAGTGGAGACCACGATAATACAAAAAATTATAGACCCATAGCCATACTATCTTCAATTAACAAAATATTTGAAAAAATAATTGTGCATCAACTAACAAACTTCTTCACTAAAAATAATATTATTACAGAAAGTCAATACGGATTCCAAAAAGGTAAAAGCACGCAACAATTATTAAATAAATTTACAAATGAAATTAATAATCATATAAATAATAAAAAACACGTAGGGATAATATTCATTGACTTCAAAAGAGCGTTTGACACTCTAGATCATCAAACTCTTTTAAGCTCACTGGATGAATGTGGAATTCGAGGGCCTTTGCTAAATTGCTTTAGAGATTATTTACATAATAGATCATTCTCTGTAAAAATACAAGACGAAATGAGTAATAGACAAGTACAAAAATATGGCGTAGCTCAAGGATCTGTCACTGGACCTATCTGTTACATAATCCATGTAAACAGTATGACATCTGTAATAAAATATTGTCAAAAATATATGCTTGCCGATGATACGTGCCTTATGTATGCGCACCACGACATAAAAGAGATACAAAATAAGCTACAAAATGATTTTGATAATATAATAAAGTGGGCACACGATAATGGTATCATCTTAAATATAAATATAAATAAAACTAAGTTGCTGTATATACGCTCAAGCCATAAAACTAATTATATAGGCGACTTGAAAATTGTAGGCCACTCGTACGACTGTTTTCATAAAATGGCTAATACTTGTAAAAATGTAACAGTATAGAAGTAGTCGATAGATATAAATATTTGATATTATTAATAGACAACAGGTTTACACGTAAATTTCATATAGACACACTCTGCTCTAAATTAAGGGTGATATTAGCCAATTTTAAAAACTTAAGTTACAAAGTACCAAGATCTATTCTATATATGCTATACTATGCCCTAGTTGATTCTTTGATATCGTATGGCATTAGTTCTTACTCTCTAACGTACAAAACACATTACAATCAAATAAAAAATTTACAGATACGATTCCTTAAATTATTAGTAAATGACCGAATTAAAACATGTTTCAAATATAACTATGAGGAATTATTTCAAGAATGCAATATACTCCCGGTAGACAAAAAATGCTTATTATCAATTTTTATAGACGAATATTATAGTAAAGATAAGAACCTGTATCAAAAAATCCAACATAAAAATTTTACGAGAGCGCAAAAGAAAGGACAATACAAAATACCCAAAATCACAAATATTTATGGAAAAAAAACTAAAGAATGGCTCATGCCAAAATTACTAAATTTGTTACCAAGTACTGAACTAAATTATAAAAATATGAGTAATAAGAAAATAGTTAAAAAAGTCCTTAACTCTCTACCCAATCCCACTAAGGTTGCGCTGGCACAATCACTCCTTCTACCCATACTTGACTATGCTGGCTGTTGTTATCTCGATTTAAAAGAGGACCAATCTAACAAACTTGAGCGTCTTCACAACGTCTGCATAAGGTCCATTTATGGACTTCGCAAATATGACCATATCTCCGAATTTCGCAGAAAGCTCAAGTGACTCCCAAATCGGCTCCGCCGGAATACTCACGTCCTTTGTCTTCTTTATAATGTTCTCTTCAATCCGTCTTCCTCTTCATATCTTAAAGAGCGGTTAAAGTTTTTATGTGAATCACATAATTTTTCTCTCCGTTCTACCTTTAACTTAACTCTTGATATTCCTCGCCATTCTTCTTCATTCTATACAAATTCCTTCACTATAAAATCCGTTCGCTTGTGAAATTCCTTACCTCTGAGACTTAAACAAGCTAAAACATTACAAACTTAAAAAAAGCTAATAGATTTCTATTTAACACAGATATAAATCTATTGCTTTTTTTTCTATTTACCAGAATGTAGGTATGTATATGTGTATGTATGTTATATGTATATGTATGTATGTGTATATGTATGTATGTTTTTATATATATATATATACATATATGTATATATATATATATATATATATATATGTATATATGTAAATGAAGCTCTTTTACTCTTCATTACAAAACAACATATTACAAAACAACAACGTTAATTAATAAGATAAGGTGTACAATTAATAAAAAAAAAAAGGAAAAATAGCTTGGACAACTATTGCCCATCAATGCACCCAGAGATATAATGAAACTGAGCACACTGTAACAGGATTTTCCCCAGCATATTTAATGGAAGGAAGGGTCATTAGTATCTTACCGGATGAGTTAAAAGAACAGAAGACACAAAATGATTTATTAAAAGATAGGAAAATAGCATTGGAAAGAACAATAAATTTACACAATTATAATAAAAAACAATTTGATAAAAACAGAATAAATACCCAACTAAAAGAAGGAGACTTTGTATATGTGGAAAATGGTAACCGATTAAATAGGAAAAAGCTAGATGAATTAAAAATTGGACCTTACAAAATTTTAGAAAAATTATCTAACTCAATTTATAAAGTGAATACTGGACACAAAAAGCTAGAATCAAACTTGTTTCACATTACAAAACTTACACCAGTGCCTGATGATTTTGTAAACCAAGGGGGGAGGGAGATGTAAATGAAGCTCTTTTACTCTTCACTTAATTTAATAGATAATTACACTTACTATAATCTATTATCTATGGTGGCAGCACTTTTTACTCTGTATTCATTATATTATTTAATCTGTAGAAAAAGGCTCTCTGGTTTTTTGTACATTTTAAGATTTTTGAATAGGTATAACGATCGTTTAAAATAGAAATTGAAGGAATAGCTTTTAATGTTGTGTTTCTTCACAGGTTAGTAAATAATATAATGTTAATTTGTACTAGGTATACAAGTAGTCGTAAATTGTATTTGCAAATATAATATTCAATGTATCAAACTTTAAAAAAAATAAATTTTCTTCACAGAGCAACAACTACAGTTTTTGTTTCGATAAACAACATATATATATATATATATATATATATATATATATATATATATATATATATATATATATATATATATATATATATATATATATATATATATATATATATATATATATATATATATATATATATATTTATTTACTCTGCACGCCCCTCCCCTTTTTATTCATTCTCTCCTCTACCCAAAGGTTACCTGGAAGAGATCGCTCGTTTAGCGATAAGGTCGCCTATTGTACTATTTGAATACAAAGATAGATTATGTATATTTTTATTTTAAGTGCAATAAAGAGTATTTTACTTTTACTTTATTTTACTGTATTTCCAAGGTCAACTGAGGTCTCCCCCGACCTCTCGTACCACTCCCCTTTGCTTGATAAATGTTTCTTACCATTCTTTCATCGCTCATTCTCTCAACGTGCCCAAACCACCTGAGCACGTTCTTCTTCATTCTTACTATGACATTCGCGGTTACACCTGCCATTCTGCGTATCTCCTTGCCGCTTATACGGTCAGCTAAAATGACTCCACATATCCGACGAAGAGATCTCATCTCTTCTGTATTCAACTTTCTTTCAGTCTTCTTTTGACACACCCTTCTTGATTCGTTACCGTATAACAACGTCGGTATCAGTACTGCATAGTGAACGGCAACACGTGCAGGTACGCTGACGTGTTGCCATCGCATCAATGCAGCAAGAGCACTGTTAATCCTGTTACCAATCCCTTTCGTGGCTTCCATCTCTACTAAACATACTTCCCAGATATACCACCTCATTCACTTGTTCTAATATCTTTCTATCTACCATAATCTTGCATTCCATTCTTTGTTCGTCTCTTTCAAATACAAGAATCTTAGTTTTACTCGCATTCAGGTTTAGACTATTACTTTCATACTCTTCTTTCAGAGTGATGACCAATGCCTGAAACTCGCATTATGATGATGCAATTAGCACTTCATCATCTGCGTACAACAGACAGTTAACTGTTAAATCACCAACTTTCACTTCTATGCCACTATCTTTCACTTCTTGGAGACAACTATCCAAATACAAATTGAACAGCCAAGCTGACATGGCGCAGCCCTGTTTGACAATCGATTGAATATCAAACTGAGGCGAAATGCCAGCTCCTACTCGTACACAGGCTGAGTGATCTCGATAAGGAGATTTTATAGCCTGCAGTAAGGGTCCGTTCACATTGTACCGGGGCAGTATCTCCCATAACATCTTTCTCACAACCCTGTCAAATGCCTTTTCTAAATCCACAAAAGCACATAAAATTTTCTGGTTTACAGCCAAAATCTTTTTCGTGAACATGCGGAATGAAAAACCTAATCCACGCACCCTCTTCCAGGTCTAAATCCTCCTTGGGCCTCCCATAAAAGCCTCGGATTCGGATTCCTCTTGCATTCGTCTCGCTAAAATTTTAGCATAACTTTTACTGCCCAAGCTAATCAGACTGACAGCTCTATAGCTTGCACAGTCTATTTGTAATCCCATGCCTTTATACAAAGGGACAAGGACTGCGCCAGTCATCCAGGACCTCTCCCGTCTTTCAGCATAAATTATATAGAAAAAAGAGCGGCCTACATATTTGATCATCTCTGCAATAACTCCATCTCCCGTTGCTTTACCACGTTTCAGACTTCGTATTGCATTCTCTACTTCTTTTATTTCGCCATCTGCTGCATCAAAATTCAGCACATTGCTGTCGCTTGAGACAGGCTATTTCACTTCATCATTCCACCATTGATCACGCTTTTGACTAAGGCCTCTTTTCTCGACACCACACACTTCTGTTGCAGCGTTCATCATACAATTCCTTAGATTCTGCCAACACACTTCAAGATATTCATTTCCTTTTCGCAACTGTCTAGCTTTTTGGAAACTCTGTCTTCATATTTTTGTCTAGTCGGTGGATCCTGAGGCTTCCAGCTTCTAATGCGGTTATTCGCCTCCAAGCTTGGACACCTCGAGCGGCTGCGCCAACCTGCAAACTGACCCCTTCTTCTATATTATAATTGTTCGCTCCCAAGTCGGCATCCCTAAACACACGCGTGTCCATAGCTTTGTTGCGAATACGCTGATCCACTAGGAATAAGATCAATCATGCTTTTCTCTTCCATCCGTTCCCACGTGTACATGTGAATTTGCTTGTGGTCAAACATCGTGTTTGCCACAAACAAATCCTTCTCCTTGCATAATTCCAATATAAGCTTACCAGCCTCATTTACTCTCTTATCGCCATACTTGCCTAACACACGTTCGTAACCATCTCTTATGGTGCATAAATATGTGGTGTGGGCATACTATTAGTTTTTCATTCTCTTTCACACTACCTAGAACTTCTCTTACGCTCTTCCAGATCTCCTCTAGTTCACTTGATAAGAGCTTAGGATACTGGCGCGTACGCCGCTAACAAGAATATTCTTGTTATCAGCTTGAAGCGAACCCAGAGCAGCCTCGGGTTGATCGCCTTATATTCTACCAATGCACTCACCAATCGAGAGGATAATAACACACCTACACCTTGACACCCTAGTTCACCTTCTGAAACTCCCGCCCAGAAGGCGACTGGGTTGCCCGGCAAATCGGTCGTGCTATTGCCCTTTCTTTTGGTCTGAGTCATACAGATGACGTCCAGATCTCACTCATCCATCACATCTAAAACCTCATTAATCTTCTGTTGCATCCCTCCTCTTACCTTCCACGTAGTTATTTGTAGCTCCACCTCCCGCTGTCTCCGACATGGTGTGCTGAATGGCGGTTCTCAACGCCGCGGCCGGTGCTCGCGGCAGATGGCCTGAATGCCTGCAGCATTCCTCACTCACCTACAGTTACAGTTACAGTTGTGTAAAGCTGACAGGGGTCACTCCGTCTTCCATATTAGTTATATATATATATTTTTTGGTATATATTATATGTATTTTTTTTTATTTCAGACTTCCCAATGTGAATGAAGAACCCGATGTAACTGTCGCTTGGTGTGAACAGTTGATTGCTACTTCGGATAAGGTACGGTTTCACTACGAAATTTATTTTATTTTATTATTTATTTTATTAGAAAAATATTAATTTTAATTAAATTGTTAATTTTCTATTATTATTGATTGTTTTTTAGTTTGTTTTTGTTTTTAATTATAAATGTTGAGTGTCGGTCATGGCGCAGTGGGGTAGCGTTTGGCTGTAAACGCGATTGTGGGTTCGATTTCTACTCGGTGGAATGATTATATTTAAATTATTTTCATTTCCTCGCTCTGATATAACAAAGTGCGGCGTTGATGTCCGCCATTCAACACATGACGTTTCGACATTAGGCACTTCCTATCTACCCTAAGAAAAATTGACAGATAATAAATTATCATTCCTTGTCACAGGTTATAAAACAAATAGATCAAGAAAAATTGTTAGCGTACTTAGGAATGAAGAATGATTTACGTAACGACGCCAGTAAGATAAAACAGTGAGTATGCCAATTCACGTAAAACAATTGCTTCGCAATATAAATTTACTAATAAAAATATTTTATAAAATAATCATTATTTATTTGTACAGGGTTTCCCAATAATAACGATATATTTTGAAATAGAAATAAAACATGTAATATATGTTCAAATTTCGTGCTCAATGGCTTTATTTGATAGGAATTTATGATTTAAGTAAAATGTCGTTCAAATGACTGCCACGACTTTTTTTGCACTGGTGAATACGATCGATCCAATTTTCGATGACTCAATGTTGCCGAAATGCTGGTATGGCCGCTATAGTCGCTCGAATGTTGCGTTTAAGGTCTCGAATCTTAGCTGGTTTATTGGCATACACTTGAGATTTAACATACGCCCACAAAAAATAGTCCAAGGGTGTTAAATCGCATGATCTTGGTGGCCAATTGTGAGGACCGTTGCGAGAAATAACCGACTCACCAAACTTGTCACGCAATAAATCCATTGTGACGGTCGCAGTGTGGCATGTTGCACCATCTTGTTAAAAATGCCGTCCGCATCGATTTCATAAACTTCAGGAAAAAAAATTCGTTCAACATTTCACGATAACGGTCGCCATTGACAGTAACAGTACGGTCTTCGTCGTTTTTGAAAAAGTACGGGCCAATGATTCCACCGTACCATAATCCGCACCAAACAGTCAATTTTTCAGGATGTAATGGTGTTTCATGAACCACTCTTGGATTTGACTCACTCCAGTAACGACAATTCTGTTTGTTCACATAACCATTGAGCCAAAAGTGAGCCTCGTCTGAAAAGATGATTTTCCTATGAAATTCGGTGTTCGTTTCCATCATTTCAAGCGCCCAATCAGCAAATTCACGACGTAATCGATGGTCTTCTGGCTTGAGTTCTTGTGCCAACACAATCTTGTATGGATGTAGGCCAAGATCCAAACGTAAAATTCGCCAGGTTGTTCTGTGGTTTTGGATAAGCCCAATTCTTGTGCACGTCGTGGAACGGAAACATTTTGATTTTTTTCGACACTGGCTGATACGGCGGCAATATTTTCTTCACTACGGCCTGTCCGTTGTCGTGTTGGTGGTCTACTATCATGCAAAGAATATTCACTTTCCAGTTTTTGGATTATGCGACGTATAGCGAGCTCAGACGGTGCACCATGACGACCATATTTAGCACGAAATGCTCTTTGAGTAGAGACAATACTTCTCGAATTTTGATAGAAAATTTGGACAATTTCCAATCGTTGAGGTAACGTAAACTTATTTATAATTAAATGGCAAATATTACTGAACACAAAACAACACAAACATCAAATGTTAAACAACTAAGATGGCGGCTGTGAGCTATCAAAATCCTATCATTTTTATTGGGAAACACTATATTTATTATGTGTAGTCCGGAGGGCCCCTTTCTGATTTGTTGTGTCACGTAGTATGCTAATATGTCCGCGCTTGTTAGGCCACTCCGTCTTTTAATTTAAGCTCTACATCATATTCGTTACAGGTGTAAATAGGTTGATATGTCAAAAATGCACATTTTCAATTGCAGCCATTTTAAATTTCTATTTTGTGTTTAGTGCAAGAATTATTTAATAAATGATGTGTTTTTATTTGCGCGGTTAACCTTACAAATATAGCCATGAGGCTGTTTTTTGATCTACAAAATGCGTTTTTTGTACAATTTTAAAGAATTCTCAATTCGTGTTGTCGCAAAGTCAGTTTACAAGCGCAATGACCCGCAGGGAGCAGGAGCGGCAGAAGTGTTTCCTCACGGAGGCGCTGTGCCGGCGCGGCACGGCGCTGTGCCGCCTGCGCGCGCTGTCGCGCGGCGCCACGCGCGACGCCGTGCGCGACAACGCCGCCGACCTGCTCAAGTACACCGACTTCAGCGACGCCAAGGTGACGTGTCACTGTGGGCAGTAGTCGAGACACTCCGCGATGGAACACGTTATCAGAGCGGACGAATGGATGAATGATTTTAATTATTTCCCTCTAATGTACCGCGTAATGTCTCGGCAGCTTTTCTCTGGATATTAACTTCTCAAGTTTTCCTATATAATATTAAAACTTAAAATTCTCACTCAATGAGTTAGTTTGTATAAACAATACGTTGAAAAAGCACAGTATTGTATTTCCGACATTGTACAAAGGACAATAATTTATTATTATATAACAAGAAAAGGAATATCTTTTCGTAGAATTTTTTTTTACTTACGCTTTTCAAGGCAAATTGAAATAAATACATGAATTTCACAGGCGATCCACTACGGAGTGTGGCACACGTTCACCCTCCAGCACTGGGGTAAGGCCATCAGACTGCTCACCAAGATCCTCGAGGAGCGGCCCTCCAGGGAGGTGGAGGAGAGACTGGTGCAGGCGTACAACCAGCTGGGCTGGGAGTTCCTGGCCAATCACACTACTGCCGCCTTACCGACTAAATATCCGACGGCTTACAGGCCCTTTTAAGTGGGAGATGCACACATACATGATAGTGGGCTGTCTGTGTGTGTGTGTGTAACTATACATGTATATATTTATGTATGCATATGTCGCTGTTGTCAATAAATTTTGTTATTACAGTTATTGTGGATTCGATTCCCATTAGTTTCTCTTTCATCATGCTAGCCAGCCCATGTAAGAGACGGTGCGGCGTTAAGTTGTGCCGATCAACGCGCGATTAGCTCGAAATAGATGAAACGCAAATCCACTGATTAAGTAATAAAATTGAACTGTAATAATAACATTTACTCCACATATAATATGTACTTACAATTATATATATATATATATATATACTTGTAATAAATATATGTACTATTATGAACTCAGCCTTTCGTCTGTCTGTATGTCTCTTATGTTATATAGATAATTCAAAGCAGTACATTTACAATGTAAGCCGCTATGACGTGAGTGATTTGCATGGCTTGTGCGGAGTTGTGCGCGTTTGTATGGAGTCGGTTAGTGAGTTTGTATGACCAATGCATTTCTTCTTGTTCTTCTCAATCTTTGCACATTCAATAATATTCTAATTATAAAACTAAAATAATATATATTTAATAAATCCATTCTAGTGCAGTGGGACAACGTCTGACTGAGAACGCGATCGATCGTGGGTTCGATTCCCACTCGGGGAGTGATTATATTGAAATTATTTTCACCGGCTCACTCTCACTCTGGTAAGACAAACTGCGGGGTTGAGTGTCACCACTCAACACGCAGTGTCTCATATTCGGTGGAGAGCGAAGTGCGGAGTGTCTTGACACTAGGCACTCTCTGCACGCTGTTGCTGTATAGCAATGAGTTGGTCATACAAACGTTTGAGACGGTCGTTTTGATTTGTATTGTCAATTATTAACAATATTAGTCGTTTGTCTAATTAATGTAAAAACATTTTTTTTTCATATATATATATATATATATATATATATATATATAATAAATTTGCCTGTCTGTTTGTTGAATAGCTTGCTTCCTTGTGGCTACACGCGCGCAGACAGGAGTTAGTATTGTTATTGGTAGGTCCGGTTGTGTGATGTATAATGTATCCACACAAATAGATGTAATCGGGGCGTCTGTTCGTAATGTTACAATAACCGCTTCTTACTAAATGCACGTGTATGTACACACAATACGTACAATGTTTGTTTTCGTCTGTTTGTTGTGGCTTATCTCTGGAACGGTTTGACCGATTTTGACGAAACTTTCTCCGAATATATGTTAATAGTGTTTTTGTCTTTCACTATATGTATAGTTCGTTTCGGAGGCGTAGTGTGGTGGAACTCAACGCCGTCCTCTTGGAATTATTATTTACTAAATATATTATATTTTTGTTTTCTATGTATGATGATAAATATACGTACTAAATTTAAATTTATTCTCTATATATTTATATATGTGTATATATAGAATAGATTTCATTACTGAGATTTGAACCTACTATTGTCTGTACGTCGCCTCTTTTACTTGACCGACTTCCAAAGTGAACGAACAATGCTAACTAAAATGATATTTAGTTTTTTTTTTTTACAATAAATATATGATATTTTTTTTTATTTTACACAATGACATTACAACTGGGTGCTTGAAGCGTGCTCAAAATACTAGATCAATATTTTTTTTTTACCTTTTTTATTTAATAATTTCTAGGCTAATTGTTAAATGCGGTAATTTTGACTTTCGTACTTGAAATAGTTGCATGTTTTCACTTTAGCGTGAGCAAGCGTTTGTCCTTTCCGATTTGACATTTCAAGTATGGAAACGTCAATGTCAATGTCAACGTCAAAATACAGTACATAATGTGGTATTGATTAAGATGATTTGTTACGTTAGACGGCCAACTGTGTGTTTTTTTAATGAAACGAAAAAATAAATATATAACAAGTTTGTTTTTTTAGTTACTTTGAATTGATATCGTTATACTTTCAAAATTATAGAAATTTTGGATAGTTAATATTTTTTTTAAAAAGGTAATATGGCAGAATTTGAACCAGTGCTTCTGTGGATTTGTCCAAAAAATTGTCGTCTTACAAAAAAATGAAAATATCTTATTAATATTTTGTCTATGGACAGTACTATATTCAGCTTACTTTTTTAAAATAAACCTTCTTTTCTAAGTTTAATTTGCTTTTAAGTAAAGTAAGCGTAGCATGCAGCGGTCGCGGGTTCGACGCCCGGTCTAGGTAAAGTACAGTTGGTCAGGAGCTTTGCTGGTACGCGAGCTTCGTGATTATGAATAGATGTTTTAAATGAATTGTTAATTAAGATGAATAAATTGTGACAATTTTTTGTGGGTTTTATTTAAGAAATATGTCCTTGAGAGAGAGAGAGAGATGGAGAGAAAGAAAAAGAGAGAAAGAAGAATTGTGTATTAGATAAGTGTCCTATAAAAGCAATGTTTGTCCTACTTGAGAAAAAAAAATTGTGTGTTTTCGCTCTTGTAAGATAAAGCGCGACGTAGTAATGTTCGGAGAAAAGTATAGAATGGAGTGTTTTGACACTAGCTTCTCTCCGACTATCCTGCGAAGGGAAGACCCTTCCATTAATGATCGTAAAAGAATTTCTAATTTCATTCCCCTTAGCACTAGTTGTTTGCTTGTTCAAGGTAAACTGCCCAGTAAGTACACAATTTTACGCTCTATCCCGTACAGCAGGGTAGTCGGAGGCAACACAGTGTCAAGACACTATCGTACTGTATCGTATTGGCTGCTTTCCGCACAAATTGGAGGCTTTGGGTGTCGAGTGGCAAGTGTCAACGTCACACTTGGTTGTAGCGGAGCGGAGAAATGCAAATTCATTTTAAATATAATCTTTTCGCCGAGTAGAATCGAATCCGCGACCACGCGTCGCCTCGAGTTATATTTCGATAATTTCTTTAAAAGGGTAAATTAAAAAAAAGTTAATAAGATCTTTTTAGGCCGGTCGTGGCGCAGTGGGACAGCATCTAAGTGTAAACGCGATCGGTTGTGAGTTCGATCCCCGCTTGGAGAAGTGAATATATATAAATATTTATCAATTCCTCGCTCTGGTAATACAAAGTGAGTTCCACCACTCAACACGCAATGTCTCGAATTCGGAGGAAAGCGAAGTACGGAGTGTCTTGACACTGGGTACTTTATGTCTACCCTGCTATGCGCGATAAAAGCGTGAAGCTAAAAAAATAAAGCAATTTTGATGTCTTGAAGTGGACTCATCAATTGGTCCACGCTTGGTGCGGTTAGAGTGTGTTAGCTCTCGCCCACCACTGTGCCTGCATACGACACTGACACGAGAGTTCGACCCGTTGTGATAGTGGCTCGTACTTGTGTCGATTGAAAATGCCTTTCACACCTTCGTCACTAACCTATTAAGACACCAACCAATCAGTCACAAAAGATAAATAATTTTCTATATTGCAATATTTTCAGGCGGTAATTATAAACTGTCAGATGAACACCGTTAGATGGGCTAGGCTACATGTAACGCTAGATAGGAGCAATCTATACCTTGAGCTGTTTTTTGAGCTACAAAATGCCTTTTTTGTACAATTTGCAAGAATTCTCCATTCCGCTCTATAGCTACTTTGAGCACTCGGCGTTGTCGCAAAGTCAGTTTACAAGCGCAATGACCCGCAGGGAGCAGGAGCGGCAGAAGTGTTTCCTCACGGAGGCGCTGTGCCGGCGCGGCACGGCGCTGTGCCGCCTGCGCGCGCTGTCGCGCGGCGCCACGCGCGACGCCGTGCGCGACAACGCCGCCGACCTGCTCAAGTACACCGACTTCAGCGACGCCAAGGTGACGTGTCACTGTGGGCAGTAGTCGAGACACTCCGCGATGGAACACGTTATCAGAGCGGACGAATGGATGAATGATTTTAATTATTTCCCTCTAAAGTACAAAATGCGACGTTGAGACCACCGCGTAATGTAGTCAATCAACGGAGTGTCTTGACATTAAGTCATTTCTCTGACTATTAACTGCTCAAGTTTTCCTATATTATAAGAACTCTGAAAATTCTCACTCAATGAGTTAGTTTGTATAAACAATACGTTGAAAAAGCACAGTGTTGTGTTTCCGACATTGTACAAATAAATAAAAAAGGAATATCTTTTCGTAGAATTTTTTTTTACTTACGCTTTTCAAGCCAAATTGAAATAAATACATGAATTTCATAGGCGATCCACTACGGAGTGTGGCACACGTTCACCCTCCAGCACTGGGGTAAGGCCATCAGACTGCTCACCAAGATCCTCGAGGAGCGGCCCTCCAGGGAGGTGGAGGAGAGACTGGTGCAGGCGTACAACCAGCTGGGCTGGGAGTTCCTGGCCAATCACACTACTGCCGCCTTACCGACTAAATATCCGACGGCTTACAGGCCCTTTTAAGTGGGAGATGCACACATACATGATAGTGGGCTGTCTGTGTGTGTGTGTGTAACTATACATGTATATATTTATGTATGCATATGTCGCTGTTGTCAATAAATTTTGTTATTACAGTTATTGTGGATTCGATTCCCATTAGTTTCTCTTTCATCATGCTAGCCAGCCCATGTAAGAGACGGTGCGGCGTTAAGTTGTGCCGATCAACGCGCGATTAGCTCGAAATAGATGAAACGCAAATCCACTGATTAAGTAATAAAATTGAACTGTAATAATAACATTTACTCCACATATAATATGTACTTACAATTATATATATATATATATATATATATATATATATATATATATATATATATAATAAATATATTTAATATTATGATCTCAGCCTTTCGTCTGTCTGTATGTCTCTTATGTTATATAGATAATTCAAAGCAGTACATTTACAATGTAAGCCGCTATGACGTGAGTGATTTGCATGGCTTGTGCGGAGTTGTGCGCGTTTGTATGGAGTCGGTTAGTGAGTTTGTATGACCAATGCATTTCTTCTTGTTCTTCTCAATCTTTGCACATTCAATAATATTCTAATTATAAAACTAAAATAATATATATTTAATAAATCCATTCTAGTGCAGTGGGACAACGTCTGACTGAGAACGCGATCGATCGTGGGTTCGATTCCCACTCGGGGAGTGATTATATTGAAATTATTTTCACCGGCTCACTCTCACTCTGGTAAGACAAACTGCGGGGTTGAGTGTCACCACTCAACACGCAGTGTCTCATATTCGGTGGAGAGCGAAGTGCGGAGTGTCTTGACACTAGGCACTCTCTGCACGCTGTTGCTGTATAGCAATGAGTTGGTCATACAAACGTTTGAGACGGTCGTTTTGATTTGTATTGTCAATTATTAACAATATTAGTCGTTTGTCTAATTAATGTAAAAACATTTTTTTTTCATATATATATATATATATATATATATATATATATATAATAAATTTGCCTGTCTGTTTGTTGAATAGCTTGCTTCCTTGTGGCTACACGCGCGCAGACAGGAGTTAGTATTGTTATTGGTAGGTCCGGTTGTGTGATGTATAATGTATCCACACAAATAGATGTAATCGGGGCGTCTGTTCGTAATGTTACAATAACCGCTTCTTACTAAATGCACGTGTATGTACACACAATACGTACAATGTTTGTTTTCGTCTGTTTGTTGTGGCTTATCTCTGGAACGGTTTGACCGATTTTGACGAAACTTTCTCCGAATATATGTTAATAGTGTTTTTGTCTTTCACTATATGTATAGTTCGTTTCGGAGGCGTAGTGTGGTGGAACTCAACGCCGTCCTCTTGGAATTATTATTTACTAAATATATTATATTTTTGTTTTCTATGTATGATGATAAATATACGTACTAAATTTAAATTTATTCTCTATATATTTATATATGTGTATATATAGAATAGATTTCATTACTGAGATTTGAACCTACTATTGTCTGTACGTCGCCTCTTTTACTTGACCGACTTCCAAAGTGAACGAACAATGCTAACTAAAATGATATTTAGTTTTTTTTTTTTACAATAAATATATGATATTTTTTTTTATTTTACACAATGACATTACAACTGGGTGCTTGAAGCGTGCTCAAAATACTAGATCAATATTTTTTTTTTACCTTTTTTATTTAATAATTTCTAGGCTAATTGTTAAATGCGGTAATTTTGACTTTCGTACTTGAAATAGTTGCATGTTTTCACTTTAGCGTGAGCAAGCGTTTGTCCTTTCCGATTTGACATTTCAAGTATGGAAACGTCAATGTCAATGTCAACGTCAAAATACAGTACATAATGTGGTATTGATTAAGATGATTTGTTACGTTAGACGGCCAACTGTGTGTTTTTTTAATGAAACGAAAAAATAAATATATAACAAGTTTGTTTTTTTAGTTACTTTGAATTGATATCGTTATACTTTCAAAATTATAGAAATTTTGGATAGTTAATATTTTTTTTAAAAAGGTAATATGGCAGAATTTGAACCAGTGCTTCTGTGGATTTGTCCAAAAAATTGTCGTCTTACAAAAAAATGAAAATATCTTATTAATATTTTGTCTATGGACAGTACTATATTCAGCTTACTTTTTTAAAATAAACCTTCTTTTCTAAGTTTAATTTGCTTTTAAGTAAAGTAAGCGTAGCATGCAGCGGTCGCGGGTTCGACGCCCGGTCTAGGTAAAGTACAGTTGGTCAGGAGCTTTGCTGGTACGCGAGCTTCGTGATTATGAATAGATGTTTTAAATGAATTGTTAATTAAGATGAATAAATTGTGACAATTTTTTGTGGGTTTTATTTAAGAAATATGTCCTTGAGAGAGAGAGAGAGATGGAGAGAAAGAAAAAGAGAGAAAGAAGAATTGTGTATTAGATAAGTGTCCTATAAAAGCAATGTTTGTCCTACTTGAGAAAAAAAAATTGTGTGTTTTCGCTCTTGTAAGATAAAGCGCGACGTAGTAATGTTCGGAGAAAAGTATAGAATGGAGTGTTTTGACACTAGCTTCTCTCCGACTATCCTGCGAAGGGAAGACCCTTCCATTAATGATCGTAAAAGAATTTCTAATTTCATTCCCCTTAGCACTAGTTGTTTGCTTGTTCAAGGTAAACTGCCCAGTAAGTACACAATTTTACGCTCTATCCCGTACAGCAGGGTAGTCGGAGGCAACACAGTGTCAAGACACTATCGTACTGTATCGTATTGGCTGCTTTCCGCACAAATTGGAGGCTTTGGGTGTCGAGTGGCAAGTGTCAACGTCACACTTGGTTGTAGCGGAGCGGAGAAATGCAAATTCATTTTAAATATAATCTTTTCGCCGAGTAGAATCGAATCCGCGACCACGCGTCGCCTCGAGTTATATTTCGATAATTTCTTTAAAAGGGTAAATTAAAAAAAAGTTAATAAGATCTTTTTAGGCCGGTCGTGGCGCAGTGGGACAGCATCTAAGTGTAAACGCGATCGGTTGTGAGTTCGATCCCCGCTTGGAGAAGTGAATATATATAAATATTTATCAATTCCTCGCTCTGGTAATACAAAGTGAGTTCCACCACTCAACACGCAATGTCTCGAATTCGGAGGAAAGCGAAGTACGGAGTGTCTTGACACTGGGTACTTTATGTCTACCCTGCTATGCGCGATAAAAGCGTGAAGCTAAAAAAATAAAGCAATTTTGATGTCTTGAAGTGGACTCATCAATTGGTCCACGCTTGGTGCGGTTAGAGTGTGTTAGCTCTCGCCCACCACTGTGCCTGCATACGACACTGACACGAGAGTTCGACCCGTTGTGATAGTGGCTCGTACTTGTGTCGATTGAAAATGCCTTTCACACCTTCGTCACTAACCTATTAAGACACCAACCAATCAGTCACAAAAGATAAATAATTTTCTATATTGCAATATTTTCAGGCGGTAATTATAAACTGTCAGATGAACACCGTTAGATGGGCTAGGCTACATGTAACGCTAGATAGGAGCAATCTATACCTTGAGCTGTTTTTTGAGCTACAAAATGCCTTTTTTGTACAATTTGCAAGAATTCTCCATTCCGCTCTATAGCTACTTTGAGCACTCGGCGTTGTCGCAAAGTCAGTTTACAAGCGCAATGACCCGCAGGGAGCAGGAGCGGCAGAAGTGTTTCCTCACGGAGGCGCTGTGCCGGCGCGGCACGGCGCTGTGCCGCCTGCGCGCGCTGTCGCGCGGCGCCACGCGCGACGCCGTGCGCGACAACGCCGCCGACCTGCTCAAGTACACCGACTTCAGCGACGCCAAGGTGACGTGTCACTGTGGGCAGTAGTCGAGACACTCCGCGATGGAACACGTTATCAGAGCGGACGAATGGATGAATGATTTTAATTATTTCCCTCTAAAGTACAAAATGCGACGTTGAGACCACCGCGTAATGTAGTCAATCAACGGAGTGTCTTGACATTAAGTCATTTCTCTGACTATTAACTGCTCAAGTTTTCCTATATTATAAGAACTCTGAAAATTCTCACTCAATGAGTTAGTTTGTATAAACAATACGTTGAAAAAGCACAGTGTTGTGTTTCCGACATTGTACAAATAAATAAAAAAGGAATATCTTTTCGTAGAATTTTTTTTTACTTACGCTTTTCAAGCCAAATTGAAATAAATACATGAATTTCATAGGCGATCCACTACGGAGTGTGGCACACGTTCACCCTCCAGCACTGGGGTAAGGCCATCAGACTGCTCACCAAGATCCTCGAGGAGCGGCCCTCCAGGGAGGTGGAGGAGAGACTGGTGCAGGCGTACAACCAGCTGGGCTGGGAGTTCCTGGCCAATCACACTACTGCCGCCTTACCGACTAAATATCCGACGGCTTACAGGCCCTTTTAAGTGGGAGATGCACACATACATGATAGTGGGCTGTCTGTGTGTGTGTGTGTAACTATACATGTATATATTTATGTATGCATATGTCGCTGTTGTCAATAAATTTTGTTATTACAGTTATTGTGGATTCGATTCCCATTAGTTTCTCTTTCATCATGCTAGCCAGCCCATGTAAGAGACGGTGCGGCGTTAAGTTGTGCCGATCAACGCGCGATTAGCTCGAAATAGATGAAACGCAAATCCACTGATTAAGTAATAAAATTGAACTGTAATAATAACATTTACTCCACATATAATATGTACTTACAATTATATATATATATATATATATATATATATATATATATATATATACTTGTAATAAAGATATGTACTATTATTAACTCAGCCTTTCGTCTGTCTGTATGTCTCTTATGTTATATAGATAATTCAAAGCAGTACATTTACAATGTAAGCCGCTATGACGTGAGTGATTTGCATGGCTTGTGCGGAGTTGTACGCGTTTGTATGGAGTCGGTTAGTGAGTTTGTATGACCAATGCATTTCTTCTTGTTCTTCTCAATCTTTGCACATTCAATAATATTCTAATTATAAAACTTAAATAATATATATTTAATAAATCCACTCTAGTGCAGTGGGACAGCGTCTGACTGAGAATGCGATCGATCGTGGGTTCGATTCCCACTCGGGGAGTGATTACATTGAAATTATTTTCACTTGCTCACTCTCACTCTGGTAAGACAAACTGCGGGGTTGAGTGTCACCACTCAACACGCAGTGTCTCATATTCGGTGGAGAGCGAAGTGCGGAGTGGAGTGTCTTGACACTAGGCACTCTCTGCACGCTGCTGCTGTATAGCAATGAGTTGGTCATACAAACGTTTGAGACGGTCGTTTTGATTTGTATTGTCAATTATTAACAATATTAGTCGTTTGTCTAATTAATGTAAAAACATTTTTTTTTCATATATATATATATATATATATATATATATATATATATATATATATATATATAATAAATTTGCCTGTCTGTTTGTTGAATAGCTTGCTTCCTTGTGGCTACACGCGCGCAGACAGGAGTTAGTATTGTTATTGGTAGGTCCGGTTGTGTGATGTATAATGTATCCACACAAATAGATGTAATCGGGGCGTCTGTTCGTAATGTTACAATAACCGCTTCTTACTAAATGCACGTGTATGTACACACAATACGTACAATGTTTGTTTTCGTCTGTTTGTTGTGGCTTATCTCTGGAACGGTTTGACCGATTTTGACGAAACTTTCTCCGAATATATGTTAATAGTGTTTTTGTCTTTCACTATATGTATAGTTCGTTTCGGAGGCGTAGTGTGGTGGAACTCAACGCCGTCCTCTTGGAATTATTATTTACTAAATATATTATATTTTTGTTTTCTATGTATGATGATAAATATACGTACTAAATTTAATTTTATTACCTATATATTTATATATGTGTATATATAGAATAGATTTCATTACTGAGATTTGAACCTACTATTGTCTGTACGTCGCCTCTTTTACTTGACCGACTTCCAAAGTGAACGAACAATGCTAACTAAAATGATATTTAGTTTTTTTTTTTACAATAAATATATGATATTTTTTTTTATTTTACACAATGACATTACAACTGGGTGCTTGAAGCGTGCTCAAAATACTAGATCAATATTTTTTTTTTACCTTTTTTATTTAATAATTTCTAGGCTAATTGTTAAACGCGGTAATTTTGACTTTCGTACTTGAAATAGTTGCATGTTTTCACTTTAGCGTGAGCAAGCGTTTGTCCTTTCCGATTTGACATTTCAAGTATGGAAACGTCAATGTCAATGTCAACGTCAAAATACAGTACATAATGTGGTATTGATTAAGATGATTTGTTACGTTAGACGGCCAACTGTGTGTTTTTTTAATGAAACGAAAAAATAAATATATAACAAGTTTGTTTTTTTAGTTACTTTGAATTGATATCGTTATACTTTCAAAATTATAGAAATTTTGGATAGTTAATATTTTTTTTAAAAAGGTAATATGGCAGAATTTGAACCAGTGCTTCTGTGGATTTGTCCAAAAAATTGTCGTCTTACAAAAAAATGAAAATATCTTATTAATATTTTGTCTATGGACAGTACTATATTCAGCTTACTTTTTTAAAATAAACCTTCTTTTCTAAGTTTAATTTGCTTTTAAGTAAAGTAAGCGTAGCATGCAGCGGTCGCGGGTTCGACGCCCGGTCTAGGTAAAGTACAGTTGGTCAGGAGCTTTGCTGGTACGCGAGCTTCGTGATTATGAATAGATGTTTTAAATGAATTGTTAATTAAGATGAATAAATTGTGACAATTTTTTGTGGGTTTTTATTTAAGAAATATGTCCTTGAAAGAGAGAGAGAGAGATGGAGAGAAAGAAAAAGAGAGAAAGAAGAATTGTGTATTAGATAAGTGTCCTATAAAAGCAATGTTTGTCCTACTTGAGAGAAAAAAAAATTGTGTTTTCGCTCTTGTAAGATAAAGCGCGACGTAGTAATGTTCGGAGAAAAGTATAGAATGGAGTGTTTTGACACTAGCTTCTCTCCGAATATCCTGCGAAGGGAAGACCCTTCCATTAATGATCGTAAAAGAATTTCTAATTTCATTCCCCTTAGCACTAGTTGCTTGCTTGTTCAAGGTAAAACTGCCCAGTAAGTAACACAATTTTACGCTCTATCCCGCACTGCAGGGTAGTCGGAGGCAACAGCACGATAGTGTCAAGACACTATCGTACTGTATCGTATTGGCTGCTTTCCGCACAAATTGGAGGCTTTGCGTGTCGAGTGGCAAAGTCAACGTCTTAGCGCAGCGGAGAAATGGAAATACAATATAAATATAATCTTTTTGCGCAGAGCAGTAATCGAATCCACAACTACGCGTGGCCTCGTGTTTTGAGTTTTATTTCGATAATTTCTTTAAATGTGTAAATTAAAACAATAATTAATAAGATCTTTAGAGGCCGGTCGTGGCCAAGGTGTGACAACACATCTAAGTGTAAACGCGATCGGTTGTGAGTTCGATCCCGCTTGGGAAGTCAATGTATTTAAATTATTTTCAATTCCTCGCTCTGGTAATACAAAGTGAGTTCCACCACTCAACACGCATGTCCGAAATTCGGAGGAACCGAAACCAAAGTACGAGTGTCTTGACAATGGGTACTTTATGTCTACCTGCTATGCGCGATAAAAGCGTGAAGCGAAAAAAATAAAGCAATTTTGATGTCTTGAAGTGGAATCATCAATTGGTCCACGCTTGCGTTTGATCAGGCCGTTAGAGTGTGTTAGCTCTCGCCCACCACTGTGCCTGCCATACGACACATGACATGAGGAGTTCTGACCACGTCTTGTCAGAGTGGCTCGTACTTGTGTCGATTGAAAATGCCTTTCACACCTTCGTCACTAACCTTTTAAGACCCAACCAATCAGTCACAAAAGATGAATAATTTTCTATATTGCAATATTTCGGTAGGTAATTATAAACTGTCAGATGAACACCGCGTAGATGGGCTAGGCTACATGTAACGCTAGATAGAAGCAATCTATACCTTGAGCTGTTTTTGATCTACAAAATGCCTTTTCTTGTACAATTGCCCAAGAATTCTCCATTCCGCCTCTATTAGCTACTTTGAGCCCTCGGCGTTGTCGCAAAGTCAGTTAATTTACAAGCGCAATGACCCGCAGGGAGCCAGGAGCGGCAGAAGTGTTTCCTCACGGAGGCGCTGTGCGCGGCGGCGACGGCACGGCTGCCGACTGCCGAGCTGCGCGCGCTGTCGCGCCACGGCGCCACGCGCGACGCCGTGCGCGACACGCCGCCCGACACTGCTCAAGTACAACCGACTTCAGCGACGCCAAGTGACGTGTCACTGTGGGCAGTAGTCGAGACACTCCGCGATGGAACACGTTATCAGAGCGCGACGAATGGATGAATGATTTTAATTATTTCCTCTAAAAGTACAAAATGCGACGTTGAGAACCACCGCCGTAATGTAGTCAATCAACACGGAGTGTCTTAGCACACTAGTCTTTTCTCTGGCTATTAACTGCTCAAGTTTTCCAATAATATTAAAACTTAAAATTCTCACTCAATGAGTTAGTTTGTATAAACAATACGTTGAAAAAGCACAGTGTTGTGTTTCCGACATTGTACAAATAAATAAAAAAGGAATATCTTTTCGTAGAATTTTTTTTTACTTACGCTTTTCAAGGCAAATTGAAATAAATACATGAATTTCACAGGCGATCCACTACGGAGTGTGGCACACGTTCACCTCCAGCCATCTGGGTAGTAGGCCATCAGATGCTCACCAAGATCCTCGAGGAGCGGCCCTCCAGGGAGGTGGAGGAGAGACTGGTGCAGGCGTACAACCAGCTGGGCTGGGAGTTCCTGGCAATCACACACTTTTTTTTTTTTTTTTTTTTTTTTTTTTTTTCTGTCATTGAGTTAAATGCTGTTGACCTTAATGGTCTTTACAGCGACACCGGGAGGGGGAGGGAAGAGGGTACTCTAGCCCTGCGAAGTATTAGCAAGCACTGACGTGTCTGCTTGGAGGAAGCCGACGACCGCATGGGCGCCCCCTGCGGGGGCTCGAACCTCGGCTGCGGTCGGCGAGCGGGCGGGGATTTTTTCCCTAACTCTAAAAACACAAGCCAGCCGCGGCGTGAAGTCGCCGACTGGGGGAATTTTTAACTATTCTAAGGGAGCCTATTACCAGTCCCTAACCGTTGGACCGGCCGCGCCAACGCGCGGACGGGCCGTGACGTAACTGGACTTCGCCGTCGTTTCCGACGACGGCGGTGTTTGTGTGTAGTGTTGGTGGAGTGTTCCTACCTAACATTTTTCCATTGCTGCCGTGATGGGGTCGTCGGGGTCTAATAAGACGCTACGCGGGCGTCTAAGTTTAGGATGCGCGGACGGGGCGTAATCGCACGCCCGTACGACGAGGGGATTTGCGTGAGTGTCTGCGCGCTCGTAATAGCGCTTGGCTAGGCCGTTGCAGAACTCTTTTATCGATTCCAGTTCGAAATCCTTATGTAAGTCTATGTACGAAGTACCAGGGGGAACCCGATGCGATTCGTAGAAAATCGGTTTTGAACCACTTGAAGTGGTTTAAGCTCGGTGTGCGCGAACGCCACACAGCGTACGTGAGGACGGGCCTAATGCAGGTTTTATACAATGTCAGCTTATTTCTAAGTGACATTTTACTGCGTTTACAAATTAAGGGGTGCAATCTATGGAGATAGAAGCGGGCTTATTACACACCGACTAATGTGTTTTCTGAAGGAGAGTGGGAGTCTAGAGTGACTCCGAGGTACTTAAAATGTTTTTGCCACGGAATTGGCTTGTTAATTAGGTATACGGTAGAGGACCGTTTCATGTTAAGTCGAGGGAACAGTACCGCGGCACTCTTTTCGGGATTGACCTCGATCCTCCATTTGCCGGTACAAGCGCCTAGGGCGTCGGCGGACGCCTGGAGTCTTCGCAATGACGAAAGAGTGGCGGGAAGTGGTGTATAGGGCGGTGTCGTCGGAGTACATAGCCAGATGGACATTGTCGACTCGGTATGTCGCTGGTCGTACAAGCGCATACAGAATATGGAGAGAGCGTGGAGCCTGAGGGACTCCGGCGAGAATTAGGCGGGGAGTGGAGAGTGTACCTTCCACTTTAAAACGGAAATATCTGTTTGAGAGATAGTCCTTGAGGACGCGAATTAAATGATCCGGGAGGCCGGCCTTGTGCAGCTTGTAAATCAAGCCGCTATGCCAAACTTTGTCGAACGCTTCGCGATATCGAGAAAAATGGCCGCAGTGGAGCGCGGGCACGGTATCTAACATATATCTGGCTATGTGTTCTACTAGCCGATGCACTTGGTGTACGGCGGATGTGGCCCTTGCGGAACCCGAATTGCTCGTCTAAGAGCAGCGTTCGTCTCTACCGCTTCGGAGAGTTCTAATGAGAATTATCCTCTCGTAAATTTTACCTAGGCAGTCAGCAGCTGATAGGCCTGTAGCTGCTGGGGAGATTCCTCGGCTTGTTCGGCTTCGGAATACCTATGACATATGCCTCCTTCCATTGATCTGGGAAGGTACAAGATTTGAGGAGGCAATTAAAAATGAGTACTAGTAAGGACACCTGAAACTGGGACGGTAACGTTTTTAACATCCTGTTAGTAAGACCGTGGGCCCCGGGGCCTTCCCTGTCTTTCAGGTTCTTAATGATATTTTGAAACTCACCGGCGGAGGTTGGGCGAAGCGGTTCACCTGAGGGAGGTAGAGAAGCCCAGGTTTGCAACCTCGGAGCTCCACCTTCGCTAGGTGGTCCGGGTCGCAAGGCTGATCGCTGGGGGAACATTGAGCCTCTAAACTGTCGGCCTAACATTCCGCTTTTTCAGCTGTCATCGGCGGCGATAGGAATTGTCGGGCCTAATGAGAGGTGGCATAGTCACGAGACGTCCGACCTGAAGGCTCGCGACAGCGCCCAGAAAGCCTGGTGCGAAGGCGCGGAGTCCCTCTAGTCTCTTGTCCCACGACTCGCGCCCCGCGGAGCATGTACGAACGCGTGTCGAACGCATCCTCCATCAACCCTGTTTAACTCCTCACGGTTGTGTCGTCTGTCGGGTATGTTGTCGTGTCGTTCTGGCCTGCGGCGTTTTTACGCCTCTATTCACCTCCTGCAAGCTTTTCTGAGATTTCACAATCGTCCCCCCCCCCCCATTGCCGGTACGTTTCGTAATCTCTTTAGAGCAGCTGAGGATCGTATCGTGTATGTAATCTGAGAATTGATTAGCCGCGTCTATTGCTAAATCAACCGAGTCAGTGATGCCTGGAATAGCTCCTTAAGTGGATGAATTGTTGGCTCGAAGAAGCCTTTGCGAACTTCTTCCAGTCTGTAATTGTTTTGGTCGGAGGGCCTGAGGGGCGCTCCGCTGCCTAGTTTAATTAGCACCGGTCTATGATCCGAATCTAGTTCCGGCTGCGATTCGATAGAGTGTTGCCAGAGGGCGACACTTCCTTAAGAGATCGCAATATCTAACACCTCCGGCGTGCCTGAGGGGCCAAGCGGGAGGGGGTGGGGGGGGCCGATGACGGCCCGCATTGTATTTGACAGCTATTTCGTCGAGAGCCTTACCTCTTTTCGTGGTTTTCGACGAATTCCAGCTGATGTGTTTACAATTTAGGTCCCCAGTCAGAAGGACTGAGTCACCCATGTCTAAGAGCGACTTGATGTCGCTTTCTATTATTGGTTTGTCGGCGATAGTACACCGCGGGCTTATGATTATTGGCTGATGGCCTGTCATATGAATTTGGCACACTGACGCTTCGATGTTAGCAAGCGACGGAAGGGTCTAGCGGTATACAAGTAGTTTCTTATTGTAATAAATCATAGTGCCACCTTTTGCGGTGGCCCCTATCATTCCTCACAATCCTATAGTTCGCAATGCCAGGAGAGCGAACGCTAGGTTTAAGAAAGGACTCTTGCTATACAGAAGAAATCTAACTGTCTCTGAGTGGACGCTACTCACTCATAAGCTCTTTCCTGGCCTTTGACACGTTTGCGTTGAATGTCGCGATTTTTAGGGCTAATGGTTTTACGCTGCGGCGAGACGCGAATCAGCGGGCCGAGGGGCTAAAACTATTATTGACCGCCATCTAATTATTTAATTTTGAATTTATTTAGCCTTGGAAGCCTACGATGGCTTCCAGAAGAGTGGCGTGCTCGCATACCGCTTGTAGGCGAGCCATCATTATTCCCGTTCGTGTTGCGCAGCTTAGCCGCGAACACGCCGAGTTCAGACGTAAATTTAGCGTCGCCGGCCAAAGTCCATAACGAGCGAGAGGTCCGCACTCTCGGGACTACCCTGAGGGGGTTGCGGGCGCGGGGAGGGCCCGCGGGGCCGTCGTGTGCGACGAGTCGCAGCCGGCACCGCAACACGTGACGCTGTGGAGGTGGCGTGGGCTTGAACCACTCGTTCACCTTTGGAGGTGGAGCCCGGTTGTAAATACCTCCGGAGCTGAGGGCTCCTTCGGTTTGCTCCAACTGGCGAGAGGGGAAGGTCTCCTCTCGGTACCCTCCTTTACCAGTGCGCCTGCGCGGGGCGGCGGACGCAGCCGCGATAGTTCGCGGGGTGACCCTGCGTCTCGCAGAGGACGCAGCTGGGAGGAATTTTCGGGTCGGGAATTTTCCGCGGGCATTCCGCGTGGCGTGGTCGTCCAGGCACTTTACACAGCGCGGACGCGCGTGGCAGTGCTTGGCCGAGTGCCCGTAGTTTTGGCAGCGCGTGACACTGCCCTATTAAGCCTTTATACCGGGGGGGTTCCACGCGGATCCCGTCAGGTTACAAATGGACCGGACGGTTGAAGACCTCCTTGCCCTCGATTGTACGGTCTAACACTACAAGTATGCTGTCATACTTGACTTTTGTGCGCATGTTGTACATGCGGTGAACTTCGCGTACGGAAGCCGCGACTTAAGGTCGTTCTCTATGTACTCGGCGTCCAATTCGCGGGGGACGCCTTTTATGACGACGCGGAGGGTCTTTCTCCTCCTCTAGGGCGTAGGTGTGGAACCACGTTGTTTCTCGCATGCGGCGGGTTAAGGCGCGGTGGTCCGCGGCCGACGGGACCTGGACTTTTATTCCGATGGACGTCAGCCTGCGGAGCTGTACGCACTTTATTAGACACGCATCCCGCGGATACTTCGTTCCACCGTCCCTTTCTCTTGAATATAGACCGGCGGCGGTAAGTTTCGGGACGAGGGTTGTTGAATTTCCGGTCGCTGCGACTGAAGGGCGAGACCGGGCGCAGAGGGGCGCCAAGGGGAGCCGGCAACGCGGGGCACGGCGCGGGGCGAGGGCCCCGTTCGCGTGTGCGCGGACACCGGAGCGGCGGGGGGAAGCGGCTTGGTAGACGCGGGGGCGGGTGATGAAGCCCGCACAGGCCGACGTTTGCGGCGTCGGGTTTACGCGCTTTCGACGGCGCGTCCGGCTACCGTGCAGAGGGGGGCCTTTTTTTCGCCTTCCTTTTTGATGATTTTGAGACTACGGTCTCAAATTCCGAGAGGCCGTGTCCGAACTCGGCGCCTGTACAACCGTCGCTTTCTGACGCGGAACTAGAGTCCACGTCCGGGGGACGTACGCAACGCGTCCTAATAGTGCCTCGGGCAATTCGGCGGCGCTCGGGCCGGCGTCGGCGATGAGCCGGGCTCTCTTCGGAAAGCGAAGTTCGGAGGCCCTCGTAGGCCTCGACGTGAAAGGTACGTAAGTACCTGAAGAGGTCCTCCTTCGAGAGGCCCTCCATTTTGGCGGCGGCGACGAGATTAGTGTCTCCCCTCACCTTTCGGCGGGGGAGGGTGTGTGGCACTAAAAACACTAAGTATGCCCGTTTGGTGAACGGGGGTGTGTAAGGACAACTGTGAACACTTACTCCAAGAACCGCCAACCACAGCTAGACGACGCGCCAGTACAGCACACGGGGCACGGCACGGCGCGGTCCTCACAGCGGCGACACTCTGGAACTCTGATCACTGACGCACAACGACACGAAAAGCAGCGCTCGGACGCACAATCGAGAAGGGGGATGCCCCAATATTGTCACACGACCGTCGCCGGTCGGTGCCAAATCGGAACTGTGAAATATCCGACTTTTTTTTTTTTTTTTTTTTTTTTTTTTTGTGCATTGAGTTAAATGCTGTTGACCTTAATGGTCTTTACAGCGACACCGGGAGGGGGAGGGAAGAGGGTACTCTAGCCCGGCGAAGTATTAGCAAGCACGAGTGTCTGCTTGAGAGGAAGCCGACGACCGCAAGGGCGCCCCTGCGGGGCTCGAACCTCGGATTGCGGTCGGCGAGCGGGCGGGGGATTTTTCCCTACTCTAAAACACAAGCCAGCCGCGGCGTGAAGTCGCGACTGGGGAATTTTTTAACTATTCTAAGGGAGCCTATTACAGTCCCTAACCGTTGGACCCGGCCGCGCCAACGCGCGGACGGGCCCGTGACGTACACTGGACTTCGCCGTCGTTTTCCGACGACGGCGGTGTTGTGTGTAGTGTTGGTGGAGTGTTTCCTACCTAACATTTTTCCATTTGCTGCCGTGCTGGGGTCATCGGGGTCTAATAAGACGCTACGCGGGGTCTCAGTTTAGGATGCGCGGACGGGGCGTAATCGCACGCCCGAACGCAGAGGGGATTTGCGTGAGTGTCTGCGCGCTCGTAATAGCGCTTGGCTAGGCCGTTGCAGAACCTTTTATCGATTCCAGTTCGAAATCCTTATGTAAGTCTATATTACGAACGTACCAGGGGGAACCCGATGCGATTCGTAGAAATCGGTTTTGAACCCCTTGAAGTGGTTTAAGCTCGGTGTGCGCGAACGCCACACAAGCGTACGTGAGGACGGGCCTAATGCAGGTTTATACAATGTCAGCTTATTTCTAAGTGACATTTTACTGCGTTTACAAATTAAGGGGTGCAATCTATTGAGATAGAAGCGGGCTTTATTACACACTCGACTATGTGTTTTCTGAAGGAGAGTTGGGAGTCTAGAGTGACTCGAGGTACTTAAAATGTTTTTGCCACGGAATTGGCTTGTTAATTAGGTATACGGTAGAGACCGTTTCATGTTTAAGTTCGAGGGAACAGTACCGCGGCACTCTTTTCGGGATTGACCTCGATCCTCCATTTGCGGTACCAAGCGCCTAGGGCGTCGGCGGCCGCCTGGAGTCCTCTCGGCAATGACGAAAAGAGTGGCGGGAAGTGGTGTATAGGGCGGTGTCGTCGGCGTACATAGCCAGATGGACATTGTCGACTCGCGGTATGTCGCTGGTGTACAGCGCATACAGAATAGGAAGAGAGCGTGGAGCCCTGAGGGACTCCGGCGCGAATTAGGCGGGGAGTGGAGAGTGTACCTTCCACTTTAAAACGGAAATATCTGTTTGAGAGATAGTCCTTGAGGACGCGAATTAAATGATCCGGGAGGCCGGCATTGTGCAGCTTGTAAATCAAGCCGCTATGCCAAACTTTATCGAACGCTTTCGCGATATCGAGAAAAATGGCCGCAGTGGAGCTGCGGGCACGGTATCTAACATTATATCTGGCTATGTGTTCTACTAGCCGATGCACTTGGTGTACGGCGGAGTGGCCCTTGCGGAACCCGAATTGCTCGTCTAAGAGCAGACGTTTCGTCTCTACCGCTTCGGAGAGTCTAATGAGAATTATCCTCTCGTAAATTTTACCTAGGCAGCTCAGCAGGCTGATAGGCCTGTAGCTGCTGGGGAGATTCCTCGGCTTGTTCGGCTTCGGAATACCTATGACTATTGCCTCCTTCATTGATCTGGGAAGGTACAAGATTTGAGGAGGCAATTAAAATGAGTACTAGTAAGGACACGAACTGGGCCGGTAACGTTTTTAACATCCTGTTATTAAGACCGTCGGGGCCCCTGGGGCCTTCCTGTCTTTCAGGTTCTTAATGATATTTTGAAACTCACCGGCGGAGGTTGGGCGAAGCGGTTCACCTGAGGGAGGTAGAGAAGCCCAGGTTGCAACCTCGGAGTCCACCTTCGCTAGGTGGTCCGGGTCGCAAGGCTGATCGCTGGGGGAACATTGAGCCTCTAAACTGTCGGCTAAACATTCCGCTTTTTCAGTGTCATCGGCGGCGATAGAATTGTCGGGCCTAATGAGAGGTGGCATAGTCACGAGACCGTCCGACCTGAAGGCTCGCGACAGCGCCCAGAAAGCCTGGTGCGAAGGCGCGAGTCCCTCTAGTCTCTTGTCCCACGACTCGCCGCGGAGCATGTCGAACGCGTGTCGAACGCTCCTCCTCAACCTGTTCAGTTCCCTACGGTTGTCGTCTGTCGGGTATGTGTCGTGTCGTCTGGCTGCGGCGGTTTTACGCCTTATTAACCTCCTGAGCTTTTCTGAGATTTCAAATCGTCCTTGCGGTACGTTTGTAATCTCTTTAGAGCAGCTGAGGATCGTATCGTGTATGTAATCTGAGAATTGATTAGCCGCGTCTATTGCTAAATCAACCGAGTCAGTGATGCCTGGAATTAGCTCCTTAAGTGGAGAATTGTTGGCTCGAAGAAGCTTTGCGAACTTCTTCCAGTCTGTAATTGTTTTGGTCGGAGGGCCTGAGGGGCGCTCCGTACCTAGTTTAATTAACACCGGTCTATGATCAGAATCTAGTTCCGGCTGCGATTCGATAGAGTGTTGCCAGAGGGCGACATTCTTAAGGATCGCAATATCTAACACCTCCGGCGTGCCTGAGGGGCCAAAGCGGGAGGGGGTGGGGGGGGCCGATGACGGCCCGCATTGTATTTGACAGCTATTTCGTCGAGGAGCCTTACCTCTTTTCGTGGTTTTCGACGAATTCCAGCTGATGTGTTTACAATTTAGGTCCCCAGTCAGAAGGACTGAGTCACCCATGTCTAAGAGCGACTTGATGTCGCTTTCTATTATTGGTTTGTTCGGCGAGAGATACACCGAGGCTATGATTATTGGCTGATGGCCTGTCATATGAATTTGGCACACTGACGCTTCGATGTTAGCAAGCGACGGAGGGTCTAGCGGTATACAATGTAGTTTCTTATTGTAATAAATCATAGTGCCACCTTTTGCGGTGGCCCTATCATTCCTCACAATCCTATAGTTCGCAATGCCAGGAGAGCGAACGCTAGGTTTAAGAAAGGACTCTTGTATACAGAAGAAATCTAACTGTCTTGAGTGGACGTACTCACTCATAAGTTCTTTCTGGCCTTTGACACCGTTTGCGTTGAATGTCGCGATATTTAGGGCTAATGGTTTAACGCGCGCGAGACGCGAATCAGCGGGCCGAGGGGTGAATCTATTGTTGACCGCCATCTAAATATCCGACGGCTTACAGGCCCTTTTAAGTGGGAGATGCACACATACATGATAGTGGGCTGTATGTGTGTGTGTGTGTAACTATACATGTATATATTTATGTATGCATATATTGCCGTTGTCAATAAATTTTGTTATTACAGTTATTGTGGATTCGATTCCCATTAGTTTCTCTTTCATCATGCTTGCCAGCCCATGTAAGAGACGGTGCGGCGTTAAGTTGTGCCGATCAACGCGCGATTAGCTCGAAATAGATGAAACGCAAATCCACTGATTAAGTAACAAAATTAAACTGTAATAATAACATTTACTCCACATATAATATGTACTTACAATTATATATATATATATATATATATATATATATATATATATATATATATATATATATATATACATATATATATATATATATACTTGTAATAAATATATGTACTATTATTAACTCAGCCTTTCGTCTGTCTGTATGTCTCTTATGTTATATAGATAATTCAAAGCAGTACATTTACAACGTAAGCCGCTATGACGTGAGTGATTTGCATGGCTTGTGCGGAGTTGTGCGCGTTTGTATGGAGTCGGTTAGTGAGTTTGTATGACCAATGCATTTCTTCTTGTTCTTCTCTATGTTTGCACATTTAATAATATTCTAATTATAAAATTAAAATAATTTGTATTTAATAAATCCATTCTAGTGCAGTGGGACAGCGTCTGCCTGTGAACGCGATCGATCGTCGGTTCAATTCCCACTCGGGGAGTGATTATATTGAAATTATTTTCACTTGCTCACTCTCACTCTGGTAAGACAAACTGCGGGGTTGAGTGTCACCACTCAACACGCAGTGTCTCATATTCGGTGGAGAGCGAAGTGCGGAGTGTCTTGACACTAGGCACTCTCTGCACGCTGTTGCTGTATAGATTGCTATAGAGTTGGTCATACAAACGTTTGAGACGGTCGTTTTGATTTGTATTGTCAATTATTAACAATATTAGTCGTTTGTCTAATTAATGTAAAAACATTTTTTTTTTCATATATATAAATAATAAATTAGCCTGTCTGTTTGTTGAATAGCTTGCTTCGTTGTGGCTACACGCGCGCAGACAGGAGTTAGTATTGTTATTGGTAGGTCCGATTGTGTGATGTATAATGTATCCACACAAATAGATGTAATCGGGGCGTCTGTTCGTAATGTTACAATAACCGCTTCTTACTAAATGCACGTGTATGTACACACAATACGTACAATGTTTGTTTTCGTCTGTTTGTTGTGGCTTATCTCTGGAACGGTTTGACCGATTTTTTGATTGAATATATGTTAATAGTGTTTTTGTCTTTCACTATATGTATAGTTCGTTTCGGAGGCGTAGTGTGGTGGAACTCAACGCCGTCCTCTTGGAATTATTATTTACTAAATATATTATATTTTTGTTTTCTATGTATGATGATAAATATATGTACTAAATTTAATTTTATTACCTATATATTTATATATGTGTATATATATATGTGAATAGATTTCATTACTGAGATTTGAACCTACTATTGTCTGTACGTCGCCTCTTTTACTTGACCGACTTCCAAAGTGAACGAACAATGCTAACTAAAATGATATTTAGTTTTTTTTTTTACAATAAATATATGATATTTTTTTTTATTTTACACAATGACATTACAACTGGGTGCTTGAAGCGTGCTCAAAATACTAGATCAATATTTTTTTTTACCTTTTTTATTTAATAATTTCTAGGCTAATTGTTAAACGCGGTAATTTTGACTTTCGTACTTGAAATAGTTGCATGTTTTCACTTTAGCGTGAGCAAGCGTTTGTCCTTTCCGATTTGACATTTCAAGTATGGAAACGTCAATGTCAATGTCAACGTCAAAATACAGTACATAATGTGGTATTGATTAAGATGATTTGTTACGTTAGTCGGCCAACTGTGTGTTTTTTAATGAAACGAAAAAATAAATATATAACAAGTTTGTTTTTTAGTTACTTTGAATTGATATCGTTATACTTTCAAAATTATAGAAATTTTGGATAGTTAATATTTTTTTTAAAAAGGTAATGTGGCAGAATTTGAACCAGTACTTCTGTGGATTTGTTCAAAAAATTGTCGTCTTACAAAAAAAATGAAAATATCTTATTAATATTTTGTCTATGGACAGTACTATATTCAGATTACTTTTTTAAAATAAACCTTCTTTTCTAAGTTTAATTTGCTTTTAAGTAAAGTAAGCGTAGCATTCGCAATGCAGCGGTCGCGGGTTCGACGCCCGGTCGAGGTAAAGTACAGTTGGTCAGGAGCTTTGCTGGTACGCGAGCTTCGTGATTATGAATAGATGTTTTAAATGAATTGTTAATTAAGATGAATAAATTGTGACAATTTTTTATGGGTTTTATTTAAGAAATATGTCCTTGAAAGAGAGAGAGAGAGATGGAGAGAAAGAAAGAAAGAGAGAAAGGAGAATTGTGTATTAGATAAGTGTCTTATAAACGCAATGTTTGTTCTTCTTGAGAAAAAAAAATGATGTGTTTTCGCTCTTGTAAGATAAAGCGCGACGTAGTAATGTTCGGAGAAAAGTATAGAATGGAGTGTTTTGACACTAGCTTCTCTCCGACTATCCTGCGAAGGGAAGACCCTTCCATTAATGATCTTAAAAGAATTTCTAATTTCATTCCCCTTAGCACTAGTTGCTTGCTTGTTCAAGGTAAACTGCCCAGTAAGTACACAATTTTACGCTCTATCCCGCACTGCAGGGTAGTCGGAGGCAACAGCACGATAGTGTCAAGACACTATCGTACTGTATCGTATTGGCTGCTTTCCGCACAAATTGGAGGCTTTGCGTGTCGAGTGGCAAAGTCAACGTCTTAGCGCAGCGGAGAAATGGAAATACATTTTAAATATAATCTTTTGCGCAGAGCAGTAATCGAATCCACAACTACGCGTGGCCTCGTGTTTTGAGTTTTATTTCGATAATTTCTTTAAATGTGTAAATTAAAACAATAATTAATAAGATCTTTAGAGGCCGGTCGTGGCCAAGTGTGACAACATCTAAGTGTAAACGCGATCGGTTGTGAGTTCGATCCCCGCTTGGGGAAGTCAATGTATTTAAATTATTTTCAATTCCTCGCTCTGGTAATACAAAGTGAGTTCCACCACTCAACACGCAATGTCTCGAATTCGGAGGAAACCAAAGTACGGAGTGTCTTGACACTGGGTACTTTATGTCTACCCTGCTATGCGCGATAAAAGCGTGAAGCTAAAAAAATAAAGCAATTTTGATGTCTTGAAGTGGACTCATCAATTGGTCCACGCTTGGTGCGGTTAGAGTGTGTTAGCTCTCGCCCACCACTGTGCCTGCATACGACACTGACATGAGAGTTCGACCCGTTGTCAGAGTGGCTCGTACTTGTGTCGATTGAAAATGCCTTTCACACCTTCGTCACTAACCTTTTAAGACACCAACCAATCAGTCACAAAAGATGAATAATTTTCTATATTGCAATATTTTCAGGCGGTAATTATAAACTGTCAGATGAACACCGTTAGATGGGCTAGGCTACATGTAACGCTAGATAGAAGCAATCTATACCTTGAGCTGTTTTTTGATCTACAAAATGCCTTTTTTGTACAATTTGCAAGAATTCTCCAATCCGCTCTATAGCTACTTTGAGCACTCGGTGTCGTCGCAAAGTCAGTTTACAAGCGCAATGACCCGCAGGGAGCAGGAGCGGCAGAAGTGTTTCCTCACGGAGGCGCTGTGCCGGCGCGGCACGGCGCTGTGCCGCCTGCGCGCGCTGTCGCGCGGCGCCACGCGCGACGCCGTGCGCGACAACGCCGCCGACCTGCTCAAGTACACCGACTTCAGCGACGCCAAGGTGACGTGTCACTGTGGGCAGTAGTCGAGACACTCCGCGATGGAACACGTTATCAGAGCGGACGAATGGATGAATGATTTTAATTATTTCCCTCTAATGTACAAAATGCGACGTTGAGACCACCGCGTAATGTAGTCAATCAACGGAGTGTCTTGACACTAAGTCTTTTCTCTGGCTATTAACTGCTCCAGTTTTCCAATAATATTAAAACTCTTAAAATTCTCACTCAATGAGTTAGTTTGTATAAACAATACGTTGAAAAAGCACAGTGTTGTGTTTCCGACATTGTACAAATAAATAAAAAAGGAATATCTTTTCGTAGAATTTTTTTTTACTTACGCTTTTCAAGGCAAATTGAAATAAATACATGAATTTCACAGGCGATCCACTACGGAGTGTGGCACACGTTCACCCTCCAGCACTGGGGTAAGGCCATCAGACTGCTCACCAAGATCCTCGAGGAGCGGCCCTCCAGGGAGGTGGAGGAGAGACTGGTGCAGGCGTACAACCAGCTGGGCTGGGAGTTCCTGGCCAATCACACTACTTTTTTTTTTTTTTTTTTTTTTTTTTCTGTCTTTGAGTTAAATGCTGTTGACCTTAATGGTCTTTACAGCGACACCGGGAGGGGGAGGGAAGAGGGTACTCTAGCCCTGCGAAGTATTAGCAAGCACTGACGTGTCTGCTTGAGAGGAAGCCGACGACCGCAAGGGCGCCCCCTGCGGGGCTCGAACCTCGGCTTGCGGTCGGCGAGCGGGCGGGGGATTTTTCCCTACTCTAAAAACACAAGCCAGCCGCGGCGTGAAGTCGCGACTGGGGGAATTTTTTAACTATTCTAAGGGAGCCTATTACAGTCCCTAACCGTTGGACCCGGCCGCGCCAACGCGCGGACGGGCCGTGACGTAAGCTGGACTTCGCCGTCGTTTCCGACGACGGCGGTGTTTGTGTGTGGTGTTGGTGGAGTGTTTCCTACCTAACATTTTTCCATTAGCTGCCGTGATGGGGTCATCGGGGTCTAATAAGACGCTACGCGGGCGTCTAAGTTTAGGATGCGCGGACGGGGCGTAATCGCATGCCCGTACGACGAGGGGATTTGCGTGAGTGTCTGCGCGCTCGTAATAGCGCTTGGCTAGGCCGTTGCAGAACTCTTTTATCGATTCCAGTTCGAAATCCTTATGTAAGTCTATGTTACGAACGTACCAGGGGGAACCCGATGCGATTCGTAGAAAGCGGTTTTGAACCACTTGAAGTGGTTTAAGCTCGGTGTGCGCGAACGCCACACAAGCGTACGTGAGGACGGGCCTAATGCAGGTTTTATACAATGTCAGCTTATTTCTAAGTGACATTTTACTGCGTTTACAAATTAAGGGGTGCAATCTATGGAGATAGAAGCGGGCTTTATTACACACTCGACTAATGTGTTTTCTGAAGGAGAGTTGGGAGTCTAGAGTGACTCCGAGGTACTTAAAATGTTTTTGCCACGGAATTGGCTTGTTAATTAGGTATACGGTAGAGACCGTTTCATGTTTAAGTCGAGGGAACAGTACCGCGGCACTCTTTTCGGGATTGACCTCGATCCTCCATTTGCGGTACCAAGCGCCTAGGGCGTCGGCGGCCGCCTGGAGTCTCTCGGCAATGACGAAAGAGTGGTGGGAAGTGGTGTATAGGGCGGTGTCGTCGGCGTACATAGCCAGATGGACATTGTCGACTCTCGGTATGTCGCTGGTGTACAGCGCATACAGAATAGGAGAGAGCGTGGAGCCCTGAGGGACTCCGGCGCGAATTAGGCGGGGAGTGGAGAGTGTACCTTCCACTTTAAAACGGAAATATCTGTTTGAGAGATAGTCCTTGAGGACGCGAATTAAATGATCCGGGAGGCCGGCATTGTGCAGTTTGTAAATCAAGCCACTATGCCAAACTTTATCGAACGCTTTCGCGATATCGAGAAAAATGGCCGCAGTGGAGCTGCGGACACGGTATCTAACATTATATCTGGCTATGTGTTCTACTAGCCGATGCACTTGGTGTACGGCGGAGTGGCCCTTGCGGAACCCGAATTGCTCGTCTAAGAGCAGACGTTTCGTCTCTACCGCTTCGGAGAGTCTAATGAGAATTATTCTCTCGTAAATTTTACCTAGGCAGCTCAGCAGGCTGATAGGCCTGTAGCTGCTGGGGAGATTCCTCGGCTTGTTCGGCTTCGGAATACCTATGACTATTGCCTCCTTCCATTGATCTGGGAAGGTACAAGATTTGAGGAGGCAATTAAAAATGAGTACTAATAAGGACACGAACTGGGCCGGTAACGTTTTTAACGTCCTGTTATTAAGACCGTCGGGCCCCGGGGCCTTCCTGTCTTTCAGGTTCTTAATGATATTTTGAACCTCACCGGCGGAGGTTGGGCGAAGCGGTTCACCTGAGGGAGGTAGAGAAGCCCAGGTTGCAACCTCGGAGTCCACCTTCGCTAGGTGGTCCGGGTCGCAAGGCTGATCGCTGGGGGAACATTGAGCCTCTAAACTGTCGGCTAAACATTCCGCTTTTTCAGTGTCATCGGCGGCGATAGAATTGTCGGGCCTAATGAGAGGTGGCATAGTCACGAGACCGTCCGACCTGAAGGCTCGCGACAGCGCCCAGAAAGCCTGGTGCGAAGGCGCGAGTCCCTCTAGTCTCTTGTCCCACGACTCGCCGCGGAGCATGTCGAACGCGTGTCGAACGCTCCTCCTCAACCTGTTCAGTTCCCTACGGTTGTCGTCTGTCGGGTATGTGTCGTGTCGTCTGGCTGCGGCGTTTTTACGCCTTATTAACCTCCTGAGCTTTTCTGAGATTTCAAATCGTCCTTGCGGTACGTTTGTAATCTCTTTAGAGCAGCTGAGGATCGTATCGTGAATCACACTACTGCCGCCTTACCGACTAAATATCCGACGGCTTACAGGCCCTTTTAAGTGGGAGATGCACACATACATGATAGTGGGCTGTATGTGTGTGTGTGTGTAACTATACATGTATATATTTATGTATGCATATGTTGCTGTTGTCAATAAATTTTGTTATTACAGTTATTGTGGATTCGATTCCCATTAGTTTCTCTTTCATCATGCTAGCCAGCCCATGTAAGAGACGGTGCGGCGTTAAGTTGTGCCGATCAACGCGCGATTAGCTCGAAATAGATGAAACGCAAATCCACTGATTAAGTAATAATATTAAACTGTAATAATAACATTTACTCCACATATTATATGTACTTACAATTATATATATATATATATATATATATATATATATATATATATATATATATATATACATATACATACTTGTAATAAATATATGTACTATTATTAACTCAGCCTTTCGTCTGTCTGTATGTCTCTTATGTTATATGGATAATTCAAAGCAGTACATTTACAAGGTAAGCCGCTATGACGTGAGTGATTTGCATGGCTTGTGCGGAGTTGTGCGCGTTTGTATGGAGTCGGTTAGTGAGTTTGTATGACCAATGCATTTCTTCTTGTTCTTCTCAATCTTTGCACATTTAATAATATTCTAATTATAAAACTTAAATAATATATATTTAATAAATCCACTCTAGTGCAGTGGGACAGCGTCTGACTGAGAATGCGATCGATCGTGGGTTCAATTCCCACTCGGGGAATGATTATATTGAAATTATTTTCACTTGCTCACTCTCACTCTGGTAAGACAAACTGCGGGGTTGAGTGTCACCACTCAACACGCAGTGTCTCATATTCGGTGGAGAGCGAAGTGCGGAGTGTCTTGACACTAGGCACTCTCTGCACGCTGCTGCTGTATAGCAATGAGTTGGTCATACAAACGTTTGAGACGGTCGTTTTGATTTGTATTGTCAATTATTAACAATATTAGTCGTTTGTCTAATTAATGTAAAAACACGTTTTTTTTCATATAAATATATAATAAATTTGCCTGTCTGTTTGTTGAATAGCTTGCTTCCTTGTGGCTACACGCGCGCAGACAGGAGTTAGTATTGTTATTGGTAGGTCCGGTTGTGTGATGTATAATGTATCCACACAAATAGATGTAATCGGGGCGTCTGTTCGTAATGTTACAATAACCGCTTCTCACTAAATGCACGTGTATGTACACACAATACGTACAATGTTTTGTTTTCGTCTGTTTGTTGTGGCTTATCTCTGGAACGGTTTGACCGATTTTGACGAAACTTTCTCCGAATATATGTTAATAGTGTTTTTGTCTTTCACTATATGTATAGTTCGTTTCGGAGGCGTAGTGTGGTGGAACTCAACGCCGTCCTCTTGGAATTATTATTTACTAAACATATTATATTTTTGTTTTCTATGTATGATGATAAATATATGTACTAAATTTAAATTTATTCTCTATATATTTATATATGTGTGTATATATATGTGAATAGATTTCATTACTGAGATTTGAACCTACTATTGTCTGTACGTCGCCTCTTTTACTTGACCGACTTCCAAAGTGAACGAACAATGCTAACTAAAATGATATTTGGTTTTTTTTTTACAATAAATATATGATATTTTTTTTTATTTTACACAATGACATTACAACTGGGTGCTTTTTTTTTGACTTTCGTACTTGAAATAGTTGCATGTTTTCACTTTAGCGTGAGCAAGCGTTTGTCCTTTCCGATTTGACATTTCAAGTATGGAAACGTCAATGTCAATGTCAACGTCAAAATACAGTACATAATGTGGTATAGATTAAATATTATTTGTTACGTTAGACGGCCAACTGTGTGTTTTTTAATGAAACGAAAAAATAAATATATAACAAGTTTGTTTTTTTTAGTTACTTTGAATTAATATCGATATACTTTCAAAATTATAGAAATTTTGGATAGTTAATATTTTTTTTTAAAAAGGTAATATGGCAGAATTTGAACCAGTGCTTCTGTGGATTTGTCCAAATAATTGACGTCTTACAAAAAAAATGAAAATATCTTATTAATATTTTGTCTATGGACAGTACTATATTCAGCTTACTTTTTTAAAATAAACCTTCTTTTCTAAGTTTAATTTGCTTTTAAGTAAAGTAAGCATAGCATTCGCAATGCAGCGGTCGCGGGTTCGACGCCCGGTCGAGGTAAAGTACAGTTGGTCAGGAGCTTTGCTGGTACGCGAGCTTCGTGATTATGAATAGATGTTTTAAATGAATTGTTAATTAAGATGAATAAATTGTGACAATTTTTTGTGGGTTTTATTTAAGAAATATGTCCTTGAAAGAGAGAGAGAGAGACGGAGAGAAAGAAAAATAGAGAAAGGAGAATTGTGTATTAGATAAGTGTCCTATAAACGCAATGTTTGTCCTACTTGAGAAAAAAAAATTGTGTTTTCGCTCTTGTAAGATAAAGCGCGACGTAGTAATGTTCGGAGAAAAGTATAGAATGGAGTGTTTTGACACTAGCTTCTCTCCGAATATCCTGCGAAGGGAAGACCCTTCCATTAATGATCGTAAAAGAATTTCTAATTTCATTCCCCTTAGCACTAGTTGCTTGCTTGTTCAAGGTAAACTGCCCAGTAAGTACACAATTTTACGCTCTATCCCGCACTGCAGGGTAGTCGGAGGCAACAGCACGATAGTGTCAAGACACTATCGTACTGTATCGTATTGGCTGCTTTCCGCACAAATTGGAGGCTTTGCGTGTCGAGTGGCAAAGTCAACGTCTTAGCGCAGCGGAGAAATGGAAATACATTTTAAATATAATCTTTTGCGCAGAGCAGTAATCGAATCCACAACTACGCGTGGCCTCGTGTTTTGAGTTTTATTTCGATAATTTCTTTAAATGTGTAAATTAAAACAATAATTAATAAGATCTTTAGAGGCCGGTCGTGGCCAAGTGTGACAACATCTAAGTGTAAACGCGATCGGTTGTGAGTTCGATCCCCGCTTGGGGAAGTCAATGTATTTAAATTATTTTCAATTCCTCGCTCTGGTAATACAAAGTGAGTTCCACCACTCAACACGCAATGTCTCGAATTCGGAGGAAACCGAAGTACGGAGTGTCTTGACACTGGGTACTTTATGTCTACCCCGCTATGCGGGATAAAAATTTCTCCTGAACTCATCAATTGGTCCACGCTTGGTGCGGTTAGAGTGTGTTAGCTCTCGCCCACCACTGTGCCTGCATACGACACTGACATGAGAGTTCGACCCGTTGTGAGAGTGGCTCGTACTTGTGTCGATTGAAAATGCCTTTCACACCTTCGTCACTAACCTTTTAAGACACCAACCAATCAGTCACAAAAGATAAATAATTTTCTATATTGCATTATTTTCAGGCGGTAATTATAAACTGTCAGATGAACACCGTTAGATGGGCTAGGCTACATGTAACGCTCATAGGAGCAATCTATACCTTGAGCTGTTTTTTGAGCTACAAAATGCCTTTTTTGTACAATTTGCAAGAATTCTCAATTCCGCTCTATAGCTACTTTGAGCACTCGGCGTTGTCTCAAAGTCAGTTTACAAGCGCAATGACCCGCAGGGAGCAGGAGCGGCAGAAGTGTTTCCTCACGGAGGCGCTGTGCCGGCGCGGCACGGCGCTGTGCCGCCTGCGCGCGCTGTCGCGCGGCGCCACGCGCGACGCCGTGCGCGACAACGCCGCCGACCTGCTCAAGTACACCGACTTCAGCGACGCCAAGGTGACGTGTCACTGTGGGCAGTAGTCGAGACACTCCGCGATGGAACACGTTATCAGAGCGGACGAATGGATGAATGATTTTAATTATTTCCCTCTAATGTACAAAATGCGACGTTGAGACCACCGCGTAATGTAGTCAATCAACGGAGTGTCTTGACACTAAGTCTTTTCTCTGGCTATTAACTGCTCCAGTTTTCCAATAATATTAAAACTCTTAAAATTCTCACTCAATGAGTTAGTTTGTATAAACAATACGTTGAAAAAGCACAGTGTTGTGTTTCCGACATTGTACAAATAAATAAAAAAGGAATATCTTTTCGTAGAATTTTTTTTTACTTACGCTTTTCAAGGCAAATTGAAATAAATACATGAATTTCACAGGCGATCCACTACGGAGTGTGGCACACGTTCACCCTCCAGCACTGGGGTAAGGCCATCAGACTGCTCACCAAGATCCTCGAGGAGCGGCCCTCCAGGGAGGTGGAGGAGAGACTGGTGCAGGCGTACAACCAGCTGGGCTGGGAGTTCCTGGCCAATCACACTACTGCCGCCTTACCGACTAAATATCCGACGGCTTACAGGCCCTTTTAAGTGGGAGATGCACACATACATGATAGTGGGCTGTATGTGTGTGTGTGTGTAACTATACATGTATATATTTATGTATGCATATGTTGCTGTTGTCAATAAATTTTGTTATTACAGTTATTGTGGATTCGATTCCCATTAGTTTCTCTTTCATCATGCTAGCCAGCCCATGTAAGAGACGGTGCGGCGTTAAGTTGTGCCGATCAACGCGCGATTAGCTCGAAATAGATGAAACGCAAATCCACTGATTAAGTAATAATATTAAACTGTAATAATAACATTTACTCCACATATAATATGTACTTACAATTATATATATATATATATATATATATATATATATATATATATATATATATATATATATATATATATATATATATACATATACATACTTGTAATAAATATATGTACTATTATTAACTCAGCCTTTCGTCTGTCTGTATGTCTCTTATGTTATATGGATAATTCAAAGCAGTACATTTACAAGGTAAGCCGCTATGACGTGAGTGATTTGCATGGCTTGTGCGGAGTTGTGCGCGTTTGTATGGAGTCGGTTAGTGAGTTTGTATGACCAATGCATTTCTTCTTTTCAATGTTTGCACATTTAATAATATTCTAATTATAAAATTAAAATAATTTGTATTTAATAAATCTATTCTAGTGCAGTGGGACAGCGTCTGCCTGTGAACGCGATCGATCGTCGGTTCAATTCCCACTCGGGGAGTGATTATATTGAAATTATTTTCACCGGCTCACTCTCACTCTGGTAAGACAAACTGCGGGGTTGAGTGTCACCACTCAACACGCAGTGTCTCATATTCGGTGGAGAGCGAAGTGCGGAGTGGAGTGTCTTGACACTAGGCACTCTCTGCACGCTGCTGCTGTATAGCAATGAGTTGGTCATACAAACGTTTGAGACGGTCGTTTTGATTTGTATTGTCAATTATTAACAATATTAGTCGTTTGTCTAATTAATGTAAAAACATTTTTTTTTTCATATATATATATATATATATAATAAATTTGCCTGTCTGTTTGTTGAATAGTTTGCTTCCTTGTGGCTACACGCGCGCAGACAGGAGTTAGTATTGTTATTGGTAGGTCCGGTTGTGTGATGTATAATGTATCCACACAAATAGATGTAATCGGGGCGTCTGTTCGTAATGTTACAATAACCGCTTCTCACTAAATGCACGTGTATGTACACACAATACGTACAATGTTTTGTTTTCGTCTGTTTGTTGTGGCTTATCTCTGGAACGGTTTGACCGATTTTGACGAAACTTTCTCCGAATATATGTTAATAGTGTTTTTGTCTTTCACTATATGTATAGTTCGTTTCGGAGGCGTAGTGTGGTGGAACTCAACGCCGTCCTCTTGGAATTATTATTTACTAAACATATTATATTTTTGTTTTCTATGTATGATGATAAATATATGTACTAAATTTAAATTTATTCTCTATATATTTATATATGTGTGTATATATATGTGAATAGATTTCATTACTGAGATTTGAACCTACTATTGTCTGTACGTCGCCTCTTTTACTTGACCGACTTCCAAAGTGAACGAACAATGCTAACTAAAATGATATTTGGTTTTTTTTTTACAATAAATATATTTTTTTTTATTTTACACAATGACATTACAACTGGGTGCTTGAAGCGTGCTCAAAATACTAGATCAATATTTTTTTTTACCTTTTTTATTTAATAATTTCTAGGCTAATTGTTAAACGCGGTAATTTTGACTTTCGTACTTGAAATAGTTGCATGTTTTCACTTTAGCGTGAGCAAGCGTTTGTCCTTTCCGATTTGACATTTCAAGTATGGAAACGTCAATGTCAATGTCAACGTCAAAATACAGTACATAATGTGGTATTGATTAAGATGATTTGTTACGTTAGTCGGCCAACTGTGTGTTTTTTAATGAAACGAAAAAATAAATATATAACAAGTTTGTTTTTTTTAGTTACTTTGAATTAATATCGTTATACTTTCAACATTGTAGAAATTTTGGATAGTTAATATCTTTTTAAAAAGATAATATGGCAGAATTTGAACCAGTGCTTCTGTGGATTTGTCCAAAAAATTGTCGTCTTACAAAAAAAATGAAAATATCTTATTAATATTTTGTCTATGGACAGTACTATATTCAGCTTACTTTTTTAAAATAAACCTTCTTTTCTAAGTTTAATTTGCTTTTAAGTAAAGTAAGCGTAGCATTCGCAATGCAGCGGTCGCGGGTTCGACGCCCGGTCGAGGTAAAGTACAGTTGGTCAGGAGCTTTGCTGGTACGCGAGCTTCGTGATTATGAATAGATGTTTTAAATGAATTGTTAATTAAGATTAATAAATTGTGACAATTTTTTGTGGGTTTTATTTAAGAAATATGTCCTTGAGAGAGAGAGAGATGGAGAGAAAGAAAAAGAGAGAGCAAGGAGAATTGTGTATTAGATAAGTGTCCTATAAACGCAATGTTTGTCCTACTTGAGAAAAAAAAATGATGTGTTTTCGCTCTTGTAAGATAAAGCGCGACGTAGTAATGTTCGGAGAAAAGTATAGAATGGAGTGTTTTGACACTAGCTTCTCCGACTATCCTGCGAAGGAGGATAAAGCGTGAAATATAGTTTATGACATTTATTCGGTAGCGATTCGGTAGTGAAGGAAACGATGTCTCGCGATTCGGTCCTAATTGATTTACGATCATTAATGGAAGACCCTTGCATGATGATCGTAAAAGAATTTCTAATTTCATTCCCCTTAGCACTAGTTGCTTGCTTTTTCAAGGTAAATTGCCCAGTAAATACACAATTTTACGCTCTATCCCGCATAACAGGGTAGTCGGAGGCAACACAGTGTCAAGACACTCCCACACGAAATCGAGACTATGTGTGTCGAGTGGCAAAGGCAACGTCACAATTAATCTTAGCGAAGCGGAGATCTGTGGCCTCGAGTTATAATTTATTTAAATGGGTAAATTAAAAAAAATTAATAAGATCTTTGAGGCCAGTCGTGGCGCAGTGTGTCGGCATCTGACTATAAACGCGATTGGTTGTGGGTTCGATCCCTACTCGGGACTTGAATTCCACCACTAAACGAAGTACGGAGTGTCTTGACACTAGGTATATTATGTCTACCCTAGTATGCAGGATAAAAACGTGAAGCCAAAAAAAAATTTTTATACATTTAAAAAATTATATATTATACGGAAGGACGGACTACTTATATTTAAAAAGATAATTAATTATTATATATGTATATTAAAAAAAATGTGGACAAGTCAATTCAATTCCAAAAATTATACTACTCGCATTTGAAATTATTATTTTCTCCTCAGAAATCGGTGTATTAAGATACATTTTGCTATGAACATTTTCCTCGTTATAGCATATTGGACATATTAATATTATTAGTCCCCTGAACTGGTATTGAACCCTGAACTGTTCGCGTTACATTAATTTTCATTCATTTCTTAAAGCAATGAAATTGTTTGAATAGAAACACAATTAAGTTGAACGATGAATTACTTAGAAGATTGATTATACAGCGAAACGACCCCCATTGTACACAAGCAAGTACAAACATGAATACCTAATTAGCCCTTCAGTGAACACATTCGTCACTTAGGAGGGCTTAATGACGATATTAGATTGATTTATCAGTTGTTAATTATAATTTAAATTAATTGATAGGCCATTAAAATTTACTTTGGTATGAGACTAAAAACCTAATAACCACTTTAACATGAGATTTTATTTTTCACACACTATCCACAGTTTCTCACTACGTCTTTCACATACAAACACACACCCATATACAGGTACGAGCACTCACACACACAAACATAAGTACGCTCACGTACACACACACACACACACACACACAATTATTATATCTATAAGAACAGAGAAGGAACCTGTCATAACTTGCCAATTTTGGTAAATCATTGTGTCACTTGCTTTATTACTTGCCATATTTACAGATTATATATATTCGTTATTTGAAATAACGAATGGACATTTGGAAAAATATATCGATATAGTTATATTGACATTTCGATATTTAAAAAAAACTATTTTTATATTGAAAAATATCAACAACGTTCCACTGTAAACGCTGTTGTTAATGGTACGATTCCCACTTGGGGAACAATTATATGTAAATTATTATATTATATGGAGTGGAGGCCTTGGTTGACCTTTGAAAACACAGTATTGAAGATACTGGAGGAAGGTCATATAAAAAGTATGACGACCCCCCGAAGGTGATGTATGAAGAGGATTATTACTGTGGACGAGGCGAAAGAGACATGTAGGGACCGTAGTATTTGGCGCTCCGTTATCTTTGACTATCCCGTAAGGGATAAACCGTCAAGCTAAAAACAAACATAAGAAAAATTACTCCCTTGTTAGACGTTGAAAACGAAAAGGTAGAGATCAATGGCGTATTGGAGAGGCCCAATACCTAAAGTGATCTGAAAGAGCTCACAGAAGAGACTTAAAATGTAAAAGATGCATATATTTTTTTAGATTCACGCGTTTAACCCGCGTATCAGGGCAGACAGAAAGTACCTAGTGTCAAGACACTTCGTACTCCACTTTCCACCGAATTCGAGACATTGCGTATTGAGTGGCGAAACTCAACGCCACGCTTTGTCAGCCACGTTTTGTCAGACGCTTTGTCTTTGTCGCCAGAGCGAGAAAATGAAAATAATTTAAATACAATCACTCCCTCGAGTGGGAATCGAAACCACAGCCGATCGCGTTTACAGTCAGACGCTGTCCCACTACGCCACGATCGGAATTAAGATATACAGAATGTGTTGATTATTTTCTGAAAAATCGATATGTTTGTCCCATCTCTAAGAGACGCACATTGGTATACAGCTTATACGATATTTCTATTTTCCAAGCCATCTATCAGGATTTAGCTTAAAATGTTGCCGCGTTGATAAAAAAATATACGTGTCAGCGTTCGACAGCGATCCGTTCAGTTGGAAACTGTGAAGAGCAGGTTTGAATTTTTTTTTAATTTTTCTCAAATTTATTGATGTTTCTAATTCTTTAAATAATTACTATATACATCACTATGTATTCACTACTAATTTCACTAAATTTGAAATTTAACAACATTTATTTTTATTTTTGAAAAAACGTATAAAATCGATACAGTGCACGGCGCGGGCTCGAATCCCGCTGCGTTTAATTTTTTATACGTTTTTTTCAAAAATGTTTTACTAATCCTAAGTGTGAAATAACACTTTGAACTCAACATACAATGTTCGGCGGAACGCGGAATATATAGTGTCTTAACACTCGGTACTCTCTTTCAATCGAAAATTGAGAGTAAAATATAAGTAAAGTTACACCCCTGTCTGGGCATCTAATCCACAACCACTGTGTTTATAGTGAAAACATGTCCTCATTATATCCTCAATATGTTTATTTTTCAACATCCTCTATATATCTTTTCCTTTTAGCTTAGCTTAGCTTTTTAGCTTCACGCTTTATTTCGCATAGAGGAAGAGAACCTAGTGTTTTGCTTTTTTTACCAGGATCGGAGACGTTTTGGTATTGAGTGGCAGTACTTAACGCCGCCATATTTCTTGCCAGAGCGGAGAAACAGAAATAATTTACATATAATAACTCCTCCAACTGAGAATCAAATATTCTTTATTCAAATAGTCTGTCTGTTTACAAGCACTTTCAAAGTATTGCCCTACAAGAAGCTACAAGGTAGTTCAAGGTAGTTCACAAGGTAGTTCTGCTGAGACGAGCCCGAGAGACACTCAGCAGTAGCTCCTTCCGAATATAGATTTATACCGAACCCATAATAATCGTTTTCAATCTCAGACACAGTTCCACTGCGCCACACCGGCCTTATTTACTGGTATAGCTTGCATCTCGCGAATATCAACAGAAACACCTTAAAACTTAATTAAATTAAGCACACAACCGTATCACTTGCTTTAAGACGCGAACGACACCTTGAGCTTTCTCGGGGGAGTTTAAGATGCAAGCTACGTCAGCTTTGTAAGTATAACGAAAATTATATTAACTTCAAACTTCATGGAAATTGGTTTAACGAAGTATAGATACTTGTGTTATATGCTACTGGTGTAAAGTGGTAGCTATTGGTCTGGTGGTGATGGGAGTGTGGGTTGTAATTCTGGTTAGTTAAATATATATGTCTTCGGTTTTTCTTATTTGCCTCGTTCAATGAGCAAGGTTTTAAAATGATGTGAAAGATAAGAACAAAGATTTTGTCATGATATTTAGTATTTCATATTTCGTAATTTTAAAGTGTTATTCCACACTTAGGATTAAGAACATTTTTTAAAAACCTTTAAATTCAAACCCGCGCCTCTTGTTATCCGGCCAAGCGCTCTAACCGCTAAGCCATGCGTTCTATTACCAGATGCGTCGAAATTCTTACACGTTTGTTACAACTTATTTACGTTGTTAGCATCTCTGTAGAGAGATTTTTACAAATTTCTGCAGTGGGGCAGCGTCCGACCGGAAACGCGATCAGTTGTGTGTTCGAATCGCGAACAGAAAGTATCTAGTCACTCGGGAGAATGATTGTTTATACCATATTTCTACCATTTCGAGGTGACTGGCGGAACTCAACGCCGCGTTTTATATATATATATATATATATATATTTAAAAATATATTTTCTAACACCAAAATATACGCCATTAATCCGTGTAAAATTGATAACTTTAATTTTGTTCTAATTTTGTTTCTTATTTTGTTCCATATATATTTAAAATAAATATTCGCATGTAATAAGATCAAATTCTAACTATACAAATCCAACAGTCATTGATAAGTGGCCGAAGATATATGACTGAAAGCTATGAAAATAATTTAGTAACTATAACAGCTACAAATAGATACATTAACTAATAATAATCTAATAAATAACCTAGATTATTTATATATATATATATATATATATATATATATAAATTTATCATAGTATCTAGATAACAATATAAAATCTACAAGTGGCTTTTTGTAGGTATAAGATAGGTAAGACAGTTGCGTGCTATGCGTAACTTAACGCCGTTTTAGTCGTGATAGAACTCTTTTTGCATCATCCTATATTATATAGATGTCCGACGTGGGTAAAGGCGGTGTCAAATGGCAATGTTTATTTTTATATTTTAAAAGAGATGTTAAACTATTTTTTTTTATATATATTTCACGCCTTATCCCGCAAACTAGGAATTGGAACTCAACGCCACGCTTTGTCTTACCGAAGCGAGGAGAATGAAAGTAATTTCGATATCATTCACAAGTGCCAATCGCATCCACGAACAATGGCATTTAGTCAGGCGCTGTCCCACAACACACGACCGGCCTCTTACTTTACAATTGTAACAACTTCACGCTTCACGCTTGTATCCCGCATAGCAGGGTTAACAGAATGTACCTAGTGTCAAGTCACTCCGTACTTCGCTTTCCACCAACTTCGAGACCTTGCGCATTGAGTGGCGTAACTCAACGCCGTTGAGCATAGTTTTACTTCGGGCAAAGAAAACAACAAAATGTAACGTAATGGAATTCAAATTTATTAAAATAGTATTTACAAAGATACCTTACAAACTAACTTATGGCGTTACATCCGGGTTCCGCACACACACACACACGTCCTCGCACACAACACAACACAACACGGTGTACTGATTAAAAACAAAATTAAAACATTCTATTTATTTATAATCTGTTGGAAAATTAATATTTACAAAAATAAACTAAATTATTTAATAAATAAATTCATTTTTTTTACACATAATATACAAATATACTTATATATATTGGAGTCGTGGACAGAAACGGTTGATTTTCGTTTACCCGCTCTGGTGTGACAGCGCGGCGTTGAGTTACGCAACTCGACTTAGTGTTTTGACACCAGGTTCTTCTAGAACGATGGCTCTTCTAATAACAGGTTTTTTTAAATTAAGTATTAGCAAGAAGTGACGTCACAAGTTAAAAAGCGCCATGTTTATTTGTCAATAGTGTATTATTCGATACGTCCTCTTGTATTATTAGCCTATAATAGCGGGTTCGATTCCCGCGTGTTAAAAATTGACATTAACAAGTATATTCTGTATTAGATAGATTGTCTAAAATTGTTTTTTTTTTTTGTAAATTAATCCACGACTTCAAATATCTAAAAACCTATAGAAATTTACAAAAAAAAAATTATCACATGAAGAATTTATTTGTTTTTAAGTGAATTTCGTATAGAAAAACGATGTTGACTTTAATTTTTCATAAAAACCTACACCTACCCTCATAGTAGATAGTTATCACAAACACAAATATTTTTCTTATTTGAATATATAATATAAAATAATTAATAAAATAAAAATAGACTTTTGTCTATTCATTTATTTTATCACCACCATCCTGATATGTATTTATTGTATCATCCCATACAAAATAATTACAAAAAAAAAAATTGAAAAAAAAACTACTTAAATTTTTCAAGTTTTGAATATTACTCAATATTTTCTGGCCCTGTTTTTGTATGTTATAATGACTGTATTATAATTCTTAAACAGCTGGATAGAACCATGTAGTTTAATTTATCTGTTAAACCTAGATTTCGATTCGTAGATTCAAATCCAATCCATCCAAATTTTAATATTTTTTTAGTTAATTCCGCTCTGCTCTTATGCCTTGACAATCAATTACACAGTATGAGCCACTGTCATATATATGTGGTTATTAAAAAATTCTTCTATATCGAAATGGCAACCGCTCCCCGTTATAGAGTTTTGAAGAAAATTTTTATTTAAAAAAACTGAAGTGAAAACAGAAGTTATGTATATTGAAAATTTTTAACGGATTTTTTTATAGCTTCACGCTTTTATCCATAGCGGGATAGACAGAAAGTACCTAGTGTCAGGACACTCTGTGCTTCGTTTTCCACTAAATTCTAGACGCGCAGTGGGACAGCGTCTAACTGCTAACACGATCGGTTGTGGATACGATTTCCATTCCGGGGACTGTTTGTGTTTAAATCATTTACTTTTTGTTTTGGACAAAGACAAAGTGCAGAGCTGAGTACCACACTCAAACTGCGATGTGTCAAATTCGGTGGAAAGTGGATTTCAGAGTGTTTTAACATTTGGTACTGTCTGTTTACTCTACTATGCGGGATATAGCGTGAAGCTAAAAAAAATATAATCACTCAATAAACAAACTGAAGCGTTAAATGTTTGAGTCTTACGCGCAAAGTTCATCAGCGATATTTGTAAATGGCGTCTGGCTAGACATGATGCGGCGTTAAGCTCTGCACTCAGTCCACAATGTCTAAGCTAACAATAAGCGGCGGAGGTCCACATATGAAATGTGAACCCATACCCTTCACGTTCATTTACACCATCCTGTACCTTGATGATGTCGGTAAATTAAATTATAGCTAGGACCAATATCAATTAGTCATGTACGACGCGTGTATAGGAAGGCACGAGGAATATTTTTATGGACGCCATGTTATGTAATGTAATATGATTTTCTACTATCATAGGGATTGCAGGTGGCAAGATCCTTTGTATATAAAAAAAATAAAAAAACTTGTAAAAATTATAAAATTTTAAATTTTTGCCATTTAAAAAAAAAGAAAGAGCGATAGAGGCCGGTCGTGGCACAGTGAAATAGCGTCTGACTGTAAACGCGACCGGTTGTAGGTTCGATCTCCACTCGGGGGAGTGATTATATTTAAATTATTTCCACTTTCTCGCTCTGGTAGAGACAAAGAGCGACGTTGAGTTCCACCACTCAACACGCAATGTCTCGAATTCGGTGGAAAGCGAAGTCAGGAGTGTATTGACACTAGGTGCTATCTGTCTACCCTGCTATGAGGGATAAAGCGTGAAGCTAAGAAAAAAGAGAAATTCCCTTTGAGTTTCTTGCGCGGGTTCTTCTCAGGCCTGAGACATTAGCTTTAGTGAACTACTGGTATGTTATATGTTCAAATAATGAAGCATATAACATTTTATTTTCAATATAATTATTTGACTTTGACTCAAAGCGATTGTATTTTTATTGCATTTCTATACTGTTTCAATTAGAAGATTAGGATATTCAGAGGGAACGCAGTGTCAAGACATTACGCTCTTCATTTTCGGGCCTTAATCTAGACATTACGTGTTGATTGACGGAATTTAATATTGCGTTTTGTCTTACCAGAGCGGACACATGACTCACTCACTCTCACTCTCTCACTCACCTCACTCATTCACCCGAAATCTATATAGGAAAAAGCGTGAAGCTTCAAAACTGTCAAAAAATGTACAACCAAAAGAAGCTTTCTAATAAGGCCTATCTTTAGTAATACATCAACTGGAGTTTGTCGTTAACAATAATATAATAATAATTTAAGCGGGTTATTCAACATTTGCTTCCACTAATTAGATGAATAATTTGATTACCATAAGCATTATCCGATTATATTTGTAATATATGTACATTTAAATTACTATTACTTTCCTCTGGGAAGACAGTGTACGGTGTTGAGTTACACCATTCAACACACAATGTCTTGAATTCGGTTGAAAGCGAAGAACGGAATGTCTTGACACTATACTTTCTGTCTACTCTGCTGTACGGTATAAAAGCGTGATATTACAAAAAAAATTTATATAGACGACATGGTGGCGTAGTGGAGAAGTATATGTGTTTAAACACATTGATTTTGGATTCGGTTCCCTTTAATTATATAATTATATTGAGTTATGGTTGTTATGTCAACTGTAAAAATGTTGTGTTCGTTATGTTACGTTTCTCTGGTAAAAGTGAAATTAAGTGCGGCGTTTAGTTATGCTGATTATCAAGTAGTGTTTAAAGTGACTGAAAGGTGGAGGATAAACCAACTCAAAAGTCGACCAGTATCAGTTATTCTAGTAATACTACAACTCTATGGTGCGTTATAGTAAAAAAAACTCTATTTATAAGTACATAATATTACTTAAGGGTTACAAAGATTTTTTTTAGCTTCACGCTTTTCTCCCGCATAGCAGGGTAGACAAAAAGTACCTAGTGTCAAGACACTCCGTACTTCGCTCTCCACCGAATTCGAGACATTGCGTGTTAAGTGGTGGAACTCAACGCTGCACTTTGTCTTTTTACCAGAGCGAGGAAATGTAAATAATTTAAATACAATCACTTCACCGATTGAGGATCAAACCCACAACCGATCGCGCTTACAGTCACGCTGTCCCACTGCGCCACGACCGGCCTCAATAAATAAGTTGTAATAAACGTATAAGAATTTAGAAGCAGCTGGTAGTAGAACGCATGGCTTAGCAGTCAGAGCGTTTGGACGGTCCAAGAGGCGCGGGTTCGAATCCCGCTGCGTTCAAATTTTTAAACGTTCTTAAAAAATATTTATTATAATCCTAAGTATTCTATATTTAAAAATAATATATTATGTTTTACTCAGAAGAAATCAAAACGAAAAGCTAAACAGTCTCATTTAGTGCCTTAAACAGATGCATCAACTTACATGGCGTAACTCAACGCAGTAATATATCTAAACGTATTCTATTTCTTGTTCACGAGATTCGAATCCACAACAACAGCACTCCCACAAGCCCTATACTCCACCACGATGGCTTTTAATAATACACAATTTAGGTTCTATAAATAGCTCAGTTTTCAACTTTTCGCTTCGAATTCCAATCGATCGCTATTTCCGTATACATAATATCAATTCAGGTGACCGCCCCGCCGGTGATTTAATTATCGAAGATCCACGTACCTGCCTCTTGAAATAAGCGTTTCAATTTCGTCGTATTATTTTGGTTATAATATAATATATTATTTTGAAGCCATTATAGCACAGTGAGACACTGTTAATATGATTGGTTGTGTGTTTGGTTTCCACTTGGAGTAATGATTATGTTTTAAAAAAATAATAAAAAAATGTGATAATTCCCCAATCAGCAAGTAATGTCTAGATTTCAGACAGATTTTATTTAGCGGATTGTCTTGACACTAGGTTGTCTTTGTCTACCTTGTTATAGAGGGTAAAGTGTGAAGTCGTAATAAAAATATATCAAGAAATATTGCTCTATACTATGTTTAAAAAATATAATAATAAAAATGTGATAATTCCCCAAACAGTAAGTAATGTCTAGATTTCAGACAGAAATTATTCAGCGGATTGTCTTGACACTAGGTTGTCTTTGACTACCTTGTTATAGAGGGTAAAGCGTGAAGTCGTAATAAAAATATATCAAGAAATATTGCTCTATACTATGTTTAAAAAATATAATAATAAAAATATGATAATTCCCCAATCAGCAAGTAATGTCTAGATTTCAGACAGAAATTATTCAGCGGATTGTCTTGACACTAGGTTGTCTTTGACTACCTTGTTATAGAGGGTAAAGCGTGAAGTCGTAATAAAAATATATCAAGAAATATTGCTCTATACTATGTTTAGTATAGTATAGTAGAAAGACAAAATTTAATATCAAGACAGTTATAATTAATATTATTCTCATTCAAGACAAAGGGCGTCGTTTATTTCCGCTAAACAACTTGCAATGTTTCCTATTCAGATAAAAAGCGAAGAACAGAGTGTCTCAAAGATGAAGCTGGTTCATATAGAGGAAAACAATTCGATATTTCGATATCTCTGCGTTCACACTCAGCGTTGTGTTACGCCACCTCTCACTATAACTGGAAGTAAAGTAAAAACCCTTAAATATCATCTCTTTATATAATAATAAGGAAATATATATTTTGCTGAACGTCAATTAGATAAGGATTCACACGATGTTAGTAGTAAATTGAAATAGATTACTCCGCATATACACAGTACGCCGTCGTGAACGAGCTTGTAATATTTATAAAGACACCAGACGGATGTCTTGCCCTGGATTTGGATTTCTTATATTTTATATTATTGTTTACTTGGTGTTCATTCACTTTCTTTCCAGTTTATATCATTAAAAGTTGACTGGTGTAACTAAACGCTGCGTTTTGGTTTACTAGACTAGGAAATAATTAAAATATGAATATATATATATATATATAGAGTAGGCCACTGTCTTGAATATTATATTGAGGCCGGTCGTGACGCAGTGTAACAGCGTCTGACTGTAAACGCGACCGGTTGTGGGTTCGATCCCCACTTGTGGGAGTGATTATATTTAAATTATTTTCACTTCCTCGCTCTGGTAAAGACAAAGTGCGGCGTTGAGTTCCACCACTCAACATGCAATGTCTCGAATTCGGTGGAAAGCGAAGTACGTAGTGTCTTGACACTAGGTACTTTCTGTCTACCCTGCTATGCGGGATAAAAAGCGTGAATATTATATAAATGCGCCAAATACAAAATAAAAAGGCATGAGCAGGGATGAACCCGTAGACAGAGATTATGTAAAAAAAAACACACACACACACACAGATAAACAGATAGACAGACATAAATTGATCTTACAGGGGTTCCATATTGTTTTTCAACATACGGAACCCTAAAAATAAAAACGAATATATCTATATTTCATCCTAGATATAGCAAAAAATAGAAAAAAAACCAATGATAATATCATTCAAACAAACAAATAAGTTCGGAATGTAATCACAATACAGGCAAAGCTGGCAATTTGGAAGTCGCTGTAGTAACACAATCTAATTTTGAATTACAAAGGCTTTGCCTACCAAATACTCGTGCTATTACGTTTACGCCGGCACACACTATCAATACCGCTTATATCCCATATACGAGTTGGTTAGTGTGAAAGTGGCCTAAAGTATGTAACGATTTCTACTGAACTGATATTAAAATGAATAGTCTGCTCGTTTGTACATATTTTATTGTCGATACGTACAATACACGTTGCCTTGGTAACGTGTATGTTATATCTTACAAAATGCTTTTATGTCAAACGTATAGTAGTGTGTACACTATTTTTTTATTAAATTAAAGTATAAATATACATTTTTTTTACCTATATGCTTTTGCCCTGTATAGACAGGAAGTACTAAGTGTCATGGCACTCCGTGCTCCATTTTTCACCAAATTCGTGATACTGCGTGTTGTGTAGTGGAACTCAACGCCGCGCTTTGTCTATGGCAAGGAAATAAACATAATTTATATATATTCCCCCGAGTGGAAATCTATTCAACAATCGATCGTGTTTACGGTCAGACGCTCTCTTTTTTTGTAAATTTTACAATTGTGTTTATTTATATGTTAATGTAAGAAATGTTGAACATATAAATATAATAATCATTAGTTTTAATATATCCTCTTTCCTCTTAATATACCCTCTTCCCTCTTAATTTGGTATATTATTTGTTCTTTCTGATTTTCCGGATTGAAGTAAAAATCGTGTTCCAGTATTTTTTATTATTCTATTACTTCCAGTACATATGTAAGAAAAAAAACGTATTATTATTGCAGTAAGAGAGAACCTAGTGTCAAGACACTCCGTTCTGGTTTCCGCCCAATATCGAGACATCACGTGTTCAATGGTGGAACTCAACGCCGTGCTTTCTCTTTCCAGTGCGGAGAAATAAAAATAGATAATTTTTAAATGAAAATGAGCATACATTTTAAAATATTATTATTTTAAATGTGAAATTTTGAACCCTTACCTAAGTTAGGTTAAGAACAAACAACAGTAAGTATACTTTGTTGTCTTTTGAAAGGACGAAAAGTATTAAATGAGATGAATTTGAAATTTGACATACCGAATTTGAAGTTTGAAATCTAAAATTCATTATATGTTGAAGATACGGAACATAACGCCGCATTTTATCTTAAATTAATTTAAATACAATAATTCCCCCGAGTGAGAATCAAACCCACAATTCCAATTTTACAATTGGGATTAGACTAAAAATAATATTATTTTTGTCTTTTTTTAACCTATTTCAAAGACAAAGTTACATACAAATTTGCAATCTTTACCATAACACGAATTAAATAATAAGAATTTATCATAATAAGCAAAAAAAAGTACATATTTATTACATAATACCAGATCAATTCAAAATTTAATACAATTCCAACGAAATGAACGAGAAATTACGCTTGTCAATAATTATTGGTGAGTGACGAGATCGACCTGTCATCCACACTGAGATGTTATTAGGCGTGTGACATTGTATACGTATATGTTGCCACTGATTTGTACGGAAAATACAAGAATTTCCACTAAAAAAAAATGTTTATTTAGATAAAATATGATCTAGATTTGTTGATAGATTATATGTAAATATAGTTTTATTTGGAGCTTGACGATTTTCTACGTATAATTCGGTTAGTGAGAGAGAATCTACTCTAGTTCAATATTTTTCAGTTTTCCGCTATGAGAAGACCACGCACGGCGTTAACTTCCGCCAAGAATTTCCACTAAAAATGTTTATTTAGACGAAATATGATCTAGATTTGTTGATAGATTATATGTAAATATAGTTTTATTTGGAGCTTGACGATTTTCTACGTATAATTCGGTTAGTGAGAGAGAATCTACTCTAGTTCAATATTTTTCAGTTTTCCGCTATGAGAAGACCACGCACGGCGTTAAGTTCCGCCACCCAATACCTTTGTGTGTCTCCTGTGAGGAAACCGGAGTACCACTGGCTAATCAGAAAACACCTTTCTGCGATTTAAAAGAAATGTTTCTTACAATAATATTTGAGGCCAGTCGTGCCGCAGTGGGACTGCGTCCGATTATAAAGCGAACGGTTTTGAATTCATTTCCAACTCAGGGGCATATTTAAATTATTTTCATTCTCAAGTAAGAAAAAGCGCTGCGTTGAGTTCCGCCAAAATGCAATCTCTTAACACCGAGTTCTTCCTATATACTCTGATATACAGGATAAATGTGTAAAGCTAAACAAAACACCATATTTGATTTGTACGCCAATACTTTACAATCAATACATCAAACGGAATTTGCTTAGGTGTTGATATAAATTCATGGGCAACGCGTAATTTATTCATGAAATTTATCATACGTTGGAATCAGTTACATACATACGGATATAACGTTATCTGATTTTTACTTTTCACGGTATATTTTCCATTATGTCATTTGTTATATATATATATATATATATATATATATATATATATATATATATATATATATATATATATATATATATATATATATATATATATATATATATATATATATATATATATATATATATATATATATATATATATATATATATATATATATATATATATATATATATATATATATATATATATATATATATATATATATATATATATATATATATATATATATATATATATATAACGATCTTTCATAAGGTCTTTGATTTTTACACATTATAAATGAAAATATTTTAAACGGATTAATCGTGTATATTTAAGGCTATTCGTGGCGAAGTTGGACAGCATCTGACTGTAAACACGATCGGTTGTGGGTTCGATCCCCACTCGGGGGAGTGATTATATTTAAATTATTTTCTTATTTAATTAAAGTTAAAAGCAATAAAAAAATCATGTATATTTTGGTATATAAAAATATTTTTTTGGCAACCTGACGTTCCGAACACTTTACAGTAGTCCGTGGGTGACCACGGACGACACCACGACATGTAGGACTAGTGGGTGACATTGATCTGTAGGTTGATACCAAAATATACGTGATTAATCTGTTTAAAATAATTACATTTAAAATTTAAAATTTTATTTTTAATGTATAATATATAAGCGTCTGTTTGTAAACTCAATTGCCACCAAACCAAACCAAACCAAACCCACAAGGTTTGGTTTCCCTCTCCCTTTTATCGGAGAGACGGAGACACGGGAGAAATGTTAAAGATATAACGTTCTTCTGTTACGCGCCATTTATATCTCTAAGTCACATTTTGCCGTTATGCGCCTTATTGCGTCTAGTTTGGATTTATTCAACCATTTTCTGTATATTATAGAAGTAAATAGAGGATTATTTATCAACAAACGATGCCATACAGAAGTGTCACTTGTTACATGTATGTACACACACACATATTTCTATTTCAATTCTTTGCTTTTGTAAGACAAAGTGCGGCGTTGAGATCCGCCATTTACGTAATCTTAAACTCGGGAGAAATTAAGCGATTGTCTTAAAATTACTACTTCAATGTGTGTAAGCTGCCAATCTTGCCGACCGTAAATGTATGTTAAAAAAATATTTACAATCAAAAATCAAATTTATAAATAAATTATCATAATTTTCGTAATCATAGTATAATATCGTATTGATACGAATTAAACTGTGACCACAGACCACTGTAAATTGTAAGTTTAAAAAATGTTTAATTGAATCCCAAATTATTCACAAAACACCGATTAATAATAAGATAAACCGGAAATGGGGTTGGGTTGGATACACGCTACGCAGTGTTTCGAAAAACACTCCGAGGCAAACTCTATACTGGAGCTAAGGAACGAGGAAGCATGGAGTGAGGTCAAGACCAACCGAGCTGGCGATGCACCGTAGACATCCTCTGCCCCATCTAGATGGCATAAGAGCTTAAGGCCAAAAAGGATTAAACAGATATGCAATGAAAATCGAATCGCAAATTTGACATAGATTAAAAAAGTATGTATATAAAAAATAATCACATAAATTTCCAGAGTAACCTCTTTATCAATATTACAGGACATTAGGTAACTCAGAAATCCCGTCTCACAATGCTATGACTTATATGGATGTGCCTTATCATTGCTATCATTAATAATTATTATATTGACAGCCTGAAGGAGTGGGTGGCTTATCCCTATACGAGAATGGCCTTTCTTCTATATTAGGAATTATCTAGAACATTTTGAGGCTAAAATACTGACATCTTGGAAGTTATTATGTGTGTTTGATTTGATACGTGCTATTAGTAGGTTTGAATCCAAGTGGGACGTGTTTACATTTTTTTTTGAAGTTTCACGCTTTTATCCCGCATAGCAGGGTAGACCTAGTGTCAGGTACCTAGTGTCAAGACACTCCGTACTTCACTATCCACCGAATTCGTGACATTGCGTGTGAAGTGGTGGACTCAACGATGCACTTTGTCTTACCAGACCGAGGAAGTGAAAATAATTTAAAGATAATTATTCTCACGAGTAGGAATCGATCCCGCAACCGACCGCGCTTACAGTCAGGCGCTGTTCTACACTACTGTTTAAATTCACATTTTTATCTTTTTGTCAGGCACAGTGCAGCGTTGAGTTCTGCAACTTAAGCGACGAACAGAGTATCCTAGCAGAATAAGGAACCTTATGTCAGAAGTGTAAAAAGAAGAACCTATAAAAATATGATCGCATCAGAATTCAAACCCGCGCCTTTTGGAAACCGTCCAAGTGGTCTGACAGCCATGCGTTCGAAATTCTTATACATTGTGTTACAACGTTATTTATGTTGTTAGCATCTCTGTGGATTATTTTTTTATAAATTTCTGCTACCCAAAGCTTATTTCTAAGAATTGATTTCATTCATTTTGGCAAGAGAGAATACTTCTCTCAAAATGAATGTATATATTTTTTGAAAATGTAAAAATTATTCATTCCCATTGTGAAATTTTAAACCCCCACCTACAAGTACAGTTAGATACTAACAACTGGGCTACATCGGCGTCATCATACGTGTAGTAATATGTATGTAAATGATTGTATGACTTTTATCTCCACCAGCCAGAGCAATATCTATTGTCATAATGTATAAAACTCTTATATTTTGAATGGGACCGTTTCGTAGGATTTTTATTGTTTACATATATTGAATTATGAGATCAAATAAAAGCAGAATTGATATTTGTGTTTGTTCATTTTGTGCCTCGGTTATATTATATTTTATATGTGTATATTTTTGATGAGTCTGGGCGTGGCGCAGTGTGACAGCGTCTGACTCGCCTGCCGTGAGTTCAATTTCAACTCGTGGGAATTATTATATTTAATTTATTTTCATTTCCTCACTCTGATAATAAAAAGTGCGGCGTTCAGTTCCGTCCCTTATCAAGCATTGCCTCAAATTTAGTGGAAAGCGGAGTACAGAGTCCTATGCGAGATATAAGTGTGAAGATAAAAAAAAATCAAGTGATTTCTAGCCCGCTGAGTTTCTTGCGCCGGTTCTTTGACTTTGACATTTTTGGATACTTTATTTACACCGTGTATATATAATATGTATGTATGTATATGTATATATATATATATATATATATATATATATATATATATATATATATGTATGTATGAGACCGCGTCTTGGCAAACGTAGTGTAGGACGCCCTCTGGCCCGCTGGACTGACGACATACGCAAGGTTGCCGGAGCAGGCTGGATGAGGGTTGCGGAGGACCGGGATGTTTGGCGCAAACTTGGGGAGGCCTATGTCCACCAGTGGACTGCGATTGGCTGACGACGATGTAGAAGGGAATTCATGTTAAAATACTCTGTGGATAAGTTTCCTTCCAGATATTACGTGTGTTAAGTAGAGGAGTTTAACAGCGTGGAAATGTAAATAACGTTCCTCAGAACCTACAAACACTATTTCGTTCAAAACTATTGCGATAAGTAGAGCACTCTATCTGAACTGTATTAGCGTAAACTATACGTATAATAAAAATGTAGTTGATTGCTGTCTGTACATGGAAGGGAAATTGAAAAAAGACACTATATAGGTACCATTTATATATGTAATAAAATAAAAAAATACCTTCATTTTTTTATCTGTTTGTCTGTGCGTTTGTGCACGCTTACCTCAGAAACAGCTTATGTGATTTAAATATAGTTTTCACTTTTGTATTTTTGCAATCTTCCCAGTAATATATAAAATGATTTATTTCAATCAGTTCTTAAATAAGAAAAATAACAATTTAAATGATTTTCTTCGACAAAATTATAGCAAGGATCAATTCGACGCAAATAAAGTTGCGGGTATTCACAAGTCTATGAATATATAACGCACCAGTGACCTGTGAGTAATATGAGACAAATTAAAATGCCAGTTGTAGCCAATACCGATAGTACTGTTGCCAAAGATGGAATTATAGATGGAAGAAATCGAGTGGACTAGCTTCATTTGATGTATGTTTTGTACGTGATGCTTTTGGTGAGTGTTTAACTTGAAGACTATGTTCTCCAATTAAATAAGTAATTTAAAATATTTTATATGGGTCATTTTGTATAAATAAGTATTTTGTGTGGAATTCTGCCTAAGAATGTTTATAAAATAGGAGTTTATTTTTTCCTTGTGTTGCATTATTGGAGGTGTTCTGAGACGCGGGAATGACTATGTTTAAAAGTTTTTCGTTTCTCTGCTCTGGTTTGAGGAAGCGTGGCGTTGAGTTCTGCCACTCAATATACGATTTCAATATTTCGGGCAGAAAGTAGGGAAATTTGATAGGTGTTTTCTGACTACTGTGTTTTGCCGGTAAAAGTATGAAGCTTAAAAATATTTCATAATTCTAACCAATTTTATTTTTATTTTGTGCAGTTACACGCTTTATCTTGCCCAGTAGGGTGATCAGAGATAGCTTAGTGTTAAGATACTCAGTTGACCGCTTTCCACCTGAAATCGAGACATTGCGTGTCGAGTAGCGAACTCAACGCCGAGCTTAGTTGTACCAGAACGAAGAAATAAAAATCCGTTTTCAATATAATTATTCCTCCAAATAAGAATCGAACCCACATCCAATCTCGTTGACATTCGTACGCTATCTCACTGTGTCAATATGGCCTATTTAAAATTTATTCATATTAAAAAAAATACACACAGGTATCTTCAAAATAATAAATAATAGATAGCTTTTTCTAGTTCATCTTATTTACATAGAGCTACTTTGAACGTTCGGAGCGGATCTCGAGTGCTCCAGCGAGCGCTCACCTGCGATACAGAATATTAAAATAATATTCTCTATTGGAAACTGAACGATTTAAAGCACAGTACAGCTTAATGTGTATTTCCATTTTATGTAACTGACTAGATTTTTGCATGCGGCTTTTTTCGTGTGCTATTATGAAAAATTTGAATATATCCAGTACACATGATGTTACGTGAAAAAGCAACTTTATGTTAACTGTTGAGAGAGAGAGAGAGAGAGGCAGAACGAGGGAGAGAGAGAGAGAGAGGCAGAAAGAAGGAGAGAGAGAGAGAGAGAATTTGGCCAGACTCTCATTTATTAAAGATACCTTGGGTCGCCTTCAGGCAAAGCTTAGGAATGGTCTCCTTGAAGTTGACCGCGCTACGATCGCCTAATGCGGCGATCGTAGCGTAAATAGATTGTGAGTACTGAGAACTATGTCGGACGAATATGCCTTAATATGTCTATTCCTGAAGTTAGACGTCCCATCCGGACACCCAAACAAATGATGGCTGGATGTCATGAAACAGAATTCTTACCACCGAGGATGTGAAAGACCGTGCTTAGTGGAGTACGGCAGACAAACAAATGCCAAGAAAAAGTTTCAATAGCTGTTCTGTCTCCTATTTGTCTCCTATTTAGGAACGTAATATTATAAAAATTCCTGAATCCTGTCAAAAAACCGTTTTTATCGAACATCTTCTTCAAATCCCAAAGATTTACATGTCATTTAACCCCTCCACATATGATATCATGGTCCACATGTGATTAAACTCGTCCACATATGACATCATGGTCCACATGTGATTTAACTCGTCCACATATGACATCATAGTCCACATGTGATTTTACTCGTCCACCTATGACATCATGGTCCACATGTCAGTTTATCCATCCACATATGACATCATGATCCATATGTGATTTTACTTGTCCACATATGATATCATGGTTCACATGTCATTTAACCCTACCACATATGATATCATGGTACACATGTGATTTAAGTCGTTCACATATGATATCATAATCCACATGTGATTTTCCTCGTTCACATATGACATCATGGTCCACATGTGATTTTACTCGTCCAAATATGATATCATTGTCCACATGTCATTTTTGCCATCCACATATGACATCATGGTCCATATGTGATTTCACTCGTCCACATATGATATCATGATCCACATGTGATTAACTCGTCCACATATGATATCACGATCCACATGTGATTGTTGTACTCGTTCACATATGAGGTCATGGTCCACATGTGATATTACTTGTCCACATAAGATATCATGGTCCACATGTCATTTCACCCATCCATTAATGACATTATGGTTCACATGTGATTTAACTCGTCCACATATGACATATTCTACATGTGATAGTACTCGTCCACTTATGATATCATGGTCCACATGTTATTTTATCCATCCACATATGACAACATGGTCTAAAAGTTGTTTACTTATCCACATATGGCATCCTAGTACACATGTCATTTTACTCATCCACATATGACATCATAGTCCATATTTGACTTCATGTGCTCACATTTCAAGAGGTTACACATAAGTTTCATAGTCGACAATAACAGCGCCTGACTGCAAAAGCGATTGGTTGTGTATTACACTCGAGGAAATAATTGTTTTATAGCCATTACGTTTTTGGCGTTTTAACTTAAATCCCAAACATTTTTTTTAATAAATTAAAAATCATCCTAATACCAAACAATAGTATACTACTACTCTTATATTTTAGGAATCAAATAGTTAATTAGCATCCATAATATCGTTTTTTTGGAATATTTTTACCCATCTTACAGAATGGTGACCAATGCCTCGCATTCTGAAGAAGCAATAAGCACTGAATCATATGCGTACAACAGTGAATTAACTATCAGGTCACCTCCTATCACTCCTATATTAAGTAAAGCTTGACATCTTACAGACAGCTATCTAGATACAAATTGAATAGCCAAGGTAACATGCCTCAACCCTATTCGATACCCAATTGAAAATCACATAGAGGTGATATACCAGCTTCTACTATTTACTGAACATTTTGATCTCAATAAAGAAGAAAGAAGTTTTATAGCTCGCAAAAAGAATCCATCCAAGAATCCTCCAAGATATAGCACGCTGAGTGAGTGAGACGGAATTTAAGGGCATGGAATACCTTAATATTTCTTGGCCTTCACGATAAGAGTAGCGTTATACATCGCTCATATATTTATCACTTGGAAAATACATTGAAGAGCGACATTCAAAAGCGAATGACTTAAGTTTTTACTGAGCTAACATTATTCTCACAAAATTAATACAATTGCATGAATTCGGCCACGAAATATAACACACGTTGACTCCATGACTCCATGATATCAGAAGTATAAAAAATTACAAATCCAGCAATAAGAAACTTGTTGGAACCATTAAAACTATACAGACTACATGGACCAGCCTGTGAAAAAAACATTTTTTTTAACGAATTTTCGTACTAAATATCAACCCCAACGTCTGCCACTTAGGAGTCGAATTTTGCATATTGCGTCTTAGAAGATCACCTACATCTGAAAAAAAAACTACACTTAAAATTTTACAGTCTTAGAATTTGTAGCAAAGAAGTTCATACAAATTTTCAATCCCGAAAACAACCCCTCAAACAACCCAACAGTCGAATTTTACAATGTCTTGTCTTAGTGATCACCCACGTAGTAAAAAGAACTATCAATAAAAAAATTTAAACTTAACTTTTTTAGGGACAGCTTGACTTTTTTGTTTACAGTCTAAGTGTAAACGCAATCGATTGTGGGTTTGATCTCCACTTGGGGGAGTGATTATATTTAAATTATTTTCACTTATTCGTTCTGGTAAAAGACGTAGTACCGCGTTGAGTTCCATCACTCGACACGCAATGTCTCGAATTCGGTGGAAAGCGAAGCGAAGTGTCTTGACACTCGGTACTTTCTGTCCACTTTACTATACAGTCCAAGCACTTGCAGTAAAGAAGTTTCACACAAATTTTCAAAACAGCCTGTTAGGGGTGGAATTTCGCAAAATCCTGCAAAATCTTATCGAGCACCTGCATTCTAAATCCTAATCTCCATAGACAATTTAAAACTTCTAGCAACTATAGCGCCTATGATTTCGTGATACTTGAGTGAATGACCTTGACGGTAGACAGAATGTTCCTAGTTTCAAGAACTTTGTACTCCGCTTTCCGCCGAATTTGAGACATTGTGTATTGTGTAGTAGAACTCAATGCCGCACTTTGTCTTACCAGAGCAACTAATAATAATAAACTAATATTCATTCCACCAAATGGGAATTGAATCCACATCCGATCGTGGTTACAGTCAAACACTCTCCCACTGCGCCACGACCGGCCTCAAATGCAAAATTTTTGTACTGTACTCTACATTTTTGTACTGATTACTTTATATAAATTTGTTAATATTTCTTAATATGAAAAATATTAATAATATGTATAGTATTATATAATTGGAGCCATTTCATTCTGTTATCAAATGTTAAAATTGTTAGAATCTTCAAATATTATCTCAAAATAGAATATAATACATCTAATACCTCCCCAGCTAACTAACTAAAGCCGTCCCCCGAGACTCTCGTTAGATAAGCTCTAAGCCGTGTGAAATTAAAATTTGCCAAAACTCTGAAATATTCCGCCGACGTGGCACCCTCGGGGCTTTCAGCCGTTGTCATATTTAAAAACTTAAATAAAGAAACAAAAATGTAAGAGCAATGTCGTCTTGTTAAATGTGTTTTTTTTTTCATAATGTTAGGATGAATAAAAATAAATAAGAAAAGGTCAACGTGGTGTCCGTCTGATTTTAGGCGCGGTTGGATGTGGGTTCAAATCCCAGTAGGGGGAAAAACCACTTTTCTTACAAATTTTCATACTCAGGAGTGATTTTATATTTAAAAAGTATTTTGATTTCTTTGTTTTAATAAGACAAAGCGTGTAGCGGTCACTTATCAACACGCAATGTCTCGATTTCTGGGGGCAACCAGCCAACGGAGTGTCTTGACACTAAGTTGTCTGTGACTACCATACTAAAGGAAAACTTATTAATAATTCGAAAAAACCTAGATATTTTATGATTACCTAAAGAAAAATTACATAATATTTGTAATATTTTCTCTCCCGTTTTACATTTTAAACATCTAACAAAATTTGTCATACATAACTTTGTTAGCAATATAGTGATATTTTTGCTTTCATTCAATTAACACGTTTAGTAAAGGCACGAACAAGACGCTACTTTGAAATACAGATCAAACGGATCTATTCTTCACTGTTGGATACACGTTTAGACACAAAATTAAAAAAAAAATTCAAAAAATTTCGGTCTAGACTGAAATATCAAAGATGTCTTATAAAAATACTGTAGTATTTTTATTTCTGCTTTGTTGTCTGTTTGTGGACGCTTCTCAAAATGAAATCGAAGGAAGAGGGAAGAAGAAAAAAATCGCTATATTGGGTAAGTAATTTTGACTTGATTTAGTTTATAAAGGTTTTGTAGAAAAAAAAAACATTATTACCGATACTTAGGGTCCGTTTGTTTGACCCTGACGGTTGACCCTAATGGTTATGGGTTCTCTTATCATTTCGCAGATTATGTCAGGGCCTTCGTTTGCGTTTACTTAACTCCTACTATAACTTTGTCTAACAAAATATTTTAATATTTACTATTTTTAAAGTTACTTAGGATTAGAAAACATTTTTGAAAACGTATAAAAATTTGAACGCAGCAGGATTCGAACCCGCGCCTCTTGGATACCGTCCAAGCGCTCTGACCGCTAAGCCATGCGTTCTACTACCAGCTGCGTCGAAATTCTTATACGTTTTTGTTACAACTTATTTATGTTGTTAGCATCTCTGTAGAGAGATTTTTACAAATTTCTACTACTTAAATATTATTAAGAAATAATCGTTTAACAAGAGAGATTGCTATTTTATTTTAATATTTACTATTTTTAAAGTGTTATTCCACACTTAGGATTAGAATTTTTTTTTAAGGTCTTTTCAAAAATGTTTTCTAAAATATTTTAAATTCCTTATTTATAAGCCGATTGAAATAGGATGGATGGATGGAAATAAGCAAAGTACGGAGTGTCATGTCATTAGGTGTTTTTTGTCTACACTGTTATGCGGGATAAATGTGTGAAGCTAAAAAAAAAGACAAACTAAATGTTAAGAGAAGGTTATTACAGTAGTGAAAACTGTATTTAAATTGGTTTAGCCGTTTCCGAGATTAACCTTCACAAACGCACAGACTAACAGACAGGTAGACGAACAGACAACAGACAAAAAATAATTAAAATCATTGTTTTGCGTTTTATTACATTAAAAAATGCGTCCAATAATAGTTTTTCGCATATAAATAGATAGGTTCTCATTTCCTCGCCTTGCCAAAACAAAGCGCGGCCTGCCTCACTGCTTAAGATAAAGCAGATTCATTTTTTATAGGCATTATGTATATATGTATATATATATATATATATATATATATATATATATATATATATATATATATATATATATATATTTATTGTAAGACTCTTTAAGTCAACTCAAGTTATTAAAATACTGCTTCTTGAAGTAGTTTTTCAAAAACTTAAACATTGAGACTAAAGTGATTTATCTATAAAAAATGTAACTGATCTCTGTGTGTCTGTACGTGAAAGATATATGAAAAACTCATGAAGGTGACAGAATTCAAAACAGTAATTAAACTATTTAAATGCAGTTTTTATATATTTTCTTTTAACATTTAGTATTTTGTTCTATTTCAATTGTATTATAAATAAGAAAATTACGTCAATTTCAATAATTTTGTTTGTAATTGTTATAAAGAGGGTATATTTTTGAAAATTGAGGGACCTTCCTCCAGTATCATTGATACTGTGTTTTTGCGTAAAAAGCACAAGGACTCCTGAAGGGCATGTATGAAGAGGTTGATGACTGTGGATGAGGTGAAAGAGGACATATATAGGTATACACAGACCGTAGCGCTTGGTGCTCCGTCTTCTCTAACAATCCCGCAAGGGATAAAGCGTGAAGCAAAAACATTTTTTTTTCTCAATGTTTTCAAATCATAATTTTATCTAATTCTCTAACGCGACGTTATCACTTACGATATGATTTTTTTAGTAAAAAACTATCGAATTTGAAATCTTATAAAAGGAAGTGAAACTACTAAGCTTGCAGGTATTTATTAGTTAGGAACCAATTAAGGAGCTAACAGTATCTGAATGTAAACGGTTCGATTCTCACTGGGAGAAGATAATATTTAAAATTTATTTGTACATTTTCGCTCCGGTCAGAAAAAGCGCGGCGTTTAGTTACACCGGTCAGCACGCAATATCGGCGGAAAGAAACCGAGTGTCTTAACACTAAGTATTTCCTGTCTACCCTGCTGTGCGGTATAAAAGCGTAAAGCTAAGAAGATAAATAAATAATTAAATTGAAAACAAAGTCCAGATACGAAGCTCGTCTTATTTATAAGTGCATCTGACGTTCAATTACTTAATTAGCTCATTCCAAGTGTTTACTGTAGCCTTAAGGTGAACGTAATTTCAATTTTCAAAGCTCTCGAAGCTCTTAGTCAAATTAATGTAGAAAACTAAGAAGTTAATGCAATAGTTTTCAATTTGAGATATAATCTTAAAATCATTTTACTAAGAAAAAAATAATAATTTAATTTGAAAAGTGCATTTTCTTGAGGATTTTTTTATTTTGCTATTTTGTTAAGTGTTATTCCACACTTTGAATTAGGTAAAATTTTAAGAAACGTATAAAAGTTTTAACGCAGCGATATTCGAACCCGCGCCCGTTGCAGTCCATCCAAGCGCTCTGGCCGCTAAGCCATACGTTCTACTACCAGCTGCGTTCTACTACCAGCTGCGTCCGAATTCATATACGTTTTATTACAATTTATTTACGTTGTTGAGAGATTTTTTTAATAAATTAAATGATTTTATTTCCCACATAATATAGTGTACCGGAAATCCGTTACCGTTATCCGTTATCTTTACGGATATGAACCTCGGAATAACAGAAAGATCTCATTGAACTCTAATCTGCTTCGGCGTAATTTAAAATATCTTAAATATATTTTTTAATTAGAATTAAATTACCTATTAAGCTGGTTTGTTAGTTCTTATGGTTTATTTTTTTTATATATAAATCAGAACGCAGCAGGATTTAAATTAGCTTTTCTTGGTAACCGGTTTAAGCGACCGTGGATCGTTAGACGAATTTACAGACACGCGGATTCGAATCCCGCTTCATTCAAATTTTTACGTCTTTTTTTATTTTTTTCTAATTCTTAATGTAAAATAGCAATCAAATCTAAATAGGAAAATAGAACTTAAGGATCAGATGTGGGTTCCACTCGCACTCGTGAGAATGATCTATTTATGATGGTGATATTTAAATTATTGTCATGTCTTCCCTCTGGTAAGACAAAGTGCGGCATTGAGTTCCGCCACTCAATACGTAATATCTCCAATTTGGTGGAAAGTCGAGTATGGGGTGTTTGATACTTACGCTAGATACTTCCTGTCCACACTGCTGTGAGAGACAAAAATATAAAAATAAAATAAAATTATTTTTATGGTATCTCGTAGTAGTACGTAAGCAAAAAGAACTAGCGTCAAGACTCTCTTTCCGCATGTTTTTGTGCTTACTCATTTTCAACTTTAAAATGATTGCATTTATAGTAATATTTGAAAAATTATAATTTAACAGAAATATAAAGCTTATATAATGAAATACTACATTGTGGCGCAGTGAGACAACGTTAAAGTGTCTTAGTTGGTAATGGGTTTGATTTTAACTTTGAAGAAAGCTTCGCGATGCATCCCGTATACCATTGTAGTTAGAGATAATCTAGTGTCAAGACACTCCGTTGAATGCTTTCCGTAAAAACGAGGCATTGCGTTCTGATCGGTGAACTCAACACCGCATTTTGTCTTACCAGACCAGAGAAATTAAAATTCAAATAAGTAAAAAGGTATTTATTATTTTTAAAGTGCCTTGAACGCATGGCTTAGCGTTCAGAATGCTTGGACGGCAACCAGGAGGCATGGGTTCGAATGAAATTTTTATGCGAATTTTCAAAAAACGTTAACAGATACAGATTACATACAGATATATTAGATATAGATTATATTTAAATTATATTCATTTCACCACGCAATATCCCAAATTTGGGCAGTGAGTGAACAAAGTACGTACGTACGTACGTAAAGTATACTATATGGCCCTTGATATTATGTACAAAAAGGGTAAATTAAAATATATATATATATATATATATATATATATATATATATATATATATATATATATATATATATATACAAAATTATATTTGTTTAGTGAAAATATTACCATGGTACATATTAAGGAAACAAAAGAACTGAAGCTTCACGAACAGAGTTTACTTTACATGAAATTTTCGCTGCTTCTTACTCAAGTTAATAGCTAACTTTAATAGGAATTAAACTAGCTGAACCAGTTATTTAGTTGAAAGTAATTACGTTAGTCATATTAGTTTCAAATCTTTATATTACTTTCTTATATTACAAGAACATGGGGCTGGTCGTGGCGCAGTGAGATAGCATCTGATTGTAAGCGTGATCGGTTGTGAGTTCGATACCCTCTCGAGGGGAGATTATATTCAAATTATTTGCACTTCCTAGCTCTGGTAAGACAAAGCGCGGTGTTGACTTAACACGGAATATCTCGAATTCGGTGGAAAACGAAGTACGGAGTGTCTTAACTCTAGGTACTTCTTGTTTATCCTGCTATGCAGAATGAAACTTACATTTTTTGTTTTTGTAAAATAATGCTATAATGAGTTTTTAAGATAAAAATATAATACGTGTGGTTTTGTTTGATATTAGAGGTACCAATGTAAATTCTGGCTTATTCTGGTAAATCCCAAGAAGCTTCTGTCTTCTCTTAGAATTGCTTTATAATAAAGATGACAATGAAAAATCATTCATACATTTGCTCTTTTCTAGAATAAAAATTATTAAATTTGTATTCAAATTTTATGTTATCGGATCTAAACGTTTAATTGGTTGCAACATTTGGACAGTTTCCAAGAGGCGCGGTTGCAAAACTATGTTTGAAATTTACATGCAGATTACATTTCAATGTGTTTCTATTTTTTTTTTTTACGCTTTTCATCTTTTCCTAGTTCCCCAATTCTCGCTCGAAATAAAGATAGATGAAGGAAAATTCCCTGAGTGGGGATGAAACCCTAACCAATGTTTCTATAGTCATACTGCGTCCTATTGCGCCCCGATAGTCTTATCAAATCAGTAGAAACAAATATATATATATATATATATATATATATATATATATATTATATATAAATGAAACTATTTAACCGGATTAATCGCGTATATTTTGGTACTTGAAAATACATTTTGAACACTTTACAGTAGTCCGTGGTCACAGGTCTAACAGGACAGTCTACCTGTGACCACGGACTACTGTAAAGTGTTCGAAACGTCAGGTGTCCAAAAATGTATTTTCTAATACCAAAATATACGCGATTAATCCGGTTAAATAGTTTCATTTAAAATGTATAAAAATCGCGAAAATCAAAGATCTTATTATATATATATATATATACTCCGTACTTCGCTTTGCACCAAATTCGAGATATTGCGTGTTGAGTGGCGGAACTCAACGCCGCATTTAATTTTACCAGAATGACAAAGTGGAAATAATTTATATATAATCACTCCTCTGAGTGTTAATCGAGTCGACAACCGATCGCGTTTACTATCAGACGTTCACTGCGTGAGGACGGACCTCTGATTTTAATATTTTTTTTACTTATTTTCAGTTTACATCGCTGATTTGATACTGAAGAAATTCTTCATACTGAAGCTTATTTACGCGTTCGTCTTTTGGGTGCTATTACATAAAGCTGGCTACTTCCTGTCCTGGTTCATCAGTTATTTGAAAGAACACAAATCGAACCACCACTCCCACGAGCACCACGAGTATTACGTCCCACATGGTCCTTATAAATATGGTCCCCATGAACCTTATAGGAAAGAAGGTCATGGTATAAATTAGTAGGTATTGGGATTTTAAGAAAACAGGTATTTGGGATTGAAAAGAAATTATAACATAGAAAATACCTATTTCTATTTTATCCTTCTTGATAATGTAGTAATTATTTTAATAATTATTTTATTGTTATATTAATAATTTATTTTTATTTAATTATTATTTAATTTATTAATATTTAATTTATTATTATTGAAAATAAGAACGAAAATTATTATAATTGAATTGATAATGATTATATTTAAATTAATTTCATTTGCTCGCTCTTGACTTGACTTGACACGCAATGTCTCGAATACTACCTGTTTACCCTGCCATGCAGGATAAAAGCGTGACGAACACGTCCTTATTGCGTGACCATCATCTTGATAGCTGTCATCATCGTTCTAGCCACTCATCACTCATCACATCACATCACTTCCGTAAAAAATTAGTGACGTGTAAATCAAATCAATGTCAATGTTAAATGATGTCATATATATATATATATATATATATATATATATATATATATATATATTAATATCTTTTTAGCGTCATACTTTTATCCCGCACATAACGGTAGACGGTAGAAGTATTTAGTGTCAAGACACTCTATGTTTCGCTTTCCGCTGAATTTGGGACATTGCGCATTGAGTGGTAGAATTCAACGCCACGTTTGTATTACCAGAGCGAGAAAATAAAAACCATTTAAATATAATCGTTGTTGTTATTCCTTCGAGTGGGAATCGAACCCACAACCAATCGTGCTTACAATCAGACACTGTCACACTCTGTCACGACTGGCCTCGTAAATGCAATTGTCTTATATTAATATTTGTAGACAAATGTATGTTAAAAATACAACTGTATTTATATAGTTAATAAAGTATTTAATTATTAAGTTTTATACAAATAATTTATCCCAAAGATATTTATTTTGATTTATTTATACACTTAATCTTATTTATTTGTAAATAAATATTATATACTAGCTGCACTCGCGACTTCGTTTATTTAATTAAAATTATCAGCCATCTGCCAGTGAGAGTTACGTCAAAATCCTTCAAGCCATTTCAGAGATTTGAAACAAACAGATATAGAAAATGTTATTATGTAATTGGTAATAAGCTATTATTGTAAAATTACAAACAGACACTTCAATTTTATTTATTTATATAGATATAGATGTGTTGAAATAAAGAAAGTTATGAACAAATATATATATATTGTTTTATTCCACATTAAAAAAACTAAAATGTATTCATATATTGACTATTTTTAAAGTGTTATTCCACATTTAGGATTAGAAAACATTTTTGAAAAAACGTATAAACACTTGAACGCAACGGGATTCGAACCCGCGCCTCTTGGATACCGTCCAAGCGCTCAGGCCGCTAAACCATGCGTTCTACTTACTACCAGCTGCGTTGAAATTCTTATATGTTTGTTATAACTTATTTATGTTGTTAGCACCTCTGTAGAGAGATTTTTACAAATTTTTACTACTTAAAGATTTTTTTAAATTCTTTTTTAAAAAATCTCTTTTTAAACGATTATTTCTTAATAATTTTTAAGTAGTAGAAATTTGTAACAATCTCTCTACAGAGATGCTAACAACATAAATAAGTTGTAACAAAACGTATAAGAATTTCGACGCAGCTGGTAGTAGAACGCATGGCTTAGAGGTCACGGTGCTAAGACGGTACCCAAGAGGCGCGGGTTCAATTTCCGCTGCGTTCATATTTTTATACGTTTTTTCAAAAATATATTCATATGCGCAGTGGAACAACATTTGAATGTAAATGCGATCGGTTGTGGATTCGATTCCCACTGGGGGGAGTGATTATATTTAAAATTATTTTCACACCGTTGATCTGATAAGATAAAGTTCGGCGTTGAGTTCCACCACTCAATGCGCAATGTCTCGAATTCGGTGGAAAGCAAAATACGGAGTGTCATGACACTAGGTACTTTCTGTTTACACTGCTATGCGGGATAAAAGGGTGAAACCACTGTCCACCACTGTCTAAAATCCCTACGATGGTTAAAATAAAAAAATATATAAATATATTATAAAGTAAATTTTAGCTAAAACACGTTTAATTCAAATCACCTAATCTCATTTATATTTGCCGTCTGATTTCATATTAGACGGTGAGAACGCCCAGTACCGGTCTGTGCAAGTATTGGATTTAATCTAGACTGCCTAGCTTAGCCTTATACAACTGTCTAGACCAGCTAAATCGGTAATTTAATTGTGATATGTTAGTCTGTTCCACTACTTGCTATTTGCCTAACTGAATTAAAACTCGCTAAGTATAGTTTTAATCTGTACTTAAAGTGCGGCGTTAAGTTCCACAATGGAATTAATATAATGGAATAAAATATTGAATGTCATTTGTTATCCGTAATTGGCAATAATTCTTACATTCGATTGAAATTCGGTGGAATGATTATATTTAAATTATTTTCATTTTCTCGCCTTGGTAAAACAAAGTGCGGTATTGAGATCCGCCATTCAACACGCAATGTCTCGAGCTTGGCGGAAAGCGGAGTACGGAGTGTTTTGACACTAAAAAATAATAACACATCACTCCACGAAATACAATTAACATGATCATCTTCTAATGCATGTTGGAATAAAGATATTGATTGGCCACGCCTAATTCCCAGTACAGTCTTAGGTCCCGGGGCTCTGGGGAGTCTCGTTACCTGTCCCATTGACTACGCAACCCGAATACTAATGCTTCATACAATAAAGTACTCATTGTTTTGAAAGGGTCGTAGGTTTGATTCATGGTTGTGATAATTGAGTTATTAATTTAAAAAAAAGCAGTTCTAATATGTACAAACAAAGGCAGATTTAGATGTTTTCTTCGATTATCCTTTGCTTATTATGATATAAATAGGAAATATTAGGAATATGGTAAGAATGTATACATTTAAAGGTTGAAATATAGTTGAAGTCAATATGAAAAATATTGGCTATATGTACGAATATAAATTAAATTTATAGTTTTTGATTTAATGGTGTTTTGGGTTAGCTTATAACGGACGGTTACTATTAGATCTATATATTTAATACATGAAAGAAAAGCGTTTAATACCTTTTTACGATGACAAAGAAGAACTGTAGAAAGTCAGTTTATAACAACATATTAAAAATACATTGCGGCGTTGAGTTCCACCACTCAACACGCAATATCTCGGATTCGATGGAATTCGAAGTACAGAGTGTCTTAACACTAGGTACTTTCTGTCTACCCTGTTATATGCGGGATTAGCGTGAAGCTAAAAAAAAGGTACATTAAATTAATAAAATAAATACTAAACACACTTCAATGCGTTTGATATATACTTTTGTAAAAAGTGACATTTACACGTCAATAAGGCCACAGGCTTTATATTTGTGGTTTTCTTTTATTATTTTTTAGCTTCACGCTTTTATCCCGAATCGCAGAGTAGGCAGACAGTACCTAGTGTCAAGACACTCTGTACTTCACGTTCCACCGAATTCGAGACCAATGTCTCGTCGTGTTGTGTTGAGTGATGAAACTCAACGACGTCCTTACCAGAGGGAGGGGGTGAAGATAATTAAGATATAACCACTCCCCCGAAGGGGAATCAAACACAACAGATCGCGTTTACGGTCAGTCATTATCTCATTACACCAAGACGTTAATAATATAATTAAAATAAAATCATTTCACTGGATCTGAACTCGCAACCTATCGCGTTTACAGTCAACCTTCCCACTGAGCTACAATGGCCTGAAGACTTGTATAACTTAATCTTAAGGAATAAAAAAAAAACACAAAGCAACGTTGAAGCAATCCCTTCTATCGGTTAAGCCACCAATTCTAAAAGTGTTATAAAGTGAGTACGTAACTATGTACTCCGCGAGTCCACTGTGCACATGTTACTGATAGCGTTTGAAGCTGTTTCATTTAGTTTTTACTTTAGTAGCTAGTGTCGGGTGACCATGGCTTGGGGAAAAAATTTCAGTATTTTTGAAATATAGAGTTACAAACGTAAGTCTATTAATTTATTTACCAATTACACTAGTGTCCCCGTTGAAGCCTTAATACGCGTTACCATAGCAACTATTATGCTACTTTATATAACGTCAAAAATATACATAGAATATTTTTTTTTAGTTTTACGCTTTTTCCTAGTTTAAATACACTCCGTACTCCGCTTTCCACTGAATTCGCAACATTGCTTGTTAAGTGGTGGAACTCAACACCGCGCTTTGTTTTACCGGAACGAGGAAATCAAAATAATATACAATCATTCCCCTGATTGGAATCGAACCCCAATTGCGTTTACAGTCAAACACTGACGCACTGCACCACAACCGGGCCCATTAAATAAATATATTTCTTATAAACTATACTGTAATGACTAAGAAGTAGAATCTTGTATGGATGTGTCAAGATTGTGAAGGCAAGTGTTTGTAAGTCTTCCGAGCATATACTGAATGGATCTAGATATTTTTTACAAATTATAAACATATTACAATAATAAAATCTCTAGGTCATAATTTTCTAGTTATGGCTAATTTCATATCTGTGGATCTTTAGTTTGCAATTCTTAAATAAAAGCCTTAGTTACTCTTTATTACATTACCTGTCACTATCTGCTAGTAAAACTGTCGTTGAAATCAGTCTAGCCATTCTAGAGATTATACATATATATATATATATATATATATATATATATATATATATATCGATTTTAAGCGTGGTCACCCTACATTGGAGAACGTATCGGTAATAACTCGTAGTAACTGCAAGCTTTATACGCTGCACGGCATCAAGGCGCTCCATTCTTTTTATAGCACATTATTGTATTTTAAAGTGCTTTTCTACAAAATAACAGAGTTTAATGTATCAGGATATAATAAATGTTATATCTTCATAGATATACCCGCTTAGCAGGATAGTTAGAGAGACCTAATGTCAAGACATTCTGTTGTCCGGTTTCCGCTTGAATACTAGACTAATGTCAAAATGTTTTAAGTGGTAACACGCCCTGTTTTGTCTTATCAAACTGAAATATTTAACAATCGCGTTAGTGGGACACCACCATGACGGATTTAAACAATGATGGTTTTTTTTGTATTACATGGAGGACATATCCTATCTGTTGAATATATATATATATATATATATATACACATATATATATATATATATACATATATATATATATATATATATATATATATATATATATATATATATATATATGGTTCTGCGGCGTTTCGCTCAGGTGGAAAGGGCTTCCGCTGGGTTTTAGTGGGGAGTATGAGGTTCAATGATGAATCCCACAGTAGTCCGTAAGACCCATATGCCTCGCGCTCAGGTTATCTACATAACTTTTCCCAGAAACAAAAAAACACCACATAAAATATTCCGAATTCAGACTTAAAGTTAACAATGGAATGACTTGGCTTCCCTCTGACTACCTCATAAAAATTAAGAAAAGCATATATAGTATAAGATACCCTTCTATAACCTTTTGTAGCAAGATAAATAACACCATTGTGGCGCAATGGGACAGCATCTCACTGTAAACGCGATTGGTTGTTGGTACGATTTCTGATCAGGGCAATCCGCTCTGGTAGACAAAGCGCGGTGTTGAGTTCCACCGAACACTTAATGTCCCTATTTCAGGAGGAAAGCCGTCAACGAAGTGTCTTGAAACTAGGTGGTATTTGTTTAACCATATGCAGGATAAAGCGTGAAGCTGATTAAAATTATTATTTTTTTAAAGTAACATACAGATCTATTTTGTATTAAAATATATTAAATACTGGCTTCGGTAAATACATTTTTTGAATAAACAGAAAATTATTTCATGTTTATTATATATTCACAAATATGCTGATGGCGCTGATGGCACTGTAAATGGCATATCTTTTTTTCCATTCTTCGGGCATTGCATGCTATATACGTAACCTAACACCGTTATTGTTCTACCAGGCTCACAACAACACTATTATCAATATAACTATATTAGATTACCCAAAGCGGGATTCGAATCCATAATCACAATAAATAAATAAACACGGTCACAATAACGTCGAAATCGTGTAGTGTTCTACTATATTATAAGAACAAGGAAACGCGTTTCGCAGGAAGAAAGATTACATAAATAATGGCACAAGCAATTACTACCGGAAACAGCGTGAATAATTTATTGTTATTTATTATGTGTAGGACGTTAATAAAAATATATTTGGTTCTAGTGGCTTGGTGTATATGTAGTATACTTCTGAAAAAATGAAAAAAAATATGAAAATACTCTTTATTGTACACCGATTAAGACATTTACAGGAGAGTAATGGCGGAGAAAGGTAGCACAACAGGCGGCCTTATCGCTAAGAGAGCGATCTCTTCCAGGCAACCTTGGGGTAGAGGAGAGAATAAATTAAATGGGAAGAGGTGTACGTAATAAGCGAAAAACGGTAAAAAAATATTATAATAATCTAAACATATAATTAAATACATATAATCAAACACACAAACATACACAAATAAACATCTACACACTACATATATATTCTATTGTTATGTGAAGGGATGTTTTTAAAATGTTATTTTTTTTAAATGAATTATATTTTAAACAAAGTACTATACTAAATGCCTAAAATATTCGAAACATTGGGTTTGGAATACAAAAATATAGGGAATAAGTTCGTTTAAAATAGATTAATTTAAAATGTAAAAAAATCATGAAAATCGTAATTTATGTCATATCAAGACACTCTGTATTTCGCTTTCCACCAAATTCGAGATATTGCGTGTTGTGTGGTGGAGCTCAACGCCGCTCTTTGTCTTTACCAGAGCGAGGAAGTGAAAATAATTTAAATATAATCACTCCCCCGAGTGGGGATCGAACCCACAACTCATCGCGATTACAGTCAGACGCTGTCACACTGCGCCACGACCGGCCCCTTCCATTCTTTCTTAATATGATAATAATAGATAATAACGTATGGCTTATCGGACACTTCGGATTGATTACGAAAGACACCAGTTCCAGTTAGGGGAAAGTTAGAGGAAATTTTAAAGGCAAATATTGAGAGATATTTTTTTGAAATAAAGTTTACGAGTTTGATTTGCTTATACGTGTCTCACCACTGACAAGGTAAGCCGCGGCGTTAAAATCCGCTGCTAAATAAGCAGAAAAGCACAGAAAAAACATATATATTTAAAGAATTGTATATAAAATTTTAAAAGGAAGCCTTGGAAGAAAAGAAAATAAATAATTACTTTGTTTGTTTTAATGAAATTCTCTACTTCATTATCAAAAGCTTCGCCGTACATTTTAAAAATATGAAAACAAAAAGTTGTTTCGATGTTAGTGTGACCTCTTTGTATTTTTTTAAGGACAGTTTTGACAAATAATGTTAAATATAATCACGATAACCTATTTGAATATATATATATATATATATATAAGCTATTAGCTGCACTCTTTTATCCCGCATAGTAAGGTAGACTGAAAGTATTTAGTGTCAAGACACTCCGTACTTCGCTTTCCACTGAATTTAAGTTATTGCGTGTTGAGTGGCGGAATTCAACGCCGCTCTTTATCTTTTCAGAGCGAGGAAGTGAAAATAATTTAAATATAATCACTCCCGTTAGTGGGAATCGAACCTTCAACCGATCGCGTTTACAGTCAGACCGGCCGGAATGTTAAATGTATTTGCTTTATTTATTGTATTAAATATGAAAAAGGTAAAAACAAAACAAAGTAAAAGCAAAAGAAGGTAAAAACAAAACAAGGTAAAAAAAATAGATGTCAATTCACTATTACTATATTCCCATCGTAGTACAGTGTTACAGCGTCTGACTGTAAACGCGATCGGTTGTGGGTTCGATTCCTACTCGTGGGAGTGATTATATTTAAATTATTTTCACTTCCTCACTCTGATAAAGTTAAAGTGTCTCGTTGAGTTCCACCACTCAACATGCAATGTCTCGAATTCGGTAGAAAGCGAAGCACGGAGTGTCTTGACACTAGGTACTCGGTACTACGGTCACTCCCCCGAGTGGGGATCGAACCCACAAATAATTGCGTTTACAGTCAGACGTTGTCACACTGGGTTACGACTGACCACTGGCCTTAATCGAATTCGGCGGAAAGCGTAGTACGAAGTGTCTTGACACTATATACTTCCTGTCTACTCTGCCATTCGGGATAAAAGCGTGAAGCTAAAAAAAATATCTTAGTCTTTTTTAAAAAAAAGAACCAGTCCAAGAAATCCCAAACGGACGGTCAACCTAAATCTTAATTCACAAAACAATTAAAACGCTTTTCGCCTAAAAACATGGTATCTTTTAAAAAAAAAAGCAACTCTATTTGAAATCTTGAATCCGTCTACGTGTCAAATTACATCTTTAATATTCAACGAGATGGAAAGTTGCCGGTACAATTTTTCTTCTAAAATACGCTACAGACCTAAGCTTGTTAATTTACAAGCAATTCAGGAATGAGGCTTCACTGAATATTATTTAATTATATCGTTTCGTTCGTAGGAACTGCGATATATTTTTGTATATCGACTTTCTTTGGGAAAAAGTAATAATTTTTGTATACATATATATATATATATATATATATATATATATATATTTACAGTTAGTGCAAGGAGTGTATTAGTTGTACTTAGAATTGTCAATTAATCGCTACCTGATATTAAATCCGAACTTACTCTTTTAATAAACCTTTATTACTGAAATAAATACGTTTTCTAATATATATATATATATATATATATATATATATATATATATATATATATATATATATATATATATATTATTTTCTCTAAGTACGAACTATCTCTATACTTATGGTTTATTCTGAAGAAAGATAGGGATAAATAATTTTATATGAAAATTATAAATTAGTATTAATTAGATATTTGATAGATGCATAACTAATTATATTATTAATTAGTATGTATTATTACACATATTAAGATATTATGTAATTGTAACGATTTAAAGTTAAAGTCAAACATAAGACAAGGTGCTGTGTTAAGCTCCGTCACGCATTACGCAGTATTGGAGGTATACAGATATTCAGGCGAAAAGCGGAGAACGGAGTGTCTTGACATTCGCTGCTCCGATTACCCTTCTATGCGGGAAAAATCGTAATTATGGTACAAAAAATATAAAATTATTTATTTAATGTAGTCTCGCTCCATACATCAGACTCCCAATTTCCACAATAGGATGCCTCAGTTTTTTTACCTTTACACTTCTATCTCGCTTAGCAAGTAACATAGGAACTACATAGTGTCAAGACACTCCGTACTTCACTTTCCACCGAATTTGAGACATTGCATATCGAGTTGCGGAACTTGTCTTACCAGAGAAAGTAGAGATAATTCAAATATAACTACTCATTCGAGTGGGAATTGAACCCACAATAGTCAGACGCTGTCTCACTGCATCACGACCAGTGTCTTTGGAAGACCCATTATAATGCAAATTAATAGACTTTCTTTAGTAAATAATAAGGAGAAATTTTTAAAAAGCGTAAAATTTGAATACCTAAATCACCATACAAGGCGTACGTGTTAACACAAAGAAACAAGTAATCGCCTAAGAACAAAACAATTAGCCATACATACGACAGAGAAAAGTCAATTCACTATGTTCTGAAAACAAAAGCCACTTTTCCCCAGTTTCATACATAATAAGAGCTAGTTTGAAGCGTGCGTTATTTATTTAAACACCTCTCAAGTATACACAGTTGAAAAAATTATAAATATTATCGTAAAAATTGGTAAAAAAATATCAATTAATTTCAAGTTAAATCATGAAGACGTTGTTAATATTTATGTTATGTTTGGTGTATTGTTATTGCTTGGAGGGGAATGATTTATCTATGTTAGAATCGAGGGCGAAAAAGAAGAAGAGCTCTTTGAAGTTAATTGGTGAGTGTTTTATATTGACTTGGTAGATAGATTTTTTTTCTAGCTTAGCAGTAGACAGAAAGTATCTAGTGTCAAGACATTATGTAGTTCACTTTCCACCGAATTCGAGGTATTGCGTGTTGTGGCGGAACTCAACGCCGCACGGTCGATCTCTGTTAGTTATTATTGTGTTATATAATCAAACTTTATTAAAATAATTCCGATAGGTTGTATACAGAAAAAGGAGATGACAAAAATTAAAGCCATTCTATTGCGAGTAAACGTAACTTAGGCAACGAGTCTTGAACGAATCCAATGCGCTTTGTTCACTGAGAGCTATTTAAACGAATTTGTATAGAATTTAATTAGATATATTTTTTATTTTTTTTTAGCTTCACGCTTTTATCACGCATAGCAGCGTAGACAGGAAGTAACTAGACCAAAGACACTCCGTACTCCACTTTCCGCCGAATTCGAGACATTACGTGTTCAGTGGCGGATCTCAACGCCGCGCTTTGTTTTAGCAAGAAAATAATTGAAATATAACCAGTCTCCCAAGTGGGAATCGAATCCACAACCGGCGTCTAAATAAAATAGTTTAAAAAGAATTCAATTCGAATTTCAATTCCACTAACTTGAATGACAAACAACAGTTGTGACGTATTTGTTAACTAGGTTAAATAATCTAGAGTCTTTGATAATACGTAAAACACAGGTAACCTTAGCAACGTGTATATCACTTTTTACAAAAGTGTATGTTGAACGTATAGTAGTGTGTGTATAATTTATATACCGCCCGATGCCAATAGGCCTGATCCGGACAGTTGCCCACTACAAATGGTGTACACAAGTCGAGTATCTTGCCTCACAGGAGGCGCCCTTGTGATACTGCGTTCCAAGTTGATGGTTTCCTCTCGAAGTCTCTACGCCAAGTTCTCTGCTCTTCTAGCACGGCCTCCCCAAAAACCCGGTGAAGTTGTCAAGGATACTACCCAGTCGAAATAAAAAATTGTTTATATTATTAAAGATTCTGTGCCTGCGACTTTGTCCGCTTGAAATTTAACATCTCTGGATATTTAAATCTAACCTCTAAAATTAGTTTAAATCAATTCTTATTACATTAGCTATATGTCATGAAATATGAAAGTTACGTCAAGATCGATCCAGCCTTTCCACATATTAGCTGGAACAAACAGAACAGATATACAGGCAGATAAAAATGTAATAAATGCTATTTTGGAACGTGTAACGTATATACATACGTATACGTTTAATAAAATTGACAGACATACAGGCAAAAATGTAAAATATATTATTTTGATATAGATATTTTAATATTACCAAAAGACACTATTATATTTAATAAGATCTTTGATTTTCGCGATTTTTATACATTTTAAATGAAACTATTTAACCGGATTAATCGCGTATATTTTGGTATTCGAAAATACATTTTTGGACACCTGACGTTTCGAACACTTTACAGTAGTCCGTGGTCACAGGTAGACCTGTGAGTCCAAAATACCAAAATATACACGATTAATCCGGTTAAATAGTTTCATTTAAAACTATTATATTTATTTGCATAGATTTGATGCGTTTCTAGTACTAATTGACAAGACATGACACACCAGAGCAGAGAAATGGAAATAAATAATATATAGAACCATTTCCCTCAGCCGGAATCGAACCCAACACAAATCACTTCACGATGGCACGATAGCCTCAATATATTCTAAATTATCGTAAATAAATATCATTAAATAACATAAAATAAATATTTCTACTGTTGTATAATTATAAAATTAAAAAAAAATCAAAATATTCTTTATTTAATAAGGCTTAAGCACTTTGGGAACGTCGATCAATAAAAGTGTCAGTATTATCAGTCCTACAGGAAGCCACCATCAGCTTGGAAGGCAGTTCTGTTGAGAAGAGCCCGCGAGGAACTCCACAGTAGCCGCTTTCAAACACTCTGTTACAATGAGTTCATGACAATAACTGGCTTCCTGATCGAGTATCAACTGCGTTTAATTCCACACATTAAAATCAGTATAATATCCATTGATAGAATAATATACCTTTTTCCATTATAATGTATATATTCGAATATTCTATGAAGTTAGATTTGAACCCATAACCATTACCACGATGCGTATCGCTTAAAATAATTTCTCAGCAAACTTTTCATTTGGGTCGCACTTATCATAACAAAGGCGGTAGTCGCTTATTATTGAGATGCCAAACTCACAAAAACGGCACTTCTAGCGGCGATTTGCATTGTAACAAGAAAATGTAAAGAAACCATACACATCCTTACGTTTTCATATTTTGGGCTAGTCCAAAATATAGTTAGGCCGGTCGTGGTGCAATTGGACAATCTGACTGTAAATGTGATCGGTTGTGGCTTCGATTCCCACTCAGTGGATTACATTTAAATTATTTTCACTTCCTCATTATATATATATATATATATATATATATATATATATATATATATATATATATATATATATATATATATATATATATATATGGTTATTTTTGAAATTTTTAGTTACACTCTCGCATTAGTGATGGGCTAAGGGAAAAAATGCATCGAATATTCTTAGAATATCGATATACTTTGTATATATATAATATATATCGATAATTTAAATGATGTAATTATTAAGTTATTATATATTGCACTTAATACAAAAATCTTTATTTTCTTTAATACTAATTTTACATTAAAAAACAATTTCACGACATTTTTCATGTATCAGGATAGTATTTAAATATTAGTTGGGAGAAATTTAAAAGTGTTATTTACCAAGTATTTTATTGCTAAGATGAAATAATATGTTTGTATACCACATTTCTTTTATTTTATGTATTAAACTCACAGTAGCATCTTCACCCTTTATCCCGCATAGCAGGTAGAGACAACCTAGTGTCTTAACACTCCGTTAACTGCTTTCCATCCGTAACTCCGAACTCAACGCCGCAGCTTATTTCACCAGAGCGAAGAAATGAATATAAATTTTATATCTAACTGTTCCTCTGAATGGGAGTCGAACATACAACCCACGGAGGCCTTCACCTTATCTTGTTTAATTCTTTTTATCTATTTCCATCAGGTATGATCCTGCTGTTCGTGTTGTCAAAGGTGGCTATATTCAAAGCGGTTTCCGTCTTCCTCATGATGACGTTCTTCCAGAAAATTTTCTCAGTGGGAGGGGTTTTATTGAAATATTTCATGAAAACCAAAATGGAGAAACCACCACCACCGCCTATGTATGGTGCACCACAAAACTACGATACCGTCGGCTACAGCTATGGACCTCCTGAGCACGAGTCTGCTAATCAGGAAGGGTACCCTGGGACGGATGTCGCCAGTTCTTTTGATTGGCTTTTGAATAAACACACGAAATGATATTTGATTGTTTTATTTTATGTAACTTTCAATTGGCGGCAGTGGAAGAGGCGCAATGAGGTATGCAGAGACCGTGGCGTTTGGCGCTACATCCTCTCTATCTACCCCGCAAGGGATAAAGCGTGAAGCTAAAATTTAATTTCAATAGTAAAATAGAAATAGATTTCTTGATGTTTTGATATTGGTTCATCTATTCGACATTATCTACATACGTACATATAATATTTACTGAAGTGTTTTTCAAACACTTGGTTCTGCCTATAACATTTGTTTTGTATGTATTAAATATTAATAACTTGTTATGAAAAATATTAGATTCTTATATTTTTTTCATACATAAGACACGGGGATAGGTCTCGTTATAAAATATCAATTAAAGTAGAAAGATATTGGCATTGCTTTCTTGCAAGCCACGCCGAATACTGGTTATAAAGGAAATAACAACTGAAAAGCAGAGAGAATTTTTCAGTGGAAATCAACGCCGCACTTTCATTGTTGAACGTCTGGAATAGAGACCCCAAAGCAGAGTTATATACGTAATTGATATAGCTGGATTCGAACCCACAGCCAATTCTTTTTTACAGACAGTGAAAGAGTTGTAAATGGAGTTAAATGTGAATTAAGGTGTCGATATGTACGGGAAATAAATAAAAACGTTCAAACCAAATTGGCCGCTTTTAGTTGGATAAACTCGGACCATAAATAACTCTCAACTCAGTTAATAGGAAAGAAACGGTAATTAAAATGAAGACGAATGTACTACGTGATGTTACGTATAATTACAAAAATAGTAAAAATTTAACAATTTCTTGTACTACTTGTAATCATTTTATAGATACTTTAAGATGAATAGCGTAATTTAACGCCGTGCTTTGTCTTACTAGAGCAATGAAATAAAAATAATTCAAATAAGATTTCCAAGAAAGAAACGGTAATTAAAATGAAGACGAATGTACTACGTGATGTTACGTATAATTACAAAAATATTAAAAACTTAACAATTTCTTGAAAGACTTGTAATCATTTTATAGATATTTTAAGATGAATAGCGTAACTCGACGCCGCGCTTTGCCTTACTAGAGCTATGAAATAAAAATAATTCAAATAAGATTTCCAAGAAAGAAACGGTAATTAAAATGAAGACGAATGTACTACGTGATGTTACGTATAATTACAAAAATATTAAAAACTTAACAATTTCTTGAAAGACTTGTAATCATTTTATAGATATTTTAAGATGAATAGCGTAACTCAACGCTGCGCTTTGTCTTACTAGAGCAATGAAATAAAAATAATTCAAATAAGATTTCCACGAGTGTCTCTAATAAATTGTAGTTAAAACAATAAAGTTAATTCTAGATAAAAAAAGTAAAAAAAAAAACTTTAAGTAAAACGGTTTTATATTGCAGATAAATGTATTGAAAGCTAAAAAATAATTTCACGGGTACAGTCACGGTTACCAATATGTATACATTTGCATTGATTAAAGTAAAATAAAATCGTGGGGCACGTCCACTTTAAATGAATTTTGGATGACCTTGGGACTAACTGTATCGTATCATTGAATGTTGAAATGATAACTATAAGACAATCTTTGATAGTTTTAATAGTTTAGATCTTGACTTAGATGGGAGATTTATATTGTAATTTTGTATTGTATACTGTATTATACTTACCACGCCATTTATTTTAATACCCACATTGAATGGATTGAAAACTACATTATCCGCCATTTTGTAGCAGTGGCCATCTTTAATTTTGATTTCGTATATTTCGTGCACTGAATTTAAAAAACTTAATTGTCCGCCATCTTGTAGCGGCGGCCATTTTGGATTCACAATTGTATATACACACAATATAACCCTCTTCCCGTATACCAAATCGGTTTACGGGAAGAGGGTTATATTTCAATTGCTAAATTTGACCCAAAAAAACAAACGGGGAGAGAATAAAACCGTTTAATAAAAACAATTAGTTTATATATATATATATATATATATATATATATATATATATATATATATATATATATATATATATATATATATATATATATATATATATATATATATATATATATAATTGGTTTAGTGCTTATACGGAGAAGAGTAACTAGTTACGTCTTTTAGAAATCTAATCATTGGTAAAGTGAATCCTGAGTACTAAGTGCTTTGCACAGTGCTGAAAGGTATGGGTGAATAGACACCAATGGGACTTTATTTATATACTATTATTAGATTGATCTTTATAATAATTAAATAATAAGTGATTATATTTTAAATTAATTTAACTTCTTCGCTCTAGTAAAGAACAAGCGCAGCGTTGAGTTCCGCCACATAGCACGCAATGTCACGAATTCAGCGGAAAGCGAAGTACAGAGTGTCTTGACACTAGTGTCAAGTACCTAGTATCTAGATACTTTCTGGCTATGCGGGATATAAAAGCGTGAAGCTAAAAAAAATAAGTAATTATTTTAAAAGTCATGATTTTTAAGTGTATGTAGCTGAATAAGGAAAATATCGGTGAAAAAAGGTCGGTAGTGGCGCAGTGGGTTAGCGTTATATTATAAACACGGAAATTGTAGGTTCGACTCTCATTCGGGGGAATGATTGTGTTTAAATTATTCTCATTCCCTAGCTCTTAGAAGACAAAGGGCGGCGTTGAGTTCCTAAACACACAGTGTTTCGGGTTACGTGGAAAGTTGATTACGGAGTGTCTGGACAGAGGGTACTTTCAGTCTATCCAGCTATACGAGATAAAAGGGTGAAGATTTTTTTCTCTATGGAAAGATGAAAATGTATTATATAATATATACATAACAACGTATATGTTATTTTAAAGGAAGGATTTTAAAACAGATGAATCACTTTCACCGACTGTAATCGGTGGTCACAGGTAGTGTCCACATGTGACCACAGACACTAAAGTGTGCTTATAAAAAATATTTTATACTAAAAATTACGCTTTTAAAACATTTCAATATGTATTGCCTTAATGATCTTGTATGGAATAATTTATAAATAATCTTGAATCAAAAGCCTTAAAGTTTTTCCTGACTATCCCGCTTTGCAGCTAAGCGCGAAGTTAAATATACTTTTGTAGAACTAGCTTGTTTTAAATAAAATAATTAAAATTTATTAAAAGCCGTCGCGGCGCAGTGGGAAGAGGTCTGGCTGTCAAAATCATGGATATAGGGTCGATTCTCACTCGAGGGAGTGATTGAATTTAATTTTTTTTATATCCCCTCTGGTAAGACAAAAACGTGGTCTTGAATCAAAGATTATATATGATGTTATTGTGATTGGTATGAAATAATAATAATTATTATAGTATTAATAACACTTGAATGTTATTAAAACCTCATCTACATAATAATTCTTCTTAGAAATAATCTATTCAGTAAGTAGATAATGGTGACAACAAAAATAAAGTGTACTACAATTGGTTAGACAGTTTGGACAAATTCCAACAAGCGCAGGTTCGAATCCCGCTACGCGTTTTTGTTGTATATTTCTTATTATTATAATTTATTTTTTTTATCTATACATATAACAGGAGGCCGGTAGTGGTTCATTGGGACAGCGCCTGACCGCTGTAGCCTAAAAAAATATATAATAAAAAATTAGGTTTTTGTAACTTCACGCTTTTATCCCTCAAAGCAGGGTAGACAGAAAGTGTAAGCCACTCCGTACTTCGCTTCCCACCGAATTTGAGACATTACGTTTTGAGTGGTGGAACTCAACGCCGTATTTTGTCTTACCGAGAAAATAATTTAAATATAATCACTCCCCCGAGTGGGGATCGAACCAACAACCGGTCGCGTTTACAGTGAGACGCTGTCCCACTGCGCCACCATTGGACGCGGCTCGATTTATTACTTAGTTATTAAAATTTTATGGAACTATAAAAGCATTATTAAATAGAAAGTCATAATTATAAATTTAAGTTTTATCACAAACTTAAAACTTAAAGCCGTAAAACAATACTTTATATGTATATATATATATATATATATATATATATATATATATATATATATATATATATATATATATATATTATTTAATGGATTTTCTGAGTAAATAGCTCCCGAGATCAAATATTGTTGTGAGATATTTAAATTTAAATGCCAGCATGAAAAGGTAGAAAAGAAGTATCTAGGTTCAAGTCCATACTCCGCTTTCCGCAAAATATCAGAAACCACCGTGTGAAACTACGCCACGATCGGTTATATAAATATATACGTGTATATATATATATATATATATATATATATATATATATATATATATATAAATATATATATATATATATATATATATATAAATATATATATATATATATATATATATATCTAAGCAAACAAATACGCTCACACACTTTTTATAATGATTTACATCATATACTTCGGTATTTTACAAATAGTAAACCCTGTTATTCATTTTTCATATATTTTTTAATTTTATTTAAATTATTTGTACAAATTAATTTGTTCTCGTAGTAAGACGTTATTATTATGAACCAAAAAACTTTTAAGTGAAATTAATTTGAACGGATTTATCGCGTATATTTTAGTATTCGGAAATACATTTCCAAAAACCCGACCTGTGACCACGAACTACTGCAGTGTTTGAAACGACGGCTTGTCGGAAATGTATTTTCGAATATCAAAATATACGAGATATTAATCTATTTAAAATAGATTCATTTAAGAAGTAAAGGAAAATATTTAAGAAAACTCTGAGTATGAAATTTTGTACAGTTAAAATTTAAATATAAACAATACTGATGAGTTAATATTTTGTATAATAAAAAAGGCATATTCACACTTTATCCTTTATCCTTGTCAGAGACAATCTATTGTCTCTGACAAGGATAAAGGATAGAAGACATTTCATTGAGTGCTTATGTTCAAAATCTGAACATTGGACGCTGAGTGGCAAACTAAATACCGTGATTTGTCTTAATAGACCAGAAAAATGAACAACTAATCGCGTTTATAGTCAAACGCTGCCACACTGCGCTAAAAACGTAAACTATACGCGTTACCATGGTAACGCGTATAGTTACGTTAGCTATACTATATTATAATTTGATTTATAACATATCTAGCCTTACCTATCTTCTTGCTCTACCTAGAAACGTTACGTAATAAAAATGAATAATTCAAAAAAAAAACCTAGGCCGGTTGTGGCACAGTGGGTTTGATTCTCAGTCGGGGGAGTGATTATATTTAAATTATTATAATACGGGTTACCATGGTAACGCGTATAGTTACGTTAGCTATACTATATTATAATTTGAATTATAACATACCTAGCCTTACCTATCTTCTTGCTCTACCTAGAAACGTTACGTAATAAAAATGAATAATTAAAAAAAAACCTAGGCCGGTTGTGGCACAGTGGGTTTAATTCTCAGTCGGGGGAGTGATTATATTTAAATTATTTTTGCTTTCTCGCTCTAATAAGACAAAGTGCGGCGTAGTTCCACCTCTCACAACGAAATGTCTCAAATTCGGTGGAAAACGAAGTATAGAGTGTCTTGACACTAGGTACTTTCTGTCTACCCTGCTATGCGGGATGAAAGCATCAAGCTAATAAAAAACAACACACTTTCACCATTCAAGTATATAAATAAACAGTAAAACCTTCTATTTAATTATACTTATTTGCATTAAAGGGAAATTGAAGGCGTTTTTCATGAAATCGTTCCAATTTCCGAGCCACCAGCTGCAGCTAATATAAAACGTTTCCATGAAGCGTTCTTAATTCTATCATTTACTCATATTTCGTCTATTTCCTATTGGATATTCAATTGGCAAGGCAAGAATTTGACAATTTTTTTATTACTTCCGCCTTTTTTTTTATTTGATTTTTTTAATGGCAAGAATTCTAACCTGCGAACTTTGGAAAGCGTTCAAGCGGTTTAACTTACCAACTGTTAAGCCATACGTTCTTATCGAACAACGCTAAAATTCTTTTTCACTTCCTACTATTTAATTCCTAGATTTTAATATTGTTTTGAAATTTATAAAAACGTTTTTTTTACATTTCAACACAATCAATTTTTGTATGTTTCTAAAGAGCTTTCTTTCTTTACAAAAAATAGCAACATTACGCTTTATTCCGTATAATAGAGAGGTCAGGCATAACTTAGTGTCAAGACACTCTGTAGAGCGCTTTTCGCTCTAAATCGAGACATTTTGTGTGTTGATTGACGAATTCAATGCCGTGTTTTGTTTTACTAGAGTAGAGAAGTGAACATGTATATTTTTTAAATATAATCAAGTTTCAGAGTGGAAATCGAACCTATAATCAATCGCGATTACAGTAAGACGCTGTCAAGATACACGACAGCCTTTATATATATACATATATATATATATATATATATATATATATATATATATATATATATATATATATATATATATATATATACATATTTAATTGCGGAATTGAGCACCGCGCTTTGTCTTGCTATAAGCAATGAAAATAATTTGAAGCCTCATAAAAAATTCAATACAAAATAAAAAAAAACCTGTACAGTAGAGTACAGCGAGTGCGAAGTCAGTGCCAATTTCATGTAAAGTTTATTCAGTAATTTCCATACTGGCCACAAAACTGACGCTCGCTCCTGACATCTGGGGATCGGTGCTCTAATGAATTAATACATGTACAGTGTTCGTTGGAGATTTCTACACTATCAACATTGTAATTACAATGTGTTAGGGTGGTAATTAGATTTAGTAACAGTATGTGAAGTCATTTATAGGTACTACCGGTCTGGTTGCGAGTTCGCCTGCAAAATATACAATATATAAACATTTCGATTTGCTCAGATGCCGTAAATCACTGAGAGCACTGTGTCATTACTGACACTGACAGTGATACGTTCAATAGATAATTGTATGAAAGAATAATTACTGATAGTGTGAATCGGCCTTAATGGACTCAAGTTGACATTAGGTGAGAGTGACGTTTTGCCAAAGAAGATATAGTGGCTGTCATTTGTTCAAAAAGAAATATTAATTCTGTTAAAAAATTAAAAAAAAAACTCGACAATTGGAATTGTCCGGATATATGTTGCGTATTTGAATTCTTTAATTATCAAGTTTTATAACTCAGATAAGCCTTCAATCAATTCTACCGTACCTATTGGCGAAGTAGGTACGGTATTAATATAGACATAAAATGTAGAGGCTATAGTGTATAGACGCGATTGGTAGTGGGTTCAGTATCCAATTGGAGGATTGATTATATTTAATTATCTTTATATTTTATAAATAACAATTAATATTTAATAATGATAATAATGATGATGTGGACGAGATAACCGACAGCGTGGTGAAGACAGTGTGTAAACTGGGCCGTAAGCATTTTCCGCCGACGAGTACCACTAAGCAGTCCAAACTTGCTCCCGAAACCCCGGATCTGATGAGGCAGAGACGGGAAATGCCATTCGCTCAAGCAGCTTCTCCAAAACAAGGGGCTCTCTTTAGGCGCATAAGGAAACTCACGCGCCGGGACCTCCGTTGCTCAAACACGAGAACTATTACAACCCTCATTGAGCAAAATAGGGGGTCCAAAGTTTTCCAAAGACCGCTAGGGAGAAGCCACCTTGCAAAGCTTAAGACAGCGGATGTCACAATAGTCAAGTCAAGACCTCAGATCCAGAATGAGGTTGAGAAGTTCTATGGGCTGCTCTACTCATCGCGCACACACAAGCCTATAGCTCGGGACACTGAAGATCCACGTGCACCACTGACGCGCCATTACTCGGAAGACATCCCGGACGTTGACGTAAGCGAGATTAGTGCGGCTCTTAACAGCTCAGGAATGGGAAGACCCCGGCTCTCTTAACAGCTCAGAAATGGGAAGGCCCCGGGTGATGATGGCATTACCACTGAGCTCTTAAAGGCTGGTGGACTACCGGTCCAAGAGGCCTTAGCGGAACTCTTTAATGCCGTCATCCGCCAGGGCATGACACCAGAAGCGTGGTCCAGGGGTGTGGTCGTCTTGTTCTTCAAGAAGGGTGATAAAACCCTCCTAAAGAACTACAGGTCGATTACACTCCTGAGCCACGTTTACAAGTAGTTTTCAAGAGTCGTCACGAATCGTCTCGCCATCAAACTCGACGAATACCAACCTCCGGAGCAAGCCGGGTTTCGAAAAGGCTACAGCACCATAGACCACATACATACTGTTCGGCAGATTATACAGAAGACCGAGGAGTATAATCAGCCGCTGTGTATGGCATTTGTGGACTATGAGAAAGCCTTCGACGCCATCGAAACCTGGGCTGCTTTGGAGTCCCTGCAGAGATGTCAAATCGACTGGCGATATATCGAGGTGATGAGATGTCTCTACAACACTACGACGATGACCGTCCAAATTCAAGATCAGTGGGCAAGACCTATTCGGCTCCATCGTGCGGAGAGACAGGGGGACGTGATATCCCCGAAACTGTTCACCAACGCGATGGAGGACGTCTTTAAAACCCTGGATTGGATTGGACGAGGCATCAACGTCAATGGAGAGTATATCTCTCATCTTCGTTTTGCCGACGATATAGTCATCTTTGCAGAGACACTGGAAGAGCTAAATCAAATGCTGAACGACCTAAATGGGTCCTCCCGACGTGTTGGTCTTGGTATGAACTTGGACAAAACAAAAGTTATGTTCAACAGAAACACCATGCCGAGACCAGTGCGGGTCGAAGGCGTTCTTCTTGAAGTTGTACAGGACTACATCTACCTAGGCCAGACAATACAACTTGGCCGACACAACTTCGAGAAGGAAGCGGATAGGAGGATTCAGTTGGGTTGGGCGGCATTTGGCTAGCTCCGTCGAGTCCTTACGTCAACAATTCCACAAAGCCTAAAGACGAAGGTCTAATGACATACGCTGCCGAGACGTGGACACTGACAGTAGGGCTGGTCTACAGATTTAAAGTCGCTCAGCGAGCTATGGAGCGAGCTATGCTCGGGGTCTCTCTCAAGGATAAAATCAGGAATGAGGTTATCCGTGAGAGAACTAAAGTAACCGACGTAGCTCGCAAAATCAGTAAGCTGAAGTGGCAATGGGCCGGTCACGTCTGTCGCAGGACCGATGGCCGTTGGAGCAGACGAGTCCTGGAGTGGAGACCGCGTCTTGGCAAACGTAGTGTAGGACGCCCTCTGGCCCGCTGGACTGACGACATACGCAAGGTTGCCGGAGCGGGCTGGATGAGGGTTGCGGAGGACCGGGATGTTTGGCGCAAACTTGGGGAGGCCTATGTCCAGCAGTGGACTGCGATTGGCTGACGACGACGATAATAATCATTTAATCGCTCGAATTATACAAAGCGCAGCGTTCAGCTCCACAAATCAACATGCAACGTCTCGAATTCGGATGAGGAACGCATTGTCATGACACTAGGTTGTATCTGACTATCCTGTAACACAGATATAAGGATAAGGCTGATAAAAAAAAATTCAAATCAATTTTCTATTTCGTTACAGATTCACCCGCTATGAACCCGCGACCCGCTTCATGTTACTTCCATTTAGAATGATGAATTATATTTTTTCAACTCTGACAAATTCTCATGTAACGTCGCGCATGACAGATGACGGCGCTCCTCTAATGGCTTTGAGGGTCCATAATTTATGACGTGGAAAATGAAATTTGGAATCTAATCGCTAAAAGGTTTCTTAACACGTTATATTAAATATATGCTATAAATCATAGCCTTTTGGGTCAATGGTTTGTAAAGTTTGTTGTAGGTTCGATACCTAGTTGGAGAATGATTATATTTAAATGACTTTAATTTTAGCGCTCTGGTAAAAGAAAGAGGCCGATCTGTCTGAATGTAAACGCGATCGGTTAGTTCGATTCCCGATTCTCGCTCTGGTAAGATAAATTGCGGCGTTAAGTTCCACCACTCCACACGCGATTCGGTGGAAAACAGATAGGAAGTTCAGAAAGTCTTGACACCAGGTTCTATCTGTCTACCCTAATGTGCGGGATAAAAGCGTAAAGCTATAAATAAACTATGCACGGCATTGAGTGCCGTGCACACAATTCAGGTGGAAAGCGGAATACGGAATGTATTAACACTAAGTTCTTTTCTCTTGTTATGTGAGATGATAAAGTACTAAATACAGTAAGCTTTAGGGGTTATCAGAAAAATCAGAGAATTATAAAATGTTAGCTTTTTTGTATGAAAAAAAAAAATTCACTAACCACCTTAATATCTACCACTTATATATTAAGAGGTTAAAATTATAGGCATATATTAGTATGATGACATTGTTTTTACTTCTACCTTTATATCAATAAATTTATACCAACAGAGACTATCGTGGCACAATGGGACAGTGTCTGACTGTAAACACATTTGGTTGTGAGTTCGATTTCCACTTGGAAATTGTTATAATTCAAATTTATATTCATTTCTCAGCTCTGGTAAGAGAAAGAGCGGCGTTGAGGCAATGTCACGATTTCGAGAGAAAACCAGTCAAAGAAGTGCCTAGACACTGTTGTCACCAACTACCCTGCTATGCGGAATTCTGGACACTTATCAGCTGTAAAATAATCTGCAAACGTAGAATTAAGTCACTAAGCTCTAAGCCTTTAAAAGTATATAAAATAACTCGACGTCCGCTGTTGCGATGATTTAATATGAAAATTGCTTCAATAAATCTCACAATGATAGGTTTGGAGAAAAATATCAATTTTTTAGTTCATAGAATTCTTTAGCTGAGAAAATTAAATTGACATTTTACGAGCCAGTACTTTTAAAAAACTTGATAAGTTGAGGCCGGTCGTAGCGCAGTCGGTCAGCGTCTGACTGTAAGCGCGATCGGTTGTGGGTTCGATCCCCACTCGGGAGAGTAATTATATTTAAATTATTTTCACTTCCCCGCTCTGGTAAAGACAAAGAGTGGCGTTGAGTTCCACCACTGAACACGCAATGTCTCGAATTTGATGGAAAGCGAAGTACGGAGTGTGTTGACACTAGGTACTTTCTGTCTACCCTGCTATGCGGGATGAAAGCGTGAAGCAAAAAAAAGAAAGTCAGTTTGCCTGGTGTGATTTTTTTTAACTTCACGGTTTTATCCCGCATAGCAGAGTAGATAATAAGTAGCTAGTGTCAAGAGATTTCGTATTCCGCCTTCCGTCGAATTCCAGACGTAGCGTATTGACAGGCGGAACTCAACGCCACGTTTTGTATTACCAGAGCCAGGAAATAAAAATAATTTAAATGTAACACACAACTGATGGCATTTACAATAAGCCGTCACTCTACTACACCAAGACCACCACCATCAGTGTCATTTCAGTATATTTTTTACTTCTAGCATACTTTTTGACACGTAACATACGCGTTGCCATCACGTATGTTACGATGGCAGTTTTTTATCATAAATATAGACATTCAAAATATTAAGAAGTAAAATTGAGTATATTGAAGGTGGCCAATTAAATTTTGACACCGAATTGGATACTAATAACCGAACACTTTGGCAAACAACGTTAAATAAAGACAGGTTCACATTTACGAGTTACGAGCATATGAAGGTAGTGATGTTTATTATATCGATATATAGATACATTTCTTTGATCAAACGCTTTATCCCGCATAGCAGGATAGTCAGAGAAAGCCTAGTGTCAAGACACACCGACTGCTTTAGGACCGGAATGAAGACTTCACGTGCTGAACGAACTCCATATCGTGTATTAACTAATCAGAGATATTAAAATACATTATTATACATATCCTTTTACCCGGGTCGAAATCGAGTTTACAACAGGACGTTAATCACACTGGCCCTTTATATGGAAATATATATAATTTTAAACAATAATTAATTTGAATATGTATTAATATTTCTCTTGAATCTTAACACTATTTATCTATCTAGACTATCTCTATTTATCTCAACTATCTCTATTTATCTCAATTATCTCTATTTATCTCAACTATCTCTATTTATGTCAACTATCTCTATTTATCTCAACTATCTCTATTTATCTCAACTATCTCTATTTATCTCAACACTAGGTTATCCCAACCACCCTGTTGTGCGGGATAAAGCGTGAATTTAAAAAAAAAATTCGAAATATCGAATACTAATGGATACTCGATTACATATCTATAATACATCACTATAAGAAAACCATAACGTGTTCAATTTTTATTGCTTATATTGATACTGTGATTAAGAACATTAACAGCGCCGCCTACACTCAATACTGAGCTTTGGAAGTGGAAAAATTAGGACACATGAAGAATAACGTATAAGGCTTTTAAGGTCATCGTGGCTCAGTGGGATAGCGTCTGACTGATTCAAAGAAAAGTCAAAGCTTTAAGCCACTTGACTTTGAAACATTGATTGCTAGTAAGACAAAGCGCGGCGATAAGTAGCGCCACTTAACTCTTTTTTTTTGGCTTCACGCTTTTATCCCGCATAGCAGGGTAGACAGAAAGTACCTAGTGTCAAGACACTCCTTACTTCGCTTTCTATCGAATTCGAGACATTGCGTGTTGAGTGGTGGAACTCAACGCCGCATTTTGTCTTTCACCAGAGCGAGGAAGTGAAAATAATTTGTAATGTCTCATGCTGTCTCCAATGTGCATGACTCTATGTTTTTAATGTCTGCCCACCCTCTATAGGGTTAGAACTAAAACATACAAACAAACAAACATGATAGAAGCTAAATATTTTTTTCACTTCTATTCACTTTCCACTGAATTCGAGATATTGGGTGTTGAGTGGTGGAACTCAACGCCACTCTTTGTCTTACCAGAGCGAGGAAGTGAAAATAATTTAAATATAATCCCTCTCCCCGAGTGGGAAACGAACCCACAATCGATCGCATTTAAAATAAATTTAAAAAGCATATATTTTTAAATTAAAAAAACATATAGGAAACAATTTTCACTTACACTTTCTATATTTCTAGTCAACGTATTTCATAATATTTGTTAAATGAATTTCATACGAGAAAATATACATACATACATACATTCCGCGTAACATTCAATTATCGCTGTTAACACCTTACCTACCACTGTAAGGCCAAATACAAGTAAGCCATTTTAAGTTTCAGCTTTAAAACGATAGGTCGTTATAAAAATATAATATATTAAAATTAAAAAAAAACCTGGTGAGACAATAAAAAAAATAGTTAAAAAATGAATTTCATGTTAATTTTGTTAGTTTTTGTAATAATAGAAGTTATTGGCGCTGAAATGGATGAAAACGCAGTGGACGCGAGGGGGAAAGGAAAATATGCTTTGCTTAGTGAGTTGTTTTTATTATATATGGTGGAATTTTAATGGGAAAATTTAATTTTTTTTTTGAAATATAAATACTGTCTAATCTATTATTATTATTAATTATATCTAGACGAAATGTCTCGAAATTGAAGAGAAAGCGGGGAACTGAGTGTCTAGACATTCTAGACGTTGAGGCTTGAGACACTTGAGACATTTTTTTTGTTTTTGTTCAATGAGTTTACAGAATTACAATAGTTATTGTAGTAGTGAGACGTTGAAAACACCTAGAATATTTCTAACTTTAACAACACAATTGTGATTTTTGTTACAAAATCAAATAAAACGTATCAAATAATTAAATAATTAAATAAAAATTTAATATGTTTCTAAAATTTTATTATTAAAGAAAATTTGCATTTCTCCATATATATTGTAAATGTGCCAAATTTAATATTCTTTCATTCGCTTAAACTTAGTAACAGGAAATCGAAAGCTTTCCCTGCACGTATTCAATATAAAGATCTGTTAGTAAACGTCCGTCTGTTGGTCCAAAGACATTCTCCAAGTTAATCAAAATACCGTCAGAAACAAAATAATTGTGTCGTGGGGCAGCGTGACTGTAAACGCGATCGGTTGTGTGTTCGATCCCCACTCGGTGGAGTGATTATATTTAAATTATATTCACTTCCTCGCTCTGGTAAAAGACAAAGTGCAGCGTAAGAGTTCCACTACTCAACACGCAACGTCTCTAATTCGGTGGGAAGCGAAGTATGGAGTGTCTTTACACTATGCACTTCCTGTCTATCCTGCTGTAAATGCCGATAAAAAAATCAATAAAAGCATACAATTTTAAGACTTCTCAAAAAGAATTTCACAGTATAAATCCTAACTTTCCTTTGAACTCTCCATTCTCTTTGTACATATGTTATGAATGACCAATTCGTTGAACTATTGACCTTTGAGCCGTTCTTCAAAAATCAAGGAACAAATTGTACGGACAAAGGCGATCCGAATTGAAGGAAGCTCTTTTCGACGAGTAGTAGGTACCTGTAATAAAGCAGTAAAATTTTAAAATCGATTCTAGACTGTGCTTTGAAACGTAAAAATCTATAGATTTCAATATTCTTGAAATATTTTTCTCTTGATTGGTCTAATATGTATATTATAAAAAGATATTTTATTTTCCCTATTTTGATACATTTTAAATGAAACTGTTCTTAAACGGATTAATAACGTATATTTTAGTATTCGAAAATACATTACAGTCTACCTGTGACCACGGACTACTGTAAAGTGTTCGAAACGTCAGGTGTCCAAAAATGTATTTTCGAATACCAAAATATACGCGATTAATCCGGTTAAAATAGTTTCATTTGAAATGTGTATTGTAATATCGGGCTATCTTACATCAAGCCATTTTTTTATTTTCTTAGAATGAGGAAATCTCAGTTAGGGTTAGGTTAGAGCTTTAGGCTATTTATTTTCTTTTTATCCCACATGGCATGGTAGACAGAAAGTACTAGAGACTTTCTAACGAATTCGAGACATTGCGTGTTGAGTGGTTGAACTCAACGCCGCACTTTGTCTTCACCCAAGCGAGGAAGTGAAAATAATTTAAATATAATCACTCCCCTGAGTGGGGATCGAACTCACAATCGATCGCGTTTTCAGTCAGACGCTGTCCCACTGCATCACGACGGCTTTAGATTATTTGATTTTAATAATTATTATTCCCTCGCTCTGGTAAGGCAAAGTGAGGCGTTAAGTCCCGCCACTATCTCGAATTTGGTGGCAGGCGGAGTATCTTGATACTAGGTACTTTCTAGTGTCAAGAAAATCCATACTCTGTTATGTAGGAAACCGTGCAAAGCTAAAAATATGATGTTTTTGTATGTATTTTTTTTTTTACTAGAGTTCTAAGAGGACCGTAGAGTTTGGCATTCTGTTATATCTGATTACTTCACTAAGAAAATACTTCCAACATTACAAGCCCCTTCAGTAAGGGAATAGCCAAAAAGCATATAAGTTTTAAAATTAAAAAAAATTAAAATTATTTTATATTTTTTGGAAGATATTTCCCAGTTTGACTTTAATAGATATATATATATATATATATATATATATATATATATATATATATATATATATATATATATATATATATATATATATATATATATATATATATGTATAGTAAGTAATGGCCAGACTCAATATTAAGGTATTCATTTAGTTTGAAATCTGAATTGTCAATATTATTGAACAGATTCACGTTTTATTCATAGCAGAGCAGTCAGATTAACTTAGTGTCAAGACACTCCGCTGACTGGTTTATTTATAAAAAAAATAAAATATAATTAATTAAAAAATAAAATATTCATAACCCCGAATAGGAACTGATACATACAGATATAGATACTCTACCATTATGGCTTCTAAACATTATTGTAAAAATGTAGTTACGCGTTAATCATTGAAACTCAAATATTTTGAAAAATCTTTCGGATTATGAACACAAGGAAGGCTATAATGTTATAAAAAGTCAATGTACCTACATACCTAGCAACCTGTAAGAGAAAAACGTCAAAATTGATATAGGGAACAAAATAGCCATTTTTTTAGCATCACGCTTTTATCCCGCACAGCAGGGTAGACAGAAAGTAAGTAGTGTCAAGACACTCCGTACTTCGCTTTCCACCAAATTCGAGACATTGCGTGTTGAGTGGTGGAACTCAACGCCGAACTTTGTCTTTTTGACGAGTTTCACAAAAAAACAATAAATTCGATAACAGAGTGCTTCTTTTCAAAAATTCTATCCCATTACAAGAAAAATAATAGTAAATAAAACGCACAAAATCCCCTACGTTTTCTTTTATATTAAGTGAGTAATATTTTGTAGTAAGGCCTACTATAAAAAAATAGCCAAGTAAGTCTATACTGATTTTCCTTACAAAATGAAAAGGAAACCTCGTTATACCGCGTGGGGTATATTTTACATACCAGTATAAGGCGAAAGTTCCGCTGGTCCGAGCATTATGAAATTCATGGAATTCAGATTTAATATATACTCGTTATTGCTTATAAATATCAAGCTCAGAGTATTATAACTAAACTAGTTAATATAGTTAACGATAAGGTTATAATGAGTTAATAAAAATAATTTAACATTTGTTTTGAAGATAAAACGCGGTGTTAAGTTCTGCAGTATAACACAATGTCTTGAAAAAGTTGTGGAAAGTGGGGAGTGTCTTGACACTAAGTTTATTCGGGCCACTCTGCTGAGCGGGATCAAGCGTGACGTTGCTTAAAATATATTTCAATGTATCTGTATGGTTTTTGCTTTATTTGAGAGGTTCTTATTTTTTAAATCAAATCAAAATATATATAATTTTTTTTTTACTCTTAGTTTACTTTTGAAGTAAGTTATTTTTGTATTTTTTTTTATTATTTTTTTACTATAATTTAATACAGTAATTTAGTATTAGAGTGAAAAGATTTCATATTAGCTAATTGGGCAAAGCTTTTGTGAGCTTTTCGAACTAGGATTGACCCTAAGGCTTACATATAAATACTTGTACATCAATAATTATTTAATGAAAAATATTAATTGCAGCCAATTTGGCGATTCTGGTGGCTGCAAAAGTTGGACTTTACAAGATACTGCTTGGGATAGGTTTTATCGTTTCCGCTGTTAAAGCTATGGTGCTCATGGCGTGGGCGCTGTTAATATCAAAATACACACCCGAGCTACATCCAAGCTATAAACACTCGGCAAATCCACCAAATATTTTTATGGAAGTCCTTATAAATAGTTTCAGACAAGATTAATTTGGTATGTCTTTCTTTATGTTCACATCTTAGGTTATATAGCGTTAAGTGGCGGAACTCAACACCGCTCGTTATCCGACCAAAAATAGTTTTGATATAATCATTCCAAGTGGAGGATTTACAACCATTTGCTGTTCCGATACGCCTCGCCTCGCCTATATATAAAACTAGGCATATAAATACAATGTCTATCTAGGACCCTATAAAAGGAACATTGGCAAGATCATTTGATTATATTAAGTTGAAACTTGTAAGCAAGTGAAACTATTTTAATTGGATTTTTCTTTAGCTTAACGCTTTTATCCCGCATAGCAGGGTAGACAGAAAGTTTCAGTGTCAAGACACTCCGTACTTCGCTTTCCACCGAATTCAAGACATTGCGTGTTGAGTGGTGGAACTCAACGCCGCACTTTGTCGAACCCACAACCGGTCGCGTTAACAGACGCTGCCACACTGCACCACGACCGGCCTTGGATTAAACGGATTTTTCGTTTATATTTAGATATTTGAAAATACATTTCACAGGTTGTGACCACGGACTACTTGTAAAATGTTTAAAACGTCAGGTTTCCAAAAATATATTTTCGAATACCAAAATATACGCGATTAATCCGTTTAAAATAGTTTCATTTTAAATATTTCAAAACATTCTTCTTCAAAATATAGGTAATATATATATATATATATATATATATATATATATATATATATATATATATATATATATATATATATATATATATATATATATATATATATATATATATATATATATATATATATATATATATATATATATATATATATATATATATATATATATATATATATTATGAACAGTACCTAATGTCAAAAAACTCGGTACCCCACTTTTCATCGATGTCAAGACATTGCGTGTTCAGTGGCGGAACTCAACACCGCACCTTATTTGAGTCGATGCAATATTTAAAATTTATAAATGAGAATTCAAGTTAAATTTTGTTGTAGAGAGATCAAGATTTTTAATAGCATTCAATTTCATAGCATTTGACTTTCGATTTAGGCAGTCGTGGTGTATTGGGAATAACCACTAGTTAAAGAACGCGCGGCAGTTCCGCTCGCAAGCTTATATTGTTACTTTTTTCAAACTACCCACATTCATTTATAAGAACGTTATTTAAATAAGTACTTAATTAATTTTAAATCATAAAGTAATTTTATTTTTTATTAGGTTTTTGTGTGTAAAATTTTTATAAACTTTTGTAAGCGTCTTATTATTATAGCGTGGTAAAGTGTATCCTCTGTATAGTATTCTTTTATATCAACATACAACTAAATATAAAATATAAACTATATATATATATATATATATATATATATATATATATATATATATATATATATATGTATATATATATATATGTATATATATATATATATGTATATATTTTAAAGTTCTGCTTACCATAATATAATTCATCTTCAGCCTATATGCGAAGCCTATATGCAGGGGAATAGCGTCTGACTGTAAACGCGGTTTAGGTTTCATTCACACTCGGAGGAATGAATATATTTAAAATATTTTTATTTCTCCGCTCTGGTAAAACTGAGCGCGTCGTGGAGTTCCGCCATTCTACACACAATATCAAAAAGCCCGTCTACACTTCTATGTGGCATGAAACCGTGATTCTAAAGAGAATGTGTTTAGATTTTGAAAAAACGTTTAAAAGTTTTGAACGTAGCGGGATTCGAACCCGCGCCTCTTGGATACCGTCCAAGGACTTTGACGTGGTATAATACTTTAAAAATAGTAAATATTAAAATGTGTTTAGCTTCACCGAAAGTTTCTTTCGTTACCAGAACGATAAACCAAAAAACTATAATAAGCCCCCTAGCGGTGATCGAACCCAAAACCATTGTATGTACAAAAGAAACTGTGCCATACGTGTAAATAAAAAAATACATACCTATAGACAGTTTATTTTTTGTCCACAGTCCATTTCTTCTACGTAGCAGCGACTAAGCTCTTCGTTCTCAAAATCGTCTACGGTATAATCTTCTTTATAGTTCTCTCAAAAGCTTGGCATTTCCTGCTATGGTTCATCCATTATATGAAGAAGCAGCATCATGAACCCGTCATAATAGACCATGAACCCTACCACGGCCCCCATTATGGGCCACACCACGACTATGGCGGCTATGGGAGTTGGAGTCATCTGGTCTATAATGAATATTCTCCAAACAACGAATACAAGCCAATTTATGATGCAGACGGATCTTATTCTGTCGGCGGATTCAAGAAATTCTAAAGATTTATTCAAATATATTTATAATGTTATTTAATTATTAATATTATATATTTTGTGATGTTTTATACTGTATAAACCCAACGCCGTTCTTTAAGCAAACCAATACTTTTAAACATGTTACATGGAATATAAATATCTTAGTATGTATTATTTGGAAATCCAATCGCATTTAACTAAGACGATTTTCAAATTCATTATATCATCATGACATCAGAGAGAACCTATTGTCAAGATACTCCGTTTATCAATTATCTCCTAAATTGGAATATTGTGTGTTGAGTGGCGGAACTCTACACCGCAGTGCACTGCAGCGCAACAAGTGGGAAACGAACCTACAACCAATTGCGTTTACAATCAGACACTGTCCCACTGTGCCATAATAGCTTATTAAGTGTACTATAATATTATAAGAAAAAAATCAGAATAAATTTTATACATATATGATTAACTATTTATTATTAATTTAAATAGATTTATAAAAATAAATTATGTATTTACTTTAGTTGCCATTAATTGTATGAAATAATAAATGAGCTTTAAAAAGCCTTAATAATTTTTTGTTGTTTATATTTTATCTTCATATTTTTTTTAGGTTCACACTTTTACTCAACATAGCAGGTTAGACAAAAAGTACCTAGTGTCAAGACACTCCAGTTTCCGCTGAATTCGAGACACTGTGGATTGAGAGGCGGAATTCAACACCGCGCTTTGTCTTACTAGCGAGGAAGTGCAAATAATTTAATTATAATTATTTCTCCAAGTGGGAATCGAACCCAAAACCAATTACGTCTACAGTCAGACGCTGACCCACTGCGCCACGATTGACCTTTATATTTATGTATTTAAAAACCATTTTAAAAAAAAGCATAAAAATTTGAACACAGCGTGGTTCAAACCCGCGCCTCTTGAATACCGTCCAAGCGCTCTGACCGCTAAGCCATTCGTTCTACTACCAGCTGCGTCGAAATTCTTATACGTTTTGTTACAACTAATTTATGTCGTTAGCATCTCTGTAGAGAGATTTTTACAAATTTCTACTACTTAAAGATTATTAAGAAATAATCGTTTAACAAGAAAGATTGCTATTTTATTATTATTATTATTATAGTGGTATTCCACATTTAGGAGTAAAACCCATTTTTGTATAAAACAAACATATGAAAAGCTTAGCGGTTAAAGCGCTTAGACGATATCCAAGAGGCGCGTATTAGAATCGCACTGTGTTCGAATTCTTTTAAGTTTTTTCAACAATGATTTTTAATCCTAAGTGCAGAGTAACACTTTAAAAATAGTAAGTATTTATGTATTTATTAGAATATTCTTTTGTAAATGAATACCATAGTATTAATTTAATAATAAATTACAACTTAAATTAAATATTAAAATAAATGGCATTCTCCCTTGCTAAACGATTATTTGTCATAAATTTATAAAAATCTCACTACAAAAATGCTAACAGTAACAAAATAAATTATTTCGACACAGCCGATAGTAGAACGCATAGCGTAGCGGTCAGAGCGCTTGGACGGTTTCCAAGAGGCGCGGGTTCGAGTCTCATTGCGTTTAAATTTTCTATTCGTCATTTAAAAATATTTTCTAATCCTAAGTATGAAATAATAGTTGTGGTTAAAACCGTAAAACATTTAAATGTTTTTTTTTCTTTCTATACGTTAGTTGTAAATAAATTTTCTTAAAATTATAATCCAAGCATAGTCAGAGGGAAGAGCTATGTAAAATAATGGCTATATTTAAACGAGCTATTTTCTTTAAGCATTTCCATTCAATGGTCCAGAACTAATGTGGGAGCATCTTAAAATCGTTGTCAGACGTTTATTTTGCGTGTGTAAGGCGTTTTGATGTAATATAAGCACTACGCTGGGAGTTCATTTATTTTTAGACAATAATATATATATATATATATATATATATATATAATTTTGGGTTCGATCCCCACTTGGGGGAGTGATTATATTTAAATTATTTTCACTTCTTCGCTCTAGTAAAGACAAAGAGCGGCGTTGAGTTCCACCACTCAACACACAATGTCTCGAATTCTGTGGAAAGCAAAGTACGGAGTGTCTTGACACTAGGTACTTTCTGCCTACCCTGCTATGCGGGATAAAAGCGTGAAGCTAAAAAAAAATATAAGTAATATATAATATAATAATATAGTATAAATTATAATAATTTATATTATATAACTTATATTTACTACAAGAAATAGTTTAAAATTAGAAAAATAAACGACAAAACACGGCGCTGCACGCTAAACACGCAATGTCCCGAAATGTCCTAAGAGTGGAAAGCAAAAAATGGAGTGTCTTGACACTAGATTGTCTCTGGTTACTCTGCTATGCGGCAATAAAGTGTATAGTTTTTTTTAAATAATAATTTTATATGTTTAGACGAAATTCTAAGTTACACCCGGCCAAGTCCTTATTTTAATAGACTTCTCTGATAACTAAGACTTGATCTGTGCCTTCTGTTAGTTTTGAACTGTTAGAATTATACCTTTTGAATTAATTAACTAAGGTTCAAACTAAGAGAGAATCTAAGTAAAAAACACATTTTAGCCCGTTTATTAGGGTAGTCAAAGACAACTTTGTGTCAGGACACTTTGTATCCCACTGCACCATGATGACCTCTACTGTACCATTTTATTTAGCTTCACGCTTTTACCCCGTATAACAGGGTAGACAGAAAGTACCTAGTGTCAAGACACTCCGTACTCCGCTTTCCATCGAAAGTGATTTTCTATTTCATTTCGTGATCTATTTTTGTTTCTTCTTTCAAAAGAAATGAAAATAGATCACGAAATGAAATAGAAAATCACGAAAATCAAAGAAGTATTCTCCACTTTCTACCTTAAATCGAAACATTAAGTGTTAAGTAGCGGAACTTATCGCCGCAGATTGCTTTATCAGAGCGAGAAAATGAAAATAAGCTAAACATATTTCTTGATACCCATATCAGATGCCGTTTCATGATGCTGTTACGAAGTTATATTTTATGTACAATTTTTTTTGTATATCATTATACATATTATTCCGAATTTGGGGTTCAGCAGAAAGCTTGTATTCTAGTAGTCGATGCTGTATTCACTTTGAATTATACATATATATATATATATATATATATACATATATATATATATATATATATATGTATATATATATATATGTATATATATATATATATATATATATATATATATATATATATATATATATATATATATATATATATGTATATATATATATATAATTATATGTGAATTCGATACCCTCTTAGAGGAGTGATAAATATATAATAATTTAAATCACTTTCATTTCGTCACTTTGACACGAAATAAAACGCAGCTTTAAGTTCCGCTACCAAACACGAAGTGCCTTGAAGCTAGAGTCGAGACACTCCGTACTACACTTTCCGCTGAATTTGAGACACCGCGTGGTGATTGGCGGAAGTCAACACCGCGCTTTGTCTTATCAGAGAAGCAATGAAAATAGATTTTTATTATAATCATTTCTCCGAGTGAGAATTGAACCAACTCATCGCGTTTACAGTCAGACGCAATTCCACTAAGTCTCAACTATATGTGTATACACTTATTAAAACAATCGAAACTGAATATGTCGAATTCTTTAAACAAGAAAATATTATATGTTTTGATCCTTCAAGATTGAAGACAAATAAAGAAAAAAAAATTAGATTTAAAACGAGATTTCACTAACTAAAGATTTGTACAGCTTCTCCTTAATGGAATTTGAATCCATTACCAACCGTTTACACACAAATGTCCAACACATCAGCATTTATTATATAAAAAAAATATTGTAAAGTATACACACATATATAGTAAGTAATCTCTACATAAGTACAGTATTTCCCTATAGGAGTGATAGGATTTTGATAGCTCACAGCCGCCATCTTGGTTGTTTAACATTTGACTTTTGTGTTCAATAATGTTCGCCATTTAATCATGGACAAGTTAACGTTACCTAAACGTATGGAAAGAATTGGGCTTATCCAGAATGACAACCTGGCGAATTTTACGTTTGGATCTTGGCCTACATCCATACAAGATTGTGTTGGCACAAGAACTCAAGCCAGCAGACCATCGATTACGTCGTGAGTTTGCTGATTGGGCGCTTGAAATGATGGAAACGGACACCGAATTTCATAGGAAAATCATCTTTTCAGATGAGGCTCACTTTTGGCTCAATGGTTATGAGAACAAACAGAATTGTCGTTACTGGAGTGAGTCAAATCCAAGAGTGGTTCATGAAATACCATTACATCCTGAAAAATTGACTGCTTGGTGCGGATTATGGTACGGTGGAATCATTGGCCCGTACTTTTTCAAAAACGACGAAGGCCGTACTGTTACTGTCAATGGCGACCGTTATCATGACATGTTAAACGATTTTTTTTCCTGAAGTGTATAAAATCGATGCGGACGACATTTATTTTCAACAAGATGGTGCAACATGCCACACTGCGACCGTCACAATGGATTTATTGCGTGATAAGTTTGGTGAGTCGGTTATTTCTCGCAATGGTCCTCACAATTGGCCACCAAGATCATGCGATTTAACACTCTCGGACTATTTTTTGTGGGGGTATGTAAAATCTCAAGTGTATGCCAATAAACCAGCTACGATTTAAGACCTTGAACGCAACATTCGAGCGACTATAGCGGCCATACCAGCCGAAATGCTGCACCGAGTCATCGAAAATTGGACCAATCGTATTGACCAGTGCAAAAAAAGTCGTGGCGGTCATTTGAACGATATTTTGTTTAAATCATAAATAGCATAAAATTTCCTACCAAATAAAGCCATTAAACACAAAATTCGATCGAATTCGATCAATCGAACATATAATACATGTTTTATTTCAATTTCAAAACATATCGTTCTTATTGGGAAACCCCATATTATAACTAGATGCCCCGTTGACGACTTCACAACGCGTTGCCTTAGTAACGTGTATGTCACTTTATATAAACTTGTATATATCAGACAGATGGAGGTGTGTTACATTTAATTTACTAATTTAATATATTTTTATGCTTTATTTTTTTAATAGATATTAACATTCGGGGCTACTTTTCTATATAATTGTGCTCAATTTCATACTGCTAACTTCACATTTCGTTAAAAGGATTACAAAAATTTGCTTCACGCATTATTAAATAAACATCAAAATATATTTTGTAACGATATATCTAGAATTATTAGTATTGTACTTACCCTAATCACTAAGTGGAGTGACACGATCGAAATTATAGCTCCCTTGGTGGCTTTAGATGTGATCCATCTGGTAAATGTACTGCAGTATCTTACAGCATCCCTCGAGATTTCATCTGATTAAACATGCTTTTTGGCTTAAAATTGGTGATTTAATTCAAATTCGTGTAATTTATACTTACAATTTAAGAAGTAGGCAAAGGAAACCTAAGAGCTTTTAATTCAACTTATTTCCGCTTTTTTAGACGCTCTACGTATTGAGGGGCAGCCACTACAAAATAGAAGGGACGAAAATAAGAATTTTTTGAATGGAATAATAGTTAGAGTAGAAATTAAAATATTTAGACTGATTTTGTAAATAAACTACTTACTAGCGTCCAGTGAAAGTTCTCTCAAAATTGGTGTGGTCGTTTCAGAGATTAGCCAGAACAAACAGACAGACAGAGACCCGTATTTATATACTGTGTATATATGTACTTAATAAAGATGATTATTATTAAAATTTTGATATTATTAAAACTATAAACCAAGAAATATATTGGAAAGTATGAATATGTACATTAAATTAAAACAAGTAACATAAACGTTGTCATGGCAACGCGTATTTACGCCTCAATAGCCATATTATAAACGTACAAACATGTAATTATATTAAATAAATAATAGCAATGAGCTGTAATTTTAATAATCTTCTATGTATTTACTCGAAATGGCGTACTAAAAGTAAATAGAAGAACACGTTTCCTTAAACGAGTTGCTATAACGTTGTACCGTTAGCATAAAAACTAACTTTATAAGAAGATCGTGATTATAGTGAATGTTGAATGGAACAATTGCTATACTTTATTTATATTTTTTTTCCAGCTTAAACATTGTAGTAAGAGTGAGCAAGACTCTATTTTAAAAGAATTTATTTTAAACGTATTGTCTCTTAAAACGTAATATCTCGCTCTGAAAAGACCATCTGCGGCGTTGAGTTCCGCTATATAACACACAATGTTTCGATTTAAGGTAGAAAGTGGAGAATTGCTAATAACATCTTTGATTTTTACACATTTTAGATGAAACTATTTTAAACGGATTAAGCGCGTATATTTTGGTATTCGAAAATATATTTCAACCTGAGGACACTTTTACTTTATAAGTCCGTGGTCACAGCTAGACCTGTGTCTTGCAAAATACTTGAAATGTAGGCTTCAAATATGTATTTTCGAATACCAAAATATACGAGATTAATCCGTTTAAAATAGTTTCATCTAAAGTGTTTAAAAATCGCGAAAATCGAAGACGTTATCAGCTATTCTACATTTTCTACCTTAAATTAAAACATTGTGTGGTGTTGGTGTTAGGGGGTGGAACTCAACACCGCGGAATGTCTTATCAGAGCGAGAAAATGAATATATGCTAAACATATTTCTCGAAATAGGCCAATATCAGATGCCGTTTCATGATGCTGTGTTGCAGTTATTTTTTATGTACAATATTTTTTGTATATAATTTTACATATTATTCCGAATTCGGGGTTCAGCAGAAAGTTTGTATCCAAGTAATCGATACTGTATTCATCTATTATATATATATAAAGACTTATAGATTATAAGTCGCTATACTTTTCGTTCGTTTATCGTTCATTATACAATCAAATAATACTAAAATCTAATGAATTGATACAAAGGTTAATATATGGTAGTGTGCAAGTTTTGAAGAGAACGTGAGCTTATGTTTGTGTTTGTGTGAATATGAGTGTGGGTGTGTTGTGTGTGTGTGTGTGTGTGTGTGTGTGTGTGTGATGTTTACACTTATCGTCCAAAGTATTGTTAGACAACAAGGAGATGTTCTGTCTGTTTATAATTTAATTTTAATAACCAATTTTTTAAGTTAATTTTACATTGATGAGAAGTTAGAGGGCATATATTTATTATTTTATTGATATTTTTTGCTTCAGTCACTTTTTGGCGACTAAAAGGGTATTTAGGTAATTGAAAATTGTTAAAATATTATAATACAAATAAACATGTACACGTTACCATGGCAATGCTTATTTTACGGATCAACGTGTCAAAATGAAGAGAATTCGATGCAGAATTACTATATATAGATTAGCAGAGTCATAGTGAGTGTCAGACAAGCCAAGAAAGAAAAATGAGAAATCTATTGTTATCTTTATCTAATGAACACTTGAAAAAAGAGATAGATAGCTTCGTTTGCTTCCTTTTGTTTTTTGATGGAAGGATTTTAGGTTGGTACACCTGCTTTAAGTGAAATGTCTAATGTCAGGCGATCACTTCCGCCACCATAGCGGTTATGCCCTTTCCCGCCAAATCTCTCACACCCAAACTCAGATTAAAACTTTATTATTTTAAAATTTATATTTAGTTTTATATGTTCAATATGAAATATAATTTATATAAATGTGTCAAGAATTCGCCTTAATTTAAATATACACTTTTAGTTCTAAGTAGCTGATAATACTTATATGTAAATGAAAAATAAATAACAATAAGGAAAATAAGGTACAGACCCAGTATGTAGTGCATTAAATTTTATATTAATAAAAAACAATATCTACAATAACTCTATGATTCAATGCTCCCACCCGGAGAAATCAATATAACCTTTTCTTTATTTATTGAGTTAAAACTATTTTCATTTCTCCGCTCTCTCAAATTTCAAATAATTTATTTATAAATAAATAACATTTGATATTAGTCCTCAATATTAGTAACTAAGGCGACGTCAATCGATCTTAAAAAATGTCATTTGAATAATATTATTATAAAACACCTTATTAACTATGATTTCTCGAAAAAAACGTACAAAAATTTTGAACGCAGCGGAATTCGAACCCGCTCCTCCTAGATACCGTCCAAGAGGCGCGGATTCGAATCCCGCTGCGTTCAAAATTTTTATACGTTTTTTCAAAAATGTTTTCTTACCCTAAGTGTGGAATAACACTTTAAAAAAATAGTATATGATTTCCCTTCCTTTGTTCGATGAGTACATAAGTCACCAATTAAAGCCACACGGAGTACCTCTTCGTTGACTTTCGAATACCTTCTCTCCTAATACAGAGGTTATTATTAATATTTCATCATTTCTATATTCTAATTTGTTTTTTCATACATACGTAAATAATAAATTAAATATATCAAAAGTTAAATATTTTATAAATGTCGATTACAAAATTTCTTCTTCTAAAGCTTTCTTGAAAGCTCACGATACACAAATTCACTTAAACTATTCGAGCTTTGGATAGTTGGGGATCTTATTTTTAATTACTTGGCTATTTTATTCGCAGTCTTAAGTTTAAAGTTAGTTAAGCTTTTATCATGATTATTTCTTGCTTTTAAAATTTCTTTAAAAGTGTAATTATATCAAAAGTTAAATATTTTATAAATGTATAAAATATTTAACTTTTGATATATTTAATTTATTATTTACGTATATATGAAAAAACAAATTAGAATACAGAAATGTTGAAATATTAATAATAACCTCTGTATTAGGAGAGAATGTATTCGAAAGTCAACGAAGAGGTACTCCGTGTGGTTTTAATTGGTGACTTATGTACGCATCGAACAAAGGAAGGGAAATCATAGTTATATTTACTATTTTTTAAAGTGTTATTCCACATTTAGGGTAAGAAAACATTTTTGAAAAAACGCATAAAAATTTTGAACGCATCGGGATTCGAATCCGCGCCTCTTGGACGGTATCTAGGAGGCGGAAAATTTTTGTACGTTTTTTTCGAGAAATCATAGTTAATAAGGTGTTTTATAATAATATTATCCAAATGAAATTTTTTAAATATAACTGTTAAGATCGATTGACGTCGCCTTAGTTACTAATATTTAGGACTAATATCAAATGTTATTTATTTATAAATAAATTAAGTTATTAATTAGAACTTAATATCAAGGCAATCCATTCAAGGCTTTCAACTTAAAATCGACACATTGAAATTTGAGAGAGCGGAGAAATGAAAATAGTTTTAAATCAATAAATAAAGAAAAGGTTATATTGATTTCTCCGGGTGGGAGCATTGAATCATAGAGTTATTGTAGATATTGTTTTTTATTAATATAAAATTTAATGCACTACACACTGGGTCTGTACCTTATTTTCCTTATTGTTATTTATTTTTCATTTACATATAAGTATTATCAGCTACTTAGAACTAAAAGTGTATATTTAAATTAAGGCGAATTCTTGACACATTTATATAAATTATATTTCATATTGAACATATAAAACTAAATATAAATTTTAAAATAATAAAGTTTTAATCTGAGTTTGGGTGTGAGAGATTTGGCGGGAAAGGGCATAACCGCTATGGTGGCGGAAGTGATCGCCTGACATTAGACATTTCACTTAAAGCAGGTGTACCAACCTAAAATCCTTCCATCAAAAAACAAAAGGAAGCAAACGAAGCTATCTATCTCTCTTTTCATGTGTTCATTAGATAAAGATAACAATAGATTTCTCATTTTTCTTTCTTTGCTTGTCTGACACTCACAGACTCGTCTATGACTCTGCTAATCTATGTATAATAAATCTGTATCGAATTCACAATGATACAAATTATAAATTATAAAGAAAATATGGAATTTTTCTCTTCATTTTGACACGTGGACCCGTAAAATAAGCGTTGCCATGGTAACGTGTACATGTTTATACAAATGTAAACGCAGTAAGTACGTAAAACAGTATTTGTAATGTAAGAAAGAATTGTATTGTATAATTATGTTTTAACAATTTTCGATTACCTAAATACCCTTTTAGTTGCCAAAAAGTAACTAAAGCAAAATATATCAATAAAAAAATAAATATATACCCTCTAACTTCTCATCAATGTAAAATTAACTTAAAAAATTGGTTATTAAAATTAAATTATAAACAGACAGAAGATCTCCTTATTGTTTAACAACACTTTGGATGATAAGTGTAAACTCACACACACACACACACACACACACACACACACACACACACACACTCACACACAACACACACACTCACACACAACACACACACTCATATTCACACAAACACAAACATAAGCTCACGTTCTCTTCATAAACTTGCACACTACCATATATTAACCTTTGTATCAATTCATAAGATCTTAGTATTATTTGATTGTATAATGAACGATATTAACAGTTTTGATATTACTTTGGTTTTTTGATAAGACGCTTGTGAGGCGCGTTGAGGGCGTTAATGAGTGCGACTCAGTTTCATACTAATGCAGTTATTGTCGATATGAGATGTTATAATTATGTACCTAACCTTATAATGAATACATTTAGTTTATTCAATACTTGGATACAAGAAGTCTGTATATACTTGTTAGTAAAAATAAAAATAATATAAAGGCTGAGATCTAAACAATTGGTACCAAAGAGCTTTTATTTTTGGATTCCTTTTATATTACTTTCTAAAGTGTTGGTACGATCTGACGTCGAAGCAATGTAGGTCACAAATATTATCTTTGTAGTGTAAGAATTTAATAAGACTTTTGGCGTTTTATTCCAACTTTACGCTTTATCCCTCATAGCAGGGTAGTCAGAGACAACCCAGTGTCAAGACACTCCGTTGTATGCTCTAAGTGGTGAACTCAACGCTGCGTTTTGTTAATACAAAAGCGGAGGAAAGAGAGTACATTTTCAATATAATCTTTGCTCTAAGTAGGAAACGACCCTCCCTCAACCCTCAAGGACCTTTAACGACCTCTGAGGGTAGACAGAAAGTACCTCGTGTTAAGACACTTCGTATTTCGTTTTCCGCCGATTTTACATTGCGTGGTGTGTAGTAGAACTCAATACCGTACTTTGTCTTATCAGAGCGAGAAAGTGAAAATAATTTTAAATTTAAGTGATTAAATTTAAAATTATTTTCACGGGGGAGTAAATCCCGGAGTGGGAATCGAACCTATAACCGGTCGCGTTTACAGTCAGGCGCTGTCCCACTGCGCCAAGGTCGGCCTCATTCTTTTTTTACAGCTTTACGATTTACCCTGATTAAAAGTGTATTCAAAGAAAAACCTAGTGTCAAGACACTCCTTTTGAAGCTTTTCACCTGATCCAAGGCATTTCCTATTATGTGCGGAGTTTCTTTAGATGGGTTTTGTACCGGAAATCTATTGAAACATCTATTTTTGATTAAGATGGAAAACTTTGGACCACTTTTACGAAAATGCATAGAGAACTATGAATTTAAAAAAGCTTTAAAAAAGTATATATGCAGAATAATTACATCCTGTTTAAAAAAAAACTTTTATATAAAATCACGTAGATGTTGCTATAGTAACGCGTATTATATGCGTCAATGAATTCACTGCAAATAAACATATAATAATAAGGTATACCGCAATATTATATGAAAATGTAGTATTTCTCTTTAGAAAGTATTACTGTAGGTATTTCCATGTGGTAACCCCATTAATTTCTTTAGTTTATTGTTGCTGTACGTAATTGAGCGGCATTTCCGCCAGTGGCATGTGTAAGGAAGTAATTGATTAGTTAATGAGATTTAAATTATTTTCATTTCATTATATATATATATATATGGTAAGGCAAACCGCGGCGGTGACTTACACCACTCCAAACGCAATGTCTCGAATCGGTGGAAAGCGGAGTACGGAGTGCCTTGTCTAGATACTTTCTGTCTACCCTGCTATGCGGGATTTATAACGATGCTGACTGAAAAATGGCAATCGATATATTTTCTTTAGCAATATATCACTGACAGCTAATCCTTTATTGAATTCCTTAAGGCCGATTCACACTTTCAATAAAGTTATAGTTTCTGCAGAGTGTCGTGGTAGTTATTCTTTCATACATTATCTATTGAACGTATCCCTGTCAATGTCTTCAATGGCTCAGTGCTTTAGTGATTTAAATAATTTAAGCAAAACGAAATATTAATATATTTAAACATAATAGTGTTGTTCTTGGAGGCGACGCCGAGAACAGTGTATCATTAAATAGCTGGCTAGATAGAAAAATTGTTTTGTTGCGTGTTGGATGGCGGAGCTCAACGCCGCACCTTGGAGTAACAGACCGGGTAAATTCTAATGTAGATATAAATCAGTCAATCAATCAATCATCAATTAATCAATCTTAAATATTTAAGTGCAAATCAAGTTATCTAAAGATCATCATCGAATTAATTCACGTACGTAATTGAAGTATGTTGAATCAAACGCTTGGCCATTGTTACTAGAGATTTTTTTTGACAAGTAAAGTACGCGTTTCCTTAGCAACATGTGTGTCACTTCTTACGTAAGTGTGTGTCAGACGCATAGTTACGCGAGTATAATTTATTTTATTAACTTAAGGCTTTCCTTATACAATTATTAAATATATATTTTGATAAGTAAAAATGTTTAAACTAGTTTTAAATTGGAATAATTTTCTTGAATCTGGTTATGATGTTTATATAAAGTTATATAAACCTCATCATATAATTTAGAAATAAAAGTGAGGTAATTTAATGGTTTTAACTTTTGATGCATTGAGATTTTGGTCGTCGTGGCGTAGTGGGATAACATCTGTTTCTAAACCCGATGGTTTTGGGTTCGGTTCTGATTCTGGGGAATAATTATATTAGGTGAATAATTCATAAATTTTTTATTCTCGTTTTAACACTTTGTTAAGAATAATTGCGCAATGCATTGAATTCAGGTAAAAAGTGGAGAACAGTGTGCCTTAACACAAAATTTCTTCATCCTACTTGGTTTTTATGCGGTAAAAAGCGAGAAGCTCAAAAAAAAAATTAATATTCATATTTAAGTAATAACTTATTTTCATATAAATCTCTCCTATTCTTCCTTTTTCGGGCGCAACTTAACGCCGTTTTTATATTTATTACTTATTTATTTTGTGTATAGCGAATAGCTAACGGGAATTCAATTTACATTTAAAGCGTTGACGTTTCTTGTACGACAAATTCCTTCAAATGTTACGTAAATATGCTTAGAACAAGTTTCCGTTTTATTCGGTTTACATATACGAATGTTTTAAAATAATTTGGCTGGTTCGATGCAGTTAGTTTATTTACCAGTAGTCGAGTAACAGGTCTGAGTAAAATTTTATTAGTATTTTAATATTATTTAAAGAATATTGTGGCCGGTCGTGACGCAGTGGGACAGCGTCTGGCGGTAAACGCGACTGGTTGTGGTTTCGATTTCTAATCGGAAAAACGTGGCGTTGAGTTCCGCCATTCAACTGAAAGCGAAGCACGGAGTGTCTTGACACTAGTTACTCTCTGTTTACCCTGCTATGAAGAATTAAAGCGTGAAGCTTAAAAAAACAAAAAAAATAAGGGTATACTGTAAAATCAGAAGGTTATTGTGTATTTACTCAAGAACTGGTTTTCTCAAAAATGGTGTAAAAAGAAAGCTAAATATATGCTTTTACGGATTAAAATAAAATATTACCTTCAATAAATAACGTGTTTTATTTCGAACAAACAAATAATAACCACACACTTTAAAGCTTACTCAGTCTTTTTCATGAAATCTCTAACAATCATTCCTCTGGCTCGATTAACGCGTAGTCGAGTCCATTTCCCTCCAGACCTTTGGTGACCTCGTTGTCTTTTGCGGTTTTAGTGGTCGTCTTTAGTTCCTTCTTCCTTATTTTACCTACATGGGTAGTGGCTTCTGTTTCAACCTGTTCGATGGGAGATACTGACGTTTGCTCTTTGACATCTACTTTCTCTGTTAGCTCCTCCACTTTCTTTTCAGGCAAAATAACTTCGATAGGAACCTCCCTCTCTGGAATTGGGGGCGGCAGTTCGTGTTTTGGCGCCGAGATAATTAAAACACCCTTGTCGTTTAACACCGCCTTCACTTCCTCTTGCTTGGTTCCCGGTGGCAAAACGAAACGCTGAGCGAAATGGTTCGCCATAAACTTGTTATCACTGTCTACTTTGTGTCTTCCCTCCACGATGATGTACCGGTTCTTCACTTTGATCTTCAGCTCGTCCGGCTTGAAACGTCTGACATTCAAATTAATCTGATATTTCTCTGAATCGGATATAATTTCTGGATCTTCCAGGCTCTCTTCCAAATCGAGGGCTGCCGCTGCTTTGACCAGCTGTCCCCAGGGCCACAGATAATGATACGCCAGGGAATGTGACAAATGCTTATCGATCAACGCGAAGGGATCCACATAATGGGTTTTGTGTGATCTCTCCTCGCAAACGGCTAGATTTAATATAGCGAATATTAATGCGTATTTGTACATTTTGTTTCGCGTGAATATGTTACATTGGCTGCTCCGCGTTGTTACCGCTCTTATATAGCTTCAACGATCGTTCTCGAACGCGTGTCTAGTTCCATTGATGATAAGTGCGGGCAGGCGTCGTCTACCGTTGGAAAGTGAAACTGTTGAGTCACAACTGACTCATGGCAAGTAGGTTATGTTGGCGCGTTGAACTCGTTTTATGTTTGTTTTGATTTTTTTTCCTTAAATTGTTTTCTATAGTTATAGGTTGTTAATGTGAGAATTGTTTCCGGTTTTAGTATTATCGTTGGTAGTAATTAAAAACATTTTTTTTATTATAATATACTTATGTTTATTAAAATATTTTTATATAATATATAATTTAGTAGATTTTTAAAATGAATTATTTACTATATTCATGTTTCTATAATAAGGTATTTTATTAATTATAATTTAATAATATTTTAAAAATATGTGCCAAAGTTTTGCAACTCCTGTGTTAGGATTATCTACCCACACTCAAAGCAGAAACATATACATATAAAAATGCATCAGTGAGCGTGTACCGTTAGCAGCGTCATTATTGTTTGTGGGTCAATTATATATCTTTATTAGTATTTTGAATTTTATGAATAAATAAAGTACATTTTTTTATTCTTGCTTGTTTGTTCTGCAGTTTTCTAAAATGCTAATATTTTTTTCTATTTAAGTACTTATAAGTACTCCAGTATAAGTACCCAACGCAGTGATATGTCGGAAATTTCTCCACTACAGCCACCACAATTTTTCCCGCACAACAGAGTAGACGGAGAGAACCTAGTGTCTGGACACTCTGTCCTCCGTTTTCATCGGAACTCAAAATTCAAACAATCCATCTTCCAATACACAATTTTTCAGATATCAGGGAAGTAATTAATATTCAAACACAAGACAAAATCTGTTCAAATAGGTACGATAGTCTATGAAGTTTTAACTTAGGTTAAATTTTTGATTTCAATCAGTGCTTCAGGTAGATCTTTTGTATAGCTAAAAAAAATTATTTCCATTTTAATATGCTTTTATTAGCTTGACCTATTAATCATCCTCATCCTTTTCCGTAGTTAGGCTTAGGGTTATGGGGTTCTTGAATAGCATGTCGTTGAATTATATCGCCAGCTCTTATTTCCCAACCGTTGCCAGCTTAACATATAGGTCGATGATGATCCAATATTTTTAAGCCATAAGCTTGACGTCCTACCCTGTCCTGTGATTTGAATCTGTGCGTGAACATTTGCAACCCAATTTAGATCCTAATTTTTATTTTTCTATATTATATATTATTCAAAAATATATTATTTTTAGCTAAATAACATTAACTAAATAAAAGTATAGTGTAATAGTTGTGTAAAGCACTGCCACAGAAAACTCGGAATAACAAAATAAATCATAAATTACCGAGCTTTTATTCGTATTACGAAAAGCTTTTAAGTATATTCTACTACTACTTAGTTTGAAAGGCTCTGACATATTTAACGCGTTTATATATGTAAAGAATATAAAAAAGAGAGAAACATTAAGAAGTTTTATTGGGGTAAGGAGATTTGTTTCTCAGTTCTCTGCCATCTACAGCTTGCATTTTTCTGATATTCAATTAACGAAGAACACATATAAGAAACATGTAATTTTTTTTTTTAGCTTCACGCTTTTATCCCAATCATACCAAGTGTCAACACACTCCGTACTTTACTTTTCACCGAATTCGAGACATTGCGTGTTGAGTGGTGGAACTCAACGCCGCTCTTTGTCTTTACCAGAGCGGGGAAGTGAAAATAATTTAAATATAATCACTCCCCCGAGTGGCGATCGAACCCACAACCGATCGTGTTTACAGTCAGATGCTTGTCACACTGTGCTACGACCGGCCTCATGTACAACATGTAATTTCATTTAATTTATATTTTTTTTAGACTATTTTATTTCAGAAGCTAAGTTATTATGAATCACTCTTAGATATGCTTACAAAAATTGTAAAACTTTTTACTACATTAAAAAACTGCTATTTCTCGGAATTCCCTAAAGCCTTCTATGAAGTTTCATATTTATTTTAAATAAATAAATTTAAGCTTTAAAGTTGTAAGCTCTCTCTTATATTACAATGGCCGCTTAATAAAAAGCAAAATAATATTATACAGGCGTTCTATACATGGTGTTCTAATTTTGGTAACGTCTGAAATAATTACTTTGAAAGGAAAAGAAAGCGGCTTACAATTGGAAAGTTTTAACATGGAGTGTGAAATTAAATGATCATTTATATGTAGGTATTGAGTTCTACTCGTGACTTTGTTTGCGCTAATGTCAAAATTATTAATATACCAGTATTAATATATAATAGGATTCGGAGTGTTTTGACACTAGATTATAAAAATTACAAGATTTCAGCATTCTACACAGAAAATCAATATGATAAAGTAAAAAATCTTTCCACTGCATTCAAGGCATTGCGTGTTGAGTGGTGGAACTCAACGCCGCACTTCATATTACTTAGTCACTAGGTACTTTCTGTCTATCCTGTTAATATTTTTTTTGTTCTAATAAGCTATTATAATAATTTTTGAATAATCAATTATCATAAGTGTAAAAACACAATATTTTTAAAATAGGCAGGAAGCAAGGCACGAAAAAAAAATTTTTTTCGAGAATTTTTGAAGGCATTCGCTCTAAAGAAATAAAGACTTCTCTATTTCGGGAGTTCACACGGTGGCCATAAAATTTTTGGTGGAAAGTAAACTGGAATGAAATCATTCTCTTTTATGCCAGAATTAGTACTAAAATAAAAAAAATATTATATATATATTTCTCAATTATCCATTTTCTATCATATTTTTATTAAAAATCAAAGAAAAAAGTCATAAACACATACAAAAGATATACACGTCTTGTTATAATAATAATTTATAACTCTAACCAACATACACACTAACTGATTACAATTTTCTTATACAAATATACATATGTATGAACAATACATTGATTTTGCCTTTCATTGCTTTCACCATTTAAAACATATTGATACATCTAATGACGCGTACATAAACACGTTGTCATGGCAACGTATTTGACACTGAGTAATACAAAAGAGTATATTATATAATACAAAGTATATAATACAAACTGGACGGTAGAGAGCTTAATTTGTTTCTAATTAATTATTTTAAAAAAATATTGGTTTTCAATACTTCTTATCTATACGAACAAACATCTAAGAAATATTCCTAATATCAATAGTAAGTTTTAATAGTTTTGGTAGAAAGGAATTCTGAGTATTTTTAACATATTAAAATAACTTCTATATAATATATTTTTTTACGTAAAATCAATATTGACTATAAATTATGAGCTAAGTTTCAATTTTACTTAAATAAAATAGAGAACTGAAAATTAACTATTTAAGTTAACTTCCTAATTAATTATATATTTAATTATTTTCCTTTATGTAATTGCCGGTCATGGCGCAGTGGGGACGGCGTCTGACGAGGGAATGATTATATTTAAATAATTTTAATTTCAGACAAAGCATGGCATTGAGTCTCGACGCTCAACACGTAATGTCTCGAATTAGGCGGAAAGCGGAGTACGGAGTATCTTGACACCAGGTACTTTCAGTCTACCGTTTGAATATATTTACTAACTAGCTTGTTTACAAATTATCTAAAAAGCTATAAGACGCTGAAATAAATTATTATGTATTAAATCTAAATAAACTGCAATCTAAGTGTTCTGCTAATTTAAGTTATATTACATTTTTGAAAAAACGTATAAATTTTTATTTACTCTTTAAAATATATTATGAAAATAGTTTTAAAATAAAATAGCAATCTCTCTTGTTAAACGATTATTTCTTAATAACCTTTAAGAAGTAGAAATTTGTAAAAATTTCTTAACACTAGCTAACAACATAAATAAGTTGTAACAAATATATAAGAATTTCGACGCAGCTGGTAGTAGAACGCATGGCTTAGCGGTCAGAGGGCCTGGACGGTATCCAAGATGCGCGGGTATGAATTCGAAACGAATACGAATCGCGGGTGTTGAAATTTTTATACGTTTTCTCAAAAATGTTGTCTAATCCTAAGTGTGGAACAAGACTTTAAAAATAGGAAATTTTTAAGTTATATTGCTAAGTAGAAAAAGTAACAAACAGCCACTCATATTTACAAACTTTTACATTTATAATATTAAATAGGATATTTTAAAAATATTTTTCGTCCAGCATATTCGACTAAATAGATAAAAGAAATAAGTAAGCACCTTCACGCTTTATCCTACTTAGCGGGGTAAACTGAGACAATCAAGACACTATTGACTGATCTGTCCGAAATCGAGACATTACGTGTTGAGTGGCGAACTGAACACCACACTTAGCTTATTAGAGAGAAGAAAGCAAAATTAATTTTAAATAAAAATCTTCGCTCCGAGTGGGAATCGAACCCAAAACCATTCACGTTTAAAGTCAGGCCATTTCCCACTACATAACGGTCTCAACAAATATGCAAACACTTTACCTTCATTTCATTGTTGATACACAGGTTAAGCAATTATGTATCAGTCCAATTAACAAATGGGTGGCCGTTACGGTGATGTACTGGATTCAGTTTAATTCAATTACCAGATTACTACCACTCATTGCTTGTTTGATATTGTGGAATAAATAACAAAGGTGAAAGTAGCACCTTCGAATCCAGTTTTAAATCTGTTCGTAAATATGTAGATTATTTTAATTTTAATTTATTATTAGAATATGTAAAGACATTGCTTCATTAAGTGGTGAATTCAACTCAGCGCTTTGTCTTACCACAGTGCAGAAGCGACATTGCGTGTTGAGTGGTGTAACTCAACGCCGCACTTTGTCTTATCAGAGCGAGGAAGTGAAAATAATTTAAATAAAATCACTGCCCCGAATGGGAATCAAACGCACAACTGATCGCCTTTACAGTCAAATACTCTCCCACAGCTAACCTCATATGTACATAATATTACTTAATTATTTTTCCCATGCTTGTTAACCAAGAACATCTTCCCATCGGATTTAGTTGAAAATTGGTTTATATAAATATTTTCATTACACGAACTTAATGTCCTTATACCAGACCAGAATAACGTAAGAATAATTTTAAGCGTATATAAACTCAATTTTATATTTTAATATTTAATAAAGCATACATTGTATAAACGTTGGAAAGCAACGTTGCAATTAATATATTCATTCGGTAACTTTTACTTTAATGTAAAAAGTATCGGAGTAAAATATAACTAATAATAAATTCGAGTTTTCATATGAATTTTATTTAAAAATGTAATAAAAACTTATTTTTCTGTTGGCAACTTATTTTACTTTTTTAATAAACAGCGTTGAGATTATTATAAAATTTCCCATTCTTGTTTCATATCCTTCTATTTTTCCAATTCTTGTTTTTTCCAATCATATTTTTCCCGTTTTGGTTGGAAATTTTATGCCAGCTCTATATTCCCCAAGAAACTCACAGCAAAATTTCGATTTCCAATGCACAGTACTTACATCTGTGCCCTGTCAGTCAGTCATCCAGCAAAAAATGGAGAAAGTAAAATAATAATATATTATTTGTATTTATTTATTTAAGGTTAATAAATTAAAATATTTTATTTAATGCAACGCATCGTATGCAATTTTATGAAAAAATCATGAGAACCATATGTGTATTCTATTTACGTTGTTAGTTACAAATTCTTTTATAGTAAAAAAAAATAATATTTTAAATTATTTTAGAATCTTTTTTTGCAATCGGTACTTTATTGCTTTTAAACACAAACCCCCTACCTAATAATACACGCATCGTATTACAAGCAATTTTTAACTTTATAACCGATGTATAAAGTATAATTTATTTTAAAACTATCAATACCGTTACGTCTATAAGCATTAATGTTTCGAAACAACCAGTAATTTAAAGAAAGTTGCAAGGGAAATATATTTTAAACGTTTGGTTATAAGGACTAAAACACTGTGCATGATATCTAGATTTGATCTAGAAAATTCTTCGGCGGGAACGATGTAAACAAACGCAACAGGTGGGGTTCGTGAGGACCGGTAGGGAAGTGCAGGTAACATGGACATATAGGAGCTTTTAATTAAAATTAATTATATTTTTATATTTACTATTTTAAAAGTGTTATTCCACACTTAGGATTAGAAAACATTTTTGAAAAAACATTTGAATCCAAGAGGCGTGGGTTCGAATCCCGCTGCGGTCAAATTTTTATACGTTTTTTCAAAAATGTTTTCTAATTATATTATTATATATTATTTATAAAAGATACAGTGGTAGAGAAAATTTAAAAATAAACCAGATTCCAGATTCAATGTTTCAGTTAGTGTAAGCCACGTTTCTATGCTTCTATTATAAAGTTATTATTTGTGCCTGAGTAAAATAGTTTATTTCCAATATTATAGATGATGCTATTGATAATTATGTAGAAAAACAAACAAGACTTAATATTTACTATTTTTAAAGTGTTAGTCCACACTTAGGATTAGAAAACTTTTTTGAAATAAAACTGGCTTAGCGGTCAGAGCGCTTGGACGGTATCTAAGAGGCGCGGATTCGAATCCCGCTGCGTTCAAATTATTCAAAAATGTTTACTGCACTTGCATTATTTTATTGAGAGATAAGACTTTTTATAAAAGAACCAAACATGAAATTGATTATTACTTATAATGTTAGATAGTTTACGTTCATCTTTCTTCTTTTCTTATCAAAAATATTGAAAAAAAACATAATGTGGCGTTGAGTTCCACCACTCTACATGCAATGTCTCGAATTCGGTGGAAAACGAAGTACTGAGTGTCTTGACACTATGTACTTTCACTATGTATTCACTATGTACTTGACACTATGTACTTTGCGGGATAAAAAGCTTGAAGCTAAAGAAAAACTTGTACTGTTACATATATTTAATAACTACACATACGTTTATGATTTCTTATATATTCTATGTAATTTTTTTAAGCGTGTTAACATTTTGAAATATTGTATTATGCCCCTGTCTCCTCGAGCAGGCAGCAAGGGTACAAATTGAATGATTACACTTTTTTATATACATGTACCACTATACATACGAGTCATTTATATATATATATATATATATATATATATATATATATATATATATATATGTATATACGTTATTGGCACTGCTGTATTTCAAATTACTATTTATGTTTTTGTTGGAAAAGATACAAAAAATCTTTTTTCATTAAAATATTTGTATGTAACAAGGGATTAGTTGTGGGTTCGATTCCCATTTGGAGGTTATATTTTAAATATACTCTCATTTCTTTGCTCTGGTAAGATAAAGCACGATGTTGAGTTCGCCATACGCTGCTGTGCTAATATTTTTTAGGTTCGCGCTTTTATCCCGCATAGTAAGCAGGATAGACTGAAAGTACCTAGTGACAGCCTACCTAGACACTGTGTTGGGTTGCAGAATTCAACGCCGCACTTTATCTTTTACCAGAGCGAGAAAGTGAAAATAATTTAAATATAATCACTCCTCCGAGTGGGGATCGAACCCACAACCGATCGCGCTTACAGTCAGACGCTGTCCCACTGCGCTGCGATCGGCCTCAATTTTTTATTTTATATTTTGTAATAATTGTAATTAAATATTCCAAAAGGAATATCTAAATTATACTAGTAACATTCGAAACATATTTTTATTATATATTTATATGTAATATTCTTCTACTACTACTCATTTTAGAAACAAGCGTCTGCAAGTGACTCGAGAGAAAGCAATCGTGAATGCTTATTGCGGTTATAAGGAAAATGCCATCGAAAAATACTCGAGTAACATTAATATTATACAAAAATATTATGTATTTATTTGGTTTTTTGTATATATATATATATATATATATATAATAGTTGTTGCGTGTTGAGAGGCAGATCTAAACGCCGCGCTGTCTTACCAGAGTAAAGGAATGGAAATAGTCCTCTGTGGGAGGAGTGGGTAAAATACATTTCCTTCAACTAGGTAGCGTCCCGTAAGAGACGGGTATAGCAAGAGGTAATAAGCAATAATGTTATGTAAGCCGGCTTTCCCTACAGTACTTTTGTACATTTTAAAAGTCCAAGTCCCATTATTCATATTCGCTCCCGGTGTCGCTGTAAAGACCATTAAGGTCAACAGCATTTAACTCAAAGACAGAAAAAAAAAAAAATTCATATCTCTGTATTAATCCTTACCCAGTTAAACAATATTTCAACAAAGATCATTTCAATACCTGTGTAATACTTTGTATATTAAAATCGGATATTCCATTCAAAATATATAACGATAATAATTAATGTAATAGTAAAATAACGCGGCGTATGTGGTCCCGAACTACGTAGTTAGTGACAGTACGGGGGTGAGAGGAGAGAGGCATCAATATCTTTAACAGCCACAGTATAGGCAGGTATTGACTCCTTACGTAATGTACGGGACCGCGATATATATATATATATATATATATATATATATATATATATATATATATATATTCTATTAATTTTTCTTATATATTATATAATATTTTCTTTTATTTTATTATTGAGATTTTATTATTATATTCATACTTTCTATAATATATATAATATTATTATTCTAATTATATTTATTATTCACAGATATTTATATTTTAAGCTGGTAACAAAAGTTCTTTTTAGGATTGCCTTTCTTAACCTATCTCATAACTTTTTATTATCTGTGGTTTAAATAAAAGTTTCATCTATACTTAGTTCATACCTCTCTGTTAAAATTATTAAAATTTGAATACTTAGTTCATACCTCTGTATTAAAATTATTAAAATGTTGTTTAATTTATATATATAAATATAAATATAAATATATATATATATATATATATATATATATATATATATATATATATTATTTTTTTTTTAAATATGCATATGACAGATATTTTAACTAGCAACATATATATATATATATATATATATATATATATATATATATATATATATAATTGAAACGTAGGTGCTGGAGTCTAGATCTCTTGAAAACCGTTCCGTTGTATGTCTCAAGTGGAAAGTGACAACCAAATCATTTAAGTCTAGATTTCAGCTATTTCTAAATAAATATAAATTGATTTCTTAAAATACAATAATGCTAAAGTAATATTTTAACATTTTTTTTTATTTTGTTTTACAATTTAGTATTCTAGAAAAGTTGATTTTAACAAATAATATTATATTTTTTATAAATATATGTATGTAAATATATATTTTTTAATCTACACGTTTCTATAGCAACGCATAATTTTCGCGTGAATTAATTTTCTTGTAATATTTAATTTCATTAACCTTGATACATACTATTTTATATAGGTATTTGTTTGTAAAATGTTTATGAAAGTCCAAGATTCCAGATTTCTAATGTCACCTCATTATTTCAAGTTAATAGAATTTCAGTCGGTTAGAATTATTATTTTTATAGTTAGAATTATTATGAGGCCGGTCGATCTCCACTCGGGGAGTGATTATATTTATATTATTTTCACTTCCTTGCTCTGTGGTAAAGACAAAATGCGGCGTTGAGTTCAACCACTTAACACGCAATGTCTCGAATTCGGTGGAGAGCGAAGTACTGAGTGTCTTGACACTAGGTACTTTCTGTATATATATATATATATATATATATATATATATATATATATATATATATATATATATATATATATATATATATATATATATATATATATATATATATATATATATATATATATATATATATATATATATATATATATATATATATATATATATATTAGTGTCAAGACACTTTGTACTCTGCTTTCCGCCGCATTGGACATTGCGTGTTGAGATGTAAATTATTTTGGACTAGATTTCACATATATATATATATATATATATATATATATATATATATACATATACATTCAATTCTTTAAATACTTTTATACCAAAAAACATATTTTACCAGATGATTAATACAAATAGGTAGGTAGCTTTATACCGATAACCTCTAGGTTACAGAGGTCATTGGAGAGCTCGTAGCGGTCGAAGACTGAAAAAAATTAATTGCCAATTTATCATAAATATTGTTTTAATATCGGCGATCTCAAATAGTTTTTAACATAACAAATAATTTCAAAAATAATATTGAAAATGGATCGATGTCATTGTGGCGCAGTGAGACGTCTAACTGTAAAATTGAATGCCAGTTCGATTTTCATTCGAGGAGACATTTATTTTTTAAATGAAACTATTTTAACCGGATTAATCGCGTATATTTTGGTATTCAAAAATATATTTTGGACACCTGACGTTTCGAACGCTTAACAGTAGTCCGTGGTCACAGGTAGACTGTTATGTATTTTCGAATACCAAAATATAAGCGATTAATCCGGTTAAAATATGACTCCTGAAAAGGGAATATACCTGCAGAATTTTCAGAAAGTTTCAACTAGAAGCCTATTACATATATTAGAAAAAAATCCTTGAAGTACTTTAGACTTTGGCCCACAGACTTCACTATACAAAAAAAATACAAAATAATATTGATAGACAAACGAACAGACGTATCCCATATAACACATTTTTTTATATTATTATCAATATTTTAATAAATCTATTCTAAGACTACATTATTTGAACTCCAAGAATTCAAAAACTTTACAATAATACCTCGAATAATATCATGTAAAAAACTTTTTTTTCTACTTTTTCAGTTTCACGCTGTTAATTGCCATAGTCTAACAGAGAATATATATGTATATATATGTATATATATATATATATATATATATATATATATATATATATATATATATATATATATATATATACAAACATTTACAATAGTACTCTGTACAGCGTACAGTGTACAAGATTAAGCAATCTGTGCCTATTTTAGTCATCAAATGCCGCGGGAAGGCCCCTTCTCCCCTTATCCCGTTTGTAAAAACAATATACAATAATATGAAGCTGTAGAAGTGACAAAGTGACCTTTTTTAGAATTAGAGAGATTGCGATTGAGTGGCGGAACTCAACGCCACGCTTTGTTTTACCAGAGGGTAATGAAAAACAAGCATTTTCCAAGAGGGAATTAACTCAATAACACTAAAATTCCGATTTGCCGCTAGAATTATTTAAAAATAATATTATAAAGGCATTATTGAAAATGTATACTATTCTATAACAGCTCTTCTCAGCAGAACTGCCTTTATGACTGACAATACTGACACTTTTGTTGATTGACGATTCGAAAGTGCCTGTAAATAGCCTATTGGAATATTTTTATTTGATTTGATTTGATTTGAATTACGTTTACAATCAGTAAACAAGGCGTTCACTCGCCTTAATTTATTTTTGTTTAAAGCAAAAATTCAGTTTTATATCAGTATAACGTATTTTATAGTTTTCGATTTATATGTATATGTTGTGTGAAATAAAAAAAATATCTATTTATTCTATTTTGATCGTAGAAATAATCGAATCTGTACCTCAAGGAAAATGCTAATTCTTTAACCAATGAGGCCCTGTGATCATTATTTCTATAAAGTGTTCAAATAATATTTAAAATAAAATTTACTGAAAGGCTGTTTGAAATTACCCTTATTTTATTATTTTATAATTCAAAGCCTTACTACATTAGCTAGCTAGCTAGCCGGTTTAACTCACGTCAAAATAAGTTCAGCCGTTCCAGAGATTAGCCGGACGATCAGACAGACAGAAATATATATATATATATATATATATATATATATATATATATATATATATATATATATATATATATATATATATATATATATATATATATATATATGTACAGTACTTTTAAGTTCCTTTCCATTTATTTCTACGCAAGAAAAAGCAAGAACTTAAATTGGCGTTTTCTCATCCAGAACAAATCGCAGTTCATTGATATTATATGGACTGGCCTGTACTATACACCTATTACGCCTAGATTTATACTTCCATACCTTATTGCTAGTGGGATTCTATGTTATTATTAATAAACGTACGCTTCACGTTTTATCCCGTATAGCATTCTACTTAGAAATAACCTAGTGTCAAGACACTCCGTTTGCCGCGTTTTGTCTCACCAAAGCAAAGAAATGATAATATTTTCTACAGGCAAATACCATTGTAGTAAATCCTAATAGTTACTATTTTTAAAGTGTTATTCCACACTTAGGATTAGAAAACATTTTTAGAAAATTTTCGAATCCCCCTGCAAATGTTCAAATTTTTATACGTTTTTCCTAAAAAGTTTTCTAATCCTAAGTGTGGAATAACACTTTAAAAATAGTAACTATTGAAATAAAATAGCAATCTCTCTTGTTAAATGATTATTTCTTAATAATCTTTAAGTAGTAGAAATTTGTAAAAATCTCTCTACAGAGATGCTAACAACATAAATAAGTTGTAACAAAACGTATAAGAATTTCGACGCAGCTGGTAGTAGAACGCATAACTTAGCGATCAGAGCGCTTGGACGGTATCCAAGAGGCGCGGGTTCGAATCCTGCTGCGTTCAAAATTTTTATACGTTTTTCTAAAAATGAAGTAAATCCTATTGATAAGAAAAATAGAAAAAAAGTGATTTTTTTATGTATAATAAACAGTTACAAGCGGAGTGTCGTGATAGTACTATAGCAGTACTAGGCTTACTTTAATCGAGTTATACATATACGTTAGACGCGCCGTTATTTTTTATTCTTCTTGCTTTAATTTAGTTTAGAATCATCGTGGCGCAGTGAAAGTATCTGATTGTAAATACAAAGAGTCGTAGATTTGATTTCGATTTGGGTACATAATTACATTGAACTTATTTGTCTCTTCGTTCCGGTTAGACAAAACTCGGCGTTGAGCTCCACCACTTAACACACAATGTCTATTTTCACGGAGAGAAAGAAACCTAGCTTTTATAAGCTTTTATTTAACTTGCCATGTTAGTTAGTTAGTGTGTGTAAAATCTTGCAAGCCTAATTGGACCCACTTCTAGTGTTCAATTTGTTATGTTTTTGAAAAAAAAAAAAACAATATATGAAAAAAGCAATTTTTTTTAATGTTTTTCTTATATTAATATTTTATAATATATTTTTTTCTCACTATTATAACGTTTATGTTTGTTTCTATATCCCTTCTGTTTTTTCCCATTTGTTCCATGACCAACAATGATTGCGAGGGGTCGTGTAATAGCCTCGACACTTCGTCAACGCTCCGACTGATATAAAACAGAATGTAAAAAATTACTTTGCTCTTGGTATTCTCTAATCCGATTGTCTACTGGATATATGAGGCCGGTAGTGCCACAGCGTCTGACTGTAAACGCGATCGGTTGTGAGTTCGATTCCCACTCGGGGAAATGATTATATTTAAATTACGTTTACTTCTTCGCTCTGGTAAGATGAAGTGCGGCGTTGAGTTCCGCCACTTATCACGTAGTGTCTTGAATTCGGCGTAAAGCGAAGTATGGAGTGTATTGACACTATGTAATATCTGTCTACCCTGCTGTACCGGATAAAAGCGTGAAGCTGTATAAATAAATAAACAAATAAATATATACAAATAGTCTGGGGTTCGATTGAAATTCGGTGAAATAATATTAATTAAAACTACTTTAATTATCCTGCTATGTGGAGACAAAGTAGGGAGATTCCTCTTTATATTATATTCGTGAAATAATTGCTTATAAAATTATTTTTTTAAATATAATCGCACATGAAAGACAGTATTTTAATGGAGGCAAGAATGATTCTATTAAATAAAAAAAAATATATAAAATTATAAAACGGACTACTGTAAAGTTTTCAAAACGTTGGATTTTCAATAATATATATATTTTTTTAGCTTCACGCTATTATCCCGCATAGCAGAAAGTATTTAGTGTCAAGACACTCCGTACTTCGCTTTTCACCGAATTCGAGACATTGCGTGTTGGGTGGTGGAACTCAGCGCTGCTCTTTATCTTTACCAGAGTGAGGAAGTGAAAATAATTTAAATGCGGCGTTGGGTTCCACGTTTAAATAGGAAAAGTTAAGGAACGAGTCGTATTTAGACGTCTGATGCAATGCAGTTATGTATGTTAAAACGTGCTCAAGATCTTTTCGTCTAAAATTGTACATTTATAGTTTATACGTTGACGTATCTTTATTAATTTGCCTCACAGAAGGCGCCCTTGTGACCTTGTGTGTGTGTTCTAAGTTGATGGATTCCTCTCGAGGTCTCCACGCCAAGTACAGAGCTCTTCTAGCTTCTTCTTACTAGGCCTCCTCCCGGTGATGCTGTCAAGGCCAGTAGGGCTAACAAATATATATATATATATATATATATATATATATATATATTTGTTAAAGTCATCCAAATATATCCGCTAAACTCGAATTGTCAAGTATTTTCTTAAATTCAAACGATGCTGACAGTCAAATGGCAGTCGCCATACTTCCTTTATCAAAACGTCCTTTCTTTCTTTACAAAACCGTTGAGTTCTTTGAGGCCGAGTCACAGTACGAGGATAATTATTCTTTCATATATTATCTGTTGAACCTATCCCTGTCAGTGTCAGTAATGTCTTTTTGATTTAAGTAATTAAAGCAAAAAAAACTGTTTACTTATTGAAATATAATAGAGTTTTCACAAGCGAAGCAGTGAGCAGGCCGCTAGTGTTTTTATAGTCTTGCTTTACAACTAAAATTAGTTCCAAACCAAATTGATACTGCCCCTCAGTTTTAACTTATCATTACAGACTGGTAGGAATGTTAGTGTATTGGCTTATGAATCTAATAGTTTTCTAATCGCTCTTAACAGAATGTACTTAGTGTCTAGACACTCCGTACTCCGCTTTTTGTCAAATTCGAGACATTGCTTGTTTAGTGGCAGAGCGATGAAATAAAAAATAAATTAAATATTCCCCCGAGTGGGAATCGAAAACTCAACTGATCGCGTTTACAGTCAGACGCTGTTGCACTGCGCCACGACCGGCGTTCAGGCATTGTATGAAATGAAAAATTCATAAGATCAGGGTTTCCGTCAAAGGATTTGTATACAATAGTACAATCTCACTTAACAACTAAGCCACGAGGGAATATTTAATGTATTTTTTATATGAAAAGAAATTAGGCTAATGCATTTAAAGCTCATTGTTGGCAGATATTTGGCTTATCCAGCTAGCTGAACAGGTGATACTGGTCTGATGCCAACAAAGTAGGGAAGCAAAAAATTGCTAATGTCTTTGATAATAGCAGTTGTTTTTATAGAGAAAATTTAGTCATTTATGTAGAACTAGCTGCCTGCTCCCTGCTTCCCTAAGAACTACACGATTATATTTAAATAAATATTTCATTTCGGTCAAATTACTTAAATAACTGAGGGCATTGTGCCATTATTGACACTGACAGGTATACGTTCAACAGATAATGTATGAAACTACGTCTTTACCGATAGTGTGGATCAGCCTTAACGAACTCAAATTGGCATTAGGTGTCAGTGACGTTAATAGTGCTATAGAAAATATGGTGATTGTGTTTTGTCTGTCAGCGGCATTAGAATTTAAGCATATATTCGACAATCCAAATTTTGCGGATATATTTTGTTTTTTTTTTAGCTTCACGCTTTATTCCTGGCATGGTAGTCAGCGAGCACGGAGCGCCAAGCGCTACAGTCCCTGCATACCTCGTTCGCTTCGTCCACAGTCATTAGGCCAGCCGAGGTCTCCCCCGACCTCTTGTACCACTCACTCGTATATTTTGTTGAGTCGAAATATTTATTTTTACCTCTTTGACGAAATTTGTCAAAGATGAATACAGATATACGTCACGTAAATATATTGTATATTTTTTTACATAAATTTCAACGCATGTTTAAGAAATTTGGTAAAGTTATAATTAATATAGAGGAAAAACACTAATTGGCAATATTTACTTTTATATCTCAGAAAAATATATTAAATATTAATTTTAAAATTAATGGGATATGGAAGATAAAACACACACTACAGTGGGATTTACACTTACGTTAATATAAAGTGATATAGAAATACACTTTGTTAAGACAAGACCACGTTATTGATATACGATCAGTAGCTGCTTTTTTATACCTTCACGCTTTTATCCCGCATAGCAGGGTAGACAGAAAGTACCTAGTGTCAAAACTCCGTACTTCGCTTTCCGCCGATATCGAGACATTGCGTGTTTTAGTTTATTGGAACTCAACGCCACTCTTTGTCTTTACCAGAGCGAAAAAGTGAAAATAATTTAAATAAATATAACTACTCCCCCGAGTGGGGATCGAACCCACAACCGATCGCGTTTACAGTCAGACGCTGACACACTGCGCCACGATCGACTTTGATTGCTAATTGTATATTTTCGTCATAATAAAATAGTAATTAAATATTTCAAAAGGAATATCTAAATTATATCAGTAATAACGTTATTTATCTCAATATTCTTATTTTATATAAACTTATTTTTATTATATAAAACAACCTATTCATGTTGAAATATTATAATTTTTGCATTACAGATTTTTATTTGTTATATATTTCATTTTTGAAACAATATACGCATATTGTAGCTTTCTTTGTAAAATGTACTCTCAGCTTAGTTGCATTAAGGGATTTTGAAAGTGGTCAAAGATTTTTAAGACTATGTAAATCTGTAATTCATAGAAGTTCGTCGTCATGGGTAGACTCACTACCACCAGTTGGTCAGTTAAAAATGTATTGTCATATGAGAACGATTGTGGGTTCGATTCCCACTCGGAGAAACGATTACATTTAAATTATCTTCATTTTCTCACTGTGGTAGGAAAAGCGCGGCGTTAAGTACCGCCAATCAACACGACGTAATGTCTCGAATTCGGCGGAAAGTGTAGTACGGAGCGCACGTTAAATACTTCCTGTCTACTCTCTACTAAAAAAAATGTTAACTTCCATAATACAGGTGATTAATTCGTTTAAAATAATTTTATTTAAAACATGTATAAAATCGTGAAAATATATAAATAAGAAAAAAACAAACTTTCGGTGAGTTCCAACTTCTAACACCAATTTTAAATATGATAATTTCATCTATTTCTACTTTTTAAATCAAAGTAACTAAATTCTTCATACAATTATGTACTGCGAACTATAAATCACTATAAAGTTGGAGGTACGCCAGTTCGATGCACGGTTGGGATTAATTTGGCTTACATTCAATGTAAGCGAGAACTAACTGCGTTTTGATATCACACGGTTGAAGTTACAAGTGTATTTTTGCAAAACATTTTCAGGTTATATTTCTTTATGAAATTTCTGTATTTTCTTATAATAACAAAACTTTAAAATTGAAAACTCGTTCGTTTTACGGTATGCTTCCTGCATAGCATAGTGAGAGAAAACTAGTGTCAGGACACTATGTTAATTCATGGTGAGGTATGGTGAGTAGCGGAACTAAACGCCGCGTTTTGTCACACCAGAGCAAAAAATATAAATCAGAGCAAACAATAAATGATAATAAATAATTTAACTATACTCCACCTGGGATACAGACAACGATTTCACATTCAGAATTTCCTGTGCTACAATGGGCTAAATATGAATATTCTTAATAAGATCTTTGACTTTTATGCATTTTAAATGAAATTATTTTTACTGGATTAATCGTGTATATTTTGGTATTTAAAAATACATTTTTGGACACCTGACGTTGAACCTGAACACTTTACAGTAGTCCGTGGTCACAGGTAGACTGAGGTGGCATTCATCTGTCAGTTAATACAAAAAATTAATTATATCAAACTACCGCCATCTGTTTCTTAATTGCCTCGCGTACTGCTCTGGATTCTTGCAGATGAGCTCACTGTATCTTTGTCTCTGGTGTGGTGGATTTAAGACTTTAAATTTTTAATAAGTGGGTCCCAGGTGGTAGAGAGCTTCCAACCATCTTCTCTAATGAAATTTGGATGTTTTTGAATTTCAATAGCTTCGCGGAAGAAAAAAAAACAGCTTTATTGCCGTCTTCGTAACAATTAACACTGGCTACAAGATCTTTGTTAATCGCGATCTTAAAACATTTTATAATGAAACGCTCCTTACCGTTATAATTTTGTTAATTTAAAAAAAAAACGTTTATACATTATAGTCAATATGTTGTTTTATTGTATAATATAATAGTTTATTATTATAGAGTTTCATGTAAATTCGTATAGTAATTTATGATAAAAGATCAACAAAGTTCCATCCAAAATATTATTAAAGTAATATTTTCATAATGAATAAAGTATCAAAATTATTTATAATAATGAATTTTACTGTCAGTTAAAATATTATGAAATGGATAAATGTCTTAACACTACTGAGAGCTAAGAAAAAAGCTAACAAAGCTGTTAAGCTGTAAATTTGTAACACAAATCAAGGCTTCACGCATTTATCACAAAGCTAGTTATTTCCTGTCTACCCTAGACGAGAAGTAACTAGTGTCAAGACTCTCCGTATTTCTCTTTCAAAATTATAATTCAAACGTGGTGTGTTACAAACTATATGAAAGTATTACGTTTATCTAAAGAATTGCTCTTCAAAATAGTAAGGCATCATTAAAAATGTTTTAATTTAATATCTATCTATGTACTGGCGGGAACATCCTGCCATAGCAAAGAAATAAAAATTACTGTAAAGCCGAAATATTTTTGATCCTTTGAAAAACTGAACGTCTAAAAAGTAGCTCATATTCTAACGAATATTCTAACGATTATATTTTAAATGAAACTGTTTTAAACGGATTAATCGCGTATATTTTGGTATTCGAAAATACATTTTTGAACACCTGACGTTTCCAATACTTTACAGTAGTCCGTGGAGTGAGGTGGCATTCGTCTGTCAGTTGAAACAAAAATTCATTATATCAAACTACCGCCATCTTTTTCTTAATATAATTAATTTTAAGTTTGATTGTTTATAGTTCTTTGCGAATTGAATATTTAGCAAGGTTCGAAGGAATTTCTGAAACTATACCTGAATATAATAATAGGTGGCGATATTTCAAAATTCAAAGCTTAACGAACGAAATGAAGGAACTTTTCCTTATAAACTATTAAACAACCAATATTATTGCCCCAATCTTTTATCACAATTTCAGTTAAAAATTCCCTGTAAATATCCTAGAAACCTCGTAACTCTTTTCCAGCTTACAATTCATAGAACAGTCTTAGGTTCCGATTCTCCAGTACCCCGTTTGCTAGCGCGCCTGCGCCTGCGCTGGTTAATTAAAATTCCAGTACAATTGACATTTTTTGGGACTCACTGCATCATATCAAGCAAAAGTCAATATAATAATGTAAAAATATTTTAAAATTACTTACTCTCTAAATGTACTATAATATATAAATATGTTTTTCTTTATAATTGTTAACGTCAATAATTTTTTCTCTCACGAAAACATTGTATACAGTATCTATAGTAACAAACATATGGTCTATTATTTTTTTCCACATGTATATTTAGCGCTCTAATTATAGTTAATATTATAGCAGTAATTCTGTGATAGATCAATAAATAAATCAATATCAACGCGTATATCACTATATATAAACGTGAATGTCAAACGCATGGTAGTGTGTTTTATATTTATTTTATTAATTTATAAATATTTCTCTATATAAACTATAACTGTGCCAAATTTCATACTGCTCAGTTATTTTCTTTAAATATGGTACAAATATTACGTATTAATATATAGATTATTAATACTTTATACGGCGGACGGAGGTGTATGAAATTTGGTATATTTATAATTTAATAATTTAGTAGTTTGTAAAAGTAGAAGTGAATTAATTCATTTTTTTCATAATAATATAATACAAATGCATTATATAAAGAAAATAAATACTACGCCCCTAAATTAAAAAAAAATGCAATTTCTATCTATTAAAAAAATATTCAGTAAAAAACACAAGATTCTTATAACGTATGGTATTCTACAAATTAAACCCTGTCATTTAGCACCAACATTAGGTGTTTTGTGCACAAATTTATAATGCGCCATTTTGTTGCAGCGGCCATTTTTAGATTGCGGGTTCGATTCCCACTCTAGGAATTCATTATATTAATACTTTAAATTACTTTCACTTTCTCGCTCTAGTGTTCACCTTGCTATGCGGGATAAAGGCGTGAAGCTAAAAATAAGAATAATAATAATCAGCTAAAAACAATATTCATTATATGTAATTATCATTGTCATCTGAACTGAAGTCCTCATCCAAATTTCAGCTCAATCGGACACTGGGAAGTGACAAATTGAGATTGCAAGATTTCACGCTAACTAACTAACACGGCAAGTTAAATTTATTTAAAGCTTGTAAAAAAGTAACATTTCAATTAAATCTTATAACTAAGATAAGAACTAAATAGTAAAAATCAATATTTAATTTCCATTCTGTATGGACAATTATACAGTATGTTCACATATTTATGTATGTAGGGAGACATATACAATACGTATGTATGAATTGATTGCGTTAATATTTGCTCACAGCCTACGTTTACTCGGGTGACCACGCTGTATAATTAAGCTGGAAGCTAAATTAGCTTATGTTCGCTGGAAATATAGCTCTATACCCTGTACAAGTTTGCTAGTTCTTCATCTATTTCTACTATAAAACTTTGCAGGCTGTAACCAAAGTAAACTAAGACAGTGTATGTTAAGTAATGGAACTCAACACCGTGCTTTGTCTTACCAGTGCGGAGAAATCAAAATAATTTCAATATAATGATTTACCTGAGCCGAAATCAAATCCATGTACTGTTGCATTAGTCCTCCACTGCGCCATAATGGTGTTTAAAACGAATTAAAGGAAAAAGAATATTTATTAAAAAAATAACGGCGCGTTGAACATAAATGTATAACTCGATTAAAGTAACCCTAGTGCTGCTATAGTACTGTCTTGACACTCCGCTTGTAACTGTTTATTATCAATTAAAAATGTTCACTTTTTTCTATTTTTCATATTAATAGGATTTCCTTTTAAAGGTCCTTGCACCTAGAAAATATTGTCATTTCTTAGCTCTAGTGAGACAAAGCGCGGCGTTTAGCCACTTAACACGCAATGTCTCGATTTCTAGCGGAAATCAGTCAACGTAGTGTCTTGACACCATACCCTATACAAGTAAGCATGATCTTTTTGACAGATATAAATTTTTCTAGTCATCATGACGAACATTTATTTTTTGTATTTAATGATTTTAAAAAATATTAAAAAATATTTAACATAAATGACCCTAAAGATTTTCGTTATCTGAAATGTTTAATATACAGGCCCGTCTGTCAAAAGGATCAAGCTAACTTGTACAGGATATACCAGTGTCCAAAGTCTTGATAAATTGATGAACTAAAGTAGTAAATAAAAGTAACTTCTGTCCGTCAGTCAATGTGCTGATCCGTTTGAGATGAAACTGATTTATATGGATAATCTCAAGCCTGGGAAAAGAGATAGGCAACTTTTTATCAACACACGGTGAGTTGATAAAAAGTAGCATCAAGTGAAATTCTTTTTATACATTTTATTTAAAGACCTAAGAAAGAAATTTGGACAATTCCACACCCAAGAAATATCTCACTTACCCCCGCAAGGACACAGGGGGAATGGGCCAGGGCTAGACCCTCTCATGGTTGTGATCTACGACACCCCTGAATTTCTGTGGGTTCCTAGGTTGGCCGTAAGTACGGCCATTTATTAAGGTCCTACCCCGAGAGGGATGGGGGAAATGGAGTCAGGAGGGGGGAAGATAACCTACAGCTACCCGGGCGATTAACCCAGCTGGGTGAGATCCTTGGAGGGAGATTCACGTAAGTCATCAGCGACCGCAACAGCAGCCCAGGAATCAGAGGGTAGGTTGTGATATCCCGGATATAGGAGTGCTCCGAGACATCAGCACTTCCAAAGGCATTCTGTGCAAGTCTTGAGATCTTCTAATTTTTCGATAACCATGATAGTGTCAATTATAAGTGCGATTGGTTGTGGATTCAATTACCAATCAGGAGAGTCATTATATATAAAATATTGTCATTTTTTCGATCTGCTGAGACAAAGTGCGGCGTTAAGTTCCACCACTAAACACGTAATGTCTGCAATTCAGCGGAAAGCACAGTGCGGAGTATCTTGACATTATATACTACCTGTCTATTTGAACCTAAAAAAAATACAAGATATCAAGGTGCAACAGGATACCGTTTGATTATTAAAACAACGGTTATGTATATGATCCCCATTTCAATATTTTAATTTTCCCATCCTAGTAACATATAAGGCGGCGCTAAGTTCCGCAATATAACGCAAGTGCTATATGTCATACGAAATATACAGTAAGAAGAAATAACAAATAGCAAATATACAAACGAATCAGAATAAAAAACAATAAATACTAAAATAAATTTATATAAAAATAAAAATTATGCTACATCAGAATGCTTCATATCTGGAGCCATTAGGGTGATTAAAAAAGGTAATTCTTAAAGCTTATCATAGACATAATTTAGATTAACTGACAACACAGTATAATTTATTAAGACGTTATATTATATAACTTCTTTTTGTATCTACATTGGCGGGATAAGAATTATACTTACATTGTCCTGTTATTTACAGTTTCAATACGTTTCCGCTTAAGCAGCGTTAAGTAGCGGAACTCAACGCCGCGCTATGTCTTACCATAGTGGGGAAATGAAAATAATCGAAGTAAAATCATTCATCTGAATGCGAATTGAATTCACAATCAATTGCGTTTTCTTTTAGTAAAAAATATCTTTTTAAAACAGTCCTCCTTTGAGGTGATAAAAAATATTTAAACTCTACGACCAATAACCAAAAAAGAAAAGTGATTTTTTTATAATGCCTCTATCAAAATACTAAGAAAGTAAATTAAAAATATATCTAGCAATGTAAATTAGTTGCAGCAAAACGTGTAAGAATTCGACGCAGCCGGTATTAGAACGCATGTCTTAGTGGTCAGAGTGCTTGGACGATTTTCTACAGGCGCGGGTTCGAATCCCGCTTCGATCAAATTCATATATATTTTTAAAAATATATTCTAATCCCAAGTGTGGAAAAGCACTTTCATAATAGAAAAATAAATATCTCTATCAATTTCAGAACTAAGTTCATTTGTATGCAAATCGGAACATTAGCACGGATTAGTGATGCGACGTGAAATGGGAGCAAATTTAAAGGGTTCCGGACACAACTAACGGACAAATCGCTTTATTATGCAAAACTAAGTCGAATATATCTTGAAATGAGATTTAGTGTTGAGAATAGGTTTAAAGAGGCGCAGTGGGACAATGTCTGACTGTAAACGCGATTGGTTCTGGATTTGATTTCCACTCAGGAGAGTGATTTTATTTAAATTATATTCACTTCCTCGCTCTGGTGATACAAAGTGCGGCGTTGAGTTCCACCACTCAACGCGCAATGTCTCGAATTCGGTTGAATGCGAAGTACGGAGTGTCTTGACACTAGATACTCTCTGTCTATGAGGAATAAAAATATGAAGCTAAAAAAAGTAAGTTTAAATATGAGCTCAGTTTGAATTATAAGTCAAAGAGCGTTGTGTTTATAATATTAAATTCATTACACTCCAGACCACAGACTCGCTTTGTATCATTTTTTTCCTTATTGTAATATTATTTATCTTGTAAAACTTTTATTAATTTTATTATTAGTTTATTAGAAATAAGGTTTATATTTAACCATTTTTTTTTACATTTAAAGTTATCTTAACTGGATTTAGTATTACTGATATTGCCTCACAGGAGGCGCCCTTGTAACTCTGTGTACCAAGTTGATAGTTCCCTCCCGTTATCCCCACGCCCAGATCAGAGCTCTTCTATCTCCGCCTCTCCCAAAATCCGATGATGTAGAAAAGGCTAGTAAGGCCTATATACACACAATCAAAAAAAAATATACGAAAAATATTATTATAAGCTATTAATAACATTAAACATATAAAACTAGGCATATTTTACTGTATACATACCTTTATGTCAGTACATACCTATCTTAAAATTAAGCATGTTACTGATCATTTTTGACCGACTGATTATTCAAGTCGTGTTATTATCCTAACGTTTTTATCAAGTCCATTTCACTAATAGCTTGTGAATTTGTCATATTAAAAAGTAAAGTAAAACGCTTTTACTGCACTAACGCTGTACATGAAAAAATAAACATTTTTTTTTTTAATTTTTTAACTTCAACCTCTTTTATCTCGATATATATTTATAGTCAGAAATTACCTATAGTAAAGACACTTCGCACTTCGCTTTCCACACAATTCGAGACATTGAGTGTTGGGTGGTTGAACTCAATATAATCACTACCTCGACTGGGCATCGAACCCACAACCGATCGCGTGCACAGTCAGAGGTCGGTCGTGGCGCAGTGGGATACCATCTGATTCTATGTAATTCATAATATTATTAGACTCAGTTGGTTATATTTCGTTATAATAAATAATAATAATTCGTTATTAGATAGAAAATATGGTGTTGGAAAATAATTTATGTTACTTATGGATTTTTCATAGAATTCGTTTATCTCTAGTGACGTTGTTCAGTATTTATTTTAACATATTAATCGAAACTAAGTAATTAATAATTAAAAACTTCTGAGGCCGGTAGTGGCGCAATGTGACAGCGTCTGACTGTAATCGCGACCGGTTGTAGGTTTGATACTCACTCAAGGGAGTGATTATATGTATTATTATTTTCACTTCATCGCTCTGGTGAGACAAAGTGCGCAATTCAACACGCAATGTATCAAATTCGGTGGAAAAACGAAGTACAGAGTGTCTTGACACTATATACTTTCTGTTTACCCTGCTGAATGCAGGATAAAAAGCGTGAAGCTTTACAGTAGTACAAGGTCACTGTCTTCACATGTGTCCAGTGGTCACGTGTTTTCAAAAATATATTTTTGGATAACATAATAAATGCGATCAATCCGTTAATATTGTTTTCATGTTTTGTTGTTCTGGTAAGACAAAGCTCGGCGTTGAGTTCCGTCATTTAACACGCGATGTCTCGAATTCAGCGGACAGCGGAGTACAGTACAGTTCCTGCCTACCCTGCTATGCGGGATATAAGGGTGAAGCTTAAAAAAAACTATTTAAAATAGCTTCATTTAAAATATGAAAAAATTACAGGAATTAAAAATCATATTTTTTCAATATTCACAAGAAACATTTCAAAGGACGTGCTTACTATCAATATATATAGACATAGCCGGGGCAAATTGTATGTTTATCCATGCCACTTCAGTAATAAAAAAAGTCCATCTCTTTTAACATACACACATATATTTTTTTAATTATTCATGATTATAATAAACAATTTGGTTACTAAACATACGTAACAATAAGCTCCCACTAATTTTAGACATCAACGCAATCCCTTTGTGGTATATGAGATTTTTCAAACAGTTCTACCATTTTTTCGCCATCCGTACAATACCTTACTAAATCCTCACTATCTTTACCAACAATGACGCTACCTATTATATTTTCTTGAGTTGCACCGGAGAATTTAACTTTATTCACTTTCACTTGGTTATGTACACTATCATGTATCAAAACACTTTGCGTCTGTCTGTTGTTGTGCGTGTCTTCCTTACGAGCTCCGCATACAGTTTGTATAAGGGACCCCAAAGTCATTTGGTCGAGAAACCTACGTTGAACAGCTGTTGCTTGTACGTTAGCAATAATATCTTTATATTTATTCTCCAACTTCTCCAGCGCTTTGGTTAGTTCTACTTGGTGAGCGTCAGTTATTTCTTTGGTGATTTGAGCTCTCTGCTTCATTATCTGTAATTGTAGGAAACACTCCGTTAAATGTTTCTCTTTCTTTAAGTTAAGTATTTTCTCTTCATACGCTTTACAATATTTACTTTTTGATATTTTACAATTATTTAAATATTTTTCCAAGTCTGTTTTTTGTGTTGTGGATATTTGTGACAAATTTTGTTTTAACTCCACAATGTTGGAATTCAAACGATTAATTTCTTCATTTTTTAAATTTATTATTTCGTCTTTGGTCGCTGTTATATTTTTGATTTCGTCTATTTTTTTTGTTAGCGACTCTTCATATTGCTTTATTGTTTCTGCTAATTTTTGTTCATACTTTACTTTCAGCTCTTCTTTGATATTCGATTCAATGTTAATAATTTCTAATTTATGCTTCGCTTGTATGTCTTCTATCTCAAACCTCTTCATGTCATCGTAGTCGTCCAATGTGTTTTTTAATGTAGTAATATTTTCTATTAACACATTTCTTGACGCCTGAACATCTTCCAATTTACATTTTAATGACTTAGTACTGTTTAAGCATTCCACAGATGGAAAGAATGCGCTAGTTGAAGCATCAACTTTCAATATATCTTCATAGGAATCATCATATTCGTCTCGCATTGCACAATTTTCCTTCAAACGTGTTAATTCTTCATGCAACTCTAAGTTCTGTTGCTTGAGGTCTCGAAGCTTGAATACAAGATTTTTAATTCTAGATTGGTAATACATATTTTGAAAATTATTGCCGAAATCAATGGGAAAAAAACCTTCATTACCTGTTTGATGGTCATCCAAGTGTACAATACTGTGTGATACGTTATGATTATCATTATTGCTCTTTGTCTCATTCACACAAGGTTTCATAACATTACTGTTCTTGGACAAAACACCTGTTATTGAACAAGAGCTATCTTCATAATTCAAATGAGCTCTAGTATTTTCTAAGTCAACTAAAATGTATTCCAGTTCAGTTGAAGATTCGTCGTGGTTGGCATATGGGAGAGGAGGTAGTCGATCAAAAGTTGGCTTACTAACAAAAGGTTCTTCCAGCGTGCCTCGAGCGAGTTGATAACATAAGTTAGATGTATATTTGTTTCGCAATACCTTTTCTTTACTATTGGCCTGGCAAAGTTTTTGAATCCAATCATTGCAAATTTCCATTATATTCTTATCCAGAATCTGATCCAAATGAGATCTCATTATTTCTAAATAGCGTGTGAACTCAGCGTCAAGATTTTCTTCGTCCTGTTTGTCCATTTTTCAATTTTAACTAAAATTTATAATGATGTAACTTCATCTGTCATGTTATTTTTTTATATTTAATATGTCTTTTATAAAGAATCTGTGAAAAATGATTTTTCTTAAAAATAAAAAAAAAATACACAGAATTAGCCTTAGTATTGGAGATTATAAGAACAGAAATATAAAGAAGAAATATATTTTAAAAATGGTAATGAAATCGTTGACTTCCTCTTATTAATAATATTATTTTATAATTTCAATAAAATTATTTTTAAAATAAAATAATATTTTTTTAAATTAGAAGTAGCTTATTTTTAAATAAAAAGTCAAGAACGTTTGTCCTTGCTGAGAAAAAAAAGCTGGAATTCTTCAAAGCGTTAAGAAAATATATCTAAAGGAAGGAAATACTTTAGAAAAAACAAAGAAAAAATAATTCGTCTAGTTCTAAATCCAGCTCAAGTTGAAAGAAATGTCTTAAAAGCACGTCTATTATAGGGGTTGCCTTTACACTCAGTATCACTAAGAGGCTTACTCTGGACGTAGGCAACGACTTTAGACCGTGTAATCGGATTTAGAATAACTTAAAGCTATGGGTAATTTATTTAAAAGTATATTGATATTTTATTTTCACTGGAAATGGTTGAGATACTGAAACTTTAGAATTAGGAAAACTTCACCTTTTTTTTTAACTTCACGCTTTTATCCCGCAAAGCACGGTAGACAGAAAGTACCTAGTGTCAACATATTTAGTACTTTGCTTTGCGTGTTGTATGGCGGAATTCAACGCCGCGCTTTATCTTACCAGAGCGAGGAAATGTAAATAACTTTATTATAATCATTTCTCCGAGAGAGAATCGAACCCACAACGTCCCACTGCGCCACGACCGATTTCGTTAAATTACATGAGAAGCAATAGTTTTTTTTAATTACACTAGAGAAGAAATTTATTAAAATTCCATAGATACTGCGAGTACCGGGTTCTTTGATAGCTGGGACTTGTAAGAAAAATGTAGGCTAAAGGGGCCCTTTTAAAAAAATAGAAGTGAAATAAAATAAATTAAAAGTAATGGCTTGTTATATAAAAAACTAACAATTAAGCCTTACAAAGATAACTTATTGAAAATTAGGTATACGAATCTACGCCTTCACGATCGTTTTAGCGCTCTGGCCGCTAAGCCATGTGATCTTCATCCGGCTGCGTCGAAATTCTTATACGGTTATTACAACTTATTTTTGTTGTTAGCGTCTAGAGAGCTACCTGTTACATACAGGTTTTTATCTACTGCCAAAGGATATTACCAACAAATAAAACATATTTATAAAATTATTTTATTTTTATTTTACATAACATATATACATAAGAAAAATAAATATTTTTTAATATAATTAGTCTTAAAAGTGGAATAATATTTAAAAAATAGTACGAAAAGATTTATATTTAAAAACGTATCTCATTTGCGCGGTCTGATCAGGCAAAGTGAAGCCAAACTACAAAGGAAAGAAAAATATAGATCGTTAATACTGGAATACACTGTTTAACAGTATATTCTTTGAGTCTATATATATATATATATATATATATATATATGTATATATATATATATATATATATATATATATGTATATATATATATATATATATATATATATATATATATAGGATTATTGTGCCTAATATCACGGTAATCCTTCTAGTGTCTAGACATTCCGTTGATTACTTTCCATCAGAAATTGAGACATTGCGTGTAGAAGGCAACACTTTAAATAAATTGTAACAAACATTATTATTGACATATTTGCTCGTCTATTTTAAAAAGGCATTTATTGTTAAGCTGCCTCACATCTTTTCTCGCCTAGATAGACTCTCTATATTTTAAATTTGTCTTTATTCTTGCTTAAGGGCAGAAGGTACATGGATATATAACATTGTTAAAATTTAAATCTACTATATACTTGTACATCTACATTCGAAGCAAATAAATATATTATTATGAAGACAGGCAGAAGTCAAGTGCGCTATATGTTACCAGAGATAAGAATTAAAATCTAAAAAAGATATAAAAGAACTTTGTACTCCTTTCCATTTATTTTTTTGAAATATTTGAACCCAAAACCACCGGATGGATACAAAAACCTCCAAGCTGGTGGTTCAGCGTTGAATTTTTTGCTACTGATAAGCTCAAATCTCACAAAATTTTTTATCAATTAATAAAGTAAGACTCATCAAGCTTCATAAATTAATGGCATCCACTTTCCTTAGATAAGCGTAATTTATTAAGCAAACTGAAAGGCAGTTCCTTTTAGAAAAAAATGTATGAAAAAATATCGTCTTGAATTTTTTTTTGCTTCACGCTTTTATCCTGATCAGAAACTGCCTAGTGTACATTCATTCCGTACTTCGCTTTCCACCGATGTGTTGGGTGGTGGAACTCAACGCCGCACTTTGTCAATCAGAGCGAGGAAGTGAAAATAATTTAAAATATATTCACTCTCCCGAGTGGGGATTGCACCCACAACCGGTCGTGTTTACAGTCAGACGCCGACCCACTGCGCTACGACCGGCTTCTAATTGAATTTTATACTTAGAATTCTGAAGTATTAAAACTAATATGAATAGTAGACACTATTGATCAGTTCAGTGTACGTTTCAAATATTTAAGATGTTTTTGAAAAAATGTATAAAAATTTGAACGTAGTGGGATTCGAACCCGCACCTCGTGGATCCCGTCCAAGCGCTCTGACCACTAAGCCATGCTTTCTACTACCAGCTGCGTCAAAATTCTTATAAGTTTTATTACAACTTACTTATGTTGTTAGCATCTCTGTAGAGAGATTTTTACAAATTTCTACTACTTAAAGATTATTGAGAAATAATCGACATCATAAGTGTGGAATAACACTTTAAAAATAATAAATATTAGAAACAGAGTGTCTTTATTTTTTTCAAATTTTAAACACAGCTCTTTATAAATTCGGTTTCCACTCAGTGGAATGATTTTATTAAAGTTATTTTCATTTCGCCGCTCTGGTAAGATAAAACGCTGCGTTATTTCAACTTCTGCCATCTGCAATGTCTTGAATTAGTATTGAATGTGGAGAAACGAGCAGCTAAAATTGAAGGTAATAAAGTAATATTCCGGCCTATCTCTATACCGATATTGACGGGACAGTCATTGGCTGACAGCTGATATAATAAAGAATTACTTTAGATGCCTTTTGTTTTATAATTATGAAATATAGATTAAAAAATATTGTTCAAAAAGTTCGTACTATATGTACAAACACAATGACTTTTAAAACAAAAATCTAATAAAATATTCAAACAATTGAAAAAAAGAATCAAGAGGCCCGACGTGGCGCAGTGGGATAGCGATTGACTGTAAACGCGATCGGTTGTAGGTTCGATCCCCATTCGGGGAAGTAAATTATATTTAAATTATTTTCACTTCCTCGATCTGGTATGACAAAGTGCAGTATTGAGTTCCGCCACTCAACACGCAATGTCTCGAATTTGGCGTAAAACGAAGTATGGAGTGTCTTGACACTAGGTACTTTCGGTCTACCCTGCTATGCGGGATAAAAGCGTGAAGCTAAAAATGGAATTTCAACTTAATATCTAATCTTTTATTACTTAAAACACTTTCGCCACTTAACATTTATTAACATACCACTAACATTTAGGAAGCCGCTAACGTAAATCCCATCAAGAATATGCTCGTATAAAGGGTTTTGCGACCGAAGCCGTGAAATCAACCATAAAGATAAAATTACTTTAAACCATTCATTTACCATAAAAATAATCTTGTTCGCATCTTTATTGCTCCTGGATATGATATTACAAATTCATCTTTAAGTTAACCGAGTAAGGTTTACTTTCCCTGTACTGTTTATCGTCATTCCCTACATAATATAGATTTAAGACATTGGCTTAGATGCAATTTGTAACGACAAATTCTGATATATTTAATGTTATGAAAAAAAAAACATTTTTTTTTATATTGAAATTTTGTGTAAACCTTAGCAAATACGAACCCATGTTCACTTGAACGGCTACTATGAAAGCCAACTAAGTTACAGAGGTCCACATATGGATATTTTAATATCTTAATATATATTTTGTTGTATTTTAGTTATTTATGTGGTTGGGAGTTATTTATGGAGAACGGCGTCCCATGTTAATATATGGGAGGTTTTTTTGCAGGCTCGGTTGAGACTATTGGGGGAATCTCTTAGTTGAGTATCCTTAAGTGTATCTTGTTTTTGGGTTTTATTTAAAAATTCCACCTGAACTTTATTGTTTGATATGGACTTTAACTCTAAAAGGTGTATATGATTTATCTCTGAAGGAGATACTCTTTTTAAAATTATTTATAGATCCTTTTTTTATGTTCAGGTTTTTTGATGGAACTATTGCAGGCCTATACTGCGATTCAGAGGATTTCTCTGGAGGCGATTTTTTCGCGAACTACTGTCCCGATTGTCAAGTTTGAGGTGTCGTTGGAAATATTTCCCGAAGATACTTATCTATTGATATGAAACAAGTCCGGGTAGAATATATAGTGTTTTTGGAAATCTCAAAAAACACTATTTTTGGTCAAAGTTGGGAAAAATTCACGGAAAATGCGTCGCGAATATAATTTAAAAATATATTTACAATAATTTACAATGTTAGTTTGCGTTCTATGTATAACTAGAGAAAAAAAAATAGAGAAACTAGAGAAAAAAAATTAAAATATGAACAAAAAGACTTATAAGTGTGACTTCTAAGTATATTTAAAAAAATAATTTTATTTTATTTCAGTTATAAGTATCTTGACCTATTCAAAGATATTTTCGAAAATATTATAATATATATTTATACTAGGACTGGCCTAGAAGCTGTGTACTAGAAGAGAATAGTGTTTCATTTAAATGAAACTATTTTAAACGGATTAATCGTGTATATTTTGGTATTCGAAAATACATTTTTGGAAACCTGACTTTACAATCCGTGGTATACTTAGGTGGCATTTCTCTGTTAATTGTTACAAAAATTAATTATATCAATCTACCGCCATCTGTTTTTTAATTGCCTCGCGTACTGCCCTGGATTCTTGCAGAATGATCTGACTGTATCTTTGTCTCTAATGTGGTGGATTTGAGACGTTATTTTTTTAACAAATTAGTTCCAGATGGTAGTGTTTTTTACTTAGGAAGAACCTAGTGTCAAGACACTCCGTACTTCGCTTCACGCCAAAATCGAGACATTGCGTGTTAAGTGGTGGAGTTCAACGCTGCACTTTGTCTTACCAGAGCTAGGAAGGGAACATAATTTAAATATAATCAATCTCCCGAGTGGGTATCGTACTCACAACCGATTGCGTTTACAGTCGGACGCTGTCGCACTGAGCCACGACCAACCTCCCATGACCGTCATTGTTCCTCAAAGTAATTGTTTGAAGTGAAGTGACTTAAAAGTTGAATGCTTTTGGGAATCCTTGTCACTAACTTGTGTCTCTCTACTTGATATATGAGACTAGTAAAATCTCTTTTTTGTTTATAATTAATAATATTATGAAAGTTCTAATTAAAATTTTAAATTAAGACGCCATTATGACGTAGATGTATACATACCGTCTGACTGTAAATGTGATCAATTGTGGGTTCGATTCTCGTTCGTGGTAATGGACTCAAAATGGAGCGCTTTGAGAAGACACTGGTATAAAAATTTAAACGCATTTAAATTTAACTAATTACGTTCTTTGTAAAGTATATTTGGCAGCGATGTTATATTTTTATACTCAGGTTGACTTTTCTGGGGAAATATTTGTCTAAAATTAAAAAAAAATAGGCTAATAGCTCATTAATAGCTAGAATTAACTAGAAACTATTATATTATCTTATACATTGTAGTTTTAAAGACGTTTCTAATAATCGTATTTAATTCATTAAAGCCTTTAGAATCTATTGCCTGCAATTCGACTGCTTAATTTAGATATTCACAACTAAAATGAATCTTATTCTCTTCACTTAAATGTCACTTTTCTTTGGCAAATCTAATTGTCGATTAAAATCATTATAGTACGTATTTGGAAGGAAATTGGACGCAGTACGTAACATCTAATTAGCTCTTATACGGTTATTATGTTAATAAGACGTAACATATTGCATTTGATAATTGTGGGTTTGAATCCCTTTCAGCTGTTCGTTCGTTCGTTCGTTGGCAAGTAAAATATGCGTTACCTTAGCAACGTGTATATTATACAAAGGAATATTAAAAAAATATGTGTACTCGGAGGATCCCTGTCAGGAATGATATCTGTATATTTAAATAAAAATATTATTTAAATAAAATATAGAAATTATTTTATTATTATTTTTTCAAGCTAAACAATGTAAAGAAAAACATTACATAAGAAATTTTCTTTGAATATTTCAGAAATAATATTTACTAATACAAAACATATAAATTATATTGTTAGATTACACATTTGAAACATGTTGAAATAATAATTATATCTTTTAAATGAAATTATTTTAAACGGATCAATCGCGTATATTTTGGTAGTCGAAAATACATTTTTGGACACCTGACGTTCCGAACACTTTACAGTAGTCCGCGGTAACAGGACTATGAAAATGTATTTTCGAATACCAAAACATACACGATTAATCCGGTTAAAATAATTTCATTTGAAATGTATAAAAATCGTGAAAATCGAAGATCTTATTATAATAATTATATCGTCAGGATTAGAAGAATAGGTAGCACAGTACACAATCTACTATTGGAAAGTCGAGTATAACGGGTCACTGTGATTTAAATTGCCGTCTCATATAGACATCCAACAAAGGAAGGTGAATCACAATGAGAAAGAAAAAAGCGTTTTTTAATAACATTATTATTGAAATGACTTCTTTTAAAATATAACTATAAAGATCGAATGACGTCCCCTTATCATTTTTTTGCTGAATTCGAGAAATTTCGTGTTGCGTGGCGGAACTCAACGCCGCGCCTTTTTAAAACATAGCTGGCAAGCTAGAGCGGGTAATAAAAATAATTTATTTATAAATTGTTAGCTTTGAACGTTGGTTTTCGGAGTTTTATTTTCACTTTAACGTTTGCTTTTTTTCTACTATTATGGACTCTGAAAACAATTCATGACGCTATTCTCCCTTTTTATAATTTAAATATAAAACAACAAATATATATAAATGTTAAAATATATTTGTTTATTTTTTGTTAGCTTCACGCTTTTATCTCGTATAGCAGGACAGACGGAAAGTATATAGTATCAAGACACTCCGTACTTCGTTTTCCACCGAATTCCATACATTGCGTGTTGAGTGGCGGAACTCAACGCCGTATTTTTCTCTTACAAGTGTAAATAAGTGAAAATAAATATAATCACTTTAAATCGGGAGACCGAGTGGGAATCGAACCCACAACCGACCACGTGTACTGTCCTACTGTACCACGACCGGCCTCTTAATTTGTTTATTTTTTTTTTATAAAAAGATTTTTGCTAATGTTACTATTAATCTGTGGTTGTAAGAATTTCCGTTTACAGTTGACGTGTCAAAGTGTGTACGACGCCGATACGCGTTCTGTCAAATAATAAGTAATAGAAGAAATTTCATATTTACTATTTTTAAAGTGTTATTCCACACTTAGGATTAGAAAACATTTTTGAAAAAACGTATAAAAATTTGAACGCAGCGGGATTCGCATCCGCGCCTCTTGAACGATATCCAAGAGGCGCGGGTTCGAATCCCGCTGCGTTCTAATTTTTATACGTTTTTTCAAAAATGAAGAAATTTCATCTTTGTATGCTGAGTTGGCTCGATACTCGTACACACATAGTATACTTCCATGAAATATGCTTGTTAAATTAAACTAATTTATTAATTTAATATATTTCTATATTATGAAAAATAGCGACTTTCTTTCTGTATGTAAATTGAGACTATACCAAATTAAATTTAATACTTCGCTGTAGGAGTACAAAAATCCCGATGGCGGCTTCCGGACACAAGCTATTTCATAATAATTTATAATGATTTACCAGCTTCACGCTTTAACCCGCAAAGAGTGATCATAGACAACCTAGTGTCAAGACACTCTGTTCCCCATCGCCTATGATTAATTTAATATTTTTGTTTTCTCTTCGTTTTAATATCAATTGATTAGTCGATTGACTTTGTTGGAATATTATCCGAGTTTATTTAGTAATTTGATGTATATAGGAATTTACTTTAGTGTATCAATTGACTATTATAAACAAAAATTAATCTTTTCCATTGACTTTTAGAATAAATGAGTCGCCGCCAATCATTGTAGTGCTCCTTTTATATTATAATTTTTGACTTGAGCAGTCTCTGTATGTATGCGTTAATTTCGGTGAAGTATATCAGTGTTTTAAAACAGAACGGACGATTTTATGTTCAAAGACTTTATGTTACCATTTTAGAAAAATCGTATAAAAATTTGAATGCAGCAGGATTCGAACCCGCGCTTCTTGGAAACCGTCCAACCTTGGACAAAAATGTTTTCTAAATCCTAAGTGTGGAATCACATTTTTGAAAAAACGTATAAAAATTTGAACGCAGCAGGATTCGAACCTATGCCTCTTGGATACCGTCCAAGCGCTCTAACCGCTAAGCCATGCTTTCTACTACAAGCTGTGTCGAATTTTTTATACGTTTGTTACAATTTATTTATGTTTCTATATAGAGATTTTCACAAATTTCTACTACTTAAAGATTATTAAAAAATAATCGATTAACAAGAGAAGTTGCTATTTTACTTTAATATTTACTATTTTTAAAGTATTATTTCCACACTTAAGATTAGAAAACAATTTAAAAAAAGTTCGAATCCGGCTGCGTTCAAATTTTTATTCGTTTTTTTTCAAAAAATGTTTCCTAATCCTAAGTGTAAATGTGGAATAACACTCTAAAAATTAAAGATTTTATGTTATCTAAACAAATTATATCAAACAAAACAGAATTGTCAAACGTATGGATACAAAGAAAATAACAACGCTAGTTTATCGTAGAATAGAAAATTTCAAATAAATAAAATCTATAAAAATAAGACGAAAAGAGGACCAGAGCCGAATGACGAAATATTTGCTGTAGCTGCCACTTTCGCGGAGAACAAACATCACATTGTGTTAGGATAGCCGGCCACCAATACGGCAATCTGGACGTATGGTACAAGTTATAAGAAATTAGCGTAGTTTGATTTCATCATAGCGGTCTTTACTTTCATCCACGACGGGGAGTGAGCAAACGAATTCAGCGTTTAATCCTCAGTCCTTAGCGTTCAGCTCCACCCATAATACTTGCTGCATATATGATCCACGAGTGGAGGAGCGTGAAACAAGCGACAAAGAGGAGCGGCCGATCTCCTCCCCTCTCTCCCTCTCTCTCCCCCCTCTCTCCTCCCCCTCTCTATCTTGACAACGGTTTATAAAGTGAAGTAATCTAAAATATCACAAATGTATACAAGTTGTAAATAAATTCTTAATAATGATATTATATTATTACTTATAAATAAATGCAAATAAATGTTATATATAATAAATATATCCATATTAATTTCACTTCATAAATATGTAGTAACATACTCTACTACTCGATTATTTTTATTTAAATATATTTCAAATATTTTTCCATACTTTCTAACATCAGAGATAAAGAAAAACGAACATAAAAAAACGAATTTATAAATATGCATTTAGTTTCTTAACTTTATTCTTGGATTGTTACTTAGTTTTAATAGTAGTTATTGCAGTATTCATATTAAATTTTATTGCAAACATAATAATAACAATTTATATGGAAATAAATAAAAGCACAGGTATACAAGAGACGGTTTTACCGCTAATAGAGTATACGTTTCAGGCGCTCTGAAAGCTAGGAAAAGCCTACTTTTATAAAGATAATAAGATCTATGATTTTCGTGATTTTTATACATTTTAAATGAAACTATTTTAACCGGATTAATCGCGTATATTTTGGTATTCGAAAATACATTTTCACAGTCCTGTGACGACGGATTACTGTAATGTGTTTGAAACGTCAGGTATCCAAAAATGTATTTTCGAATACCAAAATATACGCGAATAATCCAGTTAAAATAGTTTCATTTAAAATTTTATAAAGATGTTACATAAAGAACGAAAATAGCTTAAAGATTTTTTTTATACGCTCAATCCCGAAGTACCCAGATGCGAGCTTTGCTCGGTGATTTTTTTAGCATATCCTTTTTTTTTTTGAATTATATTTACTTTAAAGACGAAATGCGGCGTTGAGTTCCACCACTCAACATGCAATGTCTCGATTTCGGTGAAAACCAAAGTACGGAGTGTCTTGACACTAAGTATTTTCTATCTACATTGCTATGCGGGATAAAAACGTGAAGCTAAAAAAAAATCTTTATAACTATGCAAATTACTTACTGACGAATTTAAATAATATATTTGATCTTACCCATATAATAATGTTAAAATAAAAATATCGAATATAATAAATAAAAAACATAGAAAAAATAAAAGAACCAATCGGTCCGAAATTTTAATCCTGGTTTCCTGAGACTGTAAACGCGATCGGTTGTGGGTTCGATTCCCACACGGTGGAATGATTATATTAAAATTATTTCCATTAACAAGTAAAGTTTGGAATTTGATGGAAACTGAAGTACGGAGTGTGTTGACACTGGGTACATCCTATATTCCTGCTATGCGGTTACGCTTACGCTTTTGACTTGAACCAATTCAAAGCGTACAACAAATCTTAGTTTATGTGAAAAAAAATTTCACCGCCCTATTCAGTGGGTATTGTACTCGATCAGATATGCAGATGAAGCAGTACATATCTTGTATTTAGTTATCCGGATTTGTTTTAATTTAGTATTTGGCTTGTTTTAGTTAATAATTGTTTATTCATATTTTGGGATTATTTGGAATTAGGATATTGATCTGATATTGATTATTTGATTGTTAATGGTTCAAGATGTCATTGTGACGCAGTGGTGAAGCGTCTGGTTGTAATCACGATTGGTTGTGGGTTTAATTCCCACTCGGGACAATTTTGTGTTGAGTGATGGAATTCAGAAATATATTTAGTGTCACCAAATCAAAAAAAAAATAGAAGAAAAAATTACGTTAATTTCACCATAACTGTATATAATCCATACTGATTGCTTTTAAGTAGCTTCAAATAAAATTAATCACATATTCATACGAACTTTCCACGCAATAAAATATAAGTGGCGGAACTCAACGCTGCACTGTGTCTTGCCAGAGCGAGGAAGTGAAAATAATTTAAATATAATCACTGCTCTAGTGGAAATCGAACCCACAACCGACCGTTAATTATCAATAAGGTTATTTTTCCAGTATCTTCTACAAACATTGGCCGTAACTTATATTCTATACGCGATCGTCAAATTAACGCTATGTTACTAACAACAAATTGGCTGAAATGTTTGTCACGATCTGCCATAAAAAGGAAGCTACTTAGCACCTGCTTTGTACGCGTCATAGAAAATGTTGAACAGCGCCTTTTATGTGAAATTGTTCTTTGTAATTATTGTATGGTTTTTTTATAAAAAAAAGCTAGTATGGAAGTGTTTATATGTATATATATATATATATATATATATATATATATATATATATATATATATATGTATATATATATATATATATATATATATATATATATATATATATATATAAGCAAGCAAAACCGTTGTTACCTTTTATACGGAAATAACGCGAACTTTTGAGATTTTTTTAGCTTCACGCTTTTATCCTAGTGTACCTAGAGTGAAAGTACCTAGTGTCAAGACACTCCGTACTTTGCTTTCCACCGAAGTCGAGACATTGCGTGTTGAGTGGTGGAACTCAACGCCGCACTTTGTCTTTACCAGAGCGAGGAAGTGAAAATAATTTAAATATAATCACTCACCCGAGTGGGGATCGAACCCACAATCGGTCGCATTTACAGTCAGACGCTGTCACACTGCGCCACGACCGTGCATAATGATATTTTTTTTATAAAATAATACAAAAAATCATATTAAATGAATAATATAAATATAACACACACAACCATTTCTGACGTACACGTTTATATAAAGTGACATATACGTTGCTAAGGCAACGCGTTGTCAATGCGTCAACGGGACAACTAGTTTTTTTTTTTTCTTCTTTTTAACTTCACGCTTTTATTCCACATAGCAGGGTAGATATAAAATACGTACCTAGTGTCAAGACACTCTGTGCTTCACTTTACTTAGTGACCTTCACTTTCTTCTTTACACTTCGTTAACTTTTAAGATTTCACGGTTAGATGTAACTCCGCTTTGCTAACCAAACTGTGAAAATATAATATATTTTAGGCCATTGGGATCCAAAAGTGCGGTCTAGACTGTAAACATAAATCAGAACTTCTGAGTCAGCATTTTCTTTTCCTCACAGTTATAGTAAGACTAACTGCAGTATTAACATTCGCCTTTCAACTCACAATGTCTAGAATTTAGGTTGAAAGAGGAGAACCTTTTTTTTAGCTTCACGCTTTTATCCCGCATAGCATGGTAGACAAAAAGTACCTAGTGTCAACACACTGCGTACTTCGCTTACCACCGAATTCGAAACGATGCGTGTTGAGTGGTGGAACTCAACGCCACTCTTTGTCTGTACCAGAGCGAGGAAGTGATAATAATTTAAATATAATCTCTCCTCCGAGTGGGGATCGAACCCACAACTGATCGCGTTTACAGTCAGACGCTGTCCCATTGCGCCACGGCCGTCCTCTTTAACTACCCTGCTGTCTAAATTCATCTTTCACTAACTAAAGCTAGTGTTCAGAATGTTGAAACAATGTTACTTTTAAATAAAACTAAAAGCATTTACCAAAGTAATAATAATCTAAACCCTTAAAGGGGATTGTATTAAAACCTAATGGCTTTGTATTCAATTTCCGGTTCCGGTCAAATGAAGCGTATTCAAGTAGACTTTAGCTAATAACGTGTTATTAGTTCTATTATGTTAAAGAAATTTTTATTTAAAACTATAAAAAAATTATAAATTTATACAATTTGTATTAAAATGGCTTTATTAAGAACAAAATATTGTTGATTTAAATATATAGGCGCACTATCGTAACCCACCTCACCCTTGAGATGTTTATAGAAAATTTTCAATGTAATATAATTGATTGTGTATAATTTCTACAATATTTCAATTTTTAGCTTCTAGCTCGCCTTCAGCGTTGTTTTTTTAAACCTTAACACGTCCCACTTCGAAGAACAGTTTAATGGGCTAACTCTCCTTTACCACGAATGTGTGAACTTTTAAACCGCTACAGTAGTTCAGCAGGTGTTTTTGATCATTCTATGAATTTATTTAAAAGGAAATTCTTTGTCAATCAATTTTTAAATGTAAAGAATAACAAGAAATTTAAAATACAAATTGTGTATAAGCATTGTATACATACAGACATTGTATTGTAAATATTGTTATATTAGTTTTTGATACATTATTACCGTTGGATTTTTTCTCGAAAACTATACTTCTAAACCTGCTCCAGCAAAACTTTATTTAAGTCTTTCTATAAATGGCAGGAAGCCAAATACTCCAAGTATCATTCCCTCATCGTGTTCCAAATTCAACATTGAAATGATAATATTTAATTAATTTATTGTGTTCTATGAATTTTACTAGTTTTGATACTGATCAAGTATATGAAAGTACTGACTTATATCCAAAATAGTTTATTTAACCACACATAATCTTTTCATTAGGTACCTAACTAGAAATTTGGGTCCCCAAATCTATATACATAATCTTTTCATTAGGTACCTAACCATAAATTTGGGTCCCCAAATCTATACACATAATCTTTTCATTAGGTACCTAACTAGAAATTTGGGTCCCCAAATCTAGACACATAATCTTTTCATTAGGTACCTAACTAGAAATTTGGGTCCCCAAATCTATATACATAATCTTTTCATTAGGTACCTAACTAGAAATTTGGGTCCCCAAATCTATATACATAATCTTTTCATTAGGTACCTAACTAGAAATTTGGGTCCCCAAATCTAGACACATAATCTTTTCATTAGGTACCTAACTAGATATTTGGGTCCCCAAAAAACTTTCTCACTTTTTACTACATCCTAGATGGTATTTTCAAAACGGATCGTAAATTTCCGTGTTTATAATTTTTGTATTGTAGGTAATATTGCCAATATCATTGTTGCAGGGCGAAGAGATTCGTTGTTGTTAGAAGGTTTTTATATAAATATTTAAATACGACATTCATGTATATAACAACATATTTTACGTGTTTTGAAGAGTCTAAAGCTTGCCACAAATCGAAAATTAATTTTAAGTTATTTTTTACTAGTTTTTATAGGTTATGTTTGATTCTATCTTTCCCTCACTAACATTTTCTTATTATTCTATTGATGAGGAAATGAGAATTTATTATTTACTTCGATTTCAAATTTAATGACATTTGCCATATTTACTATTTTTTTTAAAGTGGTCTTCCACACTTAGGATTGGAAAACATTTTTGAAAAAACGTATAAAATTTTGAACGCAGCGGGATTCGAACCCACGCCTCTTGGATACCATCCAAGCGCTCTGACTGCTAAGCTATGCGTTCTACTACCAGCTGCGTTGAAATTCTTATACGTTTTGTTACAACTTATTTAAGTTGTTATTTCTGCTACTTAAAGATTATTAAGAAATAATCGTTTAACAAGAGAGATTGCTATTTTATTTTTTTAATATTTACTATTTTTAAAGTGTTATTCCACACTTAGGATTAGAAAACATTTTTGAAAAAACGTATAAAATTTTTTTGCCATATCATTTTGTAATAATATTGTAAAAAAAAATTAAAATCACCGAAGGAACCAGCAAACCAATTATGTATCAGATAAGAAAATTATTATAAAGCCACTGCGCCACTATGACGTTGTGAAGCGTTTGAATATTGAAATATTTACTTGAATACTTGTGGAAATATTTTTAATGTTTCTAGAATAGTATGAGATTATATGAAAATATTAAAACGTTAACACAATAATACTGTTGGCGCAGTGGGACAACGTTTGATAGGCGATTTGTGGTAAGTTCGATTCCCGTTAGGAGGAAAGGTGATATTAAAAAAATATCTCAACTAAAACAAAACGCGGTGTTGAATTCCATCAGTCATCACGTAATGTCTCAATTAAGGAGAGAATATGGAGAACGGAGTGGTTAGACTTTTAGTATATGACTGACTGACTATTCTAACTTGATAGTAAAAGAGTTAAATTGTAATAAGTATGTTTTAATTTTAAGATTTACGCTTTTAAAGTACCTAGTGACATCCGTACTTCTCTTTCTACCGAATTCGAGACATTGCGTGGTGGAGCTTAACCCCGCACTTTGTCTTTACCAGAGCGAGGAAGTAAAAATAATTTAAATATAATCACTTCCCCGAGTGGGGATCGAACCCACAACCGATCGCGTTTATAGTCAAACGCTGTCTGTCACACTGCGCCACAATCGGCCTTAAAAATTGTATTTTCAAAATAATGAGTCATACATGAGTAAGCGCATGACTACTTGTTTTTTACTTACCTTTCTATGATTAATGTTATGAATGTGACGGTAACGTTAGTCACAGGTCATAGGTTCAAATCAAGACTTAAAATTTGCTGGGATTAATTTTACCTTTTTTATCAACATATGTACCTATATAGAGGTATATCTGTAGAGTCACTAAGTTAGTGACTTATTTCTCCTTTTAAACATTTCTTTATTTCGCCTAATTTGATAGAACGAAAAATAAATAACTAAATAGTAATGAAGCCGGTCGTCACGCAAAACGAGTGCTTGTGGATTCCATTCCCAATTGGGGAAGTTATTATATTTATAAATTATTTTCATTTCCTCTGGTAAGACAAAGCGCGGCGTTTAGTTTCAAAACTCAACAAGCAATGTCTCCTATTCGAAAAATGGAGTGCAGAGTGGCTTTACAATAGTTAATTTTATCCCGTATAAAAGAGTAGACAGGAAGTACCTAGTACTTCCTGTTTCTTTTTGAAAAAACGTATAAAAAATTGAGCACGGCGGGGTTCCGATTGGATGGTATTCAAGAGGCGCAGGTTCAAATCCCGCTGCGTTCAATATTTATACGTTTTTTCAAAAATGTTTTCTAATCTTAAGTGTTGAATAACACTTTAAAAATAGCATAGTAGTAGGTAGAGATTTGAATTTGCAACCAATGCAATAATAATCTAAATTTTTACCACTGCGTTACAAATAACCATATTTTAACAATAACAATTCACTACCTAAATATATAAACAAAATCAGAAACCTTTAAACATCAGTATGCCAAAAATCTTAACGAATCACATCTAGATATAAGTAATTATTTTAAATTGTCTTTTTGCGATACACGTTACTGAGAAATTTGCCGATAAAGTCGTTCTTTTTTGTTGCATTTGAGTTCATCATTGCAAAATAACTTCATAATGGAATAGAAATTAGCTTTTTGTAAATGAAATATTAAGCTAAAGAAATATTAAGCGAATAGCATATGAATTTTAGTTATTTTAATGTCTGCATTGTGTTGATACAAAGTGCAGCGTTGAACTCCGCGAAACTACACGTAATGTATCGGAGTTTGGAGTAAAATTGGGTAACGGAGTGTCTTTCTAGGTTCTCACTGACAACTTAAACAACTAGGAAATGTCATATTCATTACATAAATATTTTTTATCATAATATACACCTTTCATACGAGGTAGCTTCCTGTGACGATTAGGAAGTGCTTGTAAATAGCGTATCTGTATAAAGAATATTTTGATTTGTTTTGATATTCATTCGGACACATGTACCAATTTTATCGTTTATTAGCATATTGGCGTTAACCAAAAAAAAAAACAAAAAGAATGCCGGTTGTGGTGCAGTGTGACAGCATCTGACGGTAAGCGCGACCGGTTGTGAGTTCGATCCCCAGTCGGCGGAGCGATTATATTTAAATTAATTTCACTTACGCTCTGGTAAAGACAAAGTGCGGAGTTGAGTTCTACCACTCAACACGCAATGTCTCGATTTCAGTGGAAAGCGAAGTACGGAGTCTTGACACTAGGTACTTTATGTCTACCCTGCTATGCGGGATAAAAGCGTGAAGCTGAAACAAACGTTGACCTTGACAGGACCAGAAACGTGAAATCGAAAAAAAGGTTTCTCTTGGTTTTAAACTAAATTGTTCAACTTCAAATCGATATAAAACTGGCATACCATGATTATTTTTTATCTGTATATGAATATATTAAAAAATAACTTAAAAAAAAATGATCATCATCAAAAAATCTCATAACGTATTGTGTTCTACAAATTGAGCCCTACCATTCGATACATATTATATATTAGGTGGGTTGTAAAAAAACGTAAAATCCGCCATATATGTATAATTTTATTGGAAATACAACTAATGCCGTAATTAAAATTGCAAGTCAATTGAACACTGGGAAGTGGGTTTAATTAGGGTTGAAAGATTTAACACACACTTACTGACTAATTAGCTAACTGGCACGGGTAAGTTAAATAAAATCTTGTAAAATAAGACCGAAAAAGCTATCTAGAGCCCAAGTTCTACTAAATTATTATTCTACTGTATTGAAATACTCATATGGCTAACTATAAATCTAAGGGTTATTGGTATAACACCTCCATTATTGGTAGTATGGAGATCTTGTTGGCATATCCTTCTGTCTTCCGTTTGTTTTTCCAATATATGAAATACTTTGTCAAGTTCTAAGCTACAGTAATTTATTATTTTATTTCTAAAAGACACTGAAACCTATTCTTATAATAAAATCTTTGATTTTTGTGATTTTAAACCATTTTAAATGAAACTATTTTAAACGGATTAACCACGTATGTTTTGGTATTCGAAAATATATTTCTTGGAAAGCTGACGTTCCGAACACTCTTAGATAGTCTACATATTACCACGGACTATTGTAAAGTGTACGAAACGTCAGATTTCCAAAGATGTGTTTTCAAATACCAAAATATATACAATTAATCCGTTGAAATTATTTTAATTCAAAAAAATATATATATTTTACGTATTTAAAGTATCTAGTTCTTAATAATAAAGTGGCTTTCGATTTTAACTATGTTTGTTCTATAACATTGGGGTTATGTTGCGAACGCGTAAGCTGAGATTAGGTGCCCAAATCAATTTAAGTTAAGCAGTGTGAACATAGTTATGGAATAAGCCGGAAAGGTTTCCACACATATATATATATATATATATATATATATATATATATATATATATATATATATATATATATATATATATTCCAGAGCAAGGATGTGTGAATAATTTTCTTCAACATAATCTCCACTCCACCGAGTGGCGATCGAACCCACAACCGGTCGCGTGTACAGTCAGACGCCGTCACACTGCGCCATGACTGACCTCAATAATATTTCTTAACACACAAAATAATACATTCTAATGTAATTTTTTTTAAATAATACTCCGGTACAATACTTTGGACAAAGATATATAATATATCTTTGTCCAAAGTATTGTACAGTATAAGTAATAAATAATAACAAACGAATGAAACAAATAAATATCATGGAAGCAGATGTGCACAAAGCAACGTATATAATTAGGTAAGCAGGTAAATAGATATACCTATGGGAAAAACCGCATTTACTATACATCGTGAACGTCTCGCGCAAATTGCCCATTAGCGCTGTATAATATAATATTTTCCAATACCTCGTGTGTTAACTGCAATAAAATTTTATTATATAAAAACGATTATATCATCGTCCATATTGATATGTTTGAAAAAGCCCTTCAAGTGTTATTGATAATCATGGAGCATTTATTATGTAAATCTCGATTGATCGAGTTGTTTAATTTAATAATATATAATAATAATTGCAGGGTAGAGTGTCTGATTGTAAATACGATGGGTGTGGGTTCGATTACCACCAGGGATTTTATTTAAAATTCAATTTTCTATTTTCGGCTCTGGTAAGACAAAGCGCGGTGTCGCCGCTGATCATGAAATGGAGTGTCTTGACATTGCGTTGTCTCTGATTATCCTGCTATGCGGGATAAAGCGTAACTTTGATATCGTTACATTCTTGGATGATGAGAAGGTGACCACCTTGGTGTGGACAAGATACGAAAGTATGCAGGGAGCGTTGCGTTTGGCGTTTCTTCAAGGTAAGAACTAAGAGGAAGTCAAAAATGTACTTAAATATTATATTAAAAAACCAATTAACAATTGTACAAGAGCAGAATATGAATCTACAATTTTAGATTATTTTGTGTGTTTGTTCGTGTACTATAATCTCTTAAACTACTACCGATTTGTTGGTTCCTTTTTTTGTATTATTTTTCTTAACTCTAGTCTGGTTGGAATTGAGTAAATCTTTTTTATTTGACTATTTAGTCTGCGCGTAAAATAGAGCATAATTCTAAATAATATTATAATTAATAGCCAAGCAAATCTATTATACAATACTTAAGGAAACGCCTTACAATTCAACATGACATAAGAACGTACGGTTCAACTGGCTAAAGCACTTATACGATTTACAAGGACGCGGGTTCGAATCTTGTTATAACTAAATTTAGATACGTTTCGTTAAGTTATTTCTTTCCAATATTTCATCTATAAATTTCCTACACATGTGTCCACAACATGTTTATAGCAAACATCCCATTTCATACATTTTCATTAAAACCTTGTTCTTTCTCAGCAAATCTTTCCTTATAAGTCTCTAACAATACGTTTCGACGTGATAAAACGAACTTGGAGTTTCCCTAAAGCCTATTCAACAAGAGCGAGCTCGGAGGTAGATTATAATTATAAAGTTCAAGTATTAATAAACTTTTATATATAAGTAGCTGAGTTATTGTAATTTGATTGGGTGTATTCTTACGATAGGTGTTTGGAAATTCAACGCGTGTGTTTGAAAGTAGGATGTGAAGTTAGAGGAATTAATTAATTCTTGTGATGCTTTGAATGAGATATGTTCAAATGTTTTTTGTAAATAATTATTAAAAGCGTGAAGCTTCACGCTTTATCTCGCACAGCAGGTTAGTTAGAGACAACCTAGTGTATAGATACTGCGTTGACTGATCTTCATAATCGAGACATTGCGTGGAGCTCAACGCCGCGTTTTGTCTTACCAGAGTGGAGAAATGGGAATACATTTTATATATAATTTTATATATATTTTATCCAAGGGTCAAGCAAACGGCGTTTTTAATTTTTTTTTATATGTTATATGTAGATTAGGAGGCGCAAATAAACCATGATCTGCTATACAATATCCCTTATAGTTCCTTCTATACCTGGTTTGCTTTTTCTAATTTGTCAAAGTAAATTGTTCATATTATAAATTAAATGACAATTATAAAGTTGCAGCGTTGAGTTACGTCACCAAATACGTTATTGAATGGATGAAACGCTGTTTTATGCCTTTTCGTATTGAGATAAGCTACTGTCTAGATATTCCGATCTCTGCTTACTACCCGAATTCCAGACATTGACATGTTAAGTAGTAAAACGCAAACTGCGGTTTAAAACATTTAACATGGTCAAATCGAGTAGTCTACTATAAACTTTTTTACTTACAATTCGACGTTATTCCACTGCGTCGCGGTTGTCTCGATATAAACGCGCAATTAAAATAAAAATAATTGAATTATTTTTAAGAATAACTCACTTTATATACGCTCTTATTATTTTACAGGTTTTAATTTTTTTCATCTTCACGTTGTTATCCCGCCTAGCAGGGTAGACAGGAAATACCCAGTGTCAAGACACTCCATATTCCGTATTCCGCTGAATTCGTGTTGAGTAGCGGAACTCAACGCCGAATTGTGCCTTATCAGAGAGAGGGAATGAAAATAATTTTTAAATATAACCATTCCCCTGAGTGGAAATCAACCCAACAACCGATCGCGTTTACAATCAGATGCTGTTCCACTGCGCCACGACCGGCAATTTAGGTATAGTTCAAATCGTTTATCAATGCTGTGGCTGTTATTATGGTACGCCTTATCTGTCGCCGGAAGTGTAAAATATTAAATTAGTTAAATACTAAACTTTATTTCTAATAAATACTCACGCTATGCGACATTGTAATAAGGAATAACTGAATTCACGCTGAGAAAACTGTTTCTAGCATATTCGTATGTAGAAGTTTTGTTTGTTTTAGCTTCACGCTTTTATCCCGCATAGCAGGGTAGACAGGAAGTACCTAGTGTCAAGACACTCTGTGCTTAGGTTTCCACCGAACTCAATACATTGTGTGCTGTGTAGTGGAACTCAACGCCGCATTTTATCTTTAACAGAACGAGGAAGTGAATATATAATCACTCTTGAGTTGAAATTGAACCCACAACCGATCGCGTTTACAGTCAGACGCTGTCCCACTGCGCCACGACCGGTCTGCCATGTAGAAGTTGGTTAGATAAATTGTTGCATTATTTTCCAAAACTTTTAGTATTGTGCTTGTTGAAAGTTTCACGGGTTCGATTTCCAAAAAAATCAATTGTCTTCAGTGTGGTGGCAAGGAGAACTATGTGTTAAGACACTCCGTTTTCTGCTTTGAGAAGTAAATGAGATTATGAATATATTAAAATTAATTTATTATATATTTATTTATATGTTTACAGTCACATGGTGCCATGATATTTTTTAATAAATTTTAATAAATTAATCTATAAAATAATAAATAAATGAAAGTGTCTGTTTGTTTCTTTATTAAAATAAGAGCTTTTACAGTATATATGCCAAAATAATATTTTTTACTGGTATTTTGGAGTATACATAAAGACACTAAGTTCTCTTCTCTTAAAATCGCTTTTTTTGTTCAGTCAGGAAGAACCTAGTATCCAGACACTACTCCGCTTTTTACCCTAATTAAAGACATTGAGCGTTGAATGCCGGAGTTCAACAACGCACTTTGTCAAATACGAGCAAAATTTTATCGAATGGGCCTCGAAGCTTCTATATTAATATTAAAATCGATACCGTTTATATTCAGACATGGTCCTATAGCGTCACGATAACCTACTTTGAGTAAAAAATAAAAGTTAAATTAACATTTAGTATTTTAAATTAGAACTTAAATAATAATAATTCCCCCAAAAGGGGATCGAACCCACACCACAAGCTAGCACTCATTTCACGATGGGTCCCATAGAACGGAATATTATATATCTTTTCCCAGACATAAGAGGATTTACAAAGGCAACTTTCAATCAAAGAATGTGTCCGTCATAACAATAATAAAGCCATTAACAGAAGGACAAACCTCAATATTATTATATTAATAATATTAATCAATAATATTATTGTATAATACATCGCTTTCTTTTTTCCTATAATTGTTTATGGCTATTCATTTCTAGTAATTATAATACTGAGTTAATATCATTTATAATGTTAAGACAAAAGTGGTTACGGACCGGTCGTGGCGCAGTGGAGCTGCGACTGAGTGTAAACGCGATCGGTTATGGGTTCGATTCCCACCGGGGTAATGATTATAATCATTTCCCCGAAGCTCTGTGCTCTGGTGAGACAAGACAAAGTGCGGCGTTGACTTCTGTCACGCAACACGCAATGTCTCACATTTCAGTGGAATGTCGAACATAGGGTGTGTATAAACACTAGGTACTTTTTAAAAAAGCGTGAAGTTAAAAAAAAATTAGAAGAGAAACTAGAAAATTATTTGAAATTAGATTAGACTATACGTAGATTTTAACGCTGCCAATTTGCATGCTTTATTTTACATAGCAGGGTAGTCAAAGTCAAAGTGAACCCAGAGTCAAGATGAAGCATTGGCCGCTCCACTCGAATACTATCAGTCAAATATAATATCTTTAAAATATATTTTAAACTTGATCTTTAATATATAACTTCAGGGAATAATTAATGTTAAAATAACTAGTGACCATAGCAGCGCAGTGATACAACGTCTGACTGTAAAGACGATTGGTTGTGGATACGAATCCCATTTGGACAAATGATTACAATTAAAATTTATTTGAAATTCTCCGCACTGGCAAGACAAAGCTCTCAAAATCTCTATTTCGAGTGGAAAGTAGTTAATATAGTGTCTTGACACTAGGTCTCTGTCTTTGTTACTATACGCTATAAAGAGTGTTGCCAGACATATATGTTTAGTATCACTATCATAGTATCACTAACACGGTATCACTTATTATGGAGCTTTACATACATTGAAAGCATCTAAATAACATAAATCATTTCCAACCAATAATTTCCAACTGTTGTTTATAATAATTGCATATTTGAAATCATCTAACTCGGTCCAGTATTTAAACAAAACAGTGTATAGCCGTAATAAAGGATGAAAATTGTTATCGTATTATGAAATGTTACAGCGATTTATAGTTTGCAAATAATGTATGTATGTATGAGAAATTAGTAGAGTGTGCGTTCATATTATGCTTTTATCCCAAATAACAGGATATAGGAAGTACTTAGTGTCAAGACACTCCGTTATCCGCTGAATTCGAGACGTGTTGAGTGGCGGAACTCAACGCCTTTTTCTTGTCTTACAGTAAAGAAATGATAATAATTTAAATATAGTCATTCCCCCGAGTGGGAATTGAATCCACAACCGATCGCGTTTACAATCAGACTCTGTAGTTATATACTTATGTTTTAATTAAAAAGTTATTGAGGTGCAGTGGTACAGCGTCTGACTGCAAACGCGATTGGTTGTGAGTTCGATTCCAACTCAGTAGAAGGACCTTATTCTTATTATTACTTCTTTTATCCATATTTTCAGCTTTATGCCCTGCATACCTCTTTCGCCTCGTCCACCGTCACCAACCTCTTCCTACACGCCCTTCTTGCCTTCGCCCTTATGCTTTTGACCTGACTTTCTTCCAATAATATCGATAACGTGTTTTCAAAGATTAACTGAGATCTCTCCCGACTTCTAAAGTCAAATAATTTTATTCAAAGTACGAAGTTAAATGTTTCATTTTTTGAAAGTTAATGTCTCAGACCTGAGAAGAACAGGCGCGGGAAACTCAGTGGGACTTGTTTTTTTTTAATACAAATAATTGCAAAATAATATTTATTATTAGTAACAACACTCTCCGATTTACATAAATTATTTTATAAGACAAACACTGCGTTGTGCTCCTCCACTAAAAACGCAACATTTCTTATTTGGGTCAATAGCGGAGAACGAAGTGTATTGACACTACGTTTCCTCTGCATAAAGTTTGAACGCTTTGCAGACAGTGGAGCTTTGAGCAGTGCCTGGGAATTTGGACCCAAGCTTTGTGGATTTAAAGGGCCCCTTTTAATTGCGGATTACACCTCCCCCCACTTCACAATCACCTCTCTTACCTAAATAAATGCTATGAAATAAAAGTATTTCAGAGAGGTAATTTGAGGTAGCATGGTGTTCTTAATTTTTTTTCAATCTACTTTATTAGAGGCCGCTAGCGGTTCGGTATAGGTCGATAGTGTCACGACCAGCCTCAACCGACAGGCCTTTTTTCTGCAATTTCAAATGTAATTCGACATTAAATCTGTTTGTATATATATATATATATATATATATATATATATATATATATATATATATATATATATATATGTATATATTTGTAATAAAATAATTTTTGCATACATTTTTAGGACATCCACACGTATGGGGTATCTTGTACTATATACCTAACAAACAGAGATTGCCTCAGACTCAGTACTAAATGAATCATACACTGTTACACTTATCTTTGTTGATAATTTTAATGTTTTTCTTTTAGTTTCAAGCTGACGTGTCTTTTAAAATGCAAATTATTTTTACAGTGAATTGCTTTGTTATCTTTATGGGGACTGTTATGATTTGCGCAACTAACTTGACATTATCTTGGTATAGAGGGACAATGTATGACCATTAAAAGGATGACCGTGTGTTCGTTTCTCAGGAAAATAATAAAATACACTAATTTTATCTACCCTCTGGTAAGATATAGTGCGGCGTTGACTTCCGCTTCTCATGATAACAAAATAATGTGGCGAATTTCAAAAGAGGAGTGTGTGACGAATTTAATATCAGATAGGATACGACCTAGTGTCAAGACACTCCGCTGCCCTTTTTCCGTTTGAAATCGATACATTGAATATCTTAACTTTAGGTTTTCTCTGCTCACACTGCATGCTTAATGCAAAAAATACCTAAAGCTTCTCTTAGGCGTCAGTCATATTTTGTTAATTTGAAAAAAAAAAAATGACTAATAATATTAATATACCAAAACTCTATAAGAATGTGAATATATCGAGATAAAAAGTAAGTATTTTTAAACCGTGGCAGAGAAATAAATATATTGGGTGTAGGTTTAAATTTTCCTCGTTCTGGTAATAATGGTGCGGCGTTGAGCTCTGCATCTAACCACGTGAACAGAATGTCTTGAATTAGGACAGAAAATTAAGAACGGTGTCTTGACTTTCGGAATAAATTTTAGTTTGATAAGTTATTAAAAAAGTAAGAACACACACAAACACAGAACACGGCACAAAAAGACATGGGCTCTCCATATATTAGATGCTAGTAAAATTCCAACAAAAAACCATAATTTCTCGCAACAAGGTGTATATTGACATTGGCAGAATATTTTACGTTATTATTTTACCAATAATTAGAAATTAAAAAAGGTATACATATTAATTATTTCAGGTTAGTATTATATAAGTGTTTTTTCACATTTAGGATTAGAAATCATTTTTCAAAAAACGTACAAAAATTTGAACGCAGCAGGTTTCGAACCCGCACCTCTTGGATGACATGATCTGACAGGTATGCACTTGATCAATATTTACATTATATATTGGATAACTAATAGCAAGTCTACTGATTTTCAATAGATCTTTGATATTTACACATTTTACATGAAATTAAAGCCATCATTTTATATGAGGCCGGTCGTGGCGCAGTGGGACAGCACTGGGGTCGGGACCGGTTGTGATGCCGATCACTTGGGGAGTGATTATATTTAAAATTATTCTCACTTCCTCGCTCTGGTAAGACAAAGTGCGGCGTTGAGTTCCACCACTGAACACGCAATGTCTCGAATTCGGTGGAAAGCGAAGTATGGAGTGTCTTGATACTAGGTACTTTCTGTTTACTCAGCTATGCGCTTTAAAACGCGTGAAGCCAAAAAAAAAGAAACAAATTATTTTAATCGCGTACATTGTGTTATTCGAAAACACATTTTATGAAACTTTGACGTTTTAAAAACTTTACAGTAGCATTTCTATCGTCTACAGGCTTTCGTTCTTATACAAAAGGAGACCCGAGTCACTACTCTCCGTCCTGCAAGCAAGATATTAGAGAAATAATTAAAAAATATTTTCATTGTAAAGGAAGCCGCGTCCTTTAAAATTTCATTCGGTATTAAAGCAAGCGTAAAACGCGTTTAATTGCTTTGTTCAGTTCCTCGTTAAAGGTCGGTTTTTAGTTTTTATATAATGCTGAAATTGAAATAAATTACCTGTAATACTTATTTTATAATTCATTTATGACGTTTTGGTGTTTTTTAATTTATTTATGACGTTTAAGTGGTGTAAAGGCTCAGTGGAGAGTCATGAGTAGTGGGTTCAATTTCGTATATAGTGATTCCCAATAGGGATGATAGGATTTTGATAGCTCACAGCCGCCATCTTGATTGTTTAACATTTGATGTTTGTGTTGTTTTGTGTTCAGTAATGTTTGCCATTTAATCATAAACAAGTTCACGTTACCTCAACGTTTGGAAATTGTCCAAATTTTCTACCAAAATTTGAAATTCTATTTAAAGAGCATTTCGTGCTAGATATGGTCGTCATGGTGCACCGTCTGAGCTCGCTATACGTCGCATAATCCAAAAACTGGAAAGTGAATATTCTTTGCACGATAGTAGACCACCAACACGACAACGGACAGGCCGTAGTGAAGAAAATGTTGCCGCCGTATCAGCCAGTGTCGAAGAAAATCAAAATGTTTCCGTTCCACGACGGGAACAAAAATTGGTTAGAATTGGCTTATCCAGAATGACAACTTGGTGAATTTTACGTATGGATCTTGGCCCACATCTATACAAGATTGTGTTGGCACAAGAACTCAAGCCAGCAGACCATCGATTATGTCGTGAATTTGCTGATTGGGCGCTTGAAATGATGGAAACGGACACCGAATTGCAAACAGAATTATCGTTACTGGAGTGAGTCAAATCCAAGAGTGGTTCATGAAGCACCGTTATATCCTGAAAAAATTGACTGTTTGGTGCTGATTATGATACGGAGGAATCATTGGCCCGTACTTTTTCAAAAACGACAAAGGCCGTACTGTTACTGTCAATGGCGACCGTTATCGTGACATGTTGAACGATTTTTTTTTCCTGAAGTGTATGAAATCGATGCGGACGACATTTATTTTCAACACGATGATGCAACATGCCACACTGCGACCGTCACAATGGATTTATTGCGTGATAAGTTTGGTGAGTCGGTTATTTCTCGCAACGGTCCTCACTATTGGCCATCAAGATCATGCGATTTAACACCCTTGGACTATTTTATGTGGAGGTATGTTAAATCTCAAGTGTATGCCAATAAGCCAGCTACGATTCAAGACCTTGAACGCAACATTCAAGCGACTGTAGCGGCCATACCAGCCGAAATGCTGCACCGAGTCATCGAAAATTGGACCGATCGTATTCACCAATGCAAAAAAAGTCGTGGCGGTCATTTGAACGATATTATATTCAAATCATAAATAACATAAAATTTTCTATTAAATAAAGCCATTGAGCATGAAATTTGAACATATATTACATGTTTTATTTCAATTTAAAAACATATCGTTCTTATTGGGAAACCCCATATATTTTGAACACACTGTCTCAATAATGTCATTTTTTTAAATTTCGAAACATAAATTTGTTTTTTTTTTTAAAAAAAAACAGAGTGTCTTAACATTAAGGTCTTTTACCTGGTGTGAACGGTTATGTTCTAAAAACTAGAAAACATATATACCAAGCTGAATATAAATCTGTACTCATACTATAAATTCGATTTCCTTAAAAATATTATGTTTTTTTTTATGTTTTAATCTTAATTAGGTTATTTTATATCGCCACGTATATCCGCCAATTAGGTCGGTCGTGGCTCAGTGGGACAGCGTCTGCTGTAAATGCGACGGATTGTGGGTTCGATACCCATGCAGAGGAGAGATTATATGCACTGGTAAGACAAACTGCGGCGTTGTGCTCTGCCAATCAACACGCAATGTCTCAAATTCAGCGGAAAGCGAAGTACGGAATGTTTTGACACTAAAAACTTCCTAATAAGGTCTTTGATTTTCACGATTATTATTCATTTTAAATGAAACTATTTAAACCGGATTAATCGCGTATATTTTGGTATTCGAAACAACATTTAGGACACCTGACGTTTCGAACACTTCACAGTAGTCCGTTGTCACAGGTAGAGTCTACCTGTGACAACGGACTACTGTAAAGTGTAAAGAAATACTTTCTGTCTACTCTGCTATGCGGGATAAAAGCGTGAAGCTAGACAATATACAGCTTTTTTTGAAATAGATAAAACATAAAATAATGTCAAAACACTCATTAATTAAAACGATTATTATTTTAAATTAAATCATCCGAATAGAACGTATACATTTTGGTATTTAAAACCTCAATGAAAAATACATTTTTGAAAAACCAACGTTTCGAATACTTTACTATCATTGTCATAAGTTGAGAGGTAGACAGTTTACCTCAAGAGTCAAGTATAAAATTTTATTTAAAATATATAAAAATGCTATAACCAAAAATGTTATTTCACTAACCTTTTGGTTATTCCTCTTTCAGAATAGGAAAAAAATATAAAAAATATACAGAAATTCTAACAACATAAACAAATTGTAACGAGCGTATCAAAATTTCAACGCAGCCGGTAGTAGAACAAATAGCTTAGCGGTCAGTGCGTTAAGACGTTTACCAAGAGGCGCGGGTTGGAATCTCGCTGCGTTTAAAGTTTTATACATATTTTAAAAATGTAATTTTAATCAATTATTGGAGACTTAGGCTAGAAATTTTGAAAATAAACTGGATTTAGAAATAATGCAAGTAATTGCAAGTATTATTGTGTTAACAAATATTAACTTTTCCAAGTACTATATCTTCGCAAGCACTTAACACGATTAACGTTGCCTCTGAGAGCTAAGAAAGCGATAAATCTCCTAAAGCAATTAAAGAACGCTGTTAACATACTTATTGTAGGTATAACTAAAGGAATTCCAATACCAAATTCTACCGTTAGATCTTTATTATTTTAGCTGGACTTGACATTTTCTAGACGTTTGTATTTATTTAAATAAAGGAAAAATATTTTTAGAGAATATGCGAAAATTTTAACGTAATGAAATTTGAACCCACGCCTGTTGGAATCTACTCACGAGTTTTTACCACTAAGTCGTACGTTCTTTACATGGCTTATTGATTACGTACGGCCTGTCCATATTTCAGGCGTAAGTTTTATTTATATATTGGGCTATCAATCAATCAATGTAAGAAAATACTCTATTTTGACCCTCTTCTGACCGACCATTTTAGAAGACAGATGACAATAATATAATTCTGATAACAACGAAACCGTAGCTCCTGGGAAACGATCCTTTCCAGGACTACGTGACTGACGATGTAATACTTAGATATATTATTTTTTAAAATATTTTTTTGGCCACGACTCATACAGTGTTCCAGAATGTCTCAGTCAGAATTAGGTGGCAAAAGGAGAATGCAGTGTTAAACGCACAAACGAAATCTTTGTACTCATTTTCCCATTCCCATTTTTACGATAATTACTTGAGCTGAGGATTATGAAATTTGACATAGTTATGGTTTATCTAGAGAAGGAGTGCAGAATGATAATATTTTTTCAAAGAATGCATAAAAATGGAATATGCTAATAATACTCAATTGGTTGTGGATACATGCACATAAATACTGGATTTTGGGTGGAAATCAGTCAATGGAGTGTCTTGACACTAGGACAGTGAAGTTGCTAGTGATGTGACATATTGGACGGTAGTTACTTTATAATACAATATATGTATAGAGTGGTTAATCTCTTTCGTGTGTTCATACAACGTGACATTAGCAAACAGATATGTGCTTAGCTTGCACGTACGAATTGCCATCACTGTGGAAGTGAGCTGATATACATATCGTACAAATGTCACACTTTCGGAAATGCTCATATTTATTACACAAATTACAATTATATTCATACAAATTCTTTCTTTTTTCAGAAATTACCTAGTGTCAACACACTCCGTACTTCGCTTTCCATCGTATTCGAGACATTGTGTGTTGAGTGGTGGATCACAATGCACTTTGTCTTTACCAGAGCGTGGAAGTGCAAATAATTTAAATACAATCACTCCTTCGAGTGGGGATCGAACATTCAATCGATCGCGTTTACTGTCAGACGCTGTCACACTGCGCCTTCTACGACCCAGTGCTTTAACACTAGGTACTTCCTGTCTACCCTGCTATAGGAAATAAAAGCGTGAAGCAATAAAAAAGAATAATAATTTTAAAATAAATATTTTTTTATTATTTTCACTTCCTCGCTCTGGTAAAAGACAAAGTGCGGCGTTGAGTTCCACCACTCAACACGCAATGTCTCGAATTCGGTGGAAAACGAAGTACGGAGTGTCTTGACACTAGGTGCTTTCTGTCTACCCTGCTATGCGGGATAAAAAGCGTGAAGCTAGAAAAAAAGCAATAAAACTAGAGCGTTGTTATCAACGTCTTACGAATGTTTTAATTAAAAAAAAAACAATTTTTCTTTGGGAAAAAATAAAATAGTATAAAAAAACGTGCGAGATCAATAAAAGTAAACTGTAAGTAACGTATAAGAGTGGCGGAGGCTGGTTGTAGAATGTATGGCTTAGCGGTCAGAGATATTGGCGATTTATACAGGCGCGGGTTCGAATCCCCCTTGGTTCAATTTTTTATTTGATATTAAAAAAAACTAGATAGTGTTATAACATGTTTAAATCGGCCATAGTGCAGTGGGACAGCGTGTGATTGTAGACGAGATCGGTTGTGGGTTCGATTTCCACTCGGGGTTGATGATATATAAATTATTTTTATCTCATCACTCTGGTGCCATTAACTCTACACGCAATATGTCGAATTTGGCAGAAATTGGAGTACGATGCGTTCTGACATTAGGTACTTACTGTCTGCCTTGCTATATGGGATAAAAGCGTGTTATGAATTTAAGTTAAAAAAAATGTAAAACTTCTGATTATCACAGTAATGATCAATAATTTTATTAATAATCACGAAATCGTCTAAGTCACGTATTAAATAGATAAATGTGGATGCGTTTGAAGAAAAATGAGTTAATATAGCATAGTTGGATTACTCTAGAAGCGGTTTCAAGGCCGACGCCAGTTGAAGATAATAACTTTATAGATGTGACTTTTAATCGGCATTTTATTAAACAAGGCAAATTATCTCACACGAAATAATTTTTGGAGGCTAGTCGTGACTAAGTAGGACAGTGTCTGACTGTAAACGCAATGAGTTGTGGGTTCAATTCCCCCTTGGGAATATGTAAATTATTTTAATTTCTACGTTCTGGTAAGACAAAGTGCGACATTGAATTCCGCCTCTCAACACGCAATGTATTAAATACGATGAGTGTCTTGACACTAGGTACTTCCTGTCTAACCAGCTGTGCGGTATAAAAGTGTGAAGCTAAAGAACTAAAAGACACAATTTTTATGGTATTTGAAAATATATTTTTGAAACACCTTAAATACTTTACAATAGGTATAAGTCCGCATACGTAATTAATCCGGTTTAAATGATTTTATGAAGTATTAACTCGAATTTAACCAAAGATATTCACATTTCCCACAAAAACACTGTTTTCGCCAATTTTAGATTTGTTTTTTCCTGTTTGTAATTTCTTTACAAAAATAATTGATTTTTAAAGAGAAAAAATCTAGTGTCTGGTCACTACAACTTATCTATATAGAAAATTAAAAACTAACGTCACGTTTATCTAAGAATCGCAGTTTCAAAGAAATATTTACATACCAAATATCATTGAAAATCGAACCCGTTTCAATCGTGCTTGGATGTGCTACATACATGTAACTGTACTATGATAGCCTATAAATCTAAATATAATACAAAAAAAATAATATGCTTAAAAATCCTTTTATTAATTATATACACTAAAAATATTATATATATATATATATATATATATATATATATATATATATATATATATATATATATATATATATATATATATATATATATATATATATATATATATATATATATATTCCTTAAGTTAACTTTGAATTTATATAAAACGTATAAAATTATAGTTGAGAGGAATGTAGCAATAACATTCATATCGCTTACAATAAACCCATTTTTAGTATACAATAATTATTAAAATAATAGAGGCAATAAAGTTTTAAAATCGCATTATTCATATATTCAAGTTAACTACATTAGAATAGACAATTGTAAACACAATAAAAAATTATAATAAATCATTGGAAATAATTACCATTATTTATGTTTATTTGTTATCTTTAGAACGTAACATAAATGAATCATTTCAAGCCACATCTAGATTTCAATGTCTTTGCGCATCGTCATAGCGGTCGGCGATGCGTTTCCCCGCTCTCCCCCACCCAGTATATAGCCTCAAACTCCCGCGCCGCCGTCAGTTTATACAACATAACCGTGTAAAACGCACGTACACACAATGTTCCCGACGCGTTTGTTGATATTTTTCGCCTTTGCAGCCCTAGCGGCCGCGTATCCAACAGAGAATGGTCCGTTCCCGCGACCTATAACGACAATCACTGAAAGCGACTTCGATGACCCCTCCCCGTGGTTCAGTTTCCCGGCGTTCGGCAATATATTTGCGCCGCTAACTAGATTGTTCTCTAGTTTCGCTGACATTGGACCCAGGATCGAATCTGATGACGAAAAGTTTAGAGTTATAGTCAACGTTAAGGATTATAGCTTGAGCGATCTGAAAGTGAAGGTGAAAGGTGACTTCATCCTCGTGCAGGGATCTCATGAAGCCAAACAAGATGAACACGATTTGTTTGCCAGCCAATTTGTGCATACATACTCTTTGCCCGTCAACGCTAGCGCTTCGGATGTGACCGCAAAATTAACATCTGATAAATATTTAATCATCACAGCACCACTCAACGGTGCAGTTGCCGATGAAGGAAAGGTAGTAGATAGAGAAGTGCCCATTGTTGAGAGTAAAGAACAGTGGAAGAATGAAGAGAAAGTGGACAATGACAAAAAACCAGCAGATGTGCCAGTTCAGGCCAGCGATGTACTACCTATTGAGATAGATGAAGGCAAAGCAACGACCGGCTTACCGGTGACAGCCGTTGAAGAGGACAAAAAGGAACTCACTACTCCGTCCGATCGTGAAGAGGTAACCGTCCGTGACATTCCAAACGAAGTGAACGAAATCAGCAGCGCTAATGAAATCCAACCTTAAGTGATTATTCTAGTATGTATTTATAAAGCAGTATTGTAATAAATATTTTTAATACTACTTAGTGTTTTGTTTGCGTGTCGGTATGCGCTTAGTGCGTTCATTGTTATGACCTGAATACAAATCACGTATGTCTAATACCAATTGTTTTTTTTATCAGTTGCACGCTCCTCCCGCGTTTTGTATAGTTGTTAGAGAAACTGCATTAATCGGTATATGTGGATGTTGATTAGCATTGCACAATTGTATACATTATTTGAACAAACTAGAAAAATATAAGTTATTTCAAATGTCACGTATTTGCCGATAACAGTAATTTAGTCTGGAGTACCGGGTATTAAGATGGAGTGTCTGTTTTCCATATTCTGAGTTCAATGAATGGCGGAGCTCAACACCGTTTCTTACTTAAACACGATTATTCCACGAAATAGAAAAAATATCAACAATCTACAAGCTTAATCGAGATTGTTCTTATAATTTGCCTTCCATCTCTGTCCACAGTACAGTATAAAAGAATATAATTATCTCGGGATTAAGTCTAAGCAATCCTCTTTGTCATTGCCTTTACGTCGAAAATATATTATTGTTCGTTAAGACTATTGGCAACTTAAGGCTTTTTCCCGCAAAGTAGGCCGGTTAGAGAAAACCTTATGTCAAGATACTCTGTTCTTTATTTTCCACCCAAATCCAAGACAGTTCGCTAAGTTGCGAAACTCAACACCGCATTTTATCATACTAGAAACATAGCATGAGCGGGAATCAAACCCACAATCAATCGTGTTTACTGTCAGACGCTGGTCCAATGCACCGTGATGATTTTAAATATATTCGTTAAGATTATTTTTGAAGGTAATATGTGCAATAAATTATTATTTTAGAATTATTTATTTATTCTATTATGAATATTCGTTCTATGGTAAATATATAAAAACCTCGTCTTCCAATAAGTCCAAATTAATGAACAATGATGAATATATATGACAATATATCTATATATATATGTATTATACACACACACACACACACACACACACACACACACACACACACACACACATACACACACATACACGTGTTAACTACATTTGAAAAAAAATTAAATGAAAAATTATATACATATAGCCGATCATATTGAAAAAAAATACATTTCCATAAGAAATATATAACAATAAGGAAAAAAAGGTACAAATCCAGTCTGTATTGTAATAATTTTTTTATTAAAAAAAACCAGCCTACGTTATTTATAATGATTTTTTTTTAATTTTTTTTTGCTTCACGCTTTTATCCCGCATAGCAGGGCAGACAGAAAGTACCTAGTGTCAAAACACTCCGTACTTTCCACCGCTTTCCACCGAATTCGAGACATTGCGTGTTGAGTGGTGGAACTCAACGCCGTACTTTGTCTTTACCAGAGCTAGAAAGTGAAAACACTGTGAATATAATCACTTCCCCGTGTGGTGATCGAACCCTCAACCGATCGCGTTTTCAGTCAGACGCCATCACACTGCGCCACGATTGGCCTCATTCATTTGTACATTATAATATGCCAAATACCAAAATTTTGACATCCGGGTAAACGTACCCAAAGATGTATAATAATAAGGTCATGTGAATAAATTAATATAATATGTTTATCACGTTTTAATATTTCATTTAAATTTCAACAAAATTTTCTAGCAGATATCTTGTAGCGAAATTGTCAAGATACGTTACATGACACTTCTACGTTTTCGCATGTTGTGTGCGGCGGAACTCAACGCTGCTCTCTGTCAAGATAAAGTGCATTCATCAGAAAATCAACATTTATTTTAGCATAGCAGTGTCAAGACACTTCAGACTCTGTCTTCCGCCAAAATTTGAGAAATTGCATGTTGACTAACGGAATGCAACGCTGCGTTTCGCCTTTTCAGAGAGAGGAAATGAATAATTAAAATATAATTATTTCCCCGGATGGAAATCGAACCCACATCGAGCGTTTACAGTCAGACTTCACTAATTTTGAAAATAAAAAAAAACTATATTTTTTTTAATTAAGTAAATATCACATATATATCGTAAATATCAACAATATATATATATGTATATATATATATATATATATATATATATATATATATATATATATGTGTGTGTGTGTGACTTGTAGGTAATATTGACTTTACAATGCAAAGGAAACATTTTGACCTTCAAAATCTAAACTAACTACAAGTCGTCTCCCAATAAAGGTGTTAATATCGATTTGTAACAGGTTTCACATTCTTATAATGCAAATAAATGCAAACACCTAATATATATATATATATATATATATATATATATATATATATATATATATATATATATATGTATATATATATATATATATATATTTATATATATACATATATATAATATATATATATATACGCTTTATGCCGCATAGCAAGGTAGTCAGAGATAGCCTAATGTAAAGACACTCCGTTCACCGCTTTCCACCAGGAATCAAAACAATGTTTGTTAAGTGACGTAACACAACGCCGAGCTTTGCCTTGTCAAAGCGAAAAAATGTAAACAATTCCAATAAAATGTAAATAAAATTATTTCCCCGAATGGTATTGAATCCAGAACCAATCAGGTGTACAGTCAGAAGTGTATTCATCTACTTTATAAGAATCTGACAACGCCGTAATATATGAGCAGTATGAGTTAACTGCAGTGAGAAAATACCAAAAAAATCTCACGTAAAACACTTTTCTTCGTTTTTGAACATAGCATGTTGTGTTGCGGAACTCAACGCCGGGCTTATCTTACTTTTATCTTATTCAGTCCGAAATCAGCAGTGGAATTCTCTTGATATCTATCTTATGAATTTTCTTATACAAAAACTGCCTTAATTTTTTTTAGCTTCACGCTTTTATCCCGCATAGTAGGATAGACAAGAGGTACCCAATGTCAAGATACTACATACTTAGCTTTCCACCCAATTTGTAATAGTGTGTTTAGCAGCGGAGCTCAACTCCGCGCTTTGTTCAAAATTTATTATAAATAAATTACATGTCAAACACACTTTAAACAATATAAATAAGGAAAAATATTAAAATGTCAAATACAGTATTAAAATCTTATATGTCAAGAATATTTACAAACAAACAGATTACAAATCTAATCTATATAAATAAAAAAAAAGTAGGCCACTAGGTTTTTTAAATTACACTGGTTATTATAAAAAAAATCTTGAGTATACTTACTGATAAAGAGATTACTACTTACTGAAACACGAGTATCTTTACACAGTTTCTGACTGGTTGTAGTTTCATTCACTATTTCTTGTTAAACGGCGGAACTCAACGCCGTGGTATATTCAATAGGATTGGAGGAATTACAATAATTTAAATATCGCGTTTACAATCCGACTATTCCACGGTGTTGCGATAAACATACCCCCACTGAGGGAGTCTGCTAATATTTAAATTATTTTTTTCGTTCTAGTAAGTTCGCGAATGTACGCGAAATATATCAATTTTGGCCGAAACACAGTCCACGGAGAGTCTTGACACTAAAATATATCTGATTACCCTATCATATTATGAGGAATAAAGAGTGAAACTGCTTTTAGTAAATCTGATACAGACGTAAAACTGAGGGACGGAGTGTCTTAGCACTATCTTTACTGTTTATAGAAAATGTCATAAAAATATATTAAAATATAATATAGTTCCTTGAACATCGACATTTTAACCCGGAACATTGGAAAAGTCACGGTCTCCATTAATGAAACTAATTTAAGATTTATGCTCTAATTCTTGATTACATTTGTATGACACCTGCTCTATATAAATGTTTAAGAGGTTTTATAATATATATATATATATATATATATATATATATATATATATATATATATATATATATATATAATTTCAACCTGATTAAGACTGCCTGATTAAGACAAAAACGGCGTTGAGTTCCGCTACATAACATACAACATTTCAAATTCAAGATAGCGGTGCATTAATTGTCTTGACCCGAGATTTTCTCTCACTATCCAGCTATTCGGAAAACAGCGTGAAGCTGCGTACTTTGTTCTTCATGAATAAACATACAGAATTTCAACGCATGGCTTAGCAGTCAGAGCGCTTAGACGATTTCCATGAGGCGAAGGTTCAAATCCTACTGTTTTCAAATTTTTAAACATTTTTAAAAAATATTTTCTAATCCTTAGTGGGGAAAAACAGTTTAAAAATAACTTATGAATTTTTGCCTTTATCTTGCATAGCAGGATAGTAAGTACTAGTGTCAGGAAACTCCATAATCCGCTTTCTTCGAATTCGAGATATCGCGTGATGAGTGGCGTAACTCAACTCCGCACTTGATCTTACCAGAGCGAGAAAATGAAAATATTTTTTTATTTTATTTCCGAGCAGTAATAGAATTACGTACAAAAGTACAAGTTATAAACGCAATAACCTGTACAAACCATAAAATTGTGACGTCCATACTATAGTTATCAGGCGTCGATAAAGCAGTGAATACTTTTAACTTAAATTGGCATATCGTGAATTTATAATGCCTTGTTCGCTGCTTTATCAGCTTTGTATGTATTTAAATGTTAATGTTTTTAATCCTACTTATATTATAAGTTATATATATATATATATATATATATATATATATATATATATATATATATATATATATATACAAATAAATAAAGTAGGAGTGTCTGTTTGTTGTATTAAAATTAATGCTTTTTACTAAATATGTATGCATACATACGATGGTATATATGCCATAATAATAATTTTTTTACAATTTTTGCCCGTCTGTTTGTTTCCGCTAACCTCTGGAACCGCTAGACTTATTTTGATAGGACTCTCACTGGCAGCCAACTAATTTCATAAGAACAAGAGTTTTAGAATTTCAAAATAAATCCGAACCAGTTGTCAAATTCCCCGCAGTTAAAGTCGCGAGCACAACTGGTTATAAATTAAACCTTTGTAATGACGAATGTATGTATGTTTGTTTACCATTAATATATAAACATTATCGCGAGCACAACTGGTTATAAATTAAACCTTTGTAATGACGAATGTATGTATGTTTGTTTACCATTAATATATAAACTACTGAACAGATTTGGATTTAACTTTGTAGAAAAATAATTTATAGTTATACATCAGTATAACAACAACATTTTAAATGAAAATATTCTAATCGGATAAAACGCGTACATTTTTACAGTTAAAATAGTTTCATTTAAAATAAATAAAAAACATTGAAGAATTTAATATAGGCAACACTTTGTAATTATTTTGTGTAATTTATTCATAATATAGCGATAAATATCAAGAATCAAATATTAAAATATTTTTTGTGATATCATGTGGGCGAATCTGCAAGGAGAATCTCGTACTTAATATAGGCGTGCATTGGTAGGTCTTTAAGCCATCGTCCAGTGAAGAGTGTGACTGTAAACACGACAGTTGCTGGTTCAATACCCATTCAGAGTGAATAATTATTTAAGCTATTTATTACCCTGCTCCGATAAGACATAGTGCAGCGTTGATCTCCGTTTCATATGCAATCTATTAAACAGGAAAACAACATAAAGATAACGTATTTTTTCTTATAAATTTGTTTTTTTAATTTTTTTTTAGTTTTACGCTTTTATCCCGCATAGGAGGATAGACAGAAAGTACCCAGTGTCAAGACACTCCGTACTTCGCTTTCCACCGAATTTGAGACATTGCGTGTGAAGTGGTGGAACTCAACGCCGCACTTTGTCTTACCAGAGCGAGGAAGTGAAAATAATTTAAATATCACTCCCCCGAGTGGGGATCGAACCCACAACCGATCGCGTCACAGTCCCACGCTGTCCCACAGCGCCATGATCGATTTGTTTTTTCTTATAAAATTGTTTTTACTATTCATTGTATTGTATCAAATAATTTTTTTTAATCTCATCGTCTCAGATAAACGCAAAGTGTTTATTATAAAACGCCATTATAATAACGTTATTTATTTAACAACATCTAACCCTCGTATATGTTGGAGTACATTGACTCCAATACTAATGAAATAATATTTGAACACAAATGTTTATTTTGAGATTAAATATTGGATTTAAATTTTTTCCATTAGAATATAAAAAAATACGTATTTGGGTATATTCGAGTAAAAACACTAGTATCCCGCCCTCGGTTTTCCCTGCCTATAAGATTTTGCTGTGTGTATAAATATTATCTTATTACTAACAAATTTAGCTAAATTTTAAGTATGCAGCTTTAGGCCTTATCCGTCAAACCAGGTAGTCAGATACAACCTAGTGTCAAGACACTTCGTTGACACCTTTCTGTCTTAAATCGAGACATTGCGAGTTGAATGGTAAACTCAACGCCGCGATATGTTTAAGTATGCAATTTAATTTTTTTCTAATACAAAATTTCGCTTGCTTTTAATGTCTCTTTAGGGATGAGATAAGCAGAATACATCATATTAATATATAATATACGTAACAATAATATACAAAGGATTTTCGAAGTTTCATGACGAAATTATTTCCTATCACGTATTTGAAATAGTTATAACTGCGCCACAATAGTCCAATAGATACAGTCCAGCGTGGCGCAGTGGGACAGCGTCTGAATGTAAGTGTGATCGGTTGTGAGTCCGATTCCTGTTCGGGGGCCTGATTATATTTAAATTATTTTTATCTCCTCGCGCTCGTATCACAAAGTGCGGTGTTGAGTTGCGCTACTCAACACGCAATGTCATGAATTCGGCAGAAAGCGGAGTACGGTGTGTCTTGTCACTAAACAGTCCCTGTCTACTCTACTGTGCGGGATAAAAGCGTAAAGCTAAAAAAACAGATCAACTGGGGATAGCGTCTTATTTTAAATGCAATTGCTTGTGAGCTCGATATCCACTCGGGTGAATAATTATATTTTAATTATGTTCATTTCCTCGATCTGGTAAGACAAAACGCGATGTTGAGTTCCGCCTCTTAACTCGCATTGTCTAGAATTCAGGCGAAAAGCGAAGAACAAATGTCTTGACACTAGGCTAGACTAGACATACAGGGTCAAGCTAAAAAAATAACAAAAAAAAAATCAATACCTGTGTACCTTAACATTTACTATTTTTAATATTTACTATTTTTAAAGTGTTATTCCACACTTAGGATTAGAAAACATTTTCTGAAAAAAAAAAACGTATAAAAATTTGATCGCAGCGGTACCTCCCAAACATAATATATTACTAATCATAAATTATCATACTGTTTTGACTGTACATTTACAACGGACAGACCGACAAACGCCTCATTGTTGTTTGACATTGACTCGAGCCAATCAAGACGCGAGTCCGCTGAGAATATTAATTAGTGTATTAGAAGATCATAATTCACTATAGCTAATATATCTTTAGTTATACGGAACACGTCCTTAGTCACGTACAGACAGACAGATGGTGTTCAATCAATGTACAATTATATATATATATATGCTTGTATGTATGTAAGACTTGTGGTGTTAAATAATATGTTCTTACGAATTTGTGTATTTTATTAAGCATTTTGCTGTTAAGGTTAGGTTTCTCTAGCATTAACATTATTATATTTTCTTGGAAGAATAACAATAAGTACTAATGTTAGTAATCCAGTGATTGTTATGCTATAATATATAGAAATATTATTTTTTGGTATAGAAAGAAAATATTTATTAATTAAATCCCTTGTAAGGGAATCATAGTACTGTATGTATATAAAAATATTTTGAAGTTGTAATGTGAATGCGGTTGTTTGTGGGTTTGATACTCGGTGGAGTGAATTTATTTTAATTAATTTCAATTTGCTCATGGGATAAGACAAAACACTACGTTTTCTAACTTCTCTTGTTTAATATTCATTTTATTAATTTATTATAATATATTTTTCGCATATAAATATAAAATATATGGGGATAATCTAAGACTTTTGTATTTATAGCATCTAACTGTATACGCAACTAGTTGTAGGTTCGATTCCCACTCAGGGCTTGATTACATTTAAATTATTTTCATTTCGTCAGAGGCAGAACTATTGTGAAAACCATTGGTCATCAAAATAAATAAACTTATTATTCATATAAGTTTTCCGTACTTATTTCCAAATAGCTTATATTATAAATAATTTCATAAGAACTAATCAAATTTTATTCATTATTATATAGATATGAAGATAATTTCCATCATATTATATCTGTTGCTGTGCACAAGTTTTAAGTTCCCGGTTTCAGAGTAACGGTGGAGTACTACCACAATTGATCTAACTTGTTTAAAATGTATGGCACATATATTCTTACACACATACAGGTATTGACAATTTGGACACGGTCAGTGGTTATTATACTGGAAGGAAAGCTTTTATTGTAAAGATAAACGTTAAAAATTGTCAATTTAAAAACTATCGTACTTACGTTCTATGATTTCTGCCTGTATACGAGACTTGATTAGTTGCGGAGCTCAACGCCGTGTTTTGTCTTGTCATCAAAAAATGAAATGAATCGAATCTATAACCCGTTTACAATCATCGCTGCTCAACTTCGACATGTTAAAAAAATTTGTAATTTTTATTGGTTATAGAAATATTTGTTATACATTATAATGTACCAAAATTTCAAACAATAACTGTTAGAAAATATTATAAAAGGTCGTTTTCGTTTTACAAGAAAAATAAATGCAGAAATGTTGACTCGCCTCGCTAAAAGGGTAGCGGGTTCATATTTTGCCATGGTCAATTTGATTATTTTTCATATTACCATTACCCTTCTTTGGTTATATAAATGACAGTAATATGAGAATGTAGTCAAATACTGACTTTTGCTATGAAAATTTTTTTTATTTATATTTATCTCGCACATAGGGCAAGCCTAGTGTCGATAAGCTTCTAGTGACAATCATCAGGTAGGTATATTTCCTCAATGCCCTATGATATCCCCAAGCCTTTTTAGGAATAAATTCATATCTATCTAAGTAGATAGATATAATAAATATATAAATATTAGAATTATTAAATATTAAATATATAAATATTAGTTATTAGCAGCTTTACACTTCATCCTGCCTAGTCAGGGACAACCTAGTGTCACGACACTCTTAACTGCTTTCCGCCTGAAATAGAAATTTTACGTATTTAATGGAGAGCTTACTAATGGAGAAATGATAATAAATTTTAAATATTCTTCAAGCGGGAATCAAACTCGGTACCAATTGTTTACAGTCGGATATTATACTACCGCGCCACTATAAACTGTAAAATATTATGTAAGCTATAATAACCTTGACGCCGGTCGTGGCGCAGTGGGACAGTGTCTGATTGTAAACGCAATCGGTTGTGGGTTCGATCCCCACTCGGTGGAGTGATTATATTTAATATATTTTTACTTTCTTACTCTAAGTAGTATAAGACAAAGAGCGGCGTTAAGTTCCACCACTCAACACGCAATTTCTCGAATTCGGTGGAAAGTGAAGTACGAAATGTCTTGACACTAAGTACTTTCTGTCTACCATGAATATATACGGGATAAAAGCGTGAAGCTAAAAAAAAATAATAATAAATTAAATTATATGCAAAAGTTTCCCAACTATAGGCTGAATACAATAGGCTCTCGAACACACCGACAATGCCACAGATTACTAAATATAGACGTACAGTAACGCATTATAGTTGCTTTCCATATAGTAATCAATTCCCACTGAAAATTTCTATACAATTTTGGATGTTAGTAATTTTCTTTGAATAGATATCTCTCTTTGAATAGTACCTACTGTCGATACACTATATATCTGATTTCTCCGCTCTGGTGAAACAAGTAAAGGCGTTGAGTTCCGCCACTCAACGCGCAATGTCTCGATTTCGTGCGGAAAGCAGACAACGGAATATTTTGACACTAGGTTGTCCCTGATTACCCTGCTATGCGGGATAAAACGTGAAGTAGTGTAATTTTTTTAAGTAGAATGATTCCTAAAATTTATCTTAAATTTGACGTGCTATTTCCATATAAAATGTAGATATTTTTAATTAAAAACGTTTCTTGCTATTAGAGCAGGGAAAATTTTATCATTTCTCTGAGTGGGAATCAACACCAGAACTACTCGTGTTTATTTTTTGTTGTTACCATCTCTGTAGAGATTTCTTTACTAATTTCTGGCACTGCCAATATTATTTCTAAGAAAAATCGTTTGATTAGGTAGAGCTAATTATTTATTCAAGCACTCAGTATAGTAAATATTGCCTCAAGATACATTGCGTGTTGAGTGGCGAAATTCAACACTGCGATTTGTCTTACCAGAGTGAGAACATGAAATTAATATAACTTTAACCACTACCCCTAGTGGGAATCGAACCCACAACTTCCGTTCCATTCAATTTATTTTTAATAAAATCTGGTACAACCAGTAGTTAGTAGAGCGTTAATTAGTTATACTAGTTTCATTATTTACTAAATATTTAATGCGTTGTACATTCAAGAAAACGCATTGCTTAGAGGTCAGAACGCTTGTCGGATTCAAACATATGTGGGTTCAAATACCGACGCTTTCAGATTAGTTACTGTTTAAAAAAAATGTATATTTTCTGTTTAAATATATTTAAAGTATATGTTATAAATGTGCATTTTTTTACTCTGATTTTTTTAATTTGAGGCCGGTCGTGGTAGTGAGATATCGTCTGACTGTGAACGCGATTCGGTTGTGGGTTTGATCCCCACTCGGGGGAGTGGTTATATTTAAATTATTTTCACTTCCTCGCTCTGGTAAAAGACAAAGTGCGGCGTTGAATTCTAACACTCAACACTTAATGTCTCGAATTCGATGTAAAGCGAAGTACGGAGTGTCTTGACACTAGGTATTTTCTGTATATTTTGCAATGCGGGATAAAAGCGTGAAGCTATTTATTACTCAAATCGTTTAAAAAGTAATTTTGTAAAATTATTGAGACATTTCCATTTCACACCTGATAAGAAATGGAAGTGACACGTCATGACGTCATTAAGATTTGATTGTTTTTTGCTTTTTCACGTCAAAAATATTATATTTATTATCGAATAACTATTGTATAGAAGAATAATGTACAAGTTTTTATTTTTCATTTTAAATTGGAATGCAATTGCAAGAATAATTTTATTCACTTTATATAGGGTTAATGTAATGAAAAGTGTAATGAATGTAATGAGGCCGGTCGTGGCGCAGTGGGACAGTGTCTTTCGTTAAACGCAATCAGTTGTGGGTTCGATTAACACTCGGGTGAGTGATATTTAAATTATTTTCACTTCCTCGCTCTAGTAAAGGCAAAGTGCGGCGTTGAGTTCCACCACTCAACCCGTAATCTCTCGAATTCGGTGGAAAGCGAAGTATGGAGTCTGGACACTAGGTACTTTCTGTATACCCTGCTATGCGGGTTAAGCTAAAAAAATAATGATAATAATAAAAAATAGAAAAGGCCTTCGTGGCGCCAAAAGCTGTTAGTTCTGGGTTCGATTATCACTCAAAGAAATTATTATATATAAAATGTATCTTCATTTCTCCGATCGGGTAATAGGAACAGCGGCGTTGAGTTCGTCACCCAACAAACAATTTCTCGATTCAGGCGGAAATCAATCAACGTAGTGTCTAGTCTGTGGGTTGTGTCTAAGTGAGACAAGCCGTTAGTTAGTTAGTTAGTTAACTTAGTGTATTGTCGGTCTACACTTTTTCATATAAAATTTATTTGTACATGATTTTTTTTTAACTTCACGCTTTTATCTCGCATAGCAGGTTAAACATGAAGTAGCCACTATCAAGACACTTCGAACTTCACTTTCTACTGAATTCGAGACATTGCTTGTTGAGGGGCGGAACTCAACGCTGCGATATGTCTTAACAGAGCGAGAAAATTAGAATAATTTAAATATTATTTCTCCGAATGAGTTTAAATTTAATAATAATACTTTGTACTCTCATTTAATATGCCTAATTTTCTTTTTTTAATGTTAAAATACCTTTAAATAATGATATGCACAATAAATAGATTGTGCCAAGTTACAATTTTATTTAAAATAGATAACAAAGCACTAGAACATTAAGGTAACCATCGCTTTAGTTGTAGCGTACGTTGCATTCCCCACTAATTTAAAATCATTATTAAAGACAAAACTAACGACTCTTGCTACCGTTGGAAGTAATAGTTAAATACGTTTTGTAATTTTTTTATTCTTTAAATAAGTCTTTTAGCTTCATCTTTTTATACCGCATAGCAGGGTCAACAGGAAGTGCCTAGTGTCAAGACACTCCGTTATTCGGTTTCTGCCGAATTAGAGACAATGTGTGCTGAGAGGCGGAACTCAACGCCATGCTTAATGTTACAAGAGCGACGAAATGAAAATATAATGATTATAATCATTCTGCCGAGTGGAAATCGAATACAAGACCGATCGCGTTTAGAATCAGATGCTGTGCCACAGCGCCACGGCCTCAATAAGTTTTGCTTAAAGCTTTTGTGGACGACGAGAGAAAGAAACTACGAGTCAAGACACTTTATTTAGACAGCAGATTTGATTTATGGTTTGCAAATTTGGACGGATTTTATAACGGATTTTATAGTGAAGGAATTTGTATAGAAGGAAGAAGAATGGCGAGGAATATTAAGAGTTAAGTTAAAGGTAGAACGGAGAGAAAAATTATGTGATTCACATAAAAACTTTAATCGCTCTTTAAGATATGATGGGTAAGACGGATTGAAGAGAACATTATAAAGAAGACAAAGAACGTGAGTATTCCGGCGAAGCCGAATTGGGAGCCACTTGAGCGAAATTCGGAGATATGGTCATATTTGCGAAGACCATAAATAAACCTTATGCAGATGTTTTGGAGACGTTCAAGTTTGTTTAATTGTTCCTCTTTTAAATCAAGATAACAACAGTCAGCGTAATCAAGTATGGGTAGAAGTAGTGATTGTGCCAGCGCAACCTTAGTAGGAATGGGTAGAAAGTTACGTAGTCGGCGTAATGTTGCAATAGTTGCAAATATTTTACGACTTACCTCAGTAATTAATGGTTTCCAGGATAGATATTGATCATTAATAATACCTAAATTTTTGACTTTATCAGTAAAGGGAACTATCGTTCCATCAAGCATTATAAACGGTAATTCTTGTAGAGACATTTGAGGAATAAGTCGTGAACTACCTATTATAATAGCTCGAGTCTTCTTTGGATTTATGTTTAGTCCTATTAGTTTACTTTTAATTGAAATATTTTTTAACTCTTCATTTATTGCTGATATGAAATTTGGAAGTTCATGCAACGAACATTGACGATAAATTTGGAGGTCGTCAGCGTACAGGTGGTAGGGAGAAGAAATATTGTAACATAAATAGTTAATAAATAAAGAAAATAAGAGAGGAGACAACACGCCACCTTGTGGAACGCCAGCACGCACCAGGGACCATTCAGAATAAGATTCCTGAATACGAATACGTTGCTTGCGACCATGCAAGTAAGAGTGAAGCCAATCAATCACTTTAGGAGATATATTAAGAGAATACATAATCACCAATAGAATGTCAAAGTCTATGGTATTAAAGGCATTACTAAAGTCGAGCAGAATCAATACTGTAACTTGATGATTTTCCATGCCCAGGCGAATGTCATCTGATATGTTGACTAATGCAGTAGTCTTACTATGACCAGGTCTGAAACCGGATTGTAAAGGATTAAATAGGTTGTTGTTTGCTAAGTATTTACTAAGTTGCTGGTTTACAAGGCGTTCGAGGACTTTTGATAGGAATGGTAAGATGGATATAGGTCGATAATAAGACATGGAAGAAGGATTTCGGATTTTAGGTAGTGGTGTTAATTGAGCCTCTTTCCAGGATGAAGGAAACACATTACTATTAATGGAAAAATTTAGGATTAACGTTAAAACAGGAATCACAATATCAAGGATTGGTATGATCATTTTACGACTGATGCAGTCAGAGCCAACTGCATCAGAATCAATCGCCAATATATTCCCTTTAACATCACTTTCAGTAAATTGAACGAAGTTAAAAATGGAATGAGTAGGGGTAGGTAAGGCACGAATTTGATTTTGAGTTCTTAATTTATAGGTTACATCAATTGTAGCAGAAGGAGAAAAATGAGCGTTAAGTTTATTTAAATCTATATTACATGGATTGGTATTATGTTTAGCCTTCCCAACCCCAATTGACTTAAGAAATTTTCAGACCGTTTCTATGTTACCTTCCTCAACAACAGATTTATGGATATGGCGTCGTTGTTTATCCCTACACACCCTGTTACATCGATTTCGTGATTTAATATATTTTTCTCGGTTGCTGTCACTAGGGTTGTTTCTATATTTAGATTTTTCTTTTCTTGCAATTTTTTGATATCTTCCGTAAGCCACGGAGCTGGTATATGCTTAATACGTACGGGTCTGATAGGAGCATGAGTATCGTACAGTTTAATAATTAGGGAGTTAAATACAGATACTTGGCAGTCTATAGTATTTTCTTTATAGACCATATTCCAATCAATATGTTCAGCATCCTCACGCAAACGTTCCAAATCCATATTAGTAAAGTTACGTTGGAGAAATATCCTTGATTTTGCTTTGGGCGGTTTTATTTTGTAAGAAAGAAAAATAAGATCGTGGTATTTGAATGCAGTAGCATTACATTGATCGTGGATTTCAACATGGTCATTGGAAGAAACTAAAATTAAATCTAAAAGAGAAGGAGTACAGTTGGGAAATCTATGAGTAGAGGAAAGGGGAAGAATATGCATATTAGCTCCGGTAACCACGGATCTCAACCGAGTTGCTCGATTGTCACTTTTTATCAGGCAGGTGTTAAAATCACCCATGATAATTGAGTGCTTATATGAGAGGGTAAATCTTTCAAGCAGTATCTCAAAAGATCTGAAGTAATCCACAGTAAGTGAGGGGCTGTAGTATACTCCGAGAAGGACTTTTGAATGTGCGAATGTAAGTTCGATAAAAAGATGTTCAGGCTCGACAGCGTCCTTCATATTGTCTTGAGAATAATCAAGAATATTAAATGGTATGTGAGAGCGTAGATAAATAGCAACTCCCCCGCCAGCGCGACCATTGCGATCACTTCGAATTAAATGAAATCCCGGCAGTGAATAAGCTGTTGATGGCAAGCAAGGCTTAAACCACGACTCGGATACTAATATGGCATGTGTGGTAGTATTATCAAAAGAGGACAAAAGATCTGGATAGTGAGCCGGAATACTTTGAGCATTTATGTGAACCACATTAAAGTTTTTTGGATAAGGGGTAAGATAAGAATTCAAAGAGTCTTTTAAAGAAGAAATACTCTGAGAGCTACTGATAGTAGAATCCTCAGAAGTAGAAGAACAGGAATAAAAAGAGTCCATGCTAGAATCATTGTCAGACATTTTTCTATAAATTAAATATTATTCTCTAGAAATTAAAAATGCAATATCAATCTAAAATAATAATATATTAAATAATATCTTTAATATTTAATGTATAATATAATATAAAATACTGTGTATAATAAGTATGTTATGACAGGTATAAACAAATAAATAAATAAATATACAGTAATATGGTTAATAATGTATAATAATAATAATAATTTTTATATTTAATTACATAAACAATAAAGCTATTTTGATCTACTAAATTTTTTCACTCACCTGCCGGTTGCCATAGAAATATAAAAATATAAAAATACTACATACAAAACGTCAATCGTTAAGTAGACAAATATATCTTACGCACCAGACTTACTAATGGAATACAGAAATATTTATATTTATAAACTAAGATAGTAAGACATTTAACAACCGAAAAAAAAAATAGTAATATTTGTGTATAAGTCGTAAAGAAGCTTATGCGCTAAGTCACGGACTCCAAGACTACCTCGAATGAATGTGTTACGTATGCTTTTGTATATCTGCTCCTTGAGCTTGGGTGGTATTCGGCAGTCGCAGACCACACCTGTGACCTCACACCATTAGGCCCAAGCAGCATGTATCAAGGCATGGATGTTGTGATCAATGCCCCTAGACTCATACACGATAGATCCAAGGTAGCTTAACTTCTCTGACTTAACGGCTGGTTCACGACCTATATGGATAGTGCTAGATTCCGGGCTCCCGCAAACTATGTACTAGGTCTTCAATACACTTAAGTTAAGACCGGCGGTCTTAACTTAAGCATACCCTTCCAGAGGTTCTCGCTCTGCTCCAGCTTAATCCGGCTGTCGTCAATAAATGCTATGTCATCGGCGTACATCATCAGCCAGGGAGGTTGGCCTTGGATATAAGCCGAGACATTTTTCAGCACAACACTGAACAAGAACGGGCTAAGAGCTGGGCCTTGGTGAACCCCTACCATAATCGGGAAGAGTTTCGTGTCGCCAACAGCAGTCTTAACCATTGAAGAGGAATCGCAGTACATATCTCTGATAATGTCAATATAGGCCTCAGGGATCCCTTTTAATCGCGATGCCCACCAGATTCATTGACGAAGCACACAGTCAAAGGTCTTCTGCAGATCTAAAAATGCTACGTGCTGAGCTCTCCTTTTTTCCCTGTATGCCTCAATCAAAATTCTAAGGGCAAAATCCATGGTACCCGATCTTTGCTGAAATCCATATTGACACCCAGAGACAGTACACGCGCTCAAAGAGATTCATAACTACCACAATCTTGAACACTGCCCCTGCCTTTTTAAATAGGGTTATAAAGCTTTCCGATTCTTCATGCGTCGAAAACAACTTCGAGTTTCGTCAGGCGACGATTATAACTATAACCGCCATGAACACGTTCATACGAATCCGCATCTTTACCTAATTCTCCCCAACTGTGATTATTTCGGCAGCTGGTAAAGCACGTAGTACTTCTTCAAACTACTTTTAGAATGACTCCTTATCGGCCACGCTACAGCCCATCTGGAGGGCATAGATTAAGTTAGTAATTACACCCTCAATCAGTAATCAGGAATCAATTCCTAAGCTCTTCAGTTAGCACTACCGCTACACCAGCCTTGCCTAAGACGACCCAGTGTATATAAGCTGGTAACCCTATCCGATGATACGGGACTTGTTGCCTGTCCAGCGCGTTTCCTGTGGGAAAGCACACTAGACTCGACGTCTTATGAGTACATTTGCGAGTTTTCTACATAGTCTCCGTCTGGATACTTGCGTCTTTAGCCGTGCCTTTACTTGACACTTTAGCCTTTGCCCACTTATCGTAGTTGTAGGGTAATGTGACTGCGCGACGTTAAACGGCGACGCCCTAGCCATACTCGGCTTTCCTTTTTTATGGTGAATTAGAGTGGCGTAGAGTGGTATTAATGGAACGATTGCCATTTAACCTCCAAACCCCACATAGTGGGTAAAACCAGGGAAGGAAAAAGTAAACAAAAGAGGAGAGCGGTTTGGAAATGGGGGGAGGGGAGTGGTGACAGGATATTATTTTCATGGATTGAACAGAAATATGATAGTGCTGGCTAGAGGATTCGAGGTCGCATATCTGTATGCCGAAGACTAAATATCGGACAGATATTTATTAAATTTTAACTTTATCTATATCTACAATATTCAATAAAATTGAAATATCTGTTTGTAATATTAAAATAATAGATTTTTACTAAATACTTATGTATAGGGGGTCAACGATGGAAGACTTGCGTGCAGTGACCCCTGTCAGCCTTACATAACAACAATAGTTGTGTAAGGCTGCAAGATTCCATCCGCCGCGAAAATCAGGGCGCACCATGCTAGGGCGTCCCCCCGAGGCGACGCGCACCAGCGCGTCCCCACTGGTGTGAAAAGTGGCGACGAATGCGGCATTGGGGACTGCCACTCAGCACGCTATGTCCGTAACGGCGGGAAGTGGAGAACGGAGCTACAAATAGCTACGTGGAATTGAAGAGGAGGAGCAACAGAAGATGAATGAATTATTAAATGTGATGAATGAAAGAGATTTAGATGTTGTTTGTGTGACTGAGACCAAAAGAAAGGGGAATAGCATAACCGATTTGCCGAGCAATCGAGTCGCCTTCTGGGCTGGGGATCCAGAAAGTGAACGAGGGTGTCAAGGTGTAGGTGTGTTATTGTCCTCTCGATTGGTGAGTGCAATGGTAGAATACAAGGTGATCAACCCGAGGCTGCTCTGGGTTCGCTTTAAGCTGGGGATAACAAGAATATTCTTTTTAGTGGTGTATGCGCCGGTATCTTCACCTCTATCAAGTGTACTAGAGGAGTTCTGGGAGAGTGTCAGGGAAGTTCTAGATAGTGTGAGAAGGAATGAAAAATTAATAGTATATGGTGATTTGAATGAATGGGTCGGAACCACACGATATGGTTACAAATACGAAGTAGGGAAGTATGGTGATAAGAGAGTAAATGAGGCTGGTAAGCTCATATTGGAATTATGTAAGGGAAAAGATTTGTTTGTAGCAAACACTATATCTGACCACAAACAAATTCACATGTACACGTGGGAACGGATGGAAGAGAAAAGCATGATTGATCTACTCCTAGTGGATCAGCGTATTCGTAACCAAGTTATGGACACGCGTGTGTTTAGGGGTGCCGACTTGGAAACAGATCACTATCTAGTAGCTGCTAAAATGGCGGCGGAGGCGAATAATCGCATAAGAAGCTGGAAGCTTCAAGTTCCACCGTTTAGAGAGGAATATGAAGAAAGGGTTTCCAAGAAGCTAGACAGCTGAAAAATAGTACTGAAAGTGTTGAAGTATGCTGGCAGAATCTTAAGAATTGTATGATTGAAGCTGCAACTGAGGTATTAGCATTGGAAAAAGAGGCTATAGTAAATAGCGCGATGAATGGTGGGATGATGAAGTGAAAGAGGCAGTAGAAAGAAAGAAGAAAGCATGGCGGGACTATAAAGCCTCGAGTAAGAATAAAAGTCTCATACTTTAGAGAGATTTAAAGATTAAGAAGAAAGAATATAAGTTGCAAAAGCACCTAACGAAAGCACTGATTAAGATGAAGCGTGAAAGAGATGATAGATTGACAAACAATTTCCGGGAAAACACGAAGCTTTTCTGGCGAGAAGTTAGTGATTCTCGGCGTTGTTCACCAACCTGTAAAATGAATGGGGTGCTTTCCGAGGACGGTAAAATACTTACGAAAAGAACACAAGTTTTGCAACGATGGGCGGAATTCTATAAGAAGATGTATGAATGTTGATGTAGCAGATGGCGAAATCTGTATAAAAGAAGTAGAGAATGCTATACGAAGTCTGAAATGTGGTAAGGCAGCGGGAGCAGAGAGATTTACTGCAGAGATGATCTAATATGGTGGGCCGCGCATCTTGGACCTGTTCTTTTTTCTATGCAATTTATACTGGAAAAAGTCATCGTGCCTTTGTATAAAGGCAATGGTTCACAAATAGACTGTGCAAGCTATAGGGCAGTAAAATTTATGCTAAAATTCTAGCGAGAAGAATGCAAGAGAGATCCGAAAGGCTTTTATGGGAGGCCCAAGGAGGATTTAGACCTGGAAGAGGGTGCATGGATCAGGTCTTTTCTCTCAGCATGATCTCGGAAAAGTTTTTGGCTGTAAACCTGGAAAATTTCTGTGCTTTTGTGGATTTAGAAAAAGCATTTGACAGGGTTGTAAGAAAGAAGTTATGGGAGATACTGCCCCGGTACAATGTGAGCGGACCCTTGTTACAGGCTGTAAAATCTCTTTATCGACATCACTCAGCCTATGTACGAGTAGGAGCTGGCATGTTGCCTCAGCTTGATATTCAATCGAGTGTCAAACAAGGCTGCGCCATGTCAGCTTGGCTGTTCAATTTGTATTTGGAGTTGTCTCCAAGGAGTGAAAGATAGTGGCATAGGAGTGAAAGTTGGTGACTTGACAGTAAACTGTCTGTTGTACGCAGATGATGCAGTGCTAATTGCATCATCAGAATGCGAGTTACAGGCATTGGTCAACACTCTGAACGAAAGGTGTGAAAGTAATGGTCTAAACCTGAATGCGAGTAAAACTAAGATTCTAGTATTTAAAAGAGACGAAGAAAGAACGGAATGCAAGATTATGTTAGATAGAAAGATATTAGAACAATTGAATGATCACAGGGAGACCGAGACGCGAATAATGAGTTTAAAATAGTTTCATCATTTAAAATGTGTGAAAATATTGAAATTCAAAGATTTATTAAATTTACCACCAGTTCAATTAGCTCTGTCTAATGTCTCAGATCTCAGACCTGACTGGAACCGGCGCCCGAAACTCAGCGAGACCTTCTCTCTTTTTTTACTTTGATTTACTTAGATTAAATGTTATACAAATTTATAAGTGACAATGATACTTTTGAAAAAGGCTGCAACAACGTCGAGACGTCCAAGTCTCATTTGTTTATAATTTAAAATTGATTGCTTCACAGACTGGGTATATACATATATATATATATATATATATATATATATATATATATATATATATATATATATATATATATATATATATATAAATCTCATTTAAAAAGCTAAGAGGTAATTTTAAAGCTGGATAGGATAACAACAATAATTCCTTTAAACTCCACTTACATAAGTGTTCGATAAAATGTAGATTGCTCTACGTGAGGTGATTACATATCCCGTATATTCCTACATTTCTCGTTAAAAAGCTCAGTACTCGTGGATCTTTTTTATATTTTTTATTTTTTGCAAAGCGTTTTTTTCTAAAGAAATTGTTTTCCTAACCCGCGCTTAATCCTTGTACTTCTCCCTGCTTGAAAAAACAATTGAAGTTTCTTCATGATACTGTATATATATACATATATATATATATATATATATATATATATATATATGTTTGGTAAGTGTGTATGTCTAATGTTCAAGCGCCGCCATACACTTACGCCATGGTGGAAAGGAAGGTGTGAAAGATGGGTTTAGAATCGAATTGGCTTAGTTCACAATATCTCTCTTTTTTGCGAATGTTGGTAAATAGAGATACTTTTTTTTTAAACTAGTGTTTGGCTTTAGCCTTCAGCGTACGAAATGCTTGAAGCTATTTCGTCAGCCATTACCCAGACCACGGGAACCTCAGTCTTCCTTGAGAACAGCGGCGGCACCTTGTAAGGTACGTCGCGAAATGAAAGGCGATTGGCATCATCGATTGCCTGTTCAACTAATTAGCTATTCTTCTAGTTTCTTGGCCTTATTCACGCTAGAAGAATAGTTTCCTCATCTGACCCCCTCTGGTTTTTTAGGTAGAAAAGTGAGGAACGTTGTGCCGCTCTCCAGCGCTCGGTCTCTTGCGGTAGATGACGAGATTGGAAGGCTTTTTTTGGGCAAGAGCCCGTTTTACCGCTTCATTCTCGAACACCAGAGCCTCGTGGAAGAATGCTAACAAAGAAGAAGATAATAAGCCAACAAACTTCATCTTTTCTAAGCTTGCTTATAACAAGGAAAGCAGAATGAACCTTGTGTTAAGATGCTCTGTTCCCCAGTCTCATTTTTGAGACATCCTGTATCCAATGGCATGTCGCAGAGGATCTAACCAGTGTCGATCGAATCGATCGGCTATCTGAAACGGCTAATCATTCAATTTGAAATAGTAAATTATCTATCAAAGAAGACGCCCCGATATTCAAGTATTTTCAAAGGTTACAAGTTCACTTTGCCTTGTGGCTGACAATACATCTATATCATTTCCTGTCGCCATTTTGAAATGTTAAATCGCTCTGTATATACATATATAGGTATATTAATTAACTAATTAATTTCAAACCGCTGTCTTCGACACATGATAATAGTGATTTACGTAAACGATATAATTTATTCACGAAGGCGTAAATACACTAAATTATTATCAGAAATCCTTGTTTATTTAGATAAACTAACCCCTACCATTTAAGGGTTTGCCCTTTAAATTTGTATTGTGTATAGGGGATCGTTAATTTGTTATTATTTTTCAGCTTCTCACTGTTTATACTAGAGCAAATTGTTTGGCTTTCCGCCTGAATTTGTGATAATTCGTTGCGGAACTTAACGCTGCGCTCTGATTTATTATAGCGTAGAAATGAGAATAATTTAAATATAATCGTTTCTTAGAATCGAGTTTTCAGAGAGACGCTGTCCTTCTGCGCCACTCTTTAGCTTTAAATTACATCAGTTCCCTATGCCATCTCAATAAAATATATTCCTTTTATTTGCGTAGAAAAAAATATATGAAAATATGTTAATACTACTTGTTATTATTTAGCGAGTAAATGAATTGATACCATTTCTTAGTACAAATAGTGAACAATGACCGCCTTACGTTTTATGAGGAAATAGCGTATCAAATTCGAGACATACTGTACGAATCATTCTAACTACAAAACGATAAAATTCATATAACTTCACGCTTTATTCCGCATAGCGTGTAGTAGAGACCTAGTGTCAAGTCACTCCGTCCTTTCTGACCGAAATACAAACACTGTGTTTTAAATGATACTATTTTGAACGGATTAATCGGTAGGTAGAGTCTACCTGTGACCACGGACTGCTTACTGTAAAGTGTTTGAAATGTTAGGTTTCCAAAAACTGTATTTTCGAATACCAAAATATACGCGATTAATCTGGTTAAAACAGTTTCATTTAAAATATGTAAAAATCACGAAAATGGTTTGTTTATATTAATATTGAAGGAAAAACATTGGTCAGTTCTTTACAAAAATGACAGAAACATTAGCATAAAGTACACATGGAAGAGAAATACAGCAGAAAAATTGATATTTTTTATACTTGATCTTTAAAACACGCATTACACACACTACCATGTGTTTGTTGTGTGTTTTCGTATAAAGTGACTTGTACATTGCTATGGTAATGAGTAGTTTACACGTTAACAGTACTGCTAATGAATATACATCCTCTGAAGGATAATCGAATCTACAAACGTTATGTTTGTAGAATTGCATTTCTACTGTGCCTCCAAGAACCTCCTTTAAAATAGCAGCTTCACGCTTTACCCTACAAAACAACATAGTCATAGAAAACGATAATTAAATTAAGAGGCGAAATTACAGGCATTAAATTGAGGCCGGCCGGCGATCGGTTGTGGGTTCGATTCCCACTCGGGGCAGTGATTATATTTCAATTATTTTCACTTCCTCGCTCTGGTAAAGACAAAGTGCGGCGTTGAGTTCCACCACTCAACACGCAATGTCTCGAATACAGTGGAAAGCGAAGTACGGAGTGTCTTGAAACTAGGTATTTTCTGTCTATGCGGGATAAAAAGCGTGAAGCTAAAAAAAAAATTGAGTAATGAAACTCAATTCTTCTCCGTCTTGCTAGAGTAGAAAAATGAAAATAATGTAATTATAATCATTCCTCCAACAGGGAATCGAATCCACTACCAATTGTGTTTATTTTCAAACGATCACTATGAGTATACTATACTATAATCACTATGAGCTCCAAATACTTCTTTCAATATTAAACGTCGGTATACAAAATATAATTCCAAATACGTAAAAAATAAATAAATTCGAAGCATCCGCGAACAATAAAATACAGTCATAAAAATCATCTATTACAATAAGATTTATATAAAGCGTTTGTTTTTCAACATAACTGTGGGCTCTATCATTCGTCAATTTGAATGGCCGCGTATCTTTTTGTCATTTGCGTAAAAACAAAACAAATTGAAAAAAAACAATGACGTAAAAACAATAGAGTGTATAATAAATTGACAGTGGCAGTACAATAATAGAGTTTGAAATATGTTAATCGTTTATTGGGGAACGATTATATGAATATATATATATATATATATATATATATATATATATATATATATATATATATATATATATATATATTCAAAACTTTCTCAAAACGGGCAGTGGTCAATTTAGTGATTTATCAATATCCTATATAGGTATAAACTACAAAAATTAAATATTAAATATAATTCTTTATTAAAGTAATTAAACAAGTTATTATACTAAAAGCTAAGTTTTTTTTCGCCAAATAACATATATTATATTTCAAGTAAGAAAAAGCATTATAAGCCGGTCGTGGCAAAGTGGGATAGCATCTGAATGTAAACGGATAGCATCTGAATGTAAGCGCGATCGGTTGTGGGTTCGATTCCAACTCGGAGGAACCGCCTAATGCCATTAAACACGCAACGTCGCAAATATCGGCGGAAATCGGCGGATTTACCTTATCAGAGCTAAAAAATGAAAATAATTTTAACATTATCACTCACCATGTAAATCGAACCCACAACCAATCGCATTTACAGTCACACGCTGACCTACTCCGCCACGATCGGCCTAAAATTAAATAAGTAATTAAAATGAAAATTAACATTACAAATCATTAAATGTTTTTCATCAAGTTGTACTTTAGAAAGATCATTACTTTAAAGTGAGCATAATGTTTGTTTCAAAGTAATTATTGTCACATGGCATTGATCTTGACACGTGATTGTTAATTAGCTTTCCTTTGCTCACGTTTAGTTGACATATTGGTGTTAGGTGATAGTGGCGCAGTGGGACACCGTTGGACTGTATATAATTGGCTGTGGGATCGATTCTCGTTCGGGGAATTACTGTATGCATAAAGGGGTCCTCCGAAGGACATATTTGAAGAGGTTAGTGGTATATAAACCTTGTATTGTTTGGTACCGTCCTTTCTGACTATCCCAAGGGATAAAGCATGAAGCTAAAAACACTATGTATATAATATTGAAATTATTTTATAATGTCAATATTATATACATAGGCACAGCACTCAATATCTAGATTTCGATTCCATGGAAAGACGCCCCGGTCTCCAGATTAATCTTGTCATGGGACTGGGCTTAGAGAACGCTCTGATAATCCTGTTTTGCAGCTAAAAATATCTTACCCCTATTTATTAGAATTGTTTCTAAAAAACGCCCGAGTTTAAATCTTTAGATTGAAAATCTATATAGTTTATCAGATTCATAAATACTATACCAAAAAATACCAATACGTCAGTCAGTCAGTCAGTAAGTCAGTCACGTGCCACGTCCCATGTCACGTCAGTATCAAATCAAAAACTAGTGACATTTTTTTCCATAATCTATACCTTCGTCATAATATCTAGGATAATCACTCGCTTTATCAATTTAAATAACAATGGACATACCAGGCTTCAATTACTTGGATTGCAGAAAATGCTACAATTGTTGTTAAATTCAAGGTCGTACGCCATTTAGCCATTATATGACATTAGCTTACTTATACAAATTAAATAAATTGGAGTGTCTATTTGTAATGTTAAAATAACCGCGCTTTACTAAATGCATATCTATGTATACTCAATACATATATATACCATAATTTGATATTTTACAATCCGGGTCGTGGCGCAGTGGGACAGCGTCTGACTGTAAACGCGAACGGTTGTGGGTTCGATCCACAATCGTTGAAGTGATCATATTTAAATTATTATCACTAAAGACAAAGAGAGGCGTTGAGTTCCACCACTCAACACGCAATGTCTCGAATTCGGTAGAAAGCGAAGTACGGAGTGTGTTGACACTAGGTACTTTCTGTTTACCCTGCTATCCGGGATAAAAGCGTGAAGCAAAAAAAAGCGAAAAAAAATATGAACCCGCAGTTGCGTTTGTTGTTGTTGTTTCTCAAATTTGGCGGAAAGTGGAGTACAGAGTGTTTTTACACTACTCCCTGTCTATCCTGTCTGTATGAAAGCGGGAAGCTAAAAAATACTTATTTTTGTAGTAATATGCATATAAGTTACGACGCCGTATGTATTTAGAACGGAAAAATTTAACGTCAGAATGATTTCCCTTTTCTTACAAATTATAATACTTTTTTAAAAATAATTTCCATAAATTAAATAAGTTGTAAATAACTCTTTAAAAATATTAAAAAATATAGTAGTAAAAGTACAAAGAAATTACTCTACCCGTATATAGAACTATTATTTAAAGTAAAATTTTGCAAATGAGGTTGCGAACACACCCATGTTCGACATTGATATATTCTAGTTAAAGCACTTTGCTTAAACAGAGCGAATATTTGAAAATAATTAAAATATTATCTGTATTTTAGTTAATATTGTATATATAAAGTAAATAATAATATTATATATAAATAAAAAAAAGCCATAGTGGGTTCGATTCTCTCACGGAGGAAATATTTTATTGAAATTCCTCATTTAGTTTCCTCACTCTGGTGAAATTAAGTACTTCATGTTTAAGTGTTTATATTTTAAAAATTACTTCACAGTAGTCCGTGGCCACATGTAGACTGAATGAATGTTTTGTTTAAAATAGTTCCATTTAAAATGTATAAAAATCGTGAAAACCCCAAGATCTTAGAGCGTATTGTTTTAGCTTCGAGTTTAACACAGTAGACAGAAAGTATCTAGTGTTAAGACACTCTGTAATTTTTCACCGTTTTTCACACATTACGTGTTGAGCTGCGGTTCTCAACGCCGCGCTTTATCTTAACCGAACGGGGAGATAGAAAATAATATAAATATAATTATTCCTTCTGCATTTCTCATGACTTATTATGAAAATATTATTATACCGAGTCAGTTTTTTGTTTAACTTCTACCACGATTGAAGTCTTTTGTTTGTTTAGAATCATTATTGCTATTGCTGAAGTCATCAATGGTTATACGAGCACAATAACGTTACCGCGGATGTTGGGCAAAAACATCACGGTCGCACGGTATCGGCTTCTGTACAGAGTAATTACGAATATTTAGAGGTTTTAATTATATTTCTATAATATTTTGTGTATTTATATGTAAATAACTTATTTATTAGTAAAAAGGAGCTTTAACTTAGTATCTAATATATTTGTCCACTCTTGTATGCTGCAAGAAACAAGAATCGACCAAAACTTTAATTATATATTTTTTTACTTAGTAAGGGTTCCAGGGTGAATATTTTTTATGCAGGATAGAAAAGGAAGTACCTAATTGTCAAGATACTCTATACTCCGGTTTCCGCTGAGTTTGAGATATTGTGACGGAATTCAACGCCGCGCTTTTTCTGATCAGAGAGATAAAACGAAAACAATTTAAATATAATTATTCTTTAAGTGGAAATCAAACCCACAAATGTATTTACAGTCGGACGCTATCCCACTGTATTACGACCGGCCTAATTTTTCATTTTAAATTTTTTAAAATACGTTTCATATATTATTTATGCAAAAAAAAAAACCAAAAAATATTTTATTTCAATTAAAAATTAAATAATATTAAATTTAAAATTAATATAAAAACACCTCTGTCATAATTGATCTGTGCATCAAATTGAGCGTGCACTTGCATTTAAAAAGTTTAACGCGGAACAATCTCGAGGACGAGATGCAGATGAGTTTTCTTAATTATTCAGTTTTTGTATCGTGAAAATGTGTATTGGAAAATTATTTCTTCAGCCATAATATTACCGTGTTTCATTTCTTTTGTTATTATTTAAATATGAATTTAAATTTAAATGTCTGTCGGTCTATATACGCTTTTGTCCATGAAGCAGGTTAGGCGGAGACTCTAGTGTCAAGACACTCTGTTTACATTGTAAAACAGAAATTCTAGTGTCAAAATACTGTCTTACATTTTTCAACCAATTTCAACCAATTTCAATTCGATGGCATCAAGCACTATGCCATCTCGATCTGCAATGACATCCGTATTGAATAATGCAATTCCTAACGCGAATGTAGATGTCAAAATCCAATGTCAGAAGTAACGTAACATTTGTAATTCATTTCCCTATTGACGTTAATAGCGCGTTGTCTTAGCAACGTGCATATCATTTTATATTAATATGTTATATTTTATATGTTATATTTTATATAAAATCAACGTATATTAGTATGCGCTAGGTTTTTTTAAACTTCGCGCTTTCATCCCGCGTAGCAGGATAGTCAGGAAGTACCTAGTGTCAAGACTCTCCGTACTCCAGTTTCAGCCGAATTCGATATTGCGTGTTGAGTTGCGGAACTGAAAGCGTCAAATAATTTAAACATAATCACTCTTCCAAGTGGAAACTGAAGTAACAACCGATCACGTGTACTCTCGATCGCATTTATTTTATCTATTAATTGATTTTTTATGCATTATTTATAAACATATGTTAACATTTCGCATTTCTCCTTTCTGTAAACTATATATATTTCAATTTTCATACTCTTCCGTCTATATATATATATATATATATATATATATATATATATATATATATATATATATATATATATATATATATATATATATAATTAAGGAACAAATAAAACAACATCGATTCTTTCGGAAGACAAGACTAGGCTAGTGTAAATAAGCTTAACTGGAAATTGAATACATTTACAAAAATATTTAAAGGCAATATATAAAATATTTTAAGGATTGGTACTGGGCTCGATTCCCACTCGGAGGAGTAATTATATTTAATTTATATTCATTTCTCCACTTTCATAAGAAAACGAAAAACCACGGCGTTAAATTCCGTCAATTAAGACGCAATGTGTCGAATGCGGGTGGAAAACGGCGACCTATACGGGATAAATCTTGTAGCGGAATAATAATTTCAAATATCATTTATCACTTTACTATTTTTAAAGTGTTATTCCACACTTAGGATTAGAAAACATTTTAGAAAAAACGTATAAAAATTTTTGAACGCAGCGGGATTCGAACCCACGCCTCTTGGATACCGTCTTGGACGGTAACCAAGAGGCGCGGGTTTTTTCTAAAATGTTATCATTTATCACGTCATAGGAAAGTTTATTTTTTAAATGTATAATATAAGCATCCTTGAAAATACGTTGTGTTGTACAAAGCTCAAAGCTTTTACTTGATTTTTATACTTTGCAATACATGGTACAAAGTTTTGACATGCAAATTTATTGGGAAAGTTATGGTGTTTTCTATGGAATGGACCTTGAACTAAAGATAAGTAGCAGTTAGTTTGAACTAAAATTGTAACACATATGTTTATTGCAGTTAAAACTCGTTTTAAAATAGAATGCGTTTTTCCTAGTTAGAACCAATTTATACCAAACGCCCTTGCTGAAACTAGAAGTACCTTATTGAAGGCCCGTTGTGGCTTAGTAGGGTAGTGTCTGACTGTAAAGGCGATCGGTTTTGAGTTCATTTTTAACTCGGGGGAATGATTATATTTAAACTCTATATTTATTTCTTTGCTATGGTAAGACAAAGCGCGGCATTAAGCTCCGCCACTCAACACGCAATGTCTCAAATTCGGCTGAAAGCGGAATACTGAGTGTCTTGCACTAGGAACTTCCTGTCTACCCTGCTGTGTGGGATAAAAGTGTGAAGCTAAGAAAATACCCTGTCAAAACCCTTAACTATTTTATATAATCCAATTATGCTATATTAACTCATTTTTCTTCAAACGCATCCACATTTATCTATTTAATACGTGACTTAGACGATTTCGTGATTATTAATAAAATTATTGATCATTACTGTGATAATCAGAATTTTTACATTTTTTTTAAGTTAAATTCATAACACGCTTTTATCCCATATAGCAAGGCAGACAATAAGTACCTAATGTTAAGACGCATCGTATTCAAGTTTCTGCCGAATTAGACATATTGCGTGTAGAGTGTGCGGAACTCAACGCCGCGCTTAATGGTACCAGAGTGATGAGATAAAAATAATTTAAATATCATCAACCCCCGAGTGGAAATCGAACCCACAACTGATCTCTTTTACAGATGCTGTGCACTTCACCACGGTCGATTTCAACAGGTTATAACATTAGCAAATTTGTTTAATATTAAATAATAATTTGAAACAAGAGGGATTCGAACCCGCGCCTGTAAAAATCGTCCAACATCTCTGACCGCTAAGCCATACATTCTACAACCAGCCTCCGCAACTCTTATACGTTACTTACAGTTTACTTTTATTGATCTCCCACGCTTTTTATACTATTTTATTTTTTCCCAAAGAAAAATTGTTTTTTTTTTAATTGAAACTGTCGTAAGACGTTGATAACAACGCTATAGTTTTATTGTATTTTTTAGCTTCACTCTTTTTATCCCGCATATTAGAGTAGACAGAAAGCACCTAGTGTCAAGACACTCCGTACTTCGCTTTCCATCGAATTCGAGACATTGTGTGTTGAGTGGTGGAACTCAACGCCGCACTTTGTCTTTTTGCCAGAACGAGGATGTGAAAATAATTTAAATATAATCACTTCTCCGATTTGATTTTCACTGTTGTTTCACTGTGGACACTGTGGGACTTATCAGAGGACTTGATATTATCTCCTAAAACCTAGCGAAGCCCTCTTCATCAAACTGAGACGCCTTCGACGCCTCAGTATACGGTCGGCCTATTGCAGGTCTTAAGGGTGCTCCTGGGTTAACTGCAGATCACCCGCTTCTATACAATGCAAGAATCGCCACAGCCGTCCTGCATTACCTGTTTTAGGGGAGGGGAAATTTTCAAATATCTAACGTAATTTATCATTTTTATTTACATAATAACGTGGAGGAAACGACAGAGGGACACGATAGTACATTGTTAATGGTAATTAATCTGTATAAATTAAATAAAAGAAATATTTAAATTAACTTATGCGAATAAATAATAATTTATAAAAAATTATATTATATTATTATTAAATATATTTCTTGTAGAAAATTCGCAAAACACAATAAATTTAATTTTAGTTAATTTGTATTTTTTTTTATTATGTTTTAAACTCTATGTAAAGAAAAAATGTTTTAGTTACTTATAAAAATTTTAACGTACCGGTAGTAGTTTAAAACTTTATTTGAAGGGCCCGGTGGTAATGAAGGTTTTGGGGAAGAATGTCAAAATTGGCATTTCTTGAGATTATTTTCTTTTCGTTAGGTAAAATCGCCTGATTTGGGGACTCGAGATGGGGGTATCTCGGCTATATGGTACTTTGGACTGCCTATTGTAGGCCGTCAGTGTCCACTAAAATCTCACGGTGCTCTTGGACCGCCACGGCCTGACTATAGGAACCATTTCTTGAGAACTTTAAATTAGCAAAGCAATTACTGGCTTAATTACTATTCGGGATTCGAACCCGTATCGTATGTTAAACAAAAACTGTCGTTCGTCTTATAAAATATGGATTATTTTTTTAAATTCCGCATATAAAATATCTCCCGTACTGCGTTCACTTCCCTTCACTTTCTACTTTTTACTCAGTGCTTAGTAAGCTAAAACGTCACTTTTCATATGTTAATCAATGAGCTCAAGGGAATTATATATATTCTATAAGCAGAGCGGAGTACGGTGTGTGTTGTCTCTGCGCGATCGTTTGTGAATAGCTTGAAAAAAAAAAAACCAAAATGACGCAAACAGACCGTATATAATTTGGTATAGTTATAGTTTATATAGAGGAGGAGTTAGTTATTTAAAATTAATGCATAAAAATATATTAAATTAATAAATTAAATAATTAAATGTAACACACACTACCATGTGTTTGACATACACGTTTATATAAAGTGACACACACATCACTAAGGTAAAATTTTGCCAACATTATTTTTAGCTTCACGCTTTTATCCCGCATAGCAGGGTAGACAGAAAGTACCTAGTGTCAAGACACTCCGTACTTCGCTTTCCACCACATTCGAGACATTATGTGTTGAGTAGTGGAACTCAACGCCGCACTTTGTCTTTATCAGAGCGAGAAAGTGAAAATAATTTTATATAAATATAAACATTCCCCCGAATGGGGATCGAACCCACATCCGGTCGTGTTTACAGTCAGACGCTGACGCGCTGCGCCACGACCGGCCTCAAAATTTTCATTTCCACATTTTCGTAAAAAGGGATATTAAATTTTGTTTCACGTATTAACATATAGATACGAATAATAGCATTGTAATATCTGAAGTAAAAATAATAACCTAAAAAAAAACGTAAAGCCTTATAAATCAAGGTTGTGCGGCTATTGACATCGATATGTACTTACTGCTAATAAATTATTATATTATGTTAAATTGGTTTTTACATGTCATCTATGTATATATATTTATATATCTTTTAACCACCATCTGATTATAAGATTAGAAGAATAGAAGAAAGAGCGGCGTTAAGTTGCGTCACTCAATATTTAATTTCTTGAAGCGAACAACGCAGTGAATTAATTCTACCCTTCTCTAACAACGCTATTTTGCGAGAATAGTCGCTAAGATGTTTTTTTAATAATGTAATATTAATTCATTTTACTGGTAGGTCGCTTCATACTTAATGAAATAATTATATTTAAATTATTTTAATTTGTTTGCTTTAGCAATACAAAGTGTGGCGTTGAGTTTCGCTATACAGCACGCAATGTATAGAATTTGGGTGAAAAGTGGAAAACGGAGTGTTTTTACATTAAATTTCCTCTGACTACCCTACTTTAAGGAAGTTGGTTTTTAGATAGGTTTGTAAAAATTATTACTTTTACAATTGGGTTATGTTTTTGTTTCTGTTAAATGAGTAAAATGCTGTTAGCCTTGTTGTTCTTTACAGCTACACCGGGAAGGGGAGGGAGGAGGGTGCTCTAACCCTGCGAACATTAGCAAACATTGACGTGGCTGCTTGAGAGGAAGTCGACGATCGCAAGGGCGCCTCCTGCGGGGCTTAAACCTCTGCAAGTAGGCTGGGGGAAATTGAGATTATTCTAAGGGAGCTTAACAGTACCCAATCATTGGATCCGGCCGCGCCAACGCGCGGACTGGCCGTTAGATAAGCTTGACTACACTATCTATTTCGTCGTCAGCGGTGTGAGTTTATTAAGTGGGTGGAGTGTTTCTCACCTATAATTTTGCCGTTTCGCGGGCGTTTAGGCTTAGGGTGCGTGGACGGGGTGTGATCACTCGCCCGTACTACGAGGGGATTCGCGTGAGTATCTGCGCGCTTGTAGTAGCGCCTGGATAAGCCAGTACAGAACTCTTTGATTTATTCCAGTTCGAAGTTCTAATGAAGATCGGCGTTACGAACGTACCAGGGGAAATCAGATGCCATTCGTAGAAAACAATCTTGGATCACTTGGAGTGGTTCAAGCTCAGTGTGCGCAAACGCTACATTGGCGTATGTAAGGACGGGCCAAATACACACTCGAATAATGTGTTTTCTGAATGAGAGTTGGGAGTCTAGAGTAACTTCGAGGTACTTGACATGTTTCTGTCATGGAATAGGCTTATCTAATAGGAATATGGTAGAGACAGTTTAGTGTCTCAGTCGAGGTAACAATAACGTGACACTCTCTTCAGGATTGACCTCAATCCTCCATTTGCGGTACTAAGCGCTTAGTGAGTCTGCGGCCGCCTGGAGTCTCTCGGAAATAATGAAGGAGTAGCGGGAAGTAGTGTATAGGGCGGTGTTATCAGCGTACGTAGTCAGGTGGACATTGTCTACTCTAGGTATATCACTGGTGTACAACGCATATGAAATAGGAAAGAGCGTGGAACTCTGGGGGACTCCAGCGCGAATTAAGCGGGGAGAGGACTATCTGTTTGAAAGATAGTCCTTAAGGGCGCGAACTAAATGGTCTTGGAGGCCGGCATTGCGCAGCTTGTGAATTAAGCCGCTATGCCAAACTTCATCGAACGCTTTTGCAATATCGAGAAAAATAGGCGCAGTGGATTTGCGGGCATCATTTCTAATATTAAATCTGGCTAAGTTCTCTACTAGCCGATGCACTTGGTTGGGTCATGTTAAAATATAGAACATTTATCCAATTACCCGTCGTAAAGTGAACGTAACAATATCGCGTTTTAACTAACTCCAACGCCATCTGTTGGCCGGTGTTGAAAATAGCCGTAGCTGGTAAGGAAATAATATACTATTATATATATATAAATATATTAAGCATGAAAACGCTGACAAGCTTTGACAATCAATACAGTAGTTATGAGTTCGATTCCTGCCAGAGAGAACGATTGTATATAAATTATTTTAATTTCTTGACCTCCGTAAGAAAGCAGAGAAGAAGCGTGGTGTTGAGTTTAATTAACTTACACAAGGTTTTGAATGGTAGACGGTAAGTGTCGTAACACTAAGTTCGCTCTATATACTTTGAAATGTAGGAGAAAGCATGAAACTATAAAAAAATGTGTTAAAAAATGCCTTTCTGTGTTTTTCAACTGAATTAGCCAATACGTGTCGAGTAGCGGAACCCAAGAAATAAAATAATTACATTATACCCTCTAGCGAGAATTGAACGTGTAACTACTGCGTGTAGCAATCATATGTGAGCAATTGTTTTAATGTTGCCTTAATGTTGTGTTTATTTTGTTCACCAATTTTTTTGTTTATAAGTTCTTAAATTCTAGACTTTGTTTTTACTATTAATTTACTTTGTAAAATCCATCCAATTCATGCTTAAGAACATTGATTTTAAAAATATGCTTACAGCATAGTTTTAATTATAACCAATACCCTTTTATAGGAATCGAACCCACAACCAATCGGATTCAGAGCCAGACAGTCGCCAGCAACAATCTACGTGCAATTAAAAAAATATATCATCTGGAATACACTATGAATCATTACCAGCTATTAGATATGATACGATTTCGTCAAAAAAAAAACACTAAGCCACTCAAGAGACACTCAGTGATTAATCACTACACTTAATATCTCCAACAATAGGTACATTTAGATCTATCTTAAGATATATCTAGTTAAGAAAAACATCAAGTACGTTTCAGTATTCAAAGTAATACGTTTGTATATCATGATGAAAATGTACTAAAAGCTTTTGCCTATTGTATTCGATCTTAGTATGAAAATCGCAAGATTTTCTTTTTTATATCTTAAGTAAAGAGAAATCTAATAAGCCTAATATTCTTATATATTTTTATATATATCTCGAATCATACAAAAAAAGAACTTCACGTTAAGAAAGAATCAAGTTTCAAAACACTGTTTACTTAATAAGATTTTTTTATTCTTGTGATTTTTATACGGTTTAAAATTAAATTATTTTAGTCTAAGTGGTCACACACTTACTACTGTAAAGTGTTCGAAACGTTAGGAATCAATTTTCGAATATCAAAATATACGCGATTGATCCGTTTAAAATAGTTTCATATAAAATATTATTTTTTTAATGAATAACTAACATTGGAATAGTCTTGTATGATTCAATTAGTTTTTTTTTTAATATTTTTTATTAGGACAGGCAAGGTCAACTAACGTGGGGGTCATGTAATGGTAAGTGAACACTGTCGCCCACGGCCCCGTGTAACACCAGGGTAGCTACAGAAGCGGCGGCCGGAGCGAACCGGCCTCTAAGCTGGGAATAAGTGCGCCTTTTGAAGGGCCTATCCTTTTGTACGAGATAAAGCATGAAATTGCTTTAATTTTTTTTATATATACAAGCTTCGTCCTGTATCGTAGGCAGTAGTCCTGTAAAGACAAATGTAGTGTCAAGATGCTCTATTGCTTTCTGCCTCAAATTTCACCAGACTGGCTGAGTGCCACCAATTTTTTTTTGTGGGAATTTAAATTCTGTCGATTCCCACTCGGGGGGTGATTATATTTAAATTATTATCACTTCCTTGCTCTGGTAAGATAAAGTGTGGGGTTGAATTCCACTACTACACAACACGCAATGTCTCAGATTCGGAAATATAGTATATTTTTTTATAGGATACGGTATAGTGCCTTTTTTTTATAGGACAGGCGAGGCAAGCGAGCGTGCGGGTCACGTGATGGTAATTAATCACCACCGCCCACGGCTCCGTGTAACACCAGGGCAGCTATTGAACCGCCGCTGGCCTTTGAGGTGGGAATAAGCGCGCTTTGTTAAGGTTTTTACTTAAATATACTGCCGCAGGTTTTTACTTAAATATACTTAGAAATACTGCCGCAGTTGGGCTGTTCCACAGTTCACAGTTCCACGTTCACTGATTTCAGATTTACGTGCTGAGTGGCGGAACTCAACACCGCGGTTTGTTTTAAGGAGCGGATAAATAAAAATAATGTAAATACAATCATTTTAATTAAGAAAATAAAACAATTTGTCTGATAAGAACCTATATTGCCTTGCCTATTTCGATCCCCCTGAACGCCCAAGGAAGTGATACTTGATTGTCGTGATGAAGGCATGAGAGCCAGTGGACTAATTGCAGAGGATGTTGCAGGTCACAAGACATGTCCTGGCGAAGGAAGTACAAAATGAAAAACCTTTAAAAAATTTAGGACGGTGACACTACATAATATAGAATTAATTAATTTTTTTACCAGGTTAGACAAAAAGCATCTAGTGTCAAGGCACTCTGTACTTCGCTTTCCACTAAATTCAAGATATTGCGTGTTGAGTGGTGAGACTCAACGCACTTTGTCTTACCAAAGCTAATAATTTAAATATAATCACACTCCCAAGTTTAAGGTATCGAATCCTCACCGATCGCGTTTTCAGTGAGACGATATCCCACTGCACCACGACGGGCCTCTAAGATTTTCTTAAATTAATTAATTGAGTGACATTTATTGACTTAAGAATGTTAATATATAAAGGCGTATTAAGAAAACCAATTGAAATCAAAAATAACAGCGTTGAACCCCACAAATTATCTATGTTAGCTATGTTAGCTATATATATATATATATATATATATATATATATATATATAGTTATATATACAAAAACAATATTTAATATAGACTCGTATATAATATAGTATACAAAATAAAATATTATTTCCAGTTCATATTTATAATAACATCACCCGCAGTCCTAATTAATTAAATTAAATATATATTCGCCGCTAACTTTTTATGGGGAATAATATTTTAATACGTCGCCCCTTATAGCCGTAATCAAAGAAAATTCTTAATAAATCACACAATTATACGAGTTTCGCCAACTGAGGCAATTATTGTCCAAATTTCTTAACATTTCCATATTAAATATATAAATATTTTCAATGGATATAAAATAAGATTAAAGTATAAATTAGATCCGTATTTGGATATTTTTTAGGGTTCCATGACCCATATAAAAAGATTTTTTCGTCTCTTAGGCGGTATGATTTTTTTCCTCTCAATCTCCCCGGCGTTTAACTCAGCGATAGCTATGGTCCTGCCCACTTAACCTTCTCTACTTTGCACGGTCTTCAGCATCTTCGGTGATAAGTCCATCGAGAATGCTAATCGAGATTGCTTATTTGCTATTAAAATTAAATAAAATATATTCTTTCTCCTGAATGGGAATCGAACCCGTTATCGTATATTAATTTGATATATGCTCGGAAAAAAAATCTAACAAAAGTCATTGAAGGGCAAAGTATTGAGCTAGAGGTATACTCAGATAAATTTGTACGGAATCCTGTTCAACTCAATCTCGGCTATTCTTGTTTTAATATTTCCCCCGTATAGTAAATGTTCCTAGTGACAGTCTTCTATGAAAAATGAGCACAATAATGGAGTTGCCAGCAATGTTCTTGCATTTAATAAGCTAATCTGTAAGAATTTGATAATTTAGTGACGCCGTTGATGCGTAAAACACCCATTGCCTTAGCAACGTGTAAGTTCCCAAGGCATAGTAGTGTAGGGAATGTTCATTTTTATTACATAATTATAAAAACACCTGTTATTTTCAGCATAACTGAATATATTCTTATTTAGACAGAAGTGTCAAGACACTCTGTATTTTCGAGGCCAGTCGTAGCGCAGTGAGAGAGCGTCTGAATGTAAACGCGACCGGTCATGGGTTCAAATCACACCAAAGGGAGTGATTATATTTAAAATAATTTTTCACACCTCGATGAGTTCCACCACTCAACACGCAATATCTCGAACTCGATGGAAAGCGAAGTACGAAGTATCTGAATATACGTTTTAAATAAATAAAATGGCAGAACTAAACGACGTATGTATATTTTACCAAAGCGAGGATCGAACCTACAACCAATCGTGTTAGCACTATGCCACAAAGGCTTGAATAACATAACAATAATGCAGAGAGAATCTCGATCTGTTTCAAATAGTCATACACAGAATGTAGGTCCCAGTATCGACTGAACAAGTGAATGTAACAAAGTTTATTTTATGGCTAATACAATAAGGGGTAAAGTTTTCTTTCTCCCAAACAATATTGTTTTGATTAAATATCTTAGTATAAAAGCGAGCGTTAAAAGGAGTATATATAATGTAGCTGGTATATTATTTTTCTTGTTTCTGTTATATGTTTATAATATAATTTTGCGATTTCTATTGAATTTTACTATTTTTAAAGTGTTACTCCACATGTGATACGATGAAAACGTTTATGTGAAAAGGTATAAAAATTTTAACATAGTGGGATTCGAACCCGCGCCTTTTGGACTGTTTCCGAAAGTATAGTATTTATTTAATAAACTTTTCGCGATTTTTACACATGCGAAGAAGGTCTACCTCGTTCTGATAAAGGCAAAGTGCGGCGTTGAGTTTCACCAATTAACGCGCAATGTCTCGAATTTGATGGAAAGCGAAGTATGGAGTGTCTTGATACTAGGTACCTTCCGTCTACCCTGCTAGGCAGGATAAAAGCGGGAAGATAAAAAAATATTTTTTACACATTTTAAATGAAACTATTTTAAACGGAAAAATATCGTATATTTTGGTATTCGAAGATACTTTTTGGGCATCTAACGTTTCGAACACTTTACAGTAACCTGTGGTCACAGGTAGACAGTCTACATGTGACCACGGATTTTCGAATACCAAAATATACACGATTAATCCGTTTATAATAGTCTCATTTAAAAAGTATAGTATTTCACAATTTTAGATATGACCAAGCTCTGATAGTAATTTTAATATTTGATTATGTTTTAATTTAGAATTGCGTATTGAGTGGTGAAATTTACGCCCAACTTTGCTTACAAAAACAGGGAAAAAAAACAATAAAATAAACCGACAAATTTTATCATTACAATTCAGATGTTAAAAAAGGTATTTATAATTTTGTTAAGTAAATTAGAATTATATAAGAATTTCTAAAAAAAAATAGTTTAAATTTGCAATGCGGTGTCATCGGAATCGAATCTGTGACCGTTTTAGTACAAAGTAAACCAAACCATATAATGTAACATATATTTCTACAAGTATAACCCTCAAATGCATAAGAACAATAAAACTCAAACACGACATACGAGTCATAAACGCTAAAAGGCTTCGCTTTGGAATATTCTAATAAATTTGTTATGTATATATATATATATATGTAACTGATTACTGTCTGTACATGGAATAAATAATTATCATTATTTTATCTTTTTATCATTGTGCGTCTGTTTGTTTGTGCAACTGTGCACGCGTATCTCGGAATTGGCTTAGCCGATTTAAATGCAGTTCCCTTAACATTTTTATTTTAGCTTCACGCTTTTATTCAGCATAGCAGGGTAGACAGATAGTACCTAGTGTCAACACACTACGTACTCAGCTCTCCGCCGAATTTGAGGCATTGCGTGTTGAGTGGCGCAACTCAATTCAACACTTTATATTACCAGAGCGAAAAAATAATTTTTGGAAATAATTTATATTTAAATATCCTAAATGCCCCGAGTGGGAATAGAACCCACAATAGACCGCGTTTTCAGTCAGACGCTGTCACATAACGCTAAAACTTAACGTTTATTAATTATAAAAAAAGTAACTGTTTAAATTGTTTTCTTCGATAATTATATATTTATATATATGTATGGCGCCAATGTCACAAATACGTCCAGACCAACATTTATAGCCACTAAACTATAAGCGTTTACGCAAATTATTGCTATTCTGTTTACATTATAACGTATGGGCGTTTGGGAAATTCCATTTGTGTTAATGTGCATTAAATGTTTAACATACTAAGTACTGTACGATATTGTAATAGCTACATTTTATTATCTTCCCGCTTTTATCCCGCATAGCAGGGTAGACAGGAAGTGCCTAGTGTCGAGACACTCCGCGCTTCGATTTCCACGGACTTCGAAAATAATAGAAATATTATATTCCCTCGAATCGGATCGAACCTACAACCACGTTTATAGTCAGACACTGTCCCACTGGGCCTAGGCTGACCTCAGCCTAAGTAAGACTCTAGGCTAAGTCATTTTATAAATATATGTTATATTTGAATATATAATTAAACTGAACTCCGTACTTTATCCAAGATTTAATAACTTTTGTAGGTGTCACAATTGCAATGAACACCTTACCACCACTCTTATACCGACACCCGAAAAATCAATTGTCTGTTCACCGGACGCCACCCATCTACGGGTGTTTTACAACTCGCTATACCAATTTCAAGTTAGATTCTGTTTCACAAATAAATTTCTTGTATTTATTATTTTGAAAATACAAGATTGAGATCCAAGAATGTACACAAATTGGATTTTCGAAGACTCAAATTAGAGTAAAAAAGATATTTCCATTTTTTAGCAGCAATTTTCTGCTATTTTATATTATCGACTTTTTACAAATTTTACGAATGTTTCAGATGATCACCTCAAACTACTGTGAAGTGTTCGGAAATGTCTGATAAATTTATTTTCAAATACCAAAATATACACCATTAATCCATTTAAATTTCATTTGAAATAGTATATTATCCCTATCTAAAATATACCCCAATTCGAACTAAACCGCTAAATATCCCTCGGCCATAGACTAAAGCATTCCATAGATTAAATAACATGTTTATAAGAACATAAATATTAATGAATCGGTAATCGTATACTAAATATTTCGATGGAATCGGTTAGGATTGGATGTAATTAAGGAAGGTCAGCCTTTGTGGAACGTATGAGCGGGTGTGACGCTTGTGGCCTGTTATCTCGACTACGTAATATGTAGCTGTTTGTGGGGTGACCACATATTAAATATAACCATTCGACCAGCAATTGGATGATGGCGGAACTCAACGCCGCATTTTGTTTTACCAGGGCGGAGATATGAAAATAATAGTTTATAAAATTTTTTTGATTTCACTGAGTGCGAACTATATCCATAAATAATTGTGTTCTCTGCGAACGCATGGCATAATGTGGCTTTTGATAATTTTAATATTTGTGTAATAACCACGAACGGGATGACGCTCAGTGGGCAGGCCTTCTACCAGGTGGACCAATATCAAGGTTGCGGGTAGCCACTGGATGCGGGAGGAGCAGAACCGATCCTCGTGGAAATCCTTGACGGAGGCTTATGCCCACAGTGGGCTATAGGGCTGGGATGAGAATATAGCTTTGTGAAAATTTTAAATATTAAAATATTTAAAATAACAAGTTGGCAGCGATTAAATAAGTTAAATGAGCATTTTTAAAAAATCTTATAAAAATTTGAACGAAGTGGGATAATACATTTTTTTACGTTTTTTAAAAATGTTTTCTAATCCTAAGTGTAGAATAACACTTTAAAAATAGCAAAAAATGGATTATTAATATTTATATAATGAATAAATAAAATATAATATAGAAAAAATGTTTTTAATACAACAAATGAGGCATTTTACGTATAAAAGAAATTTTTACTTCGCAAAATTTTCTGAATAGGGCAGTTGAAAACTTTCCATACAAATATCCAGTACGTGTGTGTTTCTTTTATACATGAGCAAGTATATATGTTTAAAAATAACATATAAAAGGCCGGTCGTGGCGCAGTGTGACAGCGTCTGACTGTAAACGTGATCGGTCGTGAGTTCGATCCCCACTCGGGGGAGTGATTATATTTAAATTATAGGATGAAAGCGTGAAGCTAAAAAAATACATTTCCCATAACAGGGTAGTCAGAGATATCCGCCGCGACTTATGGAAGGATCGGTGTGTATCCGAATTTCCGGTTAGTGGCGGTTCAAGAGGAGCATCATAGGAGGTTATAGTAATTAACGGGGTGGCCCATATCTGCCAATCCGTACTCCCACATAACATATCCTGACTCCCCAATTGGAAAGGTATTCGTAACATCCTAGTGTACACTCTGTTAACCGCTTCCCATCCGAAATCGAGGCATTAAAACATTAAGTGGCGATTTCAACCCCGCACATTGTCTTAGAAAAGCCTAATGAAATAAAGAGAAGATATTTTAATATCTTATTTTTTTTTATTATAAGTAGTAGAGAAAATTAGAGTAGAAAATCAGAAGCAGTGGATTATAACTGATATACTTTGATTAAATAAAAAATTATATAATTGCAACAAAGCTACTTGAAAGTTTTATTTCATCTTGATTTCCACTCATTTGCGGATATTGATAAGCAAATCTTAATGAATCAATTGAAATTATTGAAGAATTTCAATGCGGTTCAAAGTAAATATTTAAATTTTTTCTTTCAAGTTCTTTTTTAACTTCATGCTTTATCCCTTGCAGGGTAGTCAGAGAGCACGGAGCGCCAAACGCTACGGTTCCTGCATACCTCTTTCGCCTCGTCCACTCCAGTCATTATCCTCTTCATACATGCCCTTCGGGGAGTCCTCATGCTTTTTACGTGATCTTCCTCTAAATATCTTCGATACTGTGTTTTCGAAGGTCAACCGAGGTCTCCCCCGACCTCTCGTACCACTCACCTTGGCTTCATAAATCTTTCTTACTATTCTTTCATCATTCATTCTTTCAAGTTGTTCCAGCGATTTTTGTTCCTATCTTATTTATTACTATAATTAAACATATCTGTGTATTTATTTTAAATTTTAAAATAATGTAGCCGATGTTACTGTTTAATATATCAGCTAAACTATCAGTGAAAGTTTTGTCAAAATTGGTCCAGCCATTCTGTATTGTAAGTCGGAATTAACAGACTTCATATACCGTTTATACGTTTAGCTAATAGGGGTTAGTTTAATATTATGAACACACAGTCAAATCTATTTAGTGATTATACTTGTTTTGTAATATCTACGTATTTTTTTATTTTGATACAATTTTTCACATTGCCCTGTATATATTATGCTACCGAAAGATATTTTTAAAATTTTCTGTTCTTTTTTTGTTTTTTTTAGCTTAACACTATTTATCCCGCGTAGCAAAATAGACAGAAAGTACTTTGTGTCAATACACTCTGTATTGCGCTTTCCACCGAGTTCGCAACATTGAATGTTGAGTGCTGCAACTCAACGCTGCACTATGTCTTACCAATGCGAGAAAGTGAAAATAATTTTAATTAAAATCTCTCCCCCAAATGCGAATTGAATCTATAACCCGTCGCGTTTACAGTCAGATGCTGTCACATTGTGCCACGACCGCCCTAAATCTAATTTTATTTCTTTTCTCATGCTAATATACTCAATCTTGAACTTACACCTAGATCCAGACCAGATCAATAGAAAGTATTGTTTTTTTACTTTATTTTATTTTATTTTATTGCATTAATGTCTCGATTTTGGACGGAAAGCAGTCAACGCTGTCTTGACATTAGGATATAACGAACTAGTGGTGGAACTCAACGCCGTACTTTGACTTAACAGAGCGAGGAAATGAAAATAATTTAAATGTAATCACTCCCCCGAGTGAGAATGGAATCCAACAACCGATCGCATTTACAGTCAGACGATGTCCCACTGGGCCACGACTGGCGTTAATAATAAAATAATATATTGGTGGAAATTTTTATAATATCTTTGAATTTCTAAATATTTACACATATTAATCAAGTCTACTTTGATATTTATAAATATATTTATGGATACGCAAAACAGTCTCAAGATTTCCAACATCATGTACAACCTACTTGTAACTTTACTTCAGGATCCTCGCTGTAATTCAGTTAATATCGACCATCCAAATATTAAGCACACGCTATAAAATTTAATATGAGCGTACTAAAATTTTATTATACACTCACATGAGTCTAATAGGAAACGCATAATTTATATATTTTTTGTCATCTTGAAGGAGATCCAAATAATTATTGTGTAACGTTTTCATCCCGCATAGCTGGGTAGACAGAAAGTACCTAGTGTTAAGACACTCCGTACTTTATTTCCCATCGAATTCAAGATATTGCCTGTTGAGTAATGTAACTCAACACCGCACTTTGTCTTACCAGAGTGAGGAAGTGAAAGTAATTTAAATGTATTTACTTCCCCGAGTGGGAATCACATTCACAAAAGATCGCGTTTACAGTCAGACGCTGTCCCACTGCACCACAACTGGTCTATAATTATGTAGGATTCTATTTTAAAATATTTTCCCACTAAAAGAAGAAAGTTACTATCTGTTAATAAAATTAGTAGGCTATCGTGGCGCAGTGTGACAACGTCTGTCTGTAAATGCGATTGGCTGTGGGTTCGATTTCCATTTGTGGATATGATACTAAAATGATCTTTATTTCCGTTTGAGTTCCGCTGTTCATAATAGAATTTAATTGCTAGAATTCTTGAGAAATAAAATTTCTTAATATTAGACATTATTTCTCTACCCTGCTGTGTGGAATAATACCTGCAACTTGTTACTTTTCCTCTCTGGTAAGACAAAGCGAAATGTTGAGTTTATAACTCAATACGTATTGCTTTGTTTTCGGGCGGAAACAAGTGTCTTAACCCTGGGTTGTCTCTTACTATCCTGATATGCAAGATAAAGTGTGAAGCGGCTTTTTTCGTTGTTTTTATTAAAAATAGGTAGCTCATTATCCGAACACTTACACTTATGTATATTTGCACTAATTTAATATCATATATACATTAACCCGTTACACTATACAGTAGCCCAGTTGAGATAAAACTCGATAACCTATTTAAGAAGGTAGCCTATTTTAAATACTTGGAGCGAGATTAATAGAAGGATTGGGCTGCAGCCTTTGGGAAATTTTGATCCAGGGTGTTCCGCTCGCATAATATAAAACTTGCTACAAAGATAGCTGTTTACGTGGCAATCGTTAAACATGGACTCTGTGCTGCAATCATGTCGTTGCATTGGACAGATTTCATCAGAAATGCCTTTTTGACATCTTAAATATTTAATGGTGGGATCGTGTTGGTAACACAGAAGTTTGGCAATATGCAAAAATCGATTGAATAGAAAACACATGAGGGTCTTATCTCTCGTATGACTAACAACAGAACACTCAAACGCACTTTTTATTCTGAAATGCAGGCAAGTGGAAACAAGGCGATCAGTTACTGCAGTATAAAGAGTTGCTTAAACGTCATATGAAAAGATGTGATATGAATCTGACGAAATGGGAAGCAATGGCTGCAGATTGGCCTTACTAGAGATGTATCGTTAACACTAAAGTGTCTAGGAGCACCTGAGGCCATTTATTACAATTGTATCGAAGGCATGCTGACTTGCAGTGAATGTTGTCGTACATTTGCTGCAAAGATCGGTTCTTCCAAGTTCTTGTTAGTTTGATCATGTCATTGCCGAATTCGGTCGCGATAGTGTATATATATATATATGCCATTTTATTACGATTCAAAAGAAATCGTGCGATTTTCGAAGACTCATTTTACCTTTAATATAACGTCCATTCTATCACTAATTAGAGGGGAACGGGAAATGTAATAAATACGCAAATAATCTTTACGTGAAATATTATTTTATTCACTGATTTTTCTTATTAGCTATGTTAGCATCGCCTTTATTATACTTATTTTATCAGGGTATTTATTTTTTAATGAATTAGACGTAAAATATAAAGAAGTGTATACCTTTTATCGCTGGTCGTGGCGCAGTGTGACAGCGTCTGACTATAAACGCGATCGGTTGTGGGTTCGATCCGAGCGAATGATATTTAAATTATTTTCATTTCCTCGCTCTGAGGAAAGTGCCGCGTTGAGTTTCACCACTCAATAGGCAATGTCTCGAATTGGGTGGAAAGCGAAGTACGGAGTGTGTTGACACTGGGTACTTTCTATCTACCCTGCTATGTGGTTTAAAGCGTGAAGCTGTTTTTTTTAGCTTGTCTGATTTTCTTAACTGATTTGCTTGAAAATTTGCATATGTATCCGAATTCGATAACAGTAAATTTTTTTCCTAAAATATTAGGACTTGATATGTAGATATTAATTTATTATACTCAGCTTTCTATATCTCCTGCATATGATCGCCATCTCAGCCCTATAACTTCCACTGAAGGATATAGGATCTCCCAAGAGTTTCCACGACAATAGATCCTGTGGTTCTTGCACCCAGCGACCTTCGACCTTGATCAGATCCTTGGTCCATCTAGTAGGAAAACTCCACACTGATTGTCGTCAGCATTGCTCTTTCCATTGCCCGTTGGGTGACTTTGAGCCTTCGTATAAGGTACAAAGTTAGCGACCACGTCTCACTCCCGTCCGTACTATCAAAAACAAGTCAAAGTCTTTTGTTTTGAGACATTGAAGAAATTTGGAAGCAAAGATCTTTTGTAGCTTTCAGAAGCTGAGTGATCTCTATCTTGAATTAGGGCTAACCTAACTGAACTGTTCGTTCCAGGTATAAGACATTGCGTATTGAGTGGAGAAAATGTTGGCGCATTTTGGTAGGGCAGTGAGAAATTGAAAATAATTTGAACATAATCGCTTCCATTAGTAAAGATCCACATATCTAAAAGTCATTGTCTACAAAGTCAAAAATTCCTTGTATTTAAGAAAAAATCTATAAATGTTTAAGGCTTGTCCCGCCGCAGTGGGCCAGTGTCAGACTGTAAACGCGATCAGTTGTGGATCCTCACTCTGTTAAGACAAAGCGCGAGGTTGAGTTTCGCCATGTAATACACAACATCTCTAATTCAGCGGAGAGTATAGTACGGAGTGTTTTAACACTAGATACCACTGCTATGCGGAATAAAAGCGTAATGCTATAAAAAAATCTGCGCACTATGTCCTTTGCGAGCCTGTGTGCGTGATAAGGTGTGAATTTGCTTTATTTTTCAATAAAAAAAAGGTTGGTACTCTAGTATAATATATTTACATTCAATTACGCAAACCAATTTTCGGCCACAATAATATTACTAAAAGTTCCTAGGAAAGCTTGTTTAGCTTTTAAATTATAGCTTCTGGCAACAATTTAGCGTTTGCTCATTTTAATTTAATAAGCAACTATATCCACTTAAACACTAAGTTGAATTTATGCTGTGTTGTTTTTTGTGTATATATTAGATATTTATTTTGACGTACTTTGTGAAAAATATAGAGGTATGAGACAGCGTTGAACACTGTAAATAGGAATATAAGTTCGATTTTTAGCCGCAAGATTATTTGAATGTGGCAATGATTACATGTTTATAACGTGCGGCGTAATGAAAATGTTAATTACGACAAAGGGCGGTGTTAAACTCTACTAATTTACATGTAACGTCTCGAATATGATCAGATAGTAGAGAATTGTGTCTTGTTATTATGTTTTTTTGGTCTATCTTGCTTATATCTGTCGTTCTTACTGTTGGTAAAGACAGGTGAAACAGCGCGTACAAATATATATATATATATATATATATATATATATATATATATATAGCTCTAAACTAATTCCTGGCTAGTTTGTTAGCAAGTCAGTTTAGTTGGTAATTTTAAATTGCTAATATTTGACTAGCATTTTGTTGTTTTGTTAATACCATCGTGGCACGACGGTATAGCATCTAAATGTAAAAGGTTCAAATTTCATTCGGAGAAATAGCTGTACTTAACAAAGTTTAATTTCTTATTTTTAGTTCGACAAAGTGCGGCGTTGAACTCCGTCTCCTTAACACGCGCGTCTTAAATTTGGATATAAAACGGGAATCCCGAAATATACCCTATATTTCAACATTGCAGCATTAGGGATAAATCTGTTATTCAAATATTTTCAAATTAATTAAAAAGATGCAAATAAAAAGATGACGAGACAAGTCACAGCCAAATACTAGTCTATATTAAAATGGATACCATTATAATAACTTGCCGGGACAATAGGTAGTTTAATTAATGGGTTATTTGATAGCGAATCATTTACTGAGGCCGCCTTTATGGTGCTCACAGTTCTATGGAGAATATACATGTTCGGGCGCAAACAATGTTATGGCCATGTTGAATTATTAATGCAAATATCAGCTAGAAATAGCTTTTTAAAGGAATGCAAAATAAACTTGATTATTGAAATTTCTTTAATTAAGCAATATATATAGTTTGTTTTCAATATGTTTGAAGTACCTAAGTAGAAGGTCGGCTGTGGCGTAGTGTGACAGCGTCTGGCTGTTAACGCGGTCGGTTGTGCATTCGATCCCCACTAGGGGATTATATTTTAAACATTTTTACTTCCTCGCTCTGGTAAGACAAAGTGCGGCGTTGAGTTCCATCACTTGACACGCAATATCTCGAATTCCGTGAAAAGCAAAATACAGATTGTCTTGACACTAGGTAGTTTCTGTCTACTCTGCTAAGTGGGATAAAAAGCGTGAGCTAAAAAAATATTAAAGTTAGCAAAATTGTGCTTTTTTAGCTTCACGCTAGTGCTCAAGACACTCCGTACTCCGCTTGCCGCCAAATTCGAGACACGGAACTCAACGCTGTATTTTGTTTTACCAGAGCGAGGAAGTAAATTAATATAATTTAAATATAATCATTCCTCTAAGTGGGAATCAAACCTACAACCGACATTGTTTGCAGTCTTTCACTATCACACTTCACCATGACCGGCTTCTTCAAAATTGTGTTAAAATCTAAAAAAACACCCCTTTAATGGCATATTTATAAGCATATTTTTTGTAACTCCACCAACCCTGACAAGATCATCAAATCCGGACACGCGAGCATTTTTCAAGAGGATCAAAATAGTATTACAAGATGTTACATCGCTTACGGAAATGAACTTAAAGTTCCAAAAAAAAATTTTTACTTGATGCGATTTCTATTTAAATCTAAAACCGATTATTGGAAAATCAGTATTATTGTATGCTAAGCCCTTTTCCGCTAAATTAAAAAAAATCAATAAGCCTTAGTCGAGATATCGTACAACTCAATGGACTGTAAATTTATAATTAAACGTTTAATTGTTGTTTAGAATGAACAGTTCAAGCTTTACGCTATGTAAAAGTATCATAATGGTCAGAGACAACCTAGTGTCAAGACACTTGTGTCCGCCCAAAGTGTCGAGACATTGTGTGTAGGGCGGGGAACTCACGCCACGTTTTGTCTTACCAGAACGGAGAAATGAAAATAAAACGAGCAAGCTAAACGTTAAAGCTAAATAGTTCCATTAAAATCGGTCCAGCCGTTCCAGTGATTACTCAGAACAAATGGACAGACGGACAGAGTGTTGAGATCTTCACTTTAGTATACAATTTTATTTATTTGTTATGTACATATATATATATATATATATATATATATATATATATATATAAACACATTCCATTGTTTTCTAAGTTATGGCTATGCGTGAGAATGGTAATTATATCGTGATTACAGCTACAGTCAAATGGCTGATAACAACGCAATTATATTTTGCTTTGTTTTTCCTTTCAAGATGACATTTAATGGTTGTACTGATAAGAAATAGAAACATATTTTTCAACGTAAAAATATTATGTTAATGGCCGTTTGCAATTAATACGTATTTAAAGGCTTACTTATTCTATATATCAAACCAATTTAAGCGGAAAACGCTTTAAATTAAAATTTTATTTATTTGTTTAATTTTTTTAAAAAAATCAAGAGTATTTTATACTGCTGAACTTGGCACGCAATTAACTCAATTTTTTTAGACCACAACGTCAACAATCACGAAATTTAAGTATATATGTATACATATATATATACATATATATATATATATATATATATATGTACAATTGTAAGTTATTTTCATATTAGCATAGTCAAAGAGAGTATATCAAGAAGGCGTTCCAAATTACCTAGCTGTCACTTTTAATGTTTTTTTTTTATTTTATTTTTTTTTTTATTATGTGAATTACAAACAACATATCATATATGCGTTATAGTTTAGCGGTCACAACGCTTGGACAATTTCCACGAGACGGGGGTTCGATTCCTGAATTTATTCTTGTTTTCTAAAAATATATTATTATCTGTAATATGGAATAGCGCTTTAAAAATATGAAAACTTCAGTTTTATATAATACTACGAATAAAACCGTCTCAGTCGGAATAAATTAGGAACCGAAGAAATTCTTTTAAAACAGCCATATTTCACTGGGTCACGTACAATATTAGGGTATTAGGATAAATGAGATGACAGAACTAGGTTAATTTAATTTCTTCTTGATTTATATATATATATATATATATATATATATATATATATATATATATATATGTATATACAGCCTGGAATTTCTTTTTGGTTCAAGATACGAATTTTGTTTCGGAAAGTAGTATTTTTTCTTAGTAATTATCAGAGATTGAGGATGAAGATGAACAAACAGATGTCACCCATAGTAATTCCAACCTTTAAGACGGCTTTGACGATATTTGAGAGATTCACTTGCAAATTGCTAGTATAATAAGGAAGCAACCTAGACCATACATCAGTAAGTTATAAAACAGGCAAGTACGAATTATATAGGAAAAATAAATCTAAATGTTATTTTGTGTTATTTTTTTTAGTTTTGCAATAAGGCGTATTGATATTAGAGAAAATTTTCTATATATTTAATACAATATATTTGTTGGTACGTTACTTACAGTATTGTTTCAGGAAGATCTAGTAATTTACGCATTAAACTCATAATGGATGTGGTTAGGATAATTCTATAAAGCCGGCTTTGTAGTACATTGTCAGTATAATAGTTGTATGATTCCAATAATAAAGCAAAATCATTTTAACCTTATGTTTGTTTCAGATAAAAGTTAGTTTCAGAGCACTCCAATAATATATTCTGCATTTATTCAAAAAGATCAACTTGGTTACGGCTTTGATTCTATATCAGATCTTGTCAGTGCGGTGTTAAGTTCCACTGCTTAAACGCAATGTATCGAATTATAGTGAATAGTTGCAAAAGGCGTGTTTTGATAGTAAAATCTCTCTGACTACTCAACTTTATGGGAAGAAAGAGTAAATCTGCTACACACATAAGAAGGCTACACACATACACATATACACACACATACACACACACACACACGAACAACGTATCAACGTATCAATCTACTTAGTCAAGAAAGTCTTAGTTAATCATGATTTTAAATGAATCTTGATAAATCTATCTGTTCCCACAGACTACTCTAAATTTCAAAACGTATTATCAAATATCTAAAATTATTTTCACTTCCTCGCTCTGGTAATGACAAAGAGCGAAGTTGAGTTCCACCACCCAACACGCAATGTCTCGAATTCGATGGAAAGCGAAGTACGGAGTGTCTTGACACTAGGTACTTTCTACCTACCCTGCTTATGCGGGATAAAAGCGTGAAGCTAAAAAAAAATACCATGTAATAATTAAATAATATACAGTCAGTGGACGGCTAGCGTTACGGGGTTTGAGGTAATTAAGCCATGTTTCTTTTATTGCGGTCTTTATTGCTTCCTATTTAGAAAATTCTCAGCCAATTTCTAATTTGCCTTTACTTTTTTTTTCCTTGTATTGTAAAAAGATATAATTCTTTTTCTTTTGTGCAAATTATTTATCATTATGATTCAATGTCATTGAATATAACAAGGTAAAAAAAACGCTTCTTTTGGGCCCAAAATCAAAATTGCGTGTTGAGTGGCGTAACTCAATGACGCACAAAGTAAAATTAATTACAATATAATCATTCTTTCGACTGGCAATCGAACCCACAACCAATTTCATTTATAGTCAAAGTCGGTTACATGAAATGAACAGATTACCATTTTCGTCTACAATTCCAGCACAGTAGGCACAGAGAACCTTGAGTAGACCTAATAAAATATTTGATTTCCACTGTTTTTACATACTTTAAATGAAACTATTTTTAACGGATTAATCGCGTATATTTTGGTATTCGAAAATACATTTTATACACCTGACATTTCGAACACTTTACAGTAGTCCGTGGTCATAGGTAGGTTGAAGTGGCATTTGTCTGTCAGTTGATACAAAAATGAATTATATCAAACTACCGCCATCTGTTTCTTAATTGCCTCGCGTATCGAATCTAGAGCAGTATGCGAGGTGTCCAAAATGTATTTTCGAATACCAAAATATACGCGATTAATCCGGTTAAAATAGTTTCATTTAAAAAAAAAACAATTTGTTTGTCTATTAAACATTTAAACTAGAGTATAACTTAAAATTTAGGCATTTATTGGTATTTAAAAATATATTTATGAAAACTCGATGTTTTGAGCATTTGTGGTGGTTGGAATTTCTAAACTGAATATCTTTAGTTATATATATAGTTCGAATGTATGTCGATTATTTTGAACTACTTATAATAAAATGACTGACTGTAGGACACGATCGGTTGTGGATTCGACAAAGTGCGGCGTTGAGTTTCACCACTCAACTTCACTCATGAATTCGTTGGAAAGCGAATTACGGAGTGTCTTGACACTAGGTACTTTCTGTCTACCCTGCTATGCGGGTTAAAAGCGTGAAGCTAAAAAATAGTACAATCATTTATAATGATTCATTTTTATGTACATCAGAACGGTTTATTCATTAGCAACGACTAGCAAACTTGAACAGTAGAAACAAAACATCTGTATTACGATACATAATGAATCTGATGTTAAGATAACCGTACACTAATGATTTACGGCCAAGGTAATATTTATTACCAGTTTCACGCCTAATTTCGTGTAACAGGGTAGTTGAAGGCATGCCAAATTAGTGTCAAGACACTCCGTTGATTTCCGCCTGAAATCGTGACTGCGTGTTGAGTGGTGAGCTCAACGCCACGCTTTGTCTGACTAGAGCGACAATAATTAAAATATAATAATTTCCCCAACTGAGAATAGAACCCATAACCGTTTGAGTTTACAGTGAGGCACTGTGCCACTGCGCCATGGAAATGAATTATTGAAATTGTATGAAAACTCGTTTCGTGGATAAAAACAGGTTAACGGAGTAATAAATGACATGACAGACGTAGCAACTTAGTTTTGGTATCGTTTACTGGAAATTGAAGCATCTTATTTTAAAATTACATGAAAAAAAAGAAATTTTTGAATCAGAGATCGTGAAATGAAGTGAGAAATGATATTTTTGTATTGATTTGGTTTTGAAATACAGTACTATTTATGATGAAAATGGTTATTAAGGTTTTATTAATTTCGTTACAAGAGCAACGTATTTATTTAGGAAGTAATTGATCGTATTTTATATTATTAAAAATTCGTAATATCACTCTGCATTTGAATATACAACGTGAATAATCTCTATACATAGATATAGATGTTTTTATAGCTTCACGCGTTTATCCCGCAAAGCGAGGTAGACAGAGAGTACTTAGTGTCAAGACACTCCGGCCATCGCTTTCCACCTAATTTGAGATATTGCGTGTTGAGTGGTGAAGAAGATGTAGATGTGTTTAATATAAAATGTATTCATAGTATTTAGTGTGGCTTGAAATGAATAAATAAGGAAGAAATGCCTTACGCGCTGAAGCTACTGGGTTAAAAAAGCTGCTTCTAAGGAGAATCACGTGAACAATAAGAGATGATTTTCGGCGTGATTGGAAAAGACTTCATATTATTACAAAAAATATACATGGAGATTGTAAATTTGAATTAATAAGAAAAATATTTTTATTACGCTTTATTTTACATAGTAGAATTATTCTATGTGAGGGGATGAGGTAGAAAATAATTCCCCTCCTTCTTTTCCTTGTTCGCCTCTTCGTTCGTTCTTATCATAATAGTGGATATGACGATAGCCAGTCGGGGGATTAACCTCCTACCACCAATTCACTGAAATATCCGTATTTCAGTGAATTGGTGGTAGGAGGTTAATCCCCCGACTGGCTATCGTCATATCCACTATTATGACAAGAACGATCCGCCAAATATTTGAAGATATGTGCCGGTTGATTGTCGTGTAAGCCAGCTCTCCCTATTCCCATCCATCCTTTTCCTCATCTTCTTTCACTTCCATCCTAAGGCTGGTAATATATTTACAACTTTAATGTTGTAGATGTTCAAGGGAAAAGTTGACAACTTACCATCAGATGGCACTTCTGCTCGTTTGCCTCTTTTTCTCTATGAAAAAAATGGTCAGAGACAATCTAGTTTCAAGAAAACCGTAGTAACAAGCAAATAAATATTTAAAAATATCATAGTTATAATACAAGTCTACAGTGTGCGGATATTTTATCCTTACTATTATAATTATTATTCAGTGCGAATATAACATGATATATATAATTAGAACAATTAACTTTTTAAATATGCCCAAGGTATAGGATGTAAACATTTTTTTGTATTTATTCGAGACATTGCGTGTTGAGTGGTAGAACTCAACGCCGCACTTTGTCTTTGCCGGAGCGAGGAAGTGAAAATAATTTAAATACTCCTCTGCGTGGGGATGGAACCCACAACCGATCGCGTTTACAATCAGATGCTGTCCCACTACGCCACGATCGGCCTCTAATTGACAATAGATACTTTCTGTCTACCCTGCTATGCGGGATAAAAGCGTGAAGCTAAAGAAAAATAAAAAAATAATGTTTAAATATCATAGTCTCAAATATAGCATTTAAAATTTTAGTAAATTTTTACATAAATTTGACCAGAAATATGAGCTTTTGCATACATCGTAAACTACGCAAATACTGTTTCACTATGTTTTCTAATTAGATCTTTGATTTCTGCGGTTTATATACATTTTAAATAAAACTATTTTAAACGGATTAATCGCGTATATTTTGGTATTCGAAAATACATTTTTGGAAACCTGATGATTCAGACACTTTACAGCATTTTGTGGTCACAGGTAGACCAGTGACCATGGACTATTCCGTTTAAATAAGTTTTATTTAAAATGTTTTTTTAACATAAATGTTCATACAAAAAATTAGTGGCCGGTCTGACTATAAATGCGATTGGCTGTAGGTTCAATTCCCACTCAGGGGAGTAATTATAATAAAATTAATTTCACTTTCTCGCGCTGGTTAGACAAAGTGCGGTGTTGAGTTCCACCACTTAACACGCAATCTCTGAAATTTGATGGAAAGCGAGGTATGGAGTGTTTTGACACTAGGTTCATTCTGTCTATATTTACTATTTTTAAAGTGTTATTGCACACTTAGGATTAGAAAAAAATTTAGAAAAAAGGAAAGAAAAGAGGCGCGGGTTTGAATCCCGCTGCGTTCAAATTTTTATACGTTATTTCTAAAATGTTTTCTAATCCTAAGTGTGGAATAACACTTTAAAAATAGTAAATATTGAAATAAAATAGCAATCTCTCAAGTTAAACGATTATTTCTTAATAAACTTTAAGTAGTATAAATTTGTAAAAATCTCTCTATAGAGATGCTAACAACATAAATAAGTTGTAACAAAATTATATATATATATATAAATATATATATATATATATATATATATATATATATATATATATAAATCATACTACACCTAGAGGCTGATAATGCTACAATACAACAGTATTGCAGTGAATTCGAAATTCGAATTCGGTGACCTGTACGAGAGGTCGGGAGAGACCTTGTTTATTTTTTAATTTTTTTGTTTTTTTTTAGCTTCACGCATTCATCCCGCATTCTATTGATCTTCGAAAACACTATATTAATGAAACTGAAGTAAAGTCATGTAAAAATCATGAGGCTGCCCCGTGATGGGCATGTATGAAGAGGTTAGTTAGTGACTGTGGCGAAAGAAGTATCCAGGGACCGTAGTGCTTGGCATTCCATATTCTTTGACTATTCCCAGATATAGATGAAGCTAAAAAAATCTTTTTTCTTACTTAACGTAGTCTTGTAATTTTTAGTTTTTATTTTTACACAAACTTGTTAATTTTGGAGGCGGGTCGTGGCGCAGTGTGACACCATCTGACTGTAAACGCGATCGGTTGTGGATTCGACTCGCATTTTTTTCGCGCTCTTGTAAGACTTTGAATTCGCATTTTTTTCGCGCTCTTGTAAGGCTTTGAATTCCACCACTCAACACACAATGTCTCGAATTTGGCGAAAAAAGGAAGTACGGACACTAGATATTTTCTGCCTACCCTGCTGTGTGGGATAAAAACGTAAAGCAAAAGAAATATTAATTTTTCCATCTTTATCCGTATCGGTATCCGGGAGACCTAACTACAGGGACAGATATGATATATCTGTATGGATAGATATGGTATATTCTTCCGACATAGCTCTAAGGCCAGCGCGCAAAGTGGACATACTATCCTAGGCGAGGCTAGGCTTTTAGAGTCAAAGACAATCCTCAGATGAATATGTTGAATATGTTACGTGTGGGAGGAGGAGTGTGACAGAAAAAATAATAATATTATAGTAAATATTTAAAATATTACAGTACTATAGTATTCATTATAACAGAATGTTCCATGAAATTCCCATGGGAACGGTAAAAAGTGGAATATACCGTTGTAAATAGTAACTAACTAAAATTACATGCAATTAGTATTGCTAAGATCACAAAATCTACGCAAATGAAGTAGCGGTTTACAATTTTTATACGAATCGTATGATTCTATGAAAAGGTGAAAGACCAAGCTATGAGAAAAAGCTTTTATTTACAGAAAAAAGTCAGTGCAACGTTGCCTATTTGCGCACTTGCGTCAAGCCACGCGTCTGTTTCCATTATACTTTGGTAAATATGTAAGTATGCTCACATTTATTTATATGAACATTATGACTTCTGATGACAGAGTGTCTTGACACTAGGTTCTCTCTTATTAATAAGATTTTTCTTCTCTCTGCTTATTTATCATTTCTATACTTAGATAAAAATTAAGCAACTGCTCACTTTATTCCGCATAACACACTTTCCGCCCGAAATTGCGTATTGAGTTGCGAATCTAACGCTGTGTTGAAGATAAATTTTAATTGTAATCATTTCTCCAAATGAAAATTGAACCCATAACCCATTCTGAATACAATCAGATGCTATTACACTGCAAGCGATGGCCATAGTGATAACAAAATTAACTTAAAATTCATTTTTTTACAATTGTATAATTTTTATTTTTTCTTCATACTAATTATTATTATTTTTTTTAATAATCACTTTACCTAAAACAATGGACCAACGCACCCTATTAGAGGTTGCGGTCGCAGCTCTGGCATCTCCGGTGAACATCGTATTGTCTTCAATGTAAACCTTACAACTGTATATTTTATATTGCATGTGGAACCTTATGTATTGTTTAGATATGATTTTATCATGAACTTGTTGTTACAGGCGTCTTCATTATAGTAATTTGAACACACCAAAATTTGTACCCACCCCTCTTGGAAAGCGTCCTAACGTTTTGACCACGAAACCATACGTTATATGTCCGGCTGAGTCGAATTTCTTATACGTTTAATAAGATCTTTGATATTCGCGATTATATTATATAGGGATAAGCGGATTAATCGCATATATTTTCTATACTGAAATACATTTTTATAAAACCTGAAATTTAAAACTATACTTTTCCGTTATAACAGGTTGACTGAGACTAGAAAACAGAAGAAAGGCCACCTCAGTCAGAATACCAAAATATACGCGGTTAATCCGTTTAAAATAATTTCATTTAAAATCTTATTTGCTTGTTATTTTTATTATCAGGTACTCCGTTTGCGTTTCTTTTATTATATTTATATATTCTTCTATTTACCACTTATCGATGTTGCGACATGCATCTTGACTACAGGCAGGTACCCTCAGTTCAAGTATATCATATTATTACATATACTACTATATTTTATATACTTATATTATACATATTTTATTTATTTTATTGCCTGTCTGTCTGTCTGTCTGTCTGTCTGTCTGTCTGTCTGTCTGTCTGTCTGTCTGTCTGTCTGTCTGTCTGTCTGTCCGTCCGTCCGTCCGTCCGTCCGTCCGTCCGTCTGTCTGTCTGTCTGTCTGTACTTGACCTAAATTGGTCCTAGAAAATCTACTATCTACTTGCAACTAAATCTACTAATCTACTTGCAGCTTCACCTAAATTGGTCCTAGAAAATCTACTTTTAAAAGTGTAGTATGTTGTATGTCTAGCATTTTGTCTCGGAACTACTATTATGTGAGTGAATACTGATGAAATGCCTTGTCAATTAGAGGTGAAAGTTTCATAATGACTGGCGTTCGTAATAACTACTCAAAGAACAGAATATAAAATGTTATTAAGATCTTTTACACATTTTAAATGAAACTATTTTAAACAGACTAATTACGTATATTTTGGTATTTGATAATACAATTTTGGAAACCTAATATGTCTAACACTGTATAGAAAAGTGTGGTCACACGTGAACATAAAATCCTGGTCAGTTTAGATGTCCAGTCACTGTTTAACAGTATACCCATTAAGGACAGCAACAATGTTAAGCGGAAGCTATAGGGAAACAAGATGCCTATTGAATGTTTGAACTTTTAGAACACTGCCTTACATCTGGATATCTAGTGTTTAATCAAGTATTGTATTTGCAAGCAGCATATACATACATGAAGCATAATAGTAGATAAAATAAAATAAAAGCCGAAAGAATTTCGAGGAGATGGCTCTTGGCTCTGCATCATGTCTACCTAGAATATATAAGCGGACAATATTTATGTACCTAAACCATCTCAATTCTATTAATAACAATATAACATTTACAATAGAATTACAGGCGAACAACTTTTGATATATTCGTTGTAAAGGATCCCAATACCACATTGAGCCACACAATATATGGAAAACCCACATATATCAACGGGTATTTCAGTAGTGAATCCCAATATCACGCTATATGGTTATCTACCGTAGGAAAATCTTTGTTTCAGAAAGCTTACAACCATTGCGACGCTGAAACCCTAGGGGACAAGCTTTGACAGGTAAAGCGTGCTCTTCATCAGAACAAGCTACCAGTTCTCCGTCAGGGTTGCATGAAGACCAATCATAGAGGAGAGACAGCCAGTACTACTACCATGAAGTGAAGGAAATTACAGATATGATTGGCCACATCTTAAGAAGAGCTTCCATCAAAACTATATTTAAATCTAATAAAAAAAGTGAGCCAACGCTTGAGACCTATATAAAACTTATATTACTTTGCAATATGCAGGTGTATACAAACTAGATTGTCACTGTAGCTTATCGTACATTGATAAAATAAAGAGGAGCACCGGGGTTAGGATGAAGCAACACATCTCCGATATCAAGAATAGGCGTGTATTGCAGTTAGGTGTGTGTGAATATACAATGAATAAGTCCAAACACTACATCACGTTTAGTACGCTTTATATCCTCGCTAAGGAAAGTAAATATATTCCTTAAATAGTCTGCGAGGTTATTGGAGTTCAAAAACATCCTAATTTCAATAGAGAGTTAGAATCTCTCAACCACTAGGAACCCACTTATAAAAAAAATTACGTCTCTAATCCACCACACCAGAGACAAAGATACAGTCAGAACATTCTGCAAGAATCCAGGGCAGTATGCGAGGCAACTAAGAAGATGGCGGTAGATTGATATAATTAATTTTTCAACTCACTGTTGAATGCCACGTCAGTCTACCTGTGACCAAACTACTGCAAACTGTTCCAAACGTTAGGTTTCAAAAGATGTATTTTCAAATACCAAAATATACGCGATTAATCCGGTTAAAATAGTTTCAAATAAAATATTTTTATTTGAATGAATAATTAACATTGGAATAGTCTCGTGTGGTTTAATTAGTTTTTATATATTTCTTTTTAATATGCAAAAGGCGAATTTTTTTTATAGAGAGTTTTGTTATATGGCCACTACGCCACTGATCTCCTAATTTACAATAATCATAAGTCATTGTCAGCTTTACGTTTGCAATAGTGTCATGACACTCTGTTATACGCTTTCCATCTAAATCTAGAGACATGTGGTCTAAATCTAGAGACATGTCAACACCATCCGAGGTCTTATTGGGACGTAAAACTGATATTTTAATTACCAAAACTACCTAATCGAGAATCGAATCCACAACTATTCTAACTTACAATGAAACGGGAAACCACTGTGCTACGATGTTCTTTTTAGATTTAAACCTAATAATTTATAACAAAACAATTTCATTTTCTATAATATTTCAGGGAGATAAAATATAATAATGATTGACGATTCCGTTATTTCGTTTTTCTCGTTAATTGCTTATTTACTGGAGATTTGTATCCAGATACGTATTGTATCATTATTGTTTTGTGAAAACAAATTGCTTGGCTTAATGAACCGTTACCGTTGAATTCTTTTTGATTCTTTCCGTAAATATATTTGTATTGGTCATAAATGTATTTTGTATGGATTGTATTCAAGTTATTCAATTAAACGCTTCTTAATGAAGTGTTCGTGTATTAAAGTGTATTAAAACAACGTAATGACATTATTGAACATCGAATAAATATTTACATGTTAATATATGAATTAAAATTTAATAAAATTTAGTTAGCAATGTACTGAGTGAAAATAAGAACTTGACTCTAGACTCTCTCTTTCTTTTACGGATATCTTATAGCTCTTTCTCTTTACCTTCAAAGCAGAGTAGCCAGAACGAAACTGCGTTTCCGTTCAAAATCAAAACATTATATATTGTGTGGTGGAACTTAACGCCGAGTTATGTCTAAGAGAGCTGTGAAATGAAATTAATTAAAATTTGAATTCTCGACTTGGCATTGAAGTAACAATAATCGTTTTGTTATGAAATAGAGCTTACGTTTTGTAATAGGTTGTTTTTCTATGGAACATAAATGTTAATGATGAGATCGTTTTAGTGCAAAGAATAGCAAGTAACTGTAATCTTGATGGTACGTGAGTTTGATTCCCACTTGGAGAAATAATTAAACTTCAAACTGTTTTCAATTTCGGCTTTGGTAAGAGAAAGCCAGTGTTGCACTTCGCCACTCAACTCTCAATTTGAATTTACGTTTAGCTTAAAAAAAACATTTTTTTTAAAAAAGGTATAAAAATTTAAACGCAGCGGGATTCGTACTTGCGCCTGTCCAAGTGCTCAAACCGGTGCGTTCAAATTTTTATACGTTTTTTCAAAAACGTTTTCTAATCCTAAGTGAATAACATTATAAAAACAGTAAATATTAAAATAAAATAGCAATCTCTCTTGTTAAATGATTATTTCTTAATAATCTTTTAGTAGAAATTTGTAAAAATCTCTCTACAGAGATGCTAACAACATTAATAAATTGTAATAAACGTATAAGAATTTCGACGCAGCTGGTAGTAGAACGCAAGGCTTAGTGGTCAGAGCGGTCTTGGACGTTATCCAAGGGGCGCAGGTTCAATTACCGCTGTGTTCAAATTTTAAAAAAACGTTTATTCAAAAATGTTTTCTAATCCTAAGTGTGGAATTGTTATTCCTTTAAAAATAGTGAATATGTTTTGTTTTAAATTTATGTGAAAAGTGAAGATCAGTGTCTTAACATTAGGGTATCTTTGTTTACCCTCCTATACTTTTTTAGCTTCACGCTTTTAACCCGTATGGTAGCTAGTGTTAAGACACTCCAAGCTCCATTCTACCATGCTCTATGCATAGCGATCACAGGGCGTACGTTTTTTAATAACCTTACTTACTTCCTATTTTCTAATAAAGCGAATATTTCATATTCGAAAAGCTCAAATAAACTTATAATGGTAGCGTGATGTACTAAGCATTCACCTTTATTTAGTTAAAAGGAAAGCTCGCTGAGTTGTTGTGCCTTAAAATTGTATATTTGAGATTTTTCCCATTAAATTAAGAAACTTTAACGGATGGTGTCATTTTTATAATGGTTATTTTCAAACTATTATTTTAATATGTTTCTAATCAATTATTTCTAAACTGGGAGCCTAGTCGGTACATTTATGTCAATTTAAGTGCACTGTATCAGCGTCTTGATTGTAAACACGATCGTTTGTGGATTTTCCTGGCTCTGGTAAGACAAAATGCGGCGTTGAGTTGTGCCACTCAACACGAAATGTCTTGGATTCGGTAGAAAGTGGAATGCGGAGTGTTTTGACACTACTACCCTGCTATGCGGGAATAAAGCGTGAAGCTATTTAAAACATGTTATAAGCAAAAATATAATTATTGCAAAAAACATTTTAAAATAAGAACCGTTTTAGATAAACATATATATTATAATGAGAATAATTCTGCGGTTGTGGTAGACCTTGCAAAACTACAATTTCATACAATTTCAAAAGAAACACTTGTTGAATTTTTAATATTTAGTTAAGAAAACGGATTAAATTAAAACATTTTCAATTCCTTCCTCTAATACGATAAAACACAGTGTTCAGTTCCACCGTTCAACACAGAATGTCTTAATTTTAGACAGAAATCAGTGAATAGAAGTGTTTTGACTCTATATTTACTACAACTACCTCGATATAAAGCATGAGGCTGTCTTCTATGATATTAATTATATAATATACGTTTATAATTACTATAGATATATAATATTGCTAATAAAATATAGCACGTAAATATGGTACGAAATACGGAGTGTCTGGACACTAGGTACTTTCTGTCTACCCTGCTATGCGGGTTAAAAGCGTGAAACTAAAAAAATGTTCTTTAAAAAGTCAACCATATTGTTAGGATATTCGTGGGGTTTGAGCTATCAACGTCTGATAATGAGCCCTTATACGTTTGGTAAGCAAATGGTAATACAATATCTATTTGGGCTTATCTTGTAATTACATGTATAATCCTTTTGTCTATATTCTATTCAGTGCATATTGGAGTGTTTTAACACTAGGTTTTCGCTATCTGAAAATTCTTCTTTAGTATTTATTATATATATTAAATTAAGTGCAATGGAGACCGGTCGTTGTGCAGTGTATCAACGTCTGAGTGTAAACGCGATCGGTTGTGGGTTCGATTTTTATACTGGGGAGCGTTTATATTTAAATTATTTTCATATCTTCGTTCTGGTAAGACAAATCGCGGCGTTGAGTATCGCCAGTCAGCGCGCAATGTCTAGAATTTTGCGGGAAACGGAGTACAAATTGTCTTGACACTAGGTACTTTCTGTCTACGCTTCAATGCTATGCGGGATAAAATCGTGAAGCAAAAAAAATAAATACAATTGCAATAGAAAAACAGTATTCGCGTAAACATTACCTAGGCTTAGTTAGCCTCCGACGCAATAAGAGTGCTATTATAAGTTTGGCGTGTTTGCGTGTCATTCTATCTGTGGCATCATAGCTCATAAACGGAGGAAACGATTTGAATAATTCTTTTTTTTTGTTAGAAAGGTAAATTGATCCAAACAATTTGAAGGTCATCAGCTCTGTTCCAACATGATATAGAGGCCACCATTCTTTAATGAAAAGCGCTAATAGTCCACTCCTACTGTACTAATTTAGTTGAGAGTTGAGAGGCCGGTTGTGGCGCACAGCGACTGATTGTAAATGCGATTGGTTGCGGGTTCGATTCCCACTCGGGGGGGTTATATTTAAATTATTTCCACTTCCTCGCTGTGGTAAGACAAAGTGTGACGTAGAGTCCCGCCACTAAACACACAATATCTCGAATTTTATATATTTTTTAGTTTTTGAAGAGAACTTAAGTGGTCTGTTTTTATTTAATTTTATTAAAAAATAACTTTCATAAAAAAATATACTAATACAATAAAATAAACATTTAATCATAAAATATTTATTTATATAGTTTTTAAATTTTTCATTTATTCCGACGAAAAGCAGTTAACGGAGTGTCTTGACACTAGGCTGTCTCTATTTACCCTGCTATGCGGGATAAGGCGAGAAGCTGCAAAAAACAGGCATTTAAACTGATTACCCTTAATAGGATTCATTGCGCCCCATTTCCATATATTGTACGCAAATGGTCCAACCCTACCATAATAGTATTTATATACATACATACAAACAAACGATACACATTAATTACATAGAGTGATGCTAATACTACGGCGTGTTTATCAGCAAATTGTTCGCAATATATAACCTTGCCATTGCATGTGAAAGTGAGAATATTATTTAAAGCTTAGTAAATAGGGGTTTGACTTGATTGAAATACGTATCGTAGAGGCCACCTGACTACATTGAGAATCTGGCACTAATCCTGGACATCCCTGGAAAGCCAGTAGGTAGACCAAAGGTCAGGTGGTAGTGCTGAAGGATAGGAGGCTGTGCAAAGTCACTGTTGATGTCCTGAACCGAGCGAAGAGGAGGTGAGAAAGAGGAGGGAAAGCTGAGTTAGAAAGAAATAGCGTAAATAGTGGTTATTTTAATATTACGAACAGTTATTCCAATTTTATTTTATTTCTATTGATCATTTCTGTATATATACTTATAAATATAAAATAAAATTTGTATATATATATATATATATAAATGTTTCAAAGCTTTTATCTATATATGTACAAAAATTGCAAAACTTTTATTGAGGCTGGTCGAGGCGTTGTGCGACAGGGTCCGACTGTAAATGCGATCGGTTGTAGGTTCGATTTCCACTCGGGGGAGTAATTATATTTAAATTAATTTCACTTCATCGCTCTAGTAAGATAAAATGAGGCATTGAGTTTCGCCACTACACTACACAACACGCCATCTCTCGAATTAGGTGGAAAGCGAAGTACGGAGTGTCTTGACACTTTCTGTTTTCCTGCATAACAGCGTGAAGCTAAACAGAAATTTATTTTAGAATAACAAAGTAATTTAAAATACATACATATTAAATTAAACGCGGACGAAGCCGTGAGCTTAGCTAGTCTTAAATATTCAACTTAAAACAATAAACCAAGTTAGAATTAAGATACACATTCCACAGGCCCAGAAATAAATAGTTTCATTAGTTGTAAGATGAAATATAAATTATTAAAATCTCTTCACAAAAAGGGTTCACGCATTACTTTGGTAGAATATTTTGTAAGGCGTGGGCGTTTCATGGCTGAATGGGGATTTTGATAACCACAATGCCTTTTATTATCTTATATTTTGAATAATTATAATACTTTTGAGTATATAGTGCGTCAGCGAATGTAAACGCTATTGGTCGTGGGTTCGATTCCCAGGCGATTTAAGACAAAAAATGATGGACTTCTAACTATTCATTATTGAAGAAGCCATTCTGGGGCAGATTTGAATACGCAAACGATGACGTTCATAGCAATTTTGTCTTTTCTCGTATGATGGGATAGTCACAGAACCTAATGTCAAAACACTCCATTCTTCGTTTTCCGTGTGAATTTGAGATATTGCGTGTTGAGGAGAAGAAATAAACGCCGCACTTTGCGTAAATAAAGTCTCCGACATGTCTCCGACATTATAATAATTTGATATAATATGATGTTGCGTTACAATGAATTTTTATATTAAAATAATTTCAGTTTACATTTTTTTTGTCTGGGAAGGTAAAATGCGGCGTTAAACTCCGCCAAGTAAAAGACAATGTTTTAAGAATGACCAGATTGAGTAATTTAGATACTGATCTCTTACAATATTCTTTTAGTTTAAAAAGAAATTTTCAAAATTGTATATTTCAAAGCGGAGAAGCAAAACTTCTTAGAAAAATTATGTAAACTAAAATTTTTTTCTTCTAAAAAACACATAAGTGTGTCACAAATCACAGAAAATGCCTTGAATTCCTCTCTGCTACGAAATAGATCTAGACCGAGCAGTAATATCCATGAAATGCTAAGGAATTCCATTTTACAGGCAAAAGAGTAAAGCAAGACAGTTTCTGAACATTTGTAGGGTAGCAAAAATAACTTTCAAATTAGATCTGCTAAATAGTATGAAAGTATGAAAAGCCCCTTTTCCCGCGTTGGAGGGACCGGATGTACTCTAGATTTTATACAGTGATGTGATTATATGTGATTGGAAAATACTTTCTATCTACAAAAAAATCCGACGTTTCGTCTTATCTCAATGCTTGATAGATATTTGTATCAAAGTGCCAAGTCAAATTATACTATATTATATGAGAAGTTCACGTCATTAATTCAATAATTTACAGCTATTGGTCAGCCGACTGAATGTAAGCAAATAAATTGCATGATGCGTTCATGGCACAGTTAGTATACATGTTTAACTGAATTTGATGGCATTTATGTCGCATTTGGTATATATTGGATTCTGGCATTCTAGTTATGGCAAATATGGTTAATAAAAACTAAAATATTATAAAAATAATGTACTGGTTTGTTAGCATTTCTGCAAAATACATTTAAAGATTTTTTTGGTGCTGGGTCATCAGAATCCACCTGCGTAGTTCAAGGCCGCGGTTCGTTTTTTTCATAAATGCATAAAAATAATTAAACTCCAAAGTTAAAATATTTGTTGCATTTGCTTTAATCTATCGTTCTGTATCGGGATAATAATAAAGTGATATAATCAGTCGCCTCTTTTAACACACTTTGTATGAAATTACAATAGAAAATGGATGATTTCACCACCACGATCACCTTTACACCTCTATCTATATATAGCATGGTGTTAAACACCGGACTGTTCTTATTTTTATTTATATCATATTTGTTTATATCATATTTATTACTGTTTCAGAAATATTCATGAAAGGACGAAAACTAACATTAAATCTACTTCCCTTCTTTCCATAATTTTTTTTCTAAACAAATTAAACCCTATATTTGATCATCTATCTTGGCCTGAAGTCGATCTTCAGACTCTACTTTCTACACAAAATCAAACCAATGCATGTCCAATGGCAACGCAACACCGTACTAGTCTTATTACAGTGGAGAGTAAATATAATACTTCATACAATTTGAGATCGAACCAATAACCAATTTCGAGCGTTTACAGTCAGACGTGATTCCACTGTGCCACGATGGCCTTAACCCTTATCTTAATTCTCTCTAATCTAATCTCTACATTTTTCAAACATATGACCTAACACACAAGGCCTAATAAAAAATTTAGTTAAAACTCATTACACTGATCCCCAGTTTTAATAATGCAGGTACATTTGACCACAATACATCAAAATGGGATAAACTGCTTTGGACTTCCTGTTCAATAATTCAGCCCTATTATACTTCTAAATGAGGTTTGAATTGCGTTAGAACTATTCATTTATTATGAAAAGACCCTAAAATAATATTTGTTTTGCAATTCTTCCGTCATCCACGAGAAGTTCGTTTTAAATATAGAGCTACATACAGTATTATGTAATTTAGTTTTGTAATTTTTTTTCAGCTTCACGCTTTTATCCCGCAAAGCAGGGTAGACACAAAGTACCTAGTGTTAAAACACTCCATACTTCACTTTTCATCGAATTCGAGACATTGCGTATTGAGTGGTGGAACTCAACGCCGCACTTTGTCAGAGCGAGGAAGTGAAAATAATTTAAATATAATCACTCCCCCGAGTGGAGATCGAACCCACAACCGATCGGGTTTATAGTAAGACGCTGTTCCACTGCGCCACGACCGGCTTCAATATGTTAGTTTTTAATATAGTAGTTTTTAATAAATACTTTTCAGATTCGCCATTTTTTCTGTATTTTTTTCTTTCTGCCCACGTTGTAAGACTAGTAGTAAATAGTTACTAGATCGGAGAAATGAAATTTGGTTGTGGGTTCGATTCTTATTCGAAGAAATGGTTGCATTTAATTTTGTTTTTATTTCTCCCTCTCAATAACATAAAGTGCGTCGCTGGTGTCAGCTATCAGACTACCCAGCTATGCGAGATAAAGTGATTAGGGTTAAAACATAAAATTAATTCTTCTTCTGTTATTTTTCCTAGCTTAGCCAGGGTCTGCCTTTCCAGTTAACCTACTTCACTTTGCATGGTATTTGGTATCCTCGGTGGTAAGTCCATTGGCTCTCATATCCTGTTTTACAACATCCAGCCATCGCTTCCTTGGGTGTCCGGGGGGTCTACCTCTAGGGACAGATATACCAAGGCATATTCGTCCGACATAGTTCTCAGGCCGGCGCGCAACGTGTCTATACCATTTAAGCGACGCTTTTGAAGCTTACCGCTGCGTCAAGGACTCCAAGACTACCTCGGGTGAATGTGTTACGTATGCAGTCAGCCCGCGTTACGCCACACATCCACCTTAGCATCTTCATTTCCGTGACGTGAAGCTCCTTAGTGCCAAGATAGTACTGGCTAACATTTGCTGCCATATATGAGAACCGGTCGGAGTATACTCTCGTGTATCTGACCCTTGAGCTTGGGCGGTACTCAGCGGTTGTAGATCACACCTGTGACCTTACGCCATTTAGCCCAAGCAGCGCTGATGTGGGTATGGATGTCGTGATCAACGCCCCCAGACTTATGCACGATGGATCCAAGGTACTATGATTTAGGTTAAGATCTGAAGCGCACCGTTCTGAAGCGCACTCTTCCAGCTGTTCACTCTCTGCTCCAGCTTAACCCGGCTTTCATCAATGAGTGCTAAGTCATCGGCGCACGTCATCAGCCAGGGATGCTGGTCTTGGATATAAACCGAGACAGTATCCAGCACAACACTGAACAAGAACGGGCTAAGAGCCGAGCCTTGGTGAATCTCTACCGTAATTGGGAAGGGTTTCGTGTCGCTAACAGCAGTCCTAACCATTGAAGCGGACATGCGGTATATATCTCTGATAATATCAGTATAGGCCTCAGGGATCCTCTTTGATCGCAATGCCCACCAGATGCATTGACGAGGCATACAGTCAAAGACCTTCTGCAGATCTAAAAATGCTATGTGCAGAGCTCTCCTTTTTTCCTTGTATGCATCCATTGTACCCTATCCTTACAGAGACAGTACACTCTCGGTGAAGCCTGAGGTCGATCACGCACTTAAAGAGCTTCTTGTTGTGACTCATAATCTTAATGACCCTATATGTTAAAACATAATATTAACCAATAACAAATATTTATCTGAGTCTGACAGTAAACGCGATCATATATAAGCTCGATTCTCACTCCAGGTAATTATTTTATTTGTTATCTTTAATTATTTTCATTTCCTCGGTCTGGAAAGACAAAGTGCATTGTCCAGTTCCTACACCCAACACGCAATCGAATCTCGAATCAGCTAAAAGCAGAGGACATAGTGTCTTGACACTATATGCTTCCTATCTACCCTGCCATGCGGGATAAAAGCTAAAAAAAACATTTACCATAACAGAAGTAACTAGAGTACCTTACTTTGAACTATCTAAATAAGGTGGTCAATGGAGACGTCAGTATGGTTTAGCGAAATACGCGTTGTTTCCAACGTAATTGCCGGCGGTGAGCTTTTGGCGAACAGCCAACACTTGTCGTACATAGTAGGAGCAAAAGTTTTATAATTAGTTTAACGTGTTAATAGTAAAATTGTAATCTTGTTGTGAAGTGTGTTGTTGTGTGTTTTAATTCCACCACTCAACGCGCAATATCTCGAATTCGGTAGAAAGTAAAGTACGGAGTTTTACTTGACACTAGGTGCTTTCTGTATGCCTGCTCAATAAAGCATAATAAATACGATATAAATAAAAAAATATTTATATACGACTAACCTCTGTATTGTTTTCAAATTTTTGCACACAATAAAGCGATTAAAAGCAAATATCCGAGTTGATATTGAGGTGTGTTTTAAATTAAAACATTTCCCTTTTAAGCCTTTGAATCATTCAAAGTATTTTACGTAGAGAAAGCTTAAAAAAAATTTGATATATATGGCAAATGAATGTATAAAAGTTAGGAGTTACGATTTTTGTTTGGAAATACTTTTATAAATAATTTCATATATGACAGTTAAATGTTCTTTATTATTATCAAAAACTTTTATTTCATTTGTCATGTTTTGTCCGTGGAATTACGTGGCGCTTCGGGCTCCGGTTGCCTTACTTCCGGCCTGGGAGCGGGTCCAAGCGTTTGTGGAGGGAGCGGGGGCAGGGTTGTATTCTTTGTGTAGAGAGGCATCTCTAGGGCGGGCGGGCCCGGGGCCCTATGTGTTCTGACGTCTTTACCTCTTTCTCTAGTGACATACACGTTGCTAAGAGAACGAGAGAAATAATCTTTATTAATATATATATATATATATATATATATATATATATATATATATATATATATATATATATATATATAACCTGTTTAAAAAACTTTATTTGAAATACATTAAATTAATGAAACTATACTACACGCTACTATGCGTTTGACATAAGCTTTTGTGAAAAGTGACATACACGTTACCTAGGTTACGTGTATTTTAAATGTAAACAAGACCTCTGATACTAAAATGTATAGTCCACCGTTTCGTTACCGCCACCACTCTAGATTCACAACGACACTCAAGCTTGATTGCATTTAAATCGGAAATAAAGAAGTACGTATACCAAAATGTGGATCAATTGAAAACCGATAAAGGAATGAAATCCGGTGTTTTCATACTTCTTTGTAGGTTCAGTAATTTAGCCAAAAATTGTGTAAAAAAAATATTAATATGAGGGTAGTTCACAAAAAACATTATATATTAAAGCTCACTTAATTATAAAATAATTGAATAAAATATATGAGATCGGTAAAGCGTAGTGGGACAGCGTCTGATTATAAAACCACTCGGGCCAATAAATTTGTTGAAAATTATTTTCATTCCTACTGTCTGGTTAAACAAAGCGTGGCGTCGAGTTCCACCACTCGAGACGCGATGTCTCAAATTCTGCAGACAGTGGAATACGAAGTTTCTTAGCATTAGGTACTTTATGTCTATACTGATAAAAAAAACATTCTCTTTCGTCAATTGATTATTTCTTTGAAACCCTTTTTGGTTAACAGAAATTTGTACAAATCTCTTATCAAAGAGGTTACTCACAACAAAAATAAGTTCTAAGAAGCTTATAAGAATGTCAACGCACCTGGATGTAAAACGCGTGGCTTACCGATAAAAATGCTTGTACGGTTTCAAAGAGTCGCGGGTTCACATCCCGTTGCGTTCTGGAATCTTTCAAAATAGAATTTGGCAACAAACCTGAATACGAGTAAGAATAAGACTGATATTTGGGAGAAACGAAGAAAGAACGGTGTGTAAGTTTAGGGTAGAGAGAAACATTTTAGAACAAGTGAATGAGGTGGTATATATGAGAAGTATGTTTAGTAGAGATGGAAGATATGAAAGGGATGTGGAAGGGCGTATTGCTGCCGGTAACAGGGTTAACGATACTCTGACTGCATTGATGCGACGGCAAAACGCATGCCTTGGCGTTCACAATGCAGTACTGATACCGAGGTTGTTATACACCAGCGAAACGTGGGTGTATCCAAACAAGAATGAAAGAAAGATGAATACAGAAGAGCGCGAATATCCTAGTAAGAATAAAGAAGAATGTGCTCAGGTGGTTTGGACACGTTGAGAGAATAAATGATAAAAGAATGGTAAGAAAGATTTATGAAGCAAAGTTGAGTGGTACGAGAGTTCAGGAGATACCTCGGTTGACCTTCGAAAACACAGTATCGAAGATACTGAAGGAAGGTCACGTAAAATGCATATGTCAGGACCTCCCGAATGGTATGTATGAAGATGACAATCACTGTAGATGAGATGAAAGCAATAAACCGGGACCGGGAGCGTTTGGCGCTCCGTTGTCTCTGACTACCCCGCAAGGGATAAAGGAAGCAATGAAACTAAAAAAATTCGTAATATTATTCTCTAATCTTTACCAGAAAACCTTTCTGATATAGATTAATTTAATTCCACACATTAACTCCAATATAGCAATCCTTAATACTCTACATTGTTCATTATATTAAGTGTCCTTTAGCTCTACAAGTCTCTATACTTTTAGCGAAATAAATTATCTATAATTGATCTTATTCTATAAGCTACTTAAAGTACGATTTAGTTATATTGTTTCGACGTTTGAAAACGCCCGAATGTGTGTTATATTGATGAGTTAATCTTTAAATATATATTTATATTTTTATATTCTATCTATTTGTCTGTCTGTTCTGGCTAATCTCTAGATCAGCTGAATTAATTTTGATGGTACTTTTGCTAACAGATAGCTAGTATAGTAAAGAGTAACTTAGCCTACTTTTATTTTAGAATTATAAAAAGAAGATCCATAGATGTTAAGTTGATAAACGACAGTGAGGGCACAGCTCCTTATAAAATATTTTCAATTGATTGTGAAAAAGACGGATTTTGTTAAAAAAACCGACTTTCTTAGTCAATCGCCTAATAGTAGAAGAATAAGTGAAAAAAATAATAAAAAACATAGAGATTACTAATTTACTCTATATTTTTGAAAAGATACGTCAATATTTTTTCTATTTATTTTAGTTTTACGCTTTTTTTCCGTATAGAGTAGATAGAACGTATCTAGTGTCAAAACACTCCATACTTCGCTTTCCACCGAATCTGAAACATTGCGTATTACGTGGCGGAAGTCCACGCCACACTCGTCTTACCAGAGCCAAAAAATATGTTCACTTTCAAATAAATATTTTATGTATTCGTATAGATATCTTCAACTGATACAATAATTGTTATTTCTTATCTCAAAATAAATTCCAGTTCAAACACAAACCTTTGGGGAACTAAATATCTTAAGAACAACTAACCATCTTAATTAATACAATATTGAATGGACCAGAGTCCATACTCTGTCTAATAACATTTCAGAGAGCACTGTGCTGGGTTAAAGTGTACTTCGTATCATATAAATATATATAACTTCAAGTAATTGGCATAACAAACAGATAGACATAAATGATATAAATATTATCTAGTTATGTTTATCGTGTTTTTAAATTTTAGTAAAAAGCACTTATTTTGATATTACAAACAGATATTCCAATTTTATTTATTTATATAGATAGTTTATTTTATTTGAATTGAAAAACGATAAACGAATTCAAACCTACTATCAGATTCATCTTCAATCAATATGTAATCAGGAAGGTTTTATATTTGTTTTTGGAAGTAACAAAAATATACTAGTGATCTGTTATAGAGACATTGAGCATTAGTTAGTGGGACTGACTGTCCCTCGAGTGGGAATTGAAGCCACAAACAGGGCTAGACATATTTACCACTAACTGTACATAAATATGTGATATATTAAAACATTTTTTTAATAAATCATACAAAATCGATAATTAAAATTGTAATATAATGAAAAACGTCCGGAAGGTCGCGAAGTAATTAAGTAAATCTCTTTATCGGATCAGATTTGCCTAATGTAAAGCCAAGGTGAGTGAATAATATCGAAAATTAATAGAAATATACAAATTTTGTGAATTTGAAGCTTCACAATTTATGTCGCGTAGAAAAGTAACAATAGGGAGCTTTGTGCCAAAACATTTCATTTTCCACTTTCAGCATGAGTTTCAGAAAATACGTTAGTGGTGGATTTCAACGCCGTGTTTCCCAGGGTGGAGTGAAATGAAAATAATTTAAAATATCATCGTTTCTCCGATTGGCAATCTTTCAAATATTGGTGCTCACAAATAAACGGGTTTACATACATACATATATATTACATACATACATATATATATATATATATATATATATAGGGTAAAACACCCATTTATTGGCACTTTAAGGGACTATCTCATGAAAACCTTAAATAGTTTTTACAATATAGAAATTTAAAGAAAAAAAATTGATTTAAACTCTTTTAAAATTATTAGAAAACCTTTTCCAATAGATTTTATTATAGATTATGCGGTATAATTTAACATTTTTCGGAATTAAAGATGTTGAGTAGAAAAACCAGTTATTGGCACAGAAAATCCCATTATTGGCAGTGATCATAACCAATTATTGACATGTCCTCTATTCTACTTAATTAAGACACTTAGGAACAAAAAAAATGCTGGTATACTATACCAGCATTTTTTTATGAAAAACATTATAAAATGAAAACAATAAACATTTTTATTAAGGAACATATATTAGGAACTTTTTTCTCATTACACATTAAAACAAATGTCATTTGAACATGAAAACTACTTAACATTATAAATATAGTTTTTCATACCAACCTATATTTATTTACATGTAACACCTACACACCTAAAATCTATATAAATCAACATTTTGAGATCGCTGTATCTAGGTACCTATGTAAAAGGCATCAATCATCATCTAATTCAGTCAACATTTTTTCTATTTCGTCCGTGGTGTATGTTTTATTATGACGACTTCGTTGCATTCTGTTTGTATCAATTAAATCCTGATTTTCTTTATTTTCAACAATGGCTTCAGTATCAAATTTGTAGAATTTCTCAGAAAATAGTATTTTCGAATTTTCGTCTTTAGGGTTCTTCTTGTTTTTGGTTTGTTTCTTTGGCACCTGTTGTTTCTCTTTTTCTAATTTCTTTCGTTCCCTTTCTTCTTTTCTTTTCTTGATCCCCTCTGCCTTCTTTTTTTTTATTCTTATTTTTTCACTTTCTTGTGCTTTCCACTGTTCTAGAGGTTAGTACAAACGGAGTTTTTATAGAGTTTTTACATCCTTTTCTTGTCGGTGTTTTAGGTAATATCAAAATGTCATTTAACTTTACGGGAGTAAGATTTTTCATGGGTATTGATGAAGGTGTGACAGATGGATTACACTGATCTGAAATAATTTGTATTGACTGAAGTCTTGTTAAATTCTGATTTTCGGGAGTATTATGTATTTGAACACTGTGGTTTATTAATTCAAAATGAGGTTCCTGTGATAAATCTTCCAATAATACGTCGCCTTCATCTGAGCACTCTACAATTTTTTCAAAAACAATTTCTTCTGAAATAAGGTGTAACTTAGATTCGTCTGATTCAACCATGTTATTTGGACAATGATTAATAAATATTTGCATATTTTCGACGTCTAAATTATTATTCAAGTCTTCAACATTATTTATAACTTCTGGTTCTGCATCTAGACTTTGCTGTTGATTTGAAGATATATTTGCTGATGAACTCCTCTAGTGTTAACTCTCCTTTTTCTATGCAATCAATGCTATTATTGCCTACTAATTTAACAAAATCTTCTGAGAAAAAGACAAATTACTCTCAAAGAGTAATTTGTCTTTTTCTCAGAATGTCAGAAGAGTTGGATTTTTTTATGGACTTAGCTCTAAGGCATTTACTGTAATCTACTGCATTTCATTCCACGGACATATCCCTGTTGCTCTAAACCCGTTGATAATAGTCTGCGGCTTTATGCTTTTTTCTATTGTGTCTTTAAGCAATGGTACAAATTGATTCTTAGTTATTGCTTGAAATGGATTAGTTCTTCGCCATTCTCTTAAAACTGCGGCATTCTTGCAAATTTTGGCTTTTTGCAAATTTTCTTCGTAATACATCTTCCGTTTTATACGAGGCTTCATTTTGAAGACAACTGAAAATATTTTTTGAATGTAAGGATTCAAATAGAAATTATAAAAAAGAATTTTCAGGCAATTAAACATGGATAAAAATATAGAAAAAAAAATTTAAAATAATTATTGGCACCCCAAATACTAATTATTGACACTGCTGCTAATAAATGGTAAACCATTCCATTAGCAGTGGGCCAACATTTGGAAAAAAATGTTTTTAACTTATGACACGCACTTATTTGAAATTTGCATCGAAAGATAATTAATATTAAGTATATTTTGACATTAAATATTTTTTTGTTTATTTTACCTAATGTTGGCACAATGTCAATAAGAAGGTTTTACTCATATTATTTGTACCATATATTGGCACAGCAAAAACTTTACAAAATCGGTTTAAACAATAAAAATCGTTATTAAAAAAAGTTACCTAAACTTCTAAATAATCGTATAAAACAGTATCTATAACCAAAACTCGACAGATTTGCGAACATTATTGAGAATAGGAAACGTCTTACCTTAGCAAAACCACAATTTTTTGTTAGTTTTTTTCATTTAAGTCCGGGTACGATAAACAAGTGTTCACCGCGGCGCCATCTTCAAAAAGGAGCAACTTCTGTGGCGCCAGTAGTATAGCACGTTAAAACTACTATTTATTGCACGAAAAAAATACGGAGTTCGAATACTGGTAACCTTATTATTGATAAATAACTGTAACGTGCCAATAAATTGGTGTAGTGCCAACAATAGGTGGTTTTACCCTATATATATATATATATATATATATAACGAGACGACGTCTCACTGTAATGACGTATGATTGTGTGTTCAATTTCTACTCAAGGTTTATTACTAATTTATTTTTATTTCTATCTTTTGATAACACATGGTGTTTATTTTACCATTCAACATGTAGTGTCTCGATTTCAGGTGGAAATCAATCAATAGATTGTCTGTGATCGACTTGCTAAGCATGATCTGACATAAAAGAAATTTCTAATACATGAAAACCTAAGTAACCTAGTATACTTAGCTAATCTGAGTTCCACATCATTAGATATGTCTACTTAATGCTTTTTTTTATAAAGAAAAAGGAGGCAATAGAGCAGAAGGGCCACCTAATGATACGTGGTCACGTTCGCCTATGGATCTCTACAGCATTAGAGTTGTAAATGCGTCGCCGGCCTTAGGATGGATGTGAAAGAAGATGAGGAAAGGATGAACTGGCTTACATGGCATCGAACCGGAACACATCACCAATTATGTAGTGGTTCGTTTTTGTCATGATAGGGATTGGGAGCCATTCGGAGGATTAACCTCCTACCACCAAATTACTGGGATACCCGACTCTTATGGGACGGTATCCGGCAGAGGAGGGAAATTGCAGTCTACCCCGTCCCCTCAGAGGCTCATTGAAATATACAAAATTTTCGGAGACGTTTCCTTATTGGTTATAGATTAAATTTTCCATTATGTCCCTGTATCAGTTGCATTAGCCATTCTAGAGAAGATTTCGTAACTTAACCCTGGAAATATATTCAAAATATTGTTTTATTATATGAATAGAATTACTTAATAATATTTATAGTGTTACATACAAACATATATACCGTACCTTTTATACGTACATTTAGCATTTTTCGGATATTTTGAAAACAAAAACTCTTTAATCCATTAAGCAATCAACAAAAACCTATTGGGAACTGTGAATAATGAAACTTCAGAATTGTCGTTACGCGCTTAAAATCCGGTAATAGGCAAAATTGATTTTAAATATTGTATAGAATTATTTCTGCTTACAGGCTTATATATTTATTACTGGTACGTGAGTACCAGTGTAGTGAGAGACAACCAAGTGTCAAGACACTCCGTTGTCCAGTTTCCACTTAAACTCGAGATATTCTTGTTGAATGGCAGGACTAAACGCTGCACTTTGTCTCACCGGAACAACAAAATTAAATTAAATTAAATTAAATTAAATTAAATTAAATTAAATTAAATTAAATTAAATTAAATTAAATTAAATTAAATTAAATTAAATTAAATTAAATTAAATAATTCTATTCAACATTCAACCAATTATGTTTACAGTCGGACGTTGTCCCGATAAGAAACATAAGCAAAAAAGTAAAAAAATATTATATAAAACAAAAGTTTTTGGGGAGTTTTTTAAAAATACATTTTTAATTATTTTTGGTTATATATAGGGTGGATGGTGTCCAAGAAGGTTCGAATCCCGCTGCGTTCTAATTTTTATACGTTTTTTTTTTTTCAAAAATATTTTTATCTGTGATCATATATAATTTTGTGTTAAATTCAAAACATTTATAAGATTTTTATATCGCAACGGCGAATCAAAAGTTGCAAAGACTGATTTTATATTCAGATCGTCGAAACAGGCGCTGTAATCGGTTAGAAAAATCGCTGCATTTCAAGTACGATTTTGTGGAATTTGATTTCTCGATGTGAAAATGTGCTCCAGAGAATACTAGATAGATTTTCTGTATTAAATGTAAAATTGATGAATAACCAATAAGACGTAGTGTTTTGAGGCAGCATTTGACTGAAAACGCGATGGTTGCAAGTTCCATCCCCATTTGGGGGAATTTAATTTAGGTTATTAAAACGAAGTTCCTTAATGTGGGTAGTGTAAATTAGTAGAAATCGTCACGTAAAGAAATGTATGTATTGTGTGTGTTGGTTGTTGTGTGTTTATGTTGTTGTGTGTCTGTGTACGTTTGTGTGTTTGTGTATGTATGTGTGCGTGAGCGTGTGTGTGTTATACACACACACACACGCACACGCATGACATTTAAAAAAAACTTTTAATACAATGTTTATCTTTATATAAAGTATAAATGACTATTTTACATGTTTTTTTATGAATAAATATTTTTTGAAATATTTAATAGCACTTAATTAGATTCCCTTAGATTATTTTCCATAAAAATAATACAAAATTCAATATAATGATTTGATTTTCATTCGGAGTTAAAGAAAAAAAAAAGGAAATTCATTCCTGGTGGTGGTCATCCGACCATGCATCATTTCCTTGTAGCTAGGTACAACGTGTTCAGCCACTCAATATGCATGTGAAAAACGGAGTGTCTTGACACTAGAATACCTCAGTCAAGTCTGATATAAAAATATATGTGTGAAGCTGCAAAAATTAGAAAAGAAAAAGAATTTACAATTCAATGTGGTTATAGTAAAACATTTTTAAAAATCGTATAAAAATTTTAACGCAGCGAGAATTGAACCCGCACCTCTTGTTGCCCGTCCAAGCGCTCAGACCGCTAAGCGTGACCATGCATTCAACACTACTGGCTGCGGCGAAATTGTTATACGTTTTGTGACAACTTATTAACGTTGTTAGCAGAGAGATTTTTACATATTTATGATATATGATATTTGGGTAGCAGAAATTTAAAAATATAAAGAAACACTTTAAAAATAGTAATATAAGATTATAGTGAAATTTACTTGTATGGCTAAAGAAATATGCTTCATTTAAAATAACATTGTTTACGCTTTAGATATAGGCGTTCATGTTCTTATTTAAATTCTGTTTGTCCTTATTTATTTATTATTTTTCTCTTTTTTCTTTGTTTTAAAATTACAACGTTTTTACTCCCACAGGTTGAATGGAAAAAGTCTTTTCTACCAAATTTTTATTTTTTCACCTCCTCATAAACTTAGTGCAATAATGAATATTTATTTGTTAACACGTTAAAAATATATAATCGTGATTATTTCTACAGTATTAGATTTACAGTATTCTTTTAGTCATATTATAAAAGTAAAATACATTTTATCTGTGTGTCTTTGACAAAGCACTCCATTTAACTTGTTCCAGGCACTAACTCTAAACTCTAAACCAAGACAGACGAGCAGTACTGGACTAACGTCTACGTACACTGTTATATTAAAATGCTTACCTTCATTTTAGGATTAAAATAAAGAAGGTTCAAGCTTGACCACTTGACCACACTAGATAGTACGTTCGATTCCCATTTGAGTAAATTTTTGTCGGCTTCACGGATTTTTCCACCTTTTAAGTTAAAGATAGCTATTCTAACACACTCTGTTGTCTCGAGTGATTTTTCTCGTAACTCAACGCCACGTTTTGTTCTACCGGCATCGAGAAATAAAATTATTTAAATAAAATCATTCCTGCAAGTGAGAATGGAACCTGCAACTACAGACAGATGTTGTCTCACTGTTTACTGGTTGGCTTGGAAATAACATTGGATCTCCAATCTTCTTAAGTTAGTGAGAGTTACTTTAAAAACACAATTTAAATTACTAAAACCTTTCCTTAAAACTAGGATATCTTTGGCAATGACTTATTAGCTAAGTTGTGTTAACTTCAAACCTGTGCTCTTAATCTGAAGAATGACAATGATATTTTTAGCTTCACGTTTTTATCCGGTAAAGCAGGGTAGACAGAAAGTACCTAGTATATAGACACTCTGTATTCTTTCCGCCGACATCAAGACATTATGAATTGAGTGGCGGAACACAACGCCGCACTTTATCTTACCAAAGTCAGTAGTGACAATCGAACCCACTACCTATCGCGTTTACAGTCAGACGCTGTCCCACTCCGCGATAGGTCTCAATCATTTAGTAACTAAGTTGTGTTAACTTCAAACCTGCGCTCTTATCTTATGGAAGCTAATGATAAAATTTAATGGAATTAATATGAAATCGTCACGTACAGGTCTGTCACGTCCGACCAAACTCTTAACGAGGTTTCCGCTTACTAAGAACTTTCCGAGATCGTGTTAATGGTATCGACAAATAGACAAAAATCTAACCAAAGTATCATTGCCTTATGCTAATGTCTTCCGGACTTGTGTTTCGAGCTTGTGGAGCTGTGGCCACGACTTTCTCAGCGAGAGACAATTGTTTGAAAAAAATGCGTATAATTACGATTTGTTTATATTGAAACCTAAGTGAAGTACGGAGTGTCTTGACACTAGGTACTTTCTGCCTACCCTGCTATGCGGTGTATTATCTACCATGAGGTAGTACAGCGTCTGACTTTGAGTCTGATTGGTTATCGGTTCGTTTCCCATTTGGAGAATGAATATATATATATATATATATATATATATATATATATATATATATATAAACATTGTAAGAATAAAGAAGAACGTGCTCAGATGGATCGAGCACGTTGAGAGATTTATGAAGCAAAGGTTCACCTTTGCTTACCACTAATGATACGAAAAGTCGGGGGAGACCTCGTTGGACCTTCGAATATATATATATATATATATAAAATACTCGAGGAAATATAATACTGATAGTTTTTAGTCGTTCTAGTCTAATCTGAGATTCGAGAACCGAGATAGCGAGCGCAGCTAGTCGAGATTAAGTGTCTGGTGCCCCTATACATCCCCTGAAAGCATATTTATATAAACATACAGTTCTAATATTTCAGGGGTTCATGAGATAAATAAAAACATAAAAATTATGTTTATTTTTAATAATAAGGAAAACCAGAAGTCTTGTTAACACGTAAAATACTACATGTATTCCCTTACAAAACTTATAATTATCTTACCTTAGCAAAGTGTACGTCACTTTTTTACATAAGTGTACGTCATAGCGTATAATTTATAGTGTGTGTATAATTTATTTTATTAATTTAATGTAATAACTTTAATAAAAGGCGCAGCGTGACAACGTCTGACTGTAAACGCGAAGGTTAAGGCTTCAATTCCCACTAGGGGGAGTGATTATATTTAAATTATTTTCTTTTCCTCGCTCTCGTAAAAAAAAGTGCGACGTTAAATTCCACCACTCAACACGCAAAGTCTCGACTTCGGTGGAAAGCGAAGTATAGAAGAAGGGATGGAGGGAAGAAGGCATGTATGAAGAGGATAATGACTGTGGACGAGGCGAAAGAGGTATGCAGGGACCGTAGCGTTTGGCGCTTCGTACTCTCTAACTACCCCGCTAGGGATGGAGCGCGAAGCTAAAAAAAAAAAGTATAGAGTGTCTTGGCACTAAATACTCTCTATCTACTCTGCTGTTCGAGATTTTTATCCGGTGAATCTAAAAAAAAAAGAATAATGTATTTCTAGTAAATTAATGTCAAAAATATTATCTTTCTTAATAAATATATAATCCATTACAAATATATCACCTGAAATACGTAAACGCACAATGATTGATACCAGAGACGTTTATTAATAGAAACGATCATTAAAACTAAAGCAATTTGCAGCATACAATAGGCCCAATCTTTACACATCATTTTAACGATAAGAGTCACGCTCTGAGTTAGTTTGAGGCGAGTTCTATTATCGAGATCGAAATCCCTGAATCATCAGCGACCCCTCGGTCGTCAGTGTGGTGTGGGCTTAAAGCATGAGAGGATTGCGTTTAGAGAAAATGAGTTTTAGATATATATTAATTTTTGTCATTCCCATAGGAATTTGGTAATTTCACTTTGGATACTTCTCTACATTTACCAAGGAACATGTGTGTTAAATTTTAGATTTCTTGACCTAGTTAGTCAGTCAGTAACACAAGTGTTGAGCTACATCGAAATTTGTGAAAAGTAAATATATAAACCAGCTTAATTAAAAAAATATAATAGATGTCCATTTTTAAACAGTATGGCGATAGGATAGGGTCGGAATAATCGTAGATAATAACGTATATTGAGGAGAGTGAATCGGACTCAAGCGTCGTGTATACTGGTGAGTGCTGATTAATGAAAATAATTAAAAAATATACATACCCATTCCAAAGAATCAAACCCACAATCTTTGTGTTTGTAGTGAAAATCTATGGTATAGCCTCAATGAGGTGTTGTATTATAAAAATAATCCACAAACTCTTCAGCTTATAACTTGAACCATTAGGACACCTATACCCGTCCGATTCAGAATTCCACTGATATTTGCATTTTTTCTTCGGGCTGTAACGATACCATTATGAAATGCTATGATCGCTTCATGACTTGCGTGGGAAAGGTAATCGGTTATCAACATTTCATATTTTATAGGCCAATGACGATGAATTCTATAGACTTCTATTCAAGGATTAAATAAAAGATTTTCTTTATTATTATAATAGTACAGTTAAATTTTAGATTAGAACTATTTTATATTGGTGTCCTCACTCTGGTAAGGTAAACGCGGCGTTGAGTTCTGCAACTTAACACTTAATGTCTTGATTTTAAGCAGAAATTGGAGAACGGTCTTGAAACGAGACACAACAGAAGAAAAAGAAAATATAATAAGATCATTGATTTTCGCGATTTCTATACATTTTAAATGAAACTATTTAACTGAATCGCGTATATTTTGGTATTCGAAAATACATTTTTGGACACCTGACGTTTCGAACACTTTACAGTAGTCTACCTGTGACCACGGACTACTGTAAAGTGTTCGAAACGTCAGGTGTACAAAAATGTATTTTCGAATACCAAAATATACGCGATTAATCCGGTTAAATAGTTTCATTTAAAAAGAAAATATATTAAGTTAGACAAACATCACATATCAATACAAATGCTTTCCTACTGTCTCACTGTACGTTGCGTCATCTGACTATGAAAGAATTATATAACTTGACAAGCTTATATATATCCCAAAAGAATTTTTTCCTTCATACCAAATAAACTTGAAACGAGAATGAAGCTGACAGCCGTAATTGATGGATCAGTATGTCACATATCTGTCAAGATTTTCCTCGGCAAGGGATTTTGGTGAATTTTGCATGTAGTTGACTGAACGTAAAGGTTTGAATTGCCTCAAAAATTTAAATTTCAATGATTTTTTTTTCAGAGACAATCTTCCGCCACCATTTTCCGCCATAAATTGCCACTTGGCGTGTTACAACGCCGCGCATTATCTTACAAAAACTAAAAATTCTATAACTAAATTCCAAGTTTTTACTCCAACGACCATAACATTACGAATTGAAAATTTGCTACCAACTGCAATAGACTATCTGTGCTTTTAAGAAAATATATTGGCTCCAGTATCAAATGCAGCTGTGAATAAATGCCCCACTTCCGCCAACACCAAGCTCAGACCAACTGTACGCTTATTGAATTGCTTTACAATGGCATCGCTGTTAACCAAGCTTTGTCGTTGGCCCGTTGTGTAAACGTGCTAATGTATATAGAAAATTATTAGTAGCAAATATTTTAGAAAAAACGTACAAAAATTTTAACGCAGCGGGATTCGAACCCGCGCCTCTTGGATACCGTCCAAGCGCTCTGACCGCTAAGCATTAGTAGAACGCACGGCTTAGCGGTCAGAGCGCTTGGACGGTATCCAAGAGGCGCGGGTTCGAATCCCGCTGCGTTAAAATTTTTATACGTTTTTTCTAAAATGTTTTCTAATCCTAAGTGTGGAATAACACTTTAAAAAAATAGTAAATATAGTAGCAAATATTATTAATATATGACTATCATGATGTAAAAAATTAGGTTTATATGGAATCAATCACTTGATATTATTCTAAGCATTTTTAGAACTTTGAAATGACATGTAATATTGGTTTTTTTTTACAAAACTAGAGAGTATAGTGATTTAATACATCTTTTAACTCTAGTATGATATTGCTTATATGTTTTTTTATTCTGAGAGAATGTATTACGGACCTGCCTGATTGCAGTCCTGAGACGAATTATGTGGGACTCGGGACCAGTATAGATCGTTCATATACCCATTAAAACCTCAAGGTGTGCCTCGACTGCCACTAGCCGGGTTACCTTATACTTAATAACAAAAATATAATATGAAATTTGAGAGTAGAAAAAGATGTCCGTCAGAAACAGTTTTTTTGACAGAGTGAGATTTTAAAGGTTAAACCTTCATAATGTCAGGACTCTTGCAAGTTTATATGAAATCTTAGGCTTTTTAGAACAGACTTTAAGATAGAGTCAATTGTAAGAAATATAACAGCTATCAGAACAATATATTAAAAATATCCTTTTATCTTAGAAACGATTAACACTCTCACGGTCAGTTGTATTTATTGGGGTGTAGATAATTTTTACCAAAATACTGGTAGCAGAATATAAAACCAACAACTTTTACATCACATATAAATAAAATTATTAATGAAATTTTCTATTTATTGAGATATTAAATATCTTTGAATGTGAAAGACTATTTGGTAATAATATATATATATATATACTGTCCCATCTTTCAGATAAACACTGATCACTGGCCTACAACAGCTAATTAATCATCAGGTCACCTACAATCACTTCAATTACATTTGTTTGATATCTTAAGACAGCTATCCAAATACTAATTGAATAGCCAACATAATATAGCTTAACCCTATTTAGCACTCAATTGGACAACACACCGAAATAGACTAGATTAATACACATAATAATAATAGATAAATAAATAAATACGCGTGCGGTGCGGTCCCTCCATGACTTCGTGATATCAGGAGTGTAAATTAAAAAAAAAACAGCGAAAACAACAGGGGCTACGCAAAGACTTGATATTAAAAAAAACAGTATATGTAGAAAACTGTCGTACAAACTATCAACCCCAACAAGTACCCCTTAGGAGTCAAAATCGCAAGTTCCCATTTTAGTGATCACTTACAATTAAAAAAATACCACGAAAATTTCATAATCCTACAACTTATAGTAAAGAAATTTCCTACAAACTTTCAAACCCCAAAAACAATCTTTCAGGGGTTGAATTTTACAATGTAAAAACTTAATGATCACCTATCCATTATAAATAACTACTATTGACAATTTTTTGTTTCGTACAAACTTTTAACCCCCAAAAACGACCATATAGGGGTTGATTTAGGCAATATCCTGTCTAAGTGATCACCTACGTCTTAAAAAAGGCTATCATCCCAGTTTCTGAAATTTCGCGATAAGTGTGTGACATATATTACAAAAATAAATAATCTTATTTATCTGATATAATTATAGTAGAAGCTTTAAAAATTAAAATAAAAACAAACTGTAAAGTATCATGTTAACAATATTCCAAATTGCACGTTTCTTCTTTTGTATTCTCGCTTTCATTGTATTAAATCCAGAAAGCTGAAGATAATTCTGTATCTTGCACCAATTTCTACGTGAAATTTCATTGCTATTATACAACTTTAATTTGGACACTTTCATATTTCTACACTTAACCCGTTATGAGCGTTGTATATGCCTGTGAGACCGGGCAGTTAGAAAAACATTCAACATCATGTGTATATTACACATATATATATATATATATATATATATATATATATATATATAATGTTATTCTTTGACAACAAGTTAAACGTTTTGAAATTTACAAGTTTAAACTGGATGACGCCCCTCGTAAGCTTCACTTTTCTACTACCGGCTGCGTTGTAGTTAGAGCGCTTGGACGATTTTCAAGGTTTGCGGGTTTGAATCCGTTCAAACTTTTATATATCTTGTAAAAGAAATGTTTTCTGATCCTAAGTGTGGAATATTCTTTGGGTAGCAGAGATTTGTAACGATTTCTCTAAAGAGATACTAACCACGTAAATAAGGAGTAACAAGATGTATAATAACTTCGACGCCGCCGGTGTTGTACTAACACAGGCTTATCGGTCAGAGCGCTTGAACGGTTTCTAAGAGGCTTGGGTTCGAATCTTGTTGCATTCTAATATTTATAGGTTTTTTTTTAAATATTTTATATAATATTAAGTTCTTAAAATAAAATCTTAAAAATGGATATTTAAGTGCGTGTGTTTTTAGCAATTTTTGTAAATCAAATACGTGACCTTTGGAGGGTTAAAGACGTTTTAAGTACAATTTGGTAGAACTTTGCAAGAGGAAATGTACATTTTGAGATTATTTCAAGCTGGAATGAGCTTAATAATTAGTTAGTGGGAAGAATGACTTGAATTTCTTGTCGCCTTCGAGTTATGAGTTAAGTTTGTTCTGAAATATTTACTTGCATTATGAAAGTTTTGATGCATAATAATAAGTGAGGCAGCTTTTAGTTTGTTTTTATTACATGATGTGTTTTATATAAGAATTTATTAAAGTTTTATTTTGTAAATCAGACAAAACCTACAATCAAGAAATTTTAATATCTACCTTCACCTATCACGATAACACAATTCGATATATTGCGAGTATCTGGCGAAACTTAACGCCACGCGCACCAGAGGCGAGCAATAAAAATAATTGAAATATAATTCTTTAGTAAGGATTGAATCCACAACGTCTAGAAGAAAATACTAAGTCACAACGGTCTCAAATAAAAAATATAATAAAAATATTAAATAATGTTTAACTAAATAAAACAAAAAGCAGTCAATTACGTTTTAGTTAAATATATACGAATATTTCCATGTTGCTCTAATTTACCTCCTCCATACTAAGGCATGTCAGTCACGAACTACAGCAAAACAGCGTTTTATATCCAGCTATGATCTAAATAAAATAAAGTTTTAAACCCAATTCAATGCATTGACTGAGAAACTTTTGGAGCATATTCGCAAAATCGCTTTACAATTTGAAATTGTAAGTGAACATTGTAACTCGTTAAAATATATAACAATCGTTAAAACTTTTAGTAGCCTCATAATACAAAGCTATCGTTTAAAGAAAAGAATATTGAAAAACTGATAAAGGTTGAGGCTTATTTCTGTTATAAAATCACAATTCGCATTGCAGCGGTAGACAGGAAGTACCTGTTGTTTAGTGTTTAGTCACTCCGTACTTTCCGCTAAGTTCAAGATATTGCGTGTTGAATAACGGAACTCAACGCTGCGCTTTATATTACTAAAACGAGGAAATGGAAATAGGTACAGTATATTTATTCCTCCGAGTGGGAATCGAGCCCATAGCCGATCGCGTTAACAGTCAGATGCTGTCTAACAACGCCCCGACTTTTTAAATAATCATTTCCCCGAGTTCTTAATCAACCTGTAGAATAGCTTGAGACCATCGTCGCGTCACTGTTACATTCATACACTTCCCACTGGAAGTGCATGAATGTAAAAGTGTTTGGTTGTAGGTATGGTTCCTGCTTGGGGGAATAATCATAATAACTATTTTCAATTCAAAATTACTAGTCTTTTGTCGTAGAATTTCATCGTACTTTCTTGTCACCAATATATATATATATATATATATATATATATATATATATATATATATATATATATATATATATAAATGAAAATCTAAATCTAACCTACAACCAACTCATATATGATTCTCCCTAAATATAATAGGATTTATGTATAAACGAGTAGACATATTAGTATATCTTGGCTATCTCCAGGGTGTGGCATTTCCAACTTTCAAACCAGAAGGGTCAAACTTGGAATTTGAAATTTAGTGGGTATACCAGCTGTTTACCTCTCGCAAATACGGGTGAAACTCGGAAACGATTGCTATTTATGTACAATATAAATAAAACGTACTACTCTACATGTATGTACAAATATAATTAAATTGAATCGTATAAGGATTATGGGTTCGATATTTTTTTTTATGTGTAGTCAGCCTATCTCGTAATTTCTAGAGGGATACTACATATATATTAATATAAGAAATGAACAAGAAATTTGAGGCCGGTCGTGGCGCAGTGTGACAGTGTTTGACTTTAAACACGACCGATTGTGGGTTCGACCCCCACTCGGGGGAGTGATTATATTTAAAATTATTTTCAGTTCTCGCTTTGGTAAGACAAAGTGTGGCGTTGAGTTCCACCACTCAACACCCAATCTCGAATTGGGTGGAAAGTGAAGTATCGAGTGTATTGACACTAAGTACTTTCTGTCTACCATGCTATACGGGATAAAAATCGTGAAGCTAAAACAAGCAAAATAAACGAGGTAGTCTATCTGAAGAGTATGTTTAGTAGAGATGGAAGATACGAAATGGATATGGAAAGGCGTATTGCTGCCGGTAACAGGGTTAACGGTGCTCTTGCTGCATTGATGCGACGGCAAAAGGTTAATGTACCTGAACGTCTTGCCGATAACGATACCGTTACACGATAGTGAAACGTAGGTGTGTCAAAATAAGAATGCAGTAAAGATGCGATCTCTTCACTGGATACGCGGAGTTAGTTTTGGTGATAAGTTTATATAACAAGGAGATACGCAGAATGGTAGGCGTAAGCAAGAATGTCATAGTAAGAATGAAAAAGACCGTGCTCAGATGATATGGGCTTGTTGAGAGGAGGAGTGATGAAATAATAGTAAGAAAGCAGTTAATAAAGCAAAGGTTAGGAGTAAGAAAGATCGGTGGAGACATGGAAAACACAGTGTCGAAGATAGTGGAGAAAGGTCACGTAAAAAGCATGAAGATCTCCTGAAGGGTGTGTATGAAGAGGTTAATAACAGTTGACGAGGCTAAGACAAAGGAGGCATGCAGGGACCTTAGCGTTTGGCATTCCGTTCACTGCGACTGGAGTAGTCACAGTCAGGGATACAGCGTGAAACTAAAAAAAGAAGGCATCATGGCACAGTGAATAGAATACAATTGGTAGTGGGTTCCATACCAATTTAATGGAATGATATTAATCCCATTTTTCCCAATCTACTTAAATAAAGCGTGACATTGACTTCCATCAAGGTCTCAAATTTGGACTGTAATTGGTGAAGAGTGTTTGGACACTCAAGTTCTGTCTGTCTATACTATTATGCGGAATAAATAGTGAAACGAAATTTGCGAATATATACTTTTATCATTACTTAAATAAACGATAGTGTCTTATATTTCCTATAAATTTAAAATTTAATAACGTATTGTTAAATTTTTGTACGTAATGTTAAATTTTTGGCAAAAATTTCATGTAGAAGAATATATCGTAAAAAGGTTTGACAAAGGTAATTTACAATAAATGTAACAATCGAATCAAATTTTCATTCTCTTGGTATGTTCATATATAATGAATATTTTTTCTATAATAATACCATAGTATGCGAGTAGAGTATGTGTTGAACACTGTGAAGGTAAGTAAACTCTACGTTTAAAGAGCCTAGAGCTCAGGAAAACCTTTACAAGCAGAGAGATGATATATGTAAATAGTTTAAGTTTCCAATCTAACTGAGAGATATTGGGTTACGGAACACAACACCGCCATACGTCTCGTGAACATACTACACTTGGCCACACATAGCGTGCTACTATGGTTCACGTTTTATTCTTCACTGCAGAGATAAACAGGAAGTACCTAGTATCAATACACCTCTATTTTTCCCCTGAAATTGAAGTATTCCGTGTTGGTAGGCAGAATTCAACGCCGCGCTTTGTCTTACCATAGCGAGTATCGAACGAAAATGGTTGAAAATTTGAATGCTGTCCCAATACACCATGACCGGCTTAGAAGCGGAATATTAGAATATGTACAGTAAATAATGTATTTTTTATAGAAATCTATATAAATAATGGTTTTTATAATTAAGTAAACAAATTCCCACAAAAAGAAATACATCCAAACAAAATGTATGAGCAAACCTTTTATCATTGCTATAACCCTCGCAGATATACTGTATAGGTGATTGGGGTCTCGATGTCCGGCAAACTAGGCCGGAACGAATTAATCGCTTTCCGTCCTTTGATAACGCTGTACTTGTATTTATTTTGTTTTATTTATATTACTGTGAATTGTGTAGGGTCGATTTTATTTGGTTAATAATAATTTTTTATTTTATTATTAAAAATCACATGGAAAAGCCATCATTGTACCCTTAAATATAGTCAGGCAGCAAACGATGAAATGATTATATATAAATAATTTTTATTTTCTCTGATAATACAAAGTGCGGCGTTAAGTTAGGGCACTTAACACGCAATACCTCAATTTGGAGGGGGAAATAAAGAACGGAGTGTCTTGACAATAGATGTTCTGATTACCCTGTGGCAACAGGGCAACATGATAGATATACGTGTTGAGTGGCCTAAAGCGTAAAGATGAAAAATATATATAAGACACGGACAAGATACTATTCCACAAATAGACTTATTTCTTTGGCGGTTATAATTGAATTTGTTAAAGAATTAATCTTTAATTTGTCAATACACGAACTTCCATATTACTCTTATATGACGGAAGCCTCATTTATCACGGGAGTTAAGTAACTTTTCTAACGTCACGCACTTGTTGGGTGACCGGTTTTTTTATAGGTATTTGTTCATTCTAATTTACGACTATCAAAGATAGAAAATTCTGCTTTTCATATTTTTTATACCATGTATTTAATAAATTAATACATACATATTTTAAGAGTATATTTAATGAATATTTGAAAGAAAAAACGTACAGACATCAATCCATATTATTTATATATAATCATAAGTAACATTAATTGATCTTAAATGAAACTATTTTAACCGGATTAATCGCGTATATTTTGGTATTCGAAAATACATTTTGGACACCTGACGTTTTGAACACTTTACAGTAGTCTACCTGTGACCACGTACTACTGTAAAATATTCGAAACGTCAGGTGTCCAAAATGTATTTTCAAATATCAAAACATACGCGATTAATCCGGTTAAAATAGTTTCATTTAAAATGTATAAAAATCGCGAAAATCAAAGATCTTATTAATTGATCCCTTAAAAACCAAATGGGACATTATTCTTTAACAAAAACATAATTTAAATAAGATTTTTTTTTAGCTAGCATTGCAGGGTAGACAGAAAGTACCTAGTGTCAACACACTCCGTACTTCGCTTAAATATATATTAAATTTAAAATATTTCAAGACCAAAAGCCCCTCAGTGTAAAAGACGTATTTCAGGAAGCATCAGAACTATTAGAAAAAGTACATTATATTTGTATTTGATTGATTGTTTATATATTACTACGTGATGGAAAGCTTCAGATCACTTTTTGCTTTGTCGAAATTTATACGCAAAATATTTACTAAATATTGAGGCCGCGGCGCAATAGGAGAGGGTCTGATTTTAAATATGAGGGGTTGTGGGTTCGATTCCCGCTCGAGGGATTGATTATATTTTTTAATTTCTACGCTCTGGTAACGCAAAGCGCGGCGTTAGTAATATAAACATTACACACAATATTTTTTAAATGTAATATTTTTTAAATAAACTTTGGTATAAAATATATATATACATATAGATATATTGCATTTTAAAATAAAATTATATTTTTATCTACTTAAAGCATTTTGCGTATAAGAGATGAACAGTATCTAAGGATATATCACGCTAATCCCTGATATATTTCTTCCTTCAGTAGTTCACGTAACCACAAAATAAAATCTATTTTCTCAAGTGAGCATCGATCTGTCGCCATCCCACTGTGCCAATATAGAAACTATATAAAAATAATGAGGCCGATCGTGGCGCAGTGGAACAGCTTCTGACTGTAAACGCGATCGTTTGTGGGTTCGATCCCCACCCGGGGAAGCGATTATATTTAATTCGCTCTAGTAAAAGATAAAGTGCGGCGTTAAGTTCCACCACTCAACACATAAAGTTTCGAATTTGGTGGACAGCAAAGTACGGAGTGTCTTGACATTAGTTACTTTCTGTCTACCCTGCGATGATGAATAAACGCGTAAAGCTAAAAGAAAAAATATTTAAATTGATTGAACTTATGACCATACCTTCAAGCTAACCAATGAGTCGCAATAGTGTCGTACACAATACCTACAAAATTTGTTCTTCCGTACCGAAGCAGAACGCGTACAACAAAACTATTACAAAAAAAAACCCCTATTTGTAATTCTCCTCATACAAAACCATTCATCTTGAACTTTATCATTGGCAACTTTTCTTTTGTGACACTTCGAGTTTTTTGGCAGAAAAATATTGTTCCTTGGTCTCCCAGTTGAGATCTACTCGGTAATTGTTTGAAAATTGTTTTTCTAATAATATTTGGGGTATAAGTTTATTAGGAAAATCCATACCGTTGCAAATTTTGATGGCATTTTCCTCTTTTCCATTGCATAAGAAATAGTTACAAATTGACAGTCAATTTTTTTCTTCTTTTAAGACTTACTGTGGTATCTATAGTGCAAAGTAATACAATAAATCTATATCTGTACGATATTCTTCTAATTATCTTCTACGTCATGTTCTTCATAACTGGAGGTCTTATCAGTTCTGGAAGACCCTGGTGGATTTAACGAGCTGCTTCCGTGCTGTCTTATCATCGCTTTATCTTAAAGCTTTAGTAAAAGGATTTCCGCTGATCTTCCTAGCTAGGCTTAGCATCTAGGTCCTTAACTTACCAAAAATATTATATTTCTTCTTTATAATATTTCTTGCGATTTTTACGTATATTTTGTTGAAATTGTCTGGTTATTTTTTTTATAGTAAAGGAAGGACAAAAAGGTCACCTGATGCTAAGTGGTTCACCATCACACATGGACATGGATAACATAAGAGGTATGGATGCGTCGTGGCCTTGCAATGCAAGTGCAAATAGATAGTGTAATGGCCTAGGCAGATAGAACTGTCGGTTCAAATACACTCTGAGGGAAAGATATGGACAAAGTATCGGAATATAGTTACGTAACGTCACTTGGTGGTGGTTGTGATTTGGTAACATTTGCATGCGGTAGCTGTGAATTTCGTATGAAAAAAAAATTTAAAATATTTAAATATTTAAATGTACTTGATTTACAATACAATAGAATTTCAAATATAATACAAAAACATAATATTGTGTAATTAACTAAGATAATTTTATTTTTATCTATTTAATTTGTCCTTACGTACTAGTAGAAGCTATCATGGTACAGTTGGATCGTCGGATTGTAAGCTAGGTGATTGTGGGTTCGATTCCAAACTGATAATGATTATATTTGACTCTTAACTGGCACTTTAAGTAGCTGATATTTTAAAAGATTTTCGATTTCAACCTTCAGCGCTGTATCAGATATAGGGATTCGGATATCGACGTATTTGGATCTAATCCTTACAATAACAGTTATGTTACTTTTTTGGTATGGAACTTTTTATATAGATATTATCAAAAAGAAACAAAAAACCTCATTATTTGATAAATTATAAACGAAGTATTTGACATGTTTCAGCTAAAAGTTTACTCGTGATAACATTAGAAGGGATAATATATATATATATATATATATATATATATATATATATATATATATATATATATATATACCAGTATTTTGACCAGCCAGGATGTGTTCCGGTTCGATGTCATGTAAACCAGCTTTCCCTATTCCTAACCATCCTTTCCCTCATCTTCTTTCACTTCCATCCCAAGGTAGACAACTCATTAATACTACTAATACTAATTTGGTACATGTCCATGGGCGAAGGTCAGGACCATCAGGTGGCCCTACAGCTCGTTTGCCTCCTTTTAAATTTAAATTTAAATTACACAGACAAGTTGCATTTACCATATTTTCCTTAGCGAAAAGTCAGTGACATCGAATGTCACCTTGAGCTTATTAAGGCCGATTCACACTATCAGTAAAATCAAAATTTTGACACAGTGATAATTATTATTTAATCTATTGAACGTATCTCTGTCAGTGTCAGTAACGCCATAGTGCGTTCAGTGTTTTAAGTATTATATAAAACAAAATATTTATATGAAGCCCTGAGCAAGCCGCTAGATGTTATATAAAACCTTATTATATTTATATCATCTATATGTTTTACTCAAATATTCAGTTCCCTTGCGATATGAATTTTGTATAGTGGTTTCGGTGCGGTTGTGAATTTAGTTTTACGCATACTCCTTACAAGTATATATATTATAATTTTGGTAGAAAATAATACAGTGTGGAAATTGAAATATGTTATTTACAAATATTTACTATTTTTAAAGTGTTATTCTACACTTAGGATTAGAAAATATTTTTGAAAAAAAAATATGGCTTAATTCTTGCTTGGGTGAATGGATATACGATAAAATTGTATATATACATTTTTTCACTCTGGTAAGATAATGCATGGCGTTAATTTACTGTTTTTAAAATATTTTCTTTAGCGTGATAGGAAGTGTGTAGTGTCAAGACACTCCGCACTCTGCTTTCCGTTAAATTCCAGACATTGCGAGCTGAGTGACTGTGTTACTCTGATGTTGTGTTCTACATTATTATGTAAAAACATTTTTAAAAAATATGTAAATAACAATTTTCAAAACTTCTACTTTTAATAAATACTAAAATACATATTAATCCAGTTAAACTAGTTTCTTGTTTTATTTAAAACGGTCTGTCAAAACATTCTATTATAAAATACCACCTATTTCTGACTTTTAGATAAATAAATGAGAACGAAAACGCTCTAAACAAAACGCTTCCAGATACAGTCTATTGCTTTATTATTTAAAATTTAAGTTTAGTTATTAAATTTATACAGTTTTAAACATTTAAAATGAAGATTGAAGCCGGTCGTGGCGCAGTGGGACAGCGTCTGACTGTAAACGCGATCAGTTGTAGGTTCGATCCCCACCCGGGGGAATGAATATATTTAAATTATTTTCACTTCCTCGCTTTGGTTTAAAAAAGACAAAGGGCGACGTTGAGTTCCACCAACTCAACACGCAATGTCTCGAATTCGTACGGAGTGTCTTGACACAAGGTATTTTCTGTCTACCCTGCTATGCGGGATAGAGGAAGCTAAAAAAAAATGAAGCTATTTTAAGGTATTAAACGCAAAGAAAGTCTACGTAAGTAAATTCGAATACCAAAATATACGCGATTAATCCGTTTAAAATAATTTCATTAATAAAATATATATATTTTCATTAATTAAAGAGTAGATCTTGGGTCATATATAACCACAAAGAGATAATCCGTCAAAGGCATTTGACGTATCATACATAATAAGTTGTCATTTGATTACTAATTAGTGAGCGGATATCGTCAATCAGAAGCCCGTTCATTATTATATTAAGATAATTAATATAATTATATAACCAATTATTACAATTGTAATATGTAAATAGAAAATTTCTTATATGTATGTATACAAAATATAATTGAGGCCGGTCACGGCGCAGTAGGTACAGCGTCTGACTGTAAACGCGATCGGTTGTGGCTTCGATTTCCATTTGGGGGAGTGTTTATATTTGAATTATTTGCACTTCCTCGCTCTGGTATGACAAAGTGTGGCGTCAAGTTTAAACTTAACACGCAATGTCTCGAATTCGGTGGATTTTTTTATTACTTTTTTTTAGTTTCACGGTTTTATCCCGCACAGCAGGGTAGACAGAATATACCTTGTGTATACCTTAAGACACTTCGTACTTCGCGTTCTGCTGATTCCGGAATTCGAGATATTGCGCGTTCAGTGGTGGAAGACAGCGCCGCACTTTGTCTGACCAGAGCGAGGAAGTGAAAATAGTTTAAACATAATCACTCTCCCGAATGGGAATTGAACCCCCAACCGATCGCGTTTACAGTCAGACTGCCCCATTGCGCCACTACCGGCCTTTTTTATTACTTCATATGAAATTCGTTAAGATTATTCCCTTCATACCCTATTTGTAATATTTTTTCAAATATTGCTTACATAAATTATAAATATTTCTAAATTATTTCAATACTTCAACTTCCCTTGCGTCCATACCTCTTTCACCTCATTGACAGTAATATTCTCTTTAACATATTCTTACATGCTCCCCGAGAGCTCCTCACGCTTTGAGGGCTTTCTTCCAGCAAAACCTCTATATTCATTTACTTACTCTTAAAAAAACACAGCGCGGCGTTGAGTTACGCTTAACAGGTACTGTCTCATATTTAATTGGATAGTGGAGTACAGTGTAATATTAGGTTGATTTTGCTTATCTGTCTGAAAAACTACAAAATAATGCTTAGTGTAAAATATTATACATTAGATAGAGAGCCACTAGTATTATTTCTGTAGGCAATACTCCAATTTCGTCATGAAAGCTATCAGATTCAATATTAGCAACCCTCATCGGTCGAGTATAAATAAAACAATTGTTTATAAACTGTTTTTTTTAGCTTCACGCTTTTATCCCGCGTAGCAGGGTAGGCAGAAAGTACCTAGTGTCAAGACACTCCGTACTTCGCTTTCCACCGAATTCGAGACATTGCGTGTTGAGTGGTGGAACTCAACGCCGCACTTTGTCTTACCAGAGCGAAGAAGTGAAAATAATTTAAATATAATCACTCCCCCGAGTGGGGATCGAACCCACAACCGATCGCGTTACAGTCAGACGCTGTCCCACTGCGCCACCACCGGCCTCAAATTATAAACTGTTAACAAATGTTAATTAGTGTTCCATTTTCGTTCAGTTCTCGAACCATTTATTCAGGCAAAAAAAGCCGTGAAATACTTGATTGAAAATTCTTTACTATAGTAAACCGGAAATAGTTAAATAGCTTACCATAAATATACACTGAGTAGTGATGAGACACGTGAGTTAGTCCATAGTTCTATATACATTTTCCTTTATGAGGATAATCAGACACTCTAATATATTTTAGCTTTACACCATATCCCCAGCGGGGTAGTTAGAGAGACCGCAGCGCTAAATGCTACGGTCACTGTATACTTCTTTCGCCTCGTTCACAGATATTAACCTCTTCATACACGCATTTCGTTTCCTCATGCATTTTACGTAACCTTCTTCCAGGTTCTCGATATTGTGATTTTGAAGGTCAACTAAGGTTTTTCCCGACTGGTCGTACCACTCACCTTTGCTTCATAAATCTTTCTTGCCATTCTTTCATTGCTCGTCCTCTCGACGTGCCCAAACCACCTGAGCACGATCTTTTTTATTCTTACTATGACACTCTCACTTAAGTCTGCCTTTCTACGATCAAATATCAAAATAATCTAATATCCATTTTCTACAACTTGTTCAATAGGAATAAGAAAGAAATTATATATATATATATATATATATATATATATATATATATATATATATATATATATATATATATATATTTATATATATATATATATATATATATATATCTCCCGCATAGCAGAGTAGACAGAAAGTACCCAGTATCAACACTCCGTACTTCGCTTTCCACCGAATTTGACACATTGCGTGTTGAGTGGTGGGACTCAAAGCCACATTTTGTCTTACCAGAGCGAGGAAGTGAAAATAATAAGATCTTTGATTTTCGAGATTTTTATACATTTTAAATGAAACTATTTTAACCGGATTAATCGCGTATATTTTGGACTATAGACGTCGTATTGGCGTATTATTGGTAGACTGGTCTACCTGTGCCCACGGACTACTGTAAAGTGTTCGAAACGTCAGGTGTCCAAAATGTATTTTCGAATACCAAAATATACGCGATTGATCCGGTTAAAATAGTTTCATTTAAAGTAAAAATAATTTCAAATATAATCACTCCCCCGAGTGGGGATCGAACCCATAACTGATCGTGTTTACGTTCAGACGCTGTCAGACTACGCCACGATGGGTCTCTATAAGTTGTAATATAAATATTTTTTTTTTATAGCTTGACACTTTTATTCTGCATAGAAAGGTAAACAGGAAGTAAGTAAGTAGTGTTAAGACACTTCTTCTTCACTTTTTAATTATTTATGAGGCAGCGCGTATTTAGCGTAACTTAACGCCGCGTTGTGTTTGTCTTATCAAAGGGAGGAAATGATAATTAAATTATTCTAACCCACAACTTATAGCATTTAAAGTCGGACGATGTCTATTATTATAGTAAATTATTGTTTTGGCGACGCTTTCGAATGGCCAGATTTCCCATCGGACTGACTTCTGTCTTCAAAATTGAGACAAGATAATGTTTGGTTAGCTTTAAAGCTAAATTCTTGTAAATATAATGTGGACTTTTTAAATAAATTATTTTAACTGGATTAATTGTGTATATTTTGGTATTCGAAAATCTACTTTGTAGTAGCTCGTGGTCACAGGTCATTCTACCTGTAACTACTCTAAAGTGTTCGGAAACGTCAGGTGTCCAAAAATGTATTTACGAATACCAAAATATACGTGATTAATCCGGTTAAAATAGTTTCATTTAAAATGTATAAAAATCGCGAAAATCAAAGATCTTATAATATGGACTTATTTTGACAATGTGTACGAGTATTGTATAATCTTAAGGCTTAACGCACTCATTATAATCGGAATATTTGTGAATTCTAACTGATATTAGAAGTGAAGAACTGTATTAAATTGTATTTCTTTACCGTTACTACCCGCAGATGCTAGACAAAACACGGCGTTGAGTTCCGGCACTCGACGCGCAATCTCGATTTTGAGCTGATAGTGGGGAACGTAATGTCTTGTAATGTTTTAATGTATAATCTTAGTATATTTAGTAGATTTGTAACGACAGACAACTGACAGTACATCCGTTTGTATATTTTATAAACAAATTTTTAGCAAAGAGATTCCGTTCCTTAAAAAATAGCAATACGTAGTGATAAGACACTTGGCAGTGAGAAACGAATGATCTATTCAACTATTCCTCAAATAGTGAAAAACCTTTAGTGATATTACGTTATCATTTTTTTTAATTTCTGGATTTGAGAGAACCTGCATACTTTCTTCGGACACTGTTGTGTATTTTTAGCCCAAAATTCAAATACTGCATTTTGAGTGCATTCAACTTTCCTTTATCATAATAAATGTTGAGTTGTTAAGTTGCAACTCAACACTGCGATTTTTATTATCAAATTAAGAAAATCTAATTTAAAATATAATAATTTCTCCAAATGAGAATCGAACCCACAACCAAGCTTTTAAAACAAGCTGTTTAAAAAATCACTCTGTTAAACGTTCATCTTTCAGTAAGTATAAATAGAAATACAAACAATTTAAATATTATAACAAAATGCTTGTAAAAGCCATGTTGCAAACCACTTTATAGATGGAGGGCCTGCGGTCGGCTCGCGAAGTGCGGTGTTACGGTCGCCGACTCTGATTTATTCGTTGACTGTAAAGGAAATTCTAATAGCGAGCGAAAACCGAAGAAATTCTCATACATATATTTTTCACAATCGGATTATGTAGAGAGAATCTAGTGTTAATACTGTTTGTATTGTTTAATTTTAGCCCTTTCCGTGACTGTGTGTTACGTTGCAGAACTTAACGCCGCTGATTTTATGAAATTACAACCACTAAATTTAGTATAATTGAAAAAGAATCATTTTCCAAAACAGTAATCGTAATCGTCTTATTGTTTCTTAAGACATAAGTAAATCTGATTATTTTTAATACAGTCTCAAGCATGCTTAACTTCACACGCATAGATAGACAGAAAATGGTGTTAGATCCGTTCTCGTTACCTGAATTCAAGATATAGCACATTGGTCGGCGGAGCTCAACGCTGCCAGATCAACGAAATAAAAATAATTAAAACAACTACGGAGTGGGAGTCGATTGTAAAAATAATTCACCATTATTTACTGATTTAGTGAACAATTTCCACAAACCTCAATATATTCTGCGAAATTAACATGCTATTTAAACTAAATATTAGCATAATATATACAATTTAATATTATTAAACACACTAAATTTAACTATTCGACATTAACAATATAATTTATACAAGAATTCTCTATTATATTTTACTATTTTAATATTCTTTATTCTACACTTGGTATTAGAAAACATTTTTGTAAAAACGTTTAAAAATTTGAATGCAGCGGGATTCGAACCCACACCTCTTGGAAATCATCCAAGCGCTCTGACTGTTAAGCCATGCGTTCTACTACCGGCTGCGACGATAATCTTATACATTTGTTATAAACTATGTATGTTGATAGCATCTCTGTAGAGAGATTTTTGCAAATTTCTTCTACTTAAAGATTATTAAGGAATAATCGTTTGGCGAGAGAGAACGCTAATTATTTAAAAATTTTGCAGTTCATAGTTTACGTTCGCAGTCGGTAATAAAATGCTTGGACGGCTTCCAACAGGCTCGGGTTCAAATCCCGCTGCGTTCAAATGTTTATAATTTTTTTTCAATAATACTCTATTAATTTGCGATAGTTTCGCACTTAATATCCCACAATAGAAGAGTCAGGGAAAACTTAATATAAAGACAGTCTTTTTGTCTTTTTCTGCCTGAATTTGAGACATTTTGTGTTATCTGGCGGAACTCAACGGCATACTCTGTCTTAGCAAACGGACGCTACGGGAACGAACTGACGGAATATATTAACATTTATTCGAATAAGAATCGAACCACTGTCAATTATATTTACAGTCAGCATTCTTTTTTTTTCTTTTACAAAATATTTCTATTCATTTATGCCCCAATACATTCATGTCACAATAATATCAAGAAAAAAACAGAGTTTCTTTTACCGTGTCAATCAGAGACAACCTAGAGTCAAGACACTCCGTTCTCGAGACATAGAATGTTAAGAGACGAAATAAATACGGTATATTCTTACGTTGAAAGAAGAAAGCTTTAGAATAAGTTAATTTTCTCGACCCTTCCTTTAAGCAGCGAGCGTAAGATTAAACGTAAACACAAATTAAGTACTTAACACCAAGAGCTTTGCAAGCTTTTAGTTTTATCAATTATAATTACTTAAGGATGGAAAAGGCACCGGTACACCACTCAGTATAGATCGCAACAGATAATTTAATTTAATATAATTTTACTCCATTCTATTTACCATGTGCTTGTTTAAATTAAAATTCATCGTAAGAGCTTTTGGCTGTACACATAATGGTTGTGGTTTCGATTACCAATTGAGATGATAAGTATATTTCATTTTTTCCACTCTATGAAGACAAAACTCGGCGTTAAGTTTCGCCACTCAATACTCAATTTCTCCTTTTTAGAATGCATGATGCATTAAGTTGAAGATTAAGATGTAGTTATGTGACAGTTGAATGGTCACCTTGTATACCATTTCTCCAAGCATTAAACTGTAGGTTATACTGTTAGGAAAATATTATTGTATAAAAACTTCTAACTTTATTATTCTAAAAAATAATTTAAAAATATACTTCAAAATTACAAAAAGTGCCAGTTTACATAGCAGGAATTGAAATCACTAGTTTTAAGATTTTTTTAAGCATTCCAATTAACGTATGTCTTCTTATCATGAATTAGCATTAAGACCTTTCATTTTCGTAGTTTATATACATTTCAAATAATATTGTTTTAATACAATAATTGTATATTTTGTAACTTAAAAGTAAACTTTTGAAAACCTGACATTTCGAACACTTTATAGTAGTCCGTAGACTATCTGCTTGTGACTACGCAAAATATAATTATATAGCTTCACGCTTTTATATCGCATAACAGGGTAGACAGAAAGTACCCAGTGTCATGACACTCCGTACTTCACTTTCCGACAAGATATTAAGTGTTGAGTAGTGGAACTCAACGTCGCACTTTGTTTTACCAGAGCGAGGAAGTGAAATTAATTCAAATATAATCCTTTCTTCGAGTGGAAATCGAACCTACAATCGATCGCGCTTATAGTCAGTCGCTGTCACACTGCGCCACGACCAGCCTCATATATACCCTATTAATCCACTTAAAATAATTTTATTTAAAATCTTGTATTAAAATATAAATAAATGCATATCTATATTTCAAATTAGTTAAGATTTACGTTAAAACTAATTACATTCGATTTGGTGATCTGCTCCACCCGTCATAATGTCATAATAACTCATGGTATGTAGTACGTAGGAGCTACGAACTAACATTAATTGCTACGCCGTAGCAGCGTAGCATAGCGATTTGGTTCGGTTGAATTGATTTTAAAATATATATATATATATATATATATATATATATATATATAATAATTTAAATACATTCAAGTATGAATAATTAAATTTAAATATATATTTTTTTCTTTTAATACGAGTATATAATGTATTCTGTCTAAGTTAGTGTGGAAATAAAATTCAACTCAATTTTTTAATTATATTAAAATAAAAGGAAGTAATTTTATTATTCATTATGAAGAAATTGAAATAGCTTAAAATAATTGTAAATCTGAATGTGTCATAATTGCTACTTACAGATAATAAGTAATATATATATATATATATATATATATATATATATATATATATATATATATATATATATATATATATATATATACGTAAGTAGAATTTACGATAGGCAAAAAAACTTAATATTTTTTTAATTCGATCTTATTAGACCAATCGTTCTGTATTGCCGTCCAAAATGCTTTATCTTTATTATAACTGAAAAGTAAAGAATTACTTAATTTAAATCTCAAAACACTCTACTTATATAGTATAATCTTATAATTTTGTAAAAAAAAAATAAAAATTGATAATATACAAAATTTTCATACACGAGTAAATTCACAAACATAAGCTCTACTACGTTATAATTGCAAAACTTGCAAATAGACCACCAGTTGGCGTTGTAAATACACGTTCATGTTTCAACGTCATTACTTTTGAAATAATTCAAAGTTCTGCAAAAGTATATCACGCGAATACATTTTAAATCTAGACTTTAATACGCCTAGTAATAAACCTAGGCTTACAACTTGTTTAGAGTAAATTGCTCTACCTATATAACTGGGTTAAGTTACCGTTATTTTTTTTCTCACGCATCTCTCTTGTTACGTGGAGTAGGAGAGAAAGAAAAGATAGTGCCTAGTCATGATTATTATTGTTGTCTTTATTTGATTTGTATCTATGTTGAAACACAGCAATTAAATAATCGTCGGTTGGGTTTATATATATATATATATATATATATATATATATATATATATATATATATATATATATATATATATATATATATGAATGTATGATATATATATATATATATATATATATATATATATATATATATATATATATATATATATATATATATATACATCATACATTCAAGTATGAATAATTACATGTAAATATATTTTCTTTTGTTTTAATACGAGTATATAATGTGTTCTGTCTAAGTTAGTGTGGAAATAAAATTGAACTCAATTTTTAAGTTATATTAAAAAAAATACAAAACGTTAGGTAATTTGAATTTTTCATTACGGAGAAATTAAAATAATCGTAAATCTGAATGTGTCGTGTAGGTAAAAGAAATGGTTTTATTTTTAAATTAAAATAAAAATATATTTTAATCTATTTATTTATTGAAATAAAGATATTCTTTAATATAACTACAATAATATACGTAAAATATTTATTTTATTAAATCGGCATAAGTAATAGAAAATGATGAAAAAATATTATTTTATCATTTACAAGTAACATGTATTTTGAATTAACTTTATTGAAACGTATCATGTTCTAGCGTATTTATTATTTTCATTCAATTTACAATCTTAAAAGGAATGCCACTGTAACTCCTTAGAGTACGCGTGAAATTGGTTGCTCGAACTATTTCTTTGGAAATGTAATGCTATTACATTATAATTATATATTTGAAGGCTGTGGTGTATTTAATGATTATAAATTCAAATCGTAAATGAAGATACGTAAAATATTTAAAATAAAAGTGTTTATTAGTTTACGGAACATTAACACACAAGTAAAATTACTAGAATCCTGCTAAATAAATAATAAAGTAAAACCCCTTTAAAACGATTTCGTGTAGACGTAAAGGGTTCGATTCTCACTCAGGGAAATGATTATATTCAAATTATTTTCATTTCTTCACACCGGTAAGACAAAACGCGGCGTTGAGTTCCACAACTCAATACGCAATGTCTCAAATTTGACGGTAACGGCGGCGGAGTACGGAGTGTATTGACTTACGAGCACGTATTTAAATAAATAGAATACATGTTACTTATTGTTTATAATTGCTTTTTTCTTATATCAATACCCATCCCATCAATCGAATATTATTGTACATAAATTAAACAGGAAATTTTGAGAATAATTTCATCGGCTTTAATTTGTCAATTGAGATTGATTGCTCAATATTTCAAAATTTTATTTCTTGGCCGGATGCACTTGTAATTCTCCTAATATCAAGATAATATTTTGGAAACGTAGAAAATATTTTTAATGTTCCATAATTCAACGCGCGCCATAAAATAAACGTCTATCGCCCGATATTTATACATCCCTAATCCATTTACTCTTTTCTTGGTGCGGCATATAAATAATCAATTAAAATATGTAAAATAAAAATTAAATCTAATTTTATTAATTCATTTTGTAAATAAACAGAAAATTGTAACAATAAGAATTATATATTGATGTAATAAATTCCATAAATATGTTTATTTTACTCCAATATTTTTAACAAACTATGAAATCGGCGTTCGAAACGTAGCAGATAAAACTACTGTAGCCACGAACCAATAACTCTAGGTAGAGTGAATAAAAAACACCAATTATATGATATTTTCAAAATATATGAATACTTAAAATATATAACAGATTATATTAATATAATACTAAGGCTTTTATTATGAAAAATAAAAAAAAAATCAGCGTCTCTACATACATTAGCAGTCAGTAGTTGTCGCGCCGCCACGCTGTTCGCACGTTGCTATGCGGACTCTCATACTTATATACTTCGCGACGTTGGTGAACTGTGATTTTAAAAGTGATGTGAAACATTTAAGGCATTCCAGGACACTGATAAGGCATGGACGGTCCAGGGTTCATTTCAGTCGGATGCACACCAGGGCGAGGGACTTGGTCGCCCAAGTGATTGAGGCTGAGACGAGCAGCGAACTAGGTATTGTAAAGTTTTAATACAGAAAAAAAGAAAAATAAAGCGCTTTTTTAGTAATTAATAAACTAATTAAATTTATTAGGTATTTTTGTGTGCTTTAATATTAATATTCAATATAGAGCTCTTTAAGGTTTATTCTTGATATAATTCTAATATCCTTTAATTATAGAACATAATATGTATAAATATTATTATATTGAATATTTTAAATTATATATTTAATTATTATTAGATAAATATTAATATTATGTCCAAACCAATTTTATAAATATAGCTTGTTGCACATATTGACTTGTTCTTCTAAATTAATACATTAAATATACATTATATTTATATTATGATCAATTGAATATATTACGTATATACACGACCTGCCGGTATTTATCAAAACATAAATTTAAGTCTAGGCTTCGAATTATAACCTAAGAACGTAATGGTATGTGATAATGATGATGGATTTACTTTTGTCGTGTTCGCTCCAATTTTTGATAATAACATATTTATAATATGTACTTTTTATATAAGTGGTTTTAAGAGAAAAGTATTAAAAAATATTTGACTTTGAAGTAAAATAAATTATATTTAGCTTAATTCCAGGAAATTTTGAATAGGACTAAAATATATTTTATTTACATTTTTCCGCTCTGCTAAGACAAAAGCACGGCGTTGATTTCTTCACTCAACACGCAATATCTTGGTACTGGACAGTCAACGGAATGTCTTGAAATTAGATAGTCTTTGACTACTTTGATATGATGGAAAGCTTGAGGCTGTAAATATAAAAGCCAATGTTATATTAATAAATATACTTGTACTTGGCCTAATATATGTGTAAATGGATCTATGGTTCCAGACGACAAAATTTATCATGAGAATCATAGAAAAAAAACCAAATTTATTCTTATGTACTCAGAACGAATATCAAGCCATTGTAAATATGGAGTAAATTGATTTTTTTATTAAAGCATACATACAAAATATGGACAATACCAATATTTGTTGTCTAGAAAATTTCTTTTTGATATATGAAAATCTTTAGCCACAGTTCCTTAATGAAACGGTAGAAAATAAGATTTATTTCCTTCATTGGCAGATATCATGTATTGCTTTACATATAAAAAAATCAACTGATGGCTCTTCATATAACAGACTATGATCTTTAAATTTGTATCTTAATTTCATATTTAATTATTTATTAATAAAGTAACTTTATTTATAAAAGTGCATGTTAAAAACAACGAAATCAGTTTTTTAAATTGAATCACGAGGTATTTTAGTTTGCTACAAAATTAGCAAATTATATATAAAGAAAACTTTGACTTATCGAGCCCTAAAATAATAATTGTTACAGCTTCATGCTCTATCTCGAATACTGTTATTAATAGACAAAGACAACTTAAAAAAACTCATGGCGTAGTAGGTAAATGTATAACTTTCAACGCAATTGGTTGTGGGTTTGATTCCCAATAGGAGATTAATTATAATTAAAAATTATTTCCATTTCTCCGCTCTGCTAAGACCAGTCTGTGGCGATAAGTTCACCATTCAACACTCAATATCTCGAATACATTGGAAAATATGAAAAACAATACAATAGTGTCTCGAAACTAAACACAATTTGCGTACCTAATTATATGAGAAAAGCCGTAAAGGTAAAAAAATATAAGAGCAACTCCGTTCTCGACTTATATATATATATATATATATATATATATATATATATATATATATATATATATATATATATATATATATATATACATATATATATATATATATAATTAAAATAGAGTCATAATTGCTTTAAACCTTATTTTGTAGAGTCCCGCCCTAGAAAGGGTATATAGATAAGATACAAATTAACTTTATTAGGATAAATGGAAATTCGCGGCCTTCCAAAGATAACATAGTTTTAACGATGTTTAGTATAGAAAATATATGAAATCGTTATACAAAATATACTATGAAATTAAATTAATTTTCACGTATATTTTCTATTTGCAATAAAATTTAATGAACCTAAGTACTTATTAAACGACTTTAAGGCGGAAATATAATAAATTTAAATTAATTAGAATAAAATTATTTAAAAAATATTTAATTACTAAAATACACTATTATTATTGTATTAAATACATCAAAAAAAATAAGAGCGTATGTAGAGATAAACAAATATTAAAGTTTCAACTTTAGGTAGCTTAGGTTACTGTAGGATTTGTATGAAATTTTTGTTAATAATATAATGACTAATCCCGTTTATACCGTTTATAACATCATTGATTTTATGAATATTGTTCTATTATATATAGCAATTCGGCGTATCTGTCCGTCTGTCTATAACATTATTACGACCAAAACTGTTGCAATGAAGATTCATATATATTCATTTCATATATATGATTCTTGAGACAAGCCATTGGCTCTACAATTACAGTGCAATGTAAGTGAACTTCTCTGTAGGTTACGTAGCATACGACCAACTTGTTATTTGCATTTAAAACAATAGTTCTATCAAGAGGTCGAGCTGCAAACTTTAAATAATTATAATTTAGTATATATACTTTTCCAAGATAAAAAGTATTTAGTAAAGTTTCATATGAATTCAACCGGTAGTTTTTGAGTGACGCTTGAACAAACAGATAGACAGACACACATACAAATCGATAAACAGATACTTATTTTAATCACATTATTGGGTTTGGTTTTTCTATCAATCTAGTACCAACCACATTCCTACAGTTTTATTGTATGAATAAATGTGATATGAATATAAAAAAGTTATATATAGATCAGTTCAATAACTAATGTTATAATGAATAACGATATCCATCTTTGGCATTTTATTATTTATTTTCAAACGTTATTACCTCGATGGCTTAATGTTGTTTATAACTTTGACATTTCATGTTTTTATGAATGGAAACATTCATTGACTAATATTTTCAAAGTAAATTTAATTCTAAATATTAATGTTTTTTTTTTTTTAATTCAAAGTGTGAAGTGTGAACGATACTTTCATATATATTAAGCGGAAATTTTTTTATGAAATTTGGCGGTTAAAATTTATATGGAAAAAGTCAATATTTGTCGGTAAAGAAGTAAAAGGTCACAAGAGGTCGATGGGGACCTCGGTTGACTTTCGAAAAATCGGTATCGATGATACTGAAGGAAGGTTACGTAAGGCCTCTCAAAGGGCATGTACGAAGAGGTCAATGACCGTAGATGAGGCGAAAGAGGTATGCAGGCACCGTAGCGTTTTGCGCTCTCCTGACTACCCTACTAAATAAAGTAAATTTAATTTTTAACTGAAATTGTTGTCTTAACACTAAGTCAGGTAAGCCCCTTTGTGAGTTAGATGCGCTAAGTTTAAATAATGTGTTTTCAATATAATATGGGAAGTGCCAAGTGCCGATTATCTCATCTGTTATCCCTTTTATACAAAACATATATTATTTGTACATATTTCTTATATAGATGTTTATTTTAAAAGTTATTAAAGCAAAGGTTCTCTGCACACCACTCCATATAAAATTTGAAATTTAGTTTAACCCAATTTTAAAACTAATACGTTTCTTTACGTGCCAGTGAATTCATCCGCATAGAATTGAATGTTTCTCGATCTTCTTTTATAATCTTAAAATAGAAAATACTCCTTGTTAAATGGGCTATGTGGCTGTGATAGTCCCATCAAAATTGGCCAAGCCATTCATTAGATTAGGCGAAACAAACCTATAGAAAAAAATATAAAAGAAATATATTTTGGTATAAGGTAATATATAAACATAAGACCTTACTAAAAATTAATTCTTTCAATATATATATATATATACATACCAATGATTTAGATTTTTATAGTTGCTGTCTTTATATAGTGCATGACGTTTTACTCAAATACATACTATTTTTACATACGGAAATAGAATTACAAAGGTACAACAATATAATTATTATACGAAATATATTTAAAGAGCATTTTAAAAAAAAATACAAATATATTGAACGCAGTGGGATTCAAACCTACGCCTCTTGGAAAACGTCTAAGCGTTCTGACCGCTAAGCCATGCGTTCTACTACCAGTTATTTTTTTTTCCGTTTGTTAAAAATATTTTCTAATCCTAAGTGTAGAATAAGGCTTTAAAAAATATTAAAATATATAGCTTCCGAATGGATCCAAAGCAATTTTATCGTTCAAGATTATTAAACAACGAAACGGTACTTATGTTGACGATATTTACTCAAGCAGCTTATTATTTTCATAGATTAATTACAAAACTATATTTGAAAAGAACAACGTTTGAGTTTCTTGCCGGTACTTATTAAGTAGATCTTCCGAGCTACCGGTAACTTCCAATATGACTGACAATACTGACACTTTATACTGACAATTTAAAAGTCTTTGTGATAGCCTATTTAAAAAAAAGAGTATGGTCATTTTGTCCCCTATGGAAGACAGACCTCGGCTTCCATATATCGTATATAGACGAATAAATTCTAATTATTGTGTGTCTGAGATTAACTGAGTTACATAAATGTAGGCTTCTTTGAAATTTTAATTAGAAATTTCCGGTCGTGGCGCAGTGGGTCAGTGGCCGACTGTAAACACTATCAACTGTTGGTTCGATTCCCATTCGAGAGAATGATTATAATTAATTTATTTTCCATTTTCTCGTTATGATAAGACAAAGAGCGGCGTTAAGTTCCGACGCTCAACAAGCAATGTCACCGGAACGCGTTACAAAAAGCGTGAAGCTAAAAAAATAACTGAATTTAATGATTTATTATAAAGTAAGACAAACCGTTATACTTTTATTAATAAATCAATTTAATATTTTCAATAAATTTCTATACATAAAAGATTTTTGAGAAAATCGAAACCCGAAATACTACACGAAGTAGTAAGTACAGTAATATGGGTGAACTAATTTTTTTTGTCTTTAAGAATTTTTTAGAATACTTATAATATAACATAATAATAATAAAATGTATTCATTATAAGGTTAGGTACATAATTATAACATCTCATATCGACAATAACTGCATTAGTATGAAACTGAGTCGCACTCATTAACGCCCTCAACGCGCCTCACAAGCGTCTTCTCAAAAACCAAAGTAACATCAAAACTGTTAATATCGTTCATTATACAATCAAATAATACTAAGATCTTATGAATTGATACAAATGTTAATATATGGTAGTGTGCAAGTTTATGAAGAGAACGAGAGCTTATGTTTGTGTTTGTGTGAATATGAGTGTGGGTGTGTTGTGTGTGAGTGTGTGTGTGTGTGTGTGTGATGGTTACACTTATAATCCAAAGTGTTATTAGACAATAAGGAAATCTTCTGTCTGATTATAATTTAATTTTAATAACCAATTTTTCAAGTTAAATTTTACATTGATGAGAAGCTAGAGGATATATATATATATATATATATATATATATATATATATATATATATATATATATATATATATATATATATATATATATATATCCTCGAACTTCTCATCAATGTAAATGGCACATTTCAATTTTTAAAATTTTATCATCTCTACTTTTACTGGACATACACTGCAAATCGTAACAAGTGTGTTTATGCTTTCGTAGAACAGAGCTGAGAATTATAGGCAGTATGAATAAGTATTAGCTGTGGGACAGCGTCTGATTGTTAATGCGATCGGTTGTGGGTTCGATCGCCACTCCGCAGAGTGACTATCTTTAAATAATTTTTACTTCCACGCTCTGTTTAGACAAAGTGCGGCGATAAGTTCCACCAGATAACAGAGAATGTCTCGAATTCGGTGAAAAGTAAAGTACGGAGTGTCTTGATCTTACGTACTTTCTGTCCTACCTGCTATGCGGGATAAGAGTGTGAAGCTAAATAATAACAATAATATATTGCACAATAAATGGTGGAATCCAACGCAGTATTTTATGTTATTTACAGACAGAGAAGCGAATTGCGTGTGTAAATTAATATGAAATTTATACATATAATCATACTTCCAAATGGGAATCATAATCACAACCAATCGCGTTTACAGTCAGATGCTATCATATTTTTAATAACAATATTTGGTGAATAAACACACTATTTCATATTTACTATTTTTAAAGTATTATTCCACATTTAGGATTAGAAAACATCTCTGAAAAAACGTATAAAAATTTTGAACGCAGCGGGATTCGAATCCGCGCCTCTTGGATACCGTCCAAGTGCTCTGACCGCTAAGCCATGCGTTGTAACTACTAGCTGCGTCGAAATTCTTATACGTTTTGTTACAACTTATTTATGTTGTTAGCATCTCTGTAAAGAATTTTTTATACGTTTTTTCAAAGATATTTTCTCATCCTAAGTGTGACACTTTAAAAATAGTAAATATTAAAATAAAATAGCAATCTCTCTTGTTAAACGATTATTTCTTAATAATCTTTAAGTAGTAGAAATTTGTAAAAATCTCTCTAGAGGCGCGGGTTCGAATCTGCGTTCAAAACTTTTATACGTTTTTTCAAAGACACCATTTCATATATACTTTAATTAGACACTACTTATTTCTATTTAAAATATATATGATATAGTGTTTGTTTAAAGAATACATGATATGTCATAACAAGAGCAAGAATCTTGCAAGAGAGGACTGTAGAATAGAATTTTAATAAAATCTACCCTCGGAGGGGAATCAAAGCTCAACTATGGTGTTTACAATTTTTCATGCCTTATAATAATGTCAATATAACGAAGGTATAATTCACTATGCCAATTATTTTCTGCAGCACTTTGTACCTTCACGCTTTATCACATAAAGCAGGGTATTAGGAAATAACCTAACATCAATCCCTGATCATTGTTTTATCGAATTTTAAACTTGGCATGCTAAAACGCGAAATTTAACTCTGTTTTTTTTATTTAACTGTACCAGAGAAATATCTGAGTAAGAATCGAACCCAGAACTATTCCTGTATATATTTAGACTGACATAGTTAATTATTTTTCATTTATTCCCTTTATAAAGTATATATTATTTAAGGGTGGAATTTCAACTAACTATATAGATGAAATAATGATCAGAGCAAATCGATAAATCGAACCTATAGCTATATTAACATACCAACTATTACTGTGCCAGGCAGGTATTTTAAAATTCATGTTAGTTTTTGGTTTATTGCGCAAGTTTAACAAATTTTACGAGGAAGAATCGCTAGCACGTATACATTTGATTGCAACGTACAGCACGGACGTGTTATAACTGTATATATATATATATATATATATAAATATATATATATTTATATATATATATATATATATATATATATATATATATATATATATATGTGCATTCATAAATATCTAACTATATATAAGACCATTATAGCACAGTGATATAGTTTGTGTGTTCTATTACTTTTGGGTTTGATTCTCACTTGGGCCTTTCCCCTAACTTGTTTAAAATGTATCCCTGCTCTAATAAAACAAAGCCTGTCGTGACACAGTGGGACAGCATCTGACTGAAAATGCGATCGGTTACTGGTTTCATTCCCACTCAGGGGAATGCTTATATTTAAAATTACCTTCATTCCCTTGCTGGTAAGATAAAGCGTACCGTTGAGTTCCACGATTTAACAGGCAATATCTCTAATTTGACGGACTTCACTATGCTCCTCCAGCTATGGAGTGTCTTGACACCGGATACTTCCTATCCCTGCTATGCGGGATACAAGCGTGAAGCTAAAAAAACTAAAACAAAGTTAAGATCAGTTTTGCCATTGATTATTAAATTTGACGATAACAGATAATTAAAAAACGGAGTGTCTTGACACTTGAAGAGACGTATGGCTAGAAAGCCATACGTAGAACAGTGTGTAACATTTTTCTTTTCACATCCGTTAGTAATTTAAGCGAATATTTACAAACTTATTGATTTTTCCTATTCTATTCTAATGTACAAGGAAAAAATATAAATCTGAAACGCTCATGAAAGCTTCAAACAAATTTCTAATTTCATTTAAGGCTCGACAACCTTTTCAAAAGAACAATGTTACAGTACAAATACAGCCTGCAGCTTTTTGAAAACTTTTTAAAACATCTTTCAGTTTTATTGTTGATAAATTTTGAAATTAAAAACACATTTTATATATATATATATATATATATATATATATATATATATATATATATATATATATATTAGATTCACGCTTTTATCCCGCATAGCAAGGTAGACAGAAAGTACCTAACGTCAAGAAACTCGGTACTTCGCTTTCCACCGAATTCGAGACATTGCGTGTTGAGTGGTGGAACCCAACGCCGCACTTTGTCTTACCGGAGCTAGAAAGTGAAAATAATTTGAATATAATCAATCCCCGGAGTGGGGATCGAACCCACAACCGATCGTGTGTACAGTCAGACGTTGACCAACTGCGCCACGACCGCCCACAAAATACATACACTTCTTTAAATATTTTACGTCTATTTTATTAAAAACTCGATACAAATGACCCTGATAAAATGAGTATAATAAAGATGATGCTAACATAGCTAATAAGAAAAATCAGTGAATAAAATAATATTTCACGTAAAGATTATTTGCGTATTTATTACATTTCCCGTTCCTCTCTAATTAGTCCATTCTATGGACGTTATATTAAAAAGTAAAAAAAAGTCTTCGAAACTCGCACGACTTCTTTTGAATCGTAATAAAATGGCACGCAATATATATATATATATATATATATATATATATATATATATATATATATATATATATATATATAAATATATATATATATATACATATATGGAAGATATATATCTTCCATTCCACGTTCCACGTTCCCCGACTCGTTCCATTTATAGTTTATATAGAGAAGGAGTGCTGAAAGCTAATACTTAAAAAAATAATGCATAAAAATAAATCACACGAATAAAATAAATATAACACACACTACCTGAATTGGACACACACGCTTATTTAAAGTGACATACACGTTGCCAAGGTAACGTGTTGTTAACGCGTCAACTGAATATCTATTAATTATTAAATAGGATCAAATTTCTATGAAGAATGAAGAAGAACGTGTTCAGGTGGTTTGGGCACGTTGAAAGAAATAGCGATGATAGAATGGTAAGAAAGATTTATAAAGCCAAGATGAGGGGTACGAGAGGTCGGGGGAGACCACAGTTGACTTTCGAAAACACAGTATCGAAGATGGAGGAAGGTCACGTAAAAAGTATGGGGACCCCCGAAGGGCATGCATGAAGAGGATAATGACTGTGGACGAGGAGAAAGAGGTATGCAGGGGCCGTAGCGTTTGGCGCTCCGTACTCTCTGACTACCCCGCAAGGGACGCTAAAAAAAAATTTTATTTAAATTAAATATTTCTTTAAATGACACTAGATAATTCAATAACGCCAGTATGGCATTGTGGAAGAGTGTCTAGTTATAGGCGAAGTGGTTGTAGGTTTTTAATTTGAAAAAAGCGTAACACAAACAATACTCGATATCAATGTTTATAACGGAGAATTTTGACACTAAATTCTATATAGTAAATATATAAAAACCAACTTGAATAACTAAATTAGCAATTTATTTTCTTCAACCGAAGACATAATTACAAACTTCATCTCGATGCAAATAATGTTTTGCCACTCTTTGAAATCCAAACTTTTGTAAAGTTAGTGTATTTATTTGAAAAAGAAAACTACAGAGAAAGTTGTATTCATTAAAATGCATCATGGAAAGGGTTTGTTTTGCTTTTTACAAAGGTTTAGTACAAGTTGCTAGAATTAGAAAACATTTTTGAAAAACCAAGAAAGATTTGAACCCGCGCACCTTGGAACCCGTACAAGCACGCTGAACACTAAGCCATGCGATCAACATCCGACTGCCTGGAAATTGTTATACGGTTTTCAAAATGTTAAGTTTTATGATTGAAATGTACTTGATTGCATGGTAAACTTCAGCATATATATATATATATATATATATATATATATATATATATATATATATATATATATATATATATATATATATATATATATATATATATACATTTTACATTTTTTTATCGCGCATAGCAGGGTAGACAGGATGAAGAAAGGCCATCCTGCTATGCCGAATAAAAGCGTGAAGCTAAAAAAGAGTAACAATTTGTGTAAAAACATAAAAAATATATATATTTACCACCATACACTTGTCATTCTATACAATATCTGTAAAACTCGAGAAATCCAAGACTTTTTTGTTTAGAATTTAGTATCTTTATTGTATTTAGGTGTACATTATTTTCTTTTTGCCTAAAAATAAAATTATTCTAGTTATTGTTTGCACTTGTCTATTCTATGCCTTTGTTATGTCAGATTCTGTTCCAATGCACCACGATTATTATAAGAAAAATATTGTACACACATTGTCTAGAGTATTATAAACGTTGATAACATGATAACGCCTTTATTATGCTTTAACGGAGATACTATTTTAAATAATACTTGAAGGCGTTAGCCTTTTTTACCGTCGTTTACAGAGTATGTATATACTCTCTTAACGACCTTTGTAATAAAAAAATAAAAGAAAATGATCCCAAAAGTCTTAAAAGTAAAAAGTATTTTTATTAGCTTGACGCTTTTCTCCCCCATAGCAGGGTAGACAGAAAGAATCTAGTGTCAAGACACTTTGCTTTCCATTGCGTATTGAGTGGTGGAACTCAACGCCGCACATTGTTTTTACCAGAGCCAGGCAGTGAAAATAATATAAATATAACTCTATAACTCCCCCGAGTGTGGATCGAACCTTCAACCGATCGCGTTTACAGTCAGACGCTGTCCCACTGCGCCACGACCGGTCTCAAAAGGAAATAGATATAATGCCACTTATTTCCCAATAGATATTATTATAGATTCATAATGAGTTTTTGCTTAGTACCAAATTGTTTTATGAAGAAGGAAAATTTTCAGTAAAGTGTTCGTTCAGCATTTTTCTATTATATGTAAATATGTAAATATTTCGTTTATATAGTTGTCATATCTATATTTGTATGTATTCTTTAAAGCCTTTTAAGATTTTATACATTTTTTTTAATTTATATTACATTTTTATACACGTTTTTTACAATGTATTAATTTTAAACTGGGGTTTTCATGTTTGTATGAATGTCTGTTAATATGAAGTACTTGTTAGCCCATAGATAAGTTAGCCCATAGGTGTAGTGTATATATATATATATATATATATATATATATATATATATATATATATATATATATATACGATAATAGTTAGCTTTTTAAAATAAACATATAAATGTGTAGATTCCATTGACCGTTTGTAAGCCAAAATTTTTAATTTAAAGCCCATCTTGTTTCTTGGCGTCTATTATATTTTCTTAATATCATGTAGTTGGTAAATTCTAATTTAGAGGTTTCGTGCAAAACCAACAAAAGGGGTAAACTGACGTGTAATATACATGGATGCGAATAATAATATCCGTGAAACATTAGATTAGATCGGGGGAGTGATTATATTTAAAAATTATTTTCACTTCCTCGCTCTGGTAAAGACAAAGTGCGGCGTTCAGTTACACCACTCAATACGTCATGTCTCGACTTGGTTGGAAAGCGAAGTACGGAGTGTCTTGACACTAGGTATTTTCTGTCTATCCTGCTATGCGGGATATAAGCGAGAAGCTAAAAAAAAAACATTAGACCAGATTGAAACTTATATTCTAAGACAATGTACTGTCAATTAGTGTAAAGGAAGAAAGAAGAAAAGAAAAAACAGTCTACATTTGAAAAAGGACGTAAAGTGTTCTAAATGTTGGATTTTAAATAATATATTTTTTAATACAAAAATATATGCAATTAATCCGTCTAAACTAATTTCATTTAAAATATGTAGAAATAGCGTAAAACAAAAACAAAATTAATGATTAAAACGTAACTAGGTTTTTTTTTAATTTATTTCATTGTTAAAATGTTATTATAAATTTAAAAATTATATGATTCTTATCTCAATAATGATTACCTTAGTTATCTGTGGTCGTCACAAGCGTCCGACTGTAAAGGGGATAGGTTGTGGGTTCGATTTCCACTCAGATTTTCATTTCTCCACTCTCATCTATATATATATATATATATATATATATATATATATATATATATATATATACTAAAAACAAATATAAGTTGGTAAAGTCACAGGTAAATACCGTAGCACTACGAATACATTAATGAGTAAACAAAACCTCAAACAAACTTTGATAGAATGGAGTTAAACAATTGAGGTTGTCTAACGAGGTATGACTAGCGACTGATGACTATATCTTCATAATATACACTCATATATATATGTATATATGTATATATATATCTCGCTTTATCCCTTGACTACCCCAGTCAGAGAGTACGGAGCACCAAACGCTACTGACCTTGCACGTCGTCCACAGTCCTCTTCATTTTTTTTCTTACTTTCGCGTCGTCCACAGTCATTATCCTCTTCATACATGGCTTTCGGGAGGACATCATGCTTTTTACGTGACCTTCCTCCAGTATCTTCGATACTGCTTTTTCGAAGTTCAACCGAGGTCTCCTCCGACCTCGTACCACTCACCTTGGCTTTATAAATCTTTCTTACCATTCTTACATCGCTCATTCTTTCCACGTGCCCAAACCACCTGAGCACGTTCTTCTTCATTCTTACTATGACATTCGCGCTTACACCTGACATTCTGCGTATCTCCTCGCTGCATATAAGGTCAGCTAAACAAACTAGGCATATCCGATGAAGAGCGTTCATCTTTGTTTCATTCTTCTTTTAACACACCCACGTTTCGCTGCCGTATAACAACGTCGGTATCAGTACTGCATTGTGGACGAGTTGTCGTCGCATCTGCTACCGTCCCTGTAACTGGCAGCAATATGCCTTTCTAATCTTACATTTCGTTCAGAGAGTAGTAAAGTAGTATATATATATATATACTTTGTACTCCGCTTCGCGTTGTATATTGAGTGACGGAACTCAACACTTTGCTTTGTCTTACCGGAGCGAGGTAATGAAACTAATTTTAATATGAGATTTTGTTTACAGTTATATGGTGTCCCATGGCACCACATTTTTTAATATAGTTTTGATTTAATATTACCTTTACTATATTCTCTTGAATGGAGTTTGAACCCATAACCGTCACATATTCAGTCAGACAGCCACTGTGCCATGGCGCTATGCTTTAATATAACTACCAAAAAAATATAGAATTAAATATTTACTTACTCCGACGTCTTCAGACGTAAGCGTAAACAAATACACTGTTTGTATGTCAGCGGAAGTCCCCACTTACCATTTAATACATAAAGGGGACGCGTGAAGATGATAACATCTTCACTTTTAAAATAGGATTTCCTGGTTAGCATATTTATTATAACAGAATATAATATATCATATATCATATATTTTTATCTTTACTCACTTCTCCAGCATGTGGTGGAGAGAGCCTGATGTTGAAATAAATTGTCAAATTGCGGAGTAAAACGCCGCGTTGTTTCTGACGAAAGTATGGAAATAATAAAATATTATAAAACAATTTTGCGTTAAAGTGAAATATATTAGATTCGCCTAGTAATAAGGAATAAAATAAATTATTTTTATATATTATATTATAAAAAAAATATATTAAAAAATAAAACGCGATGCAGATGTAGAGCGTAAAGCTTAGTGATTATAGTTTGGGCGCTTTCCAAGAGACGCGGGTTCACATCCATCTGCATTGAAATTTTTATACGTAATTTTAAGTGAAATAACATTAAAATAATGTAAAATATAAATAAAACAAAAATAATTCTACTTCCTTTTAGAAAATAGCAGCCTTACGTTTTATGCCTCGTAACCCTTCTAATCGGATTTGCCGTGAGAATAAGACATCTGCGTTCTCTACACTTAAAGGGATCAGTGTTGGCTTCAATCGACTTTTATATTTAATTGACGCTACATACATGCATACAATATGCTTAATTAATTATCTTTAAATAAAAATTATACGGCGTTGAGTTCCACCACTCAACACGCATTGTTTCGAAATCGGTGGAAAGCAAAGTACGGAGTGTCTTGACACTGGGTACTTTCTGTCTACTCTGCTATGCGGGAACAGCGTGAAGTTAAAAAAACATAAGAAAATAATAAATGTGTTAAGTGTGGAGCTCAACGCCGCGCTTTGTCTTACCGGAGAGAAGACATGAAAATTAAGTATCGACCGCCAACTAATTTTGTTTACAGTTAGACGTCAGACTACTGAGCCATAAGGGTTCTTTTTCATATATATTTAAATTAGACATATGAATCAGATGTATAATAGACTAGAGACCGTCGTGGCTATTTCTCTCTCTCTCTCTGAAATCGGTCCCTCATGACTGAGGATCGTGTTCAACATTAGGGATGTATCTAGACAGGATGGCTGTCCTGGTAGTGACATATCATTTCAATGTAAACGCACTTGGTTGGGAGTTCGATTCCCAATTGGGGGAAATGATTATATTTAAAATTCATTTCCATTTCTCTACTCTGGACCATGAGTAATGATGGGTTCACCACTCAACGTGCACTGCCTCGATTTCTCGAACGGAAAGCATTCAATGGAGTGTCTTGACTTGACTAGTTTGTTTCTATCCTGCCAAGTCGGATAAAGCGTGAAGCAAAAGTGTGCTTATAATAATGAAAAATTTATATCAATATATTAAAATAGCCCAAAATAGAATAAGGTTTATACAAAATTAGTAAAATAAATTTAATTTGAATACCATTGTCTCTACATTCCAGTAGAGAGACGAATAATTTGTACAAATATTTGGTAGGTCAATACTTAAAGGGCTAAGAAGGCAAGAATATAATCTCCGATGACATAATTGGATGGTTCTTTTCAAGGAAAACAGACTTATTAATATAGAAAAAAAATTATCTTTTCTAACTAGCCGTGTTCGCGATTACCGCGTAGAATTGTATAGAATTTTATTTTATAATTATAATGTAAAGCCTATAATTTTAATGTAAATTTGACTGGACTTCCCACTCGAAGTAATCATTATATTTAAATTATCTTCATTTACATAATCTAGTAAGACACAGTGCGGCATTGAGTTACGCCACTCAATTCCCAATATCTTAAATTTGGCGGAAAGCAAATTTCCGCATCTTAACACAAGATACTTTTTGTCTACGCTACGATGAGAGATGAAAGCGTGAGCCTAAAAAAAACTAGTTAAAATTACTCTTTATTACTCCAGCTATCTGCTAGTATAGCATTATCGTGCTCTGGTAAGACAAAGCGCGGCGTTGTGTTCCACTACTCAATATACAATGTCTCGAATTCAGCGGATAGCGGAATACGGAGCGTCTTGACACTAAGCACTTCCTGTCTACCCGTGTACTGTTGTGCGGGTTATAAGTGTCATAATAAAAATACAAGATTAATATCGCTTTTCTACCAAAATAAATTTCGGTGTTAAGTTACAAAAAAGATGGTCTCTATCAAATATCATAAATTAATTTTTTGATTTATGTTTTCGTAGAAATCCAATAGTAATATTATACTTGCACGTTATTTTATATAGTTTTAACTATTGACGCAGACATTCGCAAGAGGTCTCAAGGGGCATTACTTCATGGTCTTTCTTGAATATATAATATGAAAAGTATCTATCTAGAATAATATACTGTTCAAATACTGAAAGCTTTTTCAAAGAGGCATAGACAGATGTTATTATGTTTTGTTTAATTTGTTTTAATAATTAATATCATATTTGTTTTTTAAAATGTAGGATATATTAGAAGGTAAGTGGAATTCAGTTCAAGAAATAATAATTTAATGTAAATTTTCCTTGATTTGAAATTTATTTTGAATTTTACATTGAAATTATATATATATATATATATATATATATATATATATACTCAATTCTGAGGAAAAATGACCTTGTTCCAGAAACTCCAAATCTTGGGATCGAATGCTCTATTCACGATTCCAGGTCACACCTGGATATGCCTTCACCGTTTCCTATACATAAATATTTTCGTTAAAATCGATACTGGGGATAAAGATTACATTATCTTTAGTGTTGCCAAGGGCGGCGTCGGTTGAATAATGAAAAATTCACCGCCAATTTGTAAGGTTATATAAAAATTGGATCCAAATATTCCTTATAACAATATTTCAGTCTTAAATATTATAGACTTATGAGAGATGAGCAATAAAAGTAGAAATTCGATAATAGACGTCGACGGTTTTAGAAGAAAATCCCATCAAATCAAATAAGTTCACAGGCAGCCTATAATGAAATACGGTGAGAGAAAATATTCCACAGGTTTTATTGATGTATCAAAATTCTTGTAAATATTACGTATTCTTGATTTACTTTCTATGATTTATTAGGTAAGTATAAAACTAGGTAGCTAAGTCCATTATGATCCAGTGGTTAGGCGTACGACTGTAATTTTTTTTATCCCACATATCAGGGTAGACAGAAAGCACCTAATGTTAAAACACTCCGTACTTCACTTTCCACCAAATTCAAGATATTGCGTGTTGAGTGGTGGAACTCAACGCCGCACTATGTTTTACCAGAGCGAGGAAGTGAAAACAATTTTAAATACATATAATTACTTCCCCAAGTGGGTATTGAACCCACAACAGGTCGCATTGACAGTCAGACGCTGTCACACTGCGCTACGGCCGGCTTCAAAACTGCGGTCACAGTTAGCCGGCAAGTGCTAAAATGTGGTAACGTTGAAATAACGACTTGATCCAGTTTTAACTAAGTACTTAATAAAATAGTTTTTGGCTTATACTGTTTTGCTTTTCAATTTATTTTTAAGCGTAACACTTTTATCCCACACAGCAGGGAAGGCATGAAGTTTCTAGTGTCTAAACACTCCATATTCCGCTTTCTGCCGAATTCCAGACATTTCGTGTTTAGTGGCGATAAGTCTTACCAGAGCGAGAATATGGGTATGGGTATGATATAAATCATTTTCTGAGTGGAAATCGAACCCAGGATGAATAGCGTTTACGATAAAACGTTATTCCAGCTTCAAATTTTTAAAATTTTTTAAATCGTATAATATATATGAAAAGCAGGTGATTTGGGCACGTTGAAAGAATGAGCGATGAAAGAATGGTAAGAAAGATTCATGAAGCAAAGGTGAGTGGTACGAGAGATTGGTGGAGACCTCACGGTCACGTAAAAAACATGAGGAGTCCCCGAAGGGCATGTGAAGAGAAGAGGATAATGATTGTGGACGAGGCGAAAGAGGTATGCAGGGACTATAGCGTTTGGCGCTCCGTGCTCTCTGACTACCCCGCAAGGGATAAAGCGTGAAGCTATGAAAAAGAATAAAAAAAATATGATAAAGCTCTAGTTAGGACTCTGTTCTCTGTCACAAATGTTCGATGCTCGAACTCAGTGTCTAAAATCTATATTATGTTTTTCTATCCTGTTATATAGAAAAGGCGTTAAGCTGTTATTTACATAAAAAAAGTATACAATTTTATGTTATTTTAAATAGAGGTGTACCCGATGGTGCTGTCATTTTAGCTATCTCAAGAAAACAGTTGTTTTATAGTACATGTGTCACACTGTATTAGTCACACACACACACACACACACACACACATATATATATACCTACTTAAATAAGTCACTAAGAATCCTAAGTGACCTATCACTTAAGAGTCTGAGTGACTTATTCCATTTACGGTTCAAAACAGAACTTTTTCTAAAAAGCATACATAAAGAGCTAATATAACCTTTGAACTTCACTTCACTTAGTTAATATTATGCTAAAGCTATTCACCGATTTCCTTTTATCCCCTAATATATTATTATATATTCGTAATATGTAAGCGTATAAGAGGCTCGTACGGTGAAGAATAACTAGAACATAAACTTTGTTTGAACTAAGATCTTAGTGGAAGCTGCTTACGGCGTACGTGTAAAGAGATTTGTGTACAAGTTATCTATATTAATAGTTACGTGAAGGCGTACAGCTCGATAAAAACATAAAGATATAAAGATTTCTTCTTAACGACAGACAAAATCGAAATCGCCATATTTTCTTTAACAAAATATTTGACAACTAATGCCATCTTGAGTTCGTTAAGACCGGTTCACACTATAGTAACGACACAGTGCTTTTAGTGATTTAAATAATTTAAGCAACATACATACATACATTTACATTCATTTATATTATTTCATATTTATGTAAATAAAAAACAGATTTACGCCTTTTTTATATAGTAGCATAGTAAGATAGATTATAGATTTAAGACACTCAGTATATATATATATATATATATATATATATATATAAATATATATATATATATGTATATATATATAAATATATATATATATATATATATATATATATATATATATATATATATAGAGAGAGAGAGAGAGAGAGAGAGAGACGTTCGTAGCGCAATGGGACAGACCATAGCGTAAGCGTTATTGCTTGTGGGTTTGATTGCAATTTGGGGGAATATTTAAAATTTATTTATGTTTCTATATTCTGGTAAAACAAATAATCGAATTGAGAAAATAGAAAACGGAGTGTTTTGATACTAAGTAGTCTCTGACTACCATCTGTTGGGAGTAAAACGTGTTTTGTTATGTTTTATTTTTTTATGTATTGCTCTTAATAATTTTGTTAAGGAAACTATTTTAAACGGATTAATCGCGTATATTTTGATATTCGAAAATTACTTTTTTGGAAACCTGACATTTCGGACACTTCACAGTACTCTAAGGTCACAGGTAAACTGAGGTGGTAAGGCAATTAGGAAACAGATGGAGGTTTTTTGATATAATTAATTTTTGTATCAACTGACGGTCGAATGCCACCTCAGTCTACCTGTGACCACGGACTACTGTAAAGTGTTCGAAACGTCAGGTTTACAAATATATATTTTCGAATACCAAAATAAACGTGATTAATCCGTTTAAAATATATCCGGTTTTATTTAAAATGTTTAACAATCGCGAAATTCAAATATTTTATATTTTTTTAAGGTCTTTTCTTTCATTTTCAGGCTTTTTAATATATAGTGAGGTTTTCATAGACAACGTATTGTCAAGACACTAAGTTGCACTTCTCGTTGAAAAATCGAATGTTTTCATGTTAATTTGTGGATCTCAACGTCACGCATTATCTTACCAGGGTGAGGAAATGGTAATAAAATAGATAATTAATTTCCGAGTGGCAATTTAACTCACAACGAATCGCCTTTACATTCAAATATTGTACTCGGCACAATGGCATTTCAATTAATCATCTTTGTTAGTTTTTTATATAATTGCCTGTTTCACGTTGACTTACTTGTGGAAGTTATTGGTTTATTGCTTTGGCCATGTTAATTTAAGACAGCTGTTTTTTTTTCATAGTGTAATTTATTGAAAATATTAATATAAAAAATATTAAAATAAGAATGATAAGAAATATATATGAAGCAAAGGTGAGTGGTACGAAAGATCGCGGGTGACCCTTCAAAACACAATATCGATAATATTCGAGGAAGGTCACGTAGAAAGCATGACCACCCTTCGAAGGGCGTGTAAGGACTGTGGACTAGGTGAAAAAGGTATGCAGGGATCGTGGTGTTCCGTCCTTCCTGACTACCACCCTATCAGGGATTTAAAAATGTTTTAGTAGAAAAAGTTAGTTTCACGTTTTATGCCATATTATAGGGTAATAAGAGTAAGCATGTTAAGTAAATTCAAATATTGTAATTAAAAACAGCTCCGAAATAAAATAAATATTTTATGCAATAATTTTATGAAATAAATACGGATAAAATTATTTTTTTATATCAATTAGTTGGATTTGATGTTGTATATTTTGGAATTCTATTGGAAATTGAGTAAATATTTGTTATTGAATCATAACAAAACACTTGTATGATATCTGATTTGTAAAGTTGCTCTGAAGAGATGTAAAAATTTGATAAGAATTATAAAATTGGCTTATATTTTTTCATAATACACTTTTATTGATTACCTTTGCAATAGTACGTGTTTAGTAAAACAGACACATTGCAGCTTAGTAAGAGTTTTATCATTTACTATATTTCTCTTTTAGCTTCACGCATTTCATGGTAGACAGGAAGTATCTAGTGTCAAAACATTAACATTACGTGTTGACTGGCGGACCTCGACGCCATGTTTTGTCCTATTAGAGTGAGGGAATGAAAATAAATTAAAATATAATAATTCCCCCGATAGAAAATCAGTCAGTCGCTGTTCCACCAGGCCACGATCGGCCTAATTTATTATATTAGTTTATTATAATTTAAAGGAGTCTCATTACAAAAATTATGGCAAATGATATACAATTTCCTTCCATTACAAAACCACAAAAGCAAAGGAAGATGAAAATAAAATTCTGACAAGGTCTTATTTAAGCCGTTATCATAAATGCCTTCAACTCTCCCTTATTTGCAACATTTGATGGTTTATTTAAAAGAAATCGAATTTATTATACAGCTTCATATCTTACTTCATATAACAGGGTTAGAGACAATCTAATGTCAAGACAATTCGTTGACTATTCCCCACTAGACATGGAGACATTCTGTGTTTATTGGCAAACGCAACGCCGTGTGATGACAATTCATTAGCAGAGTGAAGAAAGCAATATTGCTTTTAAATATCACAATTGCCACAAGTGGTTACCTATACCCAATAGCGTTTACAACTGTACAATATATATATATATATATATATATATATATATATATATATATATATATATATATATATATATATATGAGGTCGGTCGTGGCGCAGTGTAATAGCATCTGACTGTAAACGCGATCGCTTGTGGGTTCGATATGGCACTGTTTATATTTCAATTATGTTCACTTCCTTGCTCTGGTAAAGACAAAGTGCGGCGTTGTGTTCCACCACTCAACACGCAACGTCTCGAATTAGGTGGAAAGCGAAGTACGGAGTGTCTTGACACTAGATACTTTCTGTCAATCCTGCTATGCGGGATAAAAAAGCGTTAAACTATATATATATATATATATATATATATATATATATATATATATATATATATATATATATATATATATATATATATATATACACGTAGTTATCAAAACAACATTGCCTCTAGGTCTGAAATCTGAATATGACCCAACAAAGTAGGCTTTCATGTGACATTTTATATTGTCATCTTGTTTCTTGATAAAACAATGTGTATTATTCTTATGTAACGAATAATGTTTAGGTAAACTGAAAATTGTTGAAATGCTCGGAATCTCGTTAGTATTGTCAAATATTCACCTGTTAAGCAAACTATATATCGAAAATTTGGGGCCGACTGTAAACGCGATTGATTGTTTGTACGATTCCCACTCGAAGGAAGGAATATATTTAAAATATTTTTTATTTATTTGCAATGGCATTGTCTTCGTCACGTTTAATTCCACTATTCAACACGCAATATCTTGAATTAAGCGGAAAGCGGAATACGGAGGGTCTTGACACTAGATACTTCCGGTCTATCGTACTTTATGCCGTATAAAAGCGTAAAGTTAACTAAACATCGGACAACCGCAAGTCGGTCCCGCCCACCGAGAGTTCCAATCGAAAATTGTAGATCCCGAGCTTTTTCTAATGTTCTGCTTCCAATAATTAAGTGAAATATATATATTTAAAAAAAAAGTGTTTTTAGTGTTTTTTTATACAATTAGAATAATAATATAATAAATAAGATAAGTGTTTTTTTTTAACTTGAATGATCCTCGGAATATACCTATATCTTAGGCTCAAGTAATTACATAAACATGGAAAAATTAAATCTTTATACGGACGTTAGAACGACTCCATATACCTATTTCTGTCGCACAGTACCTGGTAAGGTAAAAAAATAACAAAATATGTATTGGAAGATACAGACTAAGCCCTTTCATCTGATACCTTACTGGAACTAGCGGCTTTAATATCAATTTTTTTTTCTGTACTACCTGTCGTCGCTAGCTGACAAATTTAATAATTCAATGTCAACCGGAAGTACCTTATTAATTTTGATTCCCTTTATAATGTCGAAATTCCCGTTTTTTGCAATATAAACAGACAATTTTTTTTAGGTAAATTTAGGAATACGATTTCTTTAAGTAAATAAAGGGACGGCAGATTTAAGGTTTGAGTTAGAAATCAATATCTACAAGTGTTCTTGAGATAAAAGATCTTGATAGATACAGACGGATAGACGGATGAACAGACACCAAAGTGATCTTGTAAAGGTTACTTAAAAAGGATGGAACCCTATACTCTGTGGCCGCTATGTCTTGATTTCGAAGAGAATGCAATCACCGGAGTGTTTTGACACTAAGTTGTCTTTGATTATGCTGTAAGGGATAAAGCTACTTTCTATTTGACTATTTTTCAAACGTCTCGTAAGGCAAGAAATGATAAAACTTAAAATCAAAATAATAAAATCCTATCAGACTCAAATTATATCTTTTTCATCCATTTTTAATTTTAATCTGAAACCGTCCTTAAGACAGTAGTGGAACAGTAACTGAAATCCGAATGATTTTGGGTCTATTCACTTGAATGAATAATTATATCTCTGAGATATCTCAGGGAACAAAAGTGCTTCGTTGAATTTCTCCACTTAACCACTCACTGCTATTACTTCTCGCTCTTTCTTCTCTTTCTCCGGGCTGTGGTTCCTCACAACGAGTGACCTTGCACACCCTATCCTTTAGCACTATATCCTTCCACCTTTGCAAGTACTAAAATGATTTACAAAATTTAAGATTTACAAAATTTAAATTAAAATACATAAGCGCTAAGTGGGTATCGAATTCACACTCTTCGCAGTCACTTGTCTCACTGCGACATACATGTAAATGAAATATTTAAATAGTCTATTTCAATACTAAATTTAATTCCCAAATAGCTGTTAAATTGCATCTGTATTTTAAGCTAGCGTGTATTAACTAAATGGCATGGAACGATTTATATAGTAGAACGTTTTTGATGAAAGATTATCTGTGTCGATATTTGATGGAATTCATAGATTGTGGTAGTGAATATTTTTGTTTTTTTTTAGCTTCACTCTTTTATCGGACAAAGCAGGGTTGACAGGAAGTATCTAGTGTCAAGATACTCCATACGCTATCCGTCGGATTCCAGTCAGTGGAAATCAACGCCGCACTTTATCTTACCAGAGCGAGGAAGTGAAAATAATTTAAATAAAATATATTCCCCCCACGAATCGAACCCACAAACGATCTCGTTTACATTCAGACACTGGCACACTGCGCCATGAACGAACTCTAGTAAATATTTATTTTAGACACTTTTAAGCCTAGGCCAAATTTTTTAATACATTTTCGTTGTTTTAAAAATATCACTGCAGCAGTATGCTTACTGCTTCTTCTGCGAGAATTCAATACATATTTATATTTCAATATTTACTATTTTTAAAGTGTTATTCCACACTTAGGATTAGAAAACATCTTTGTAAAAACGTATAAAAATTTTGAACGCAGCGGGATTGTGGTCATGGCTTAGTGGTCAGAGCGCTTGGACGGTATCCAAGAGGCGCGGGTTCGAATCCCGCTGCGTTCAAAATTTTTATACGTTTTTTCAAAGATGTTTTCTAATCCTAAGTGTGGAATAACACTTTAAAAATAGTAAATATTAAAATAAAATAGCAATCTCTCTTGTTAAACGATTATTTCTTAATAATCTTTAAGTAGTAGAAATTTGTAAAAATCTCTCTACAGAGATGCTAACAACATAAATAAGTTGTAACAAAACGTATAAGAATTTCGACGCAGCTGGTAGTAGAACGCATGGCTTAGTGGTCAGAGCGCTTGGACGGTATCCAAGAGGCGCGGGTTCGAATCCCGCTGCGTTCAAAATTTTTATACGTTTTTTCAAAGATGATATTTATATTTCATTATTTCTATTATATTTCAATACGTAAACAATTCATTTAACACTCAAATCACTGAGAGCACTGTATCATTACTGACACTGACAGGGATACGTTCAATATATAATTTATGAAAGAATAATTATCACGGGACTGTGCAGTAATTTTGACTTTATTGATAGTGTGAATTGACCTTAACGAGCTCAAGATGGCATTCAGTGTCAGTGATTTTTAGAGTGTCATTAGAATTTAACAAAAACTTCAACACGACAATCCTAATTTTGCGAATAATTGTCGACTTGAATTTTTTATCTCTTTATGTTTTATGATTCAGTTAAGGTTCCAAACGAGTCTAACGTATCCTTTGATGAAATTATTAATACAGAGATATATATACATTTGTTAATTTTATTCAGGGCGTTGTGGCACAGTGGAATAATGCCTTCATGTAATATTCCTATTCAATCCGTGAAAGTGGTGTCCTGTCACCACCCCCTCCCCCTATTCCTAAACCGCTCTCCCCTTTTGTTTACCTTTCTCTGGTTTTACCCACTATGTGGGGTTTGGAGGTCAAATGGCAATGGTTGTATTAAAACCACTCTACGCCACTTAAATACACTGTAAAAAAGGTAAGCTGGATATGGCTAGGGCGTCCTTTTAACGATGCGCAGGCACATCGCCGTATACCTGTGACAAGTGGGCAAAGCTTACTGTGTCAAGTAAGGGCACGGCTAAAGACGGAAGTACCCAGACGGAAAATCCGCTTTGCATCGTGGAATATTGTCTCTTTAACCGGACAATGCAGAGAACTCATAGATGTACTCATGAGACGTCGGGTCCAGTGTGCTTTCCCACAAGAACGTGCTGGAGAGGCAACAAGTCCAATAACATCGGACAGGGTTACCAGCTTATATATACTGGATCACCTTCAGGCAAGGCTAGTGTAGCGGTAGTGCTATTTGAAGAGCTTAGGAATGGTCTCCTTGAAGTTGACGGTCACTGCGACCGCCTAATGCAGGTGAGGGTACTCATGTACTAGCGTGGCCGATAACGAATCATTATCGGAGGAGTTTGAAGAGGTTCTACATGCTATACCAGCTACCAAAGTAATCATAGTTGAGAGGATTTAAACGGTCACGTAGGCATGGCTGCGGAAACGTAAGAACGTGTTCATGGCGGTTATAGTTATGGCCGTCGCAATATAAGAGCGGGTCCCACTAAACTCAAATAGATTATCTGCTGACCAGGCGGTGACATATAAGCAGGGTGACGAACTGTAAAGTCATTACGGGTGAAAGCCTGTCGGCCCAACATCGTCTCCTTGTCATGGACTATGTCATTACTCCGGAAAACCAGAATCAAGTGGTGGTTGCTGAATGGACCGATGCAAACCGACTTCCTGGCTGAGGTTGAGAGTCAAAATCTATCAACCAAAACCGAAAATGCCCAGGAAGATCGTGATCGAGCCCAGTTAGCAATTGTTGCGGCAGGTAAACGAGCTCTTGGTCTTTCTGGGGGAGGTCGAGTCATCGGTCGAGTCAGCCAAACATGCCAGTAAAAGAGCTAAAAGAGAGTAAAAGAGCCCGCAGTAAGAAATTGTCACCACTATATGATAAACTTGAAACTGCGGAGGGGCAAAAGCTTATTTACAAATTGACACGTGATAGGGATAAAGCGACGCAGGATATCGCAAAATATCTTTGCGTCAAAGATTCCCAGGGCACACTGCTGTGTAACCATGACTCTGTGAAGGAGAGATGGAGTAGCTACTTTAAGAAGTTGCTGAATACTCATCGTCCGTGCAATTTTCTGAGCGAACCACCTCCTAATCTCGGACTTGTTACTCCGATGGCATCTGACGAAACTCGGATTTTTTTTCAACGCATAAAAAATCGAAAAGCGGTAGGACCTGACGACATTCCTTCGCGTACTAGTGCTTACTTACCTTTCTAACCATATCTTGAGCACTGGAACGATGCCACGTCAGTGGCGATACAGCTTTATAACCCCTATTTACAAAGCAGGGGCAGAGTTCAAAATTGTAGTAGTTATAGGGGCATTGAGATTATGAGTCACACCATGAAGCTCTTTGAGCGCGTGATTGACATCAGGCTTCGCTGAGAGTGTACTGTCTTTGAGTGTCAATATAGATTTCAGCAAGGATCGGGTACCATGGATGCCATTTTTGCCCTCAAAAATTTGATGGAGACATACAGGGAAAGAATGAGAGCTTTGCACGTAGTATTTTTATATCTACTGAAGGCCTTTGACTGTGTGCCTCATCAACGCATCTGGTGGACATTGCGATCAAAAGGGATCTCTGAGGCCTATTACGACATTATCAGAGATGTGTACCGCAATTCCGCTTCAATGGTTAGGAGTGCTGTTGGCGACACGAAACCCCTCCCGATTACGGTAGGGGGTCTGCAAGGCTCGGCTCTTAGCCCGTTCTTGTTCAGTCTTGTGCTGGATACTGTCTCGGCTTATATCCAAGACCAGCCTCCCTGGCTGATGATGTACGCCGATGATATAGCACTCACTGACGAGAGCCGGGTTAAGCTGGAGCATAGAGTGGTTCACTCTGGAAGGGTATGCTTGAGAAAGACGGTCTTGACCTAAATGATTCAAAGACTAGCCGTTAAGTCGGAGAAGTTCAGGTACCTCGGATCCATCGTACATGAGTCTGAGGGCATTGATCACGACATCCATGCCCGTATAAGCGCTGCTTGGGCCAAATGGCGTGAGGTCACAGGTGTGGTTTGCGACCGCAGAATACCATCCAAGCTCAAGGGGCAGATATCCAAGAGCATAATCCAACCGGTTCTCTTATATGGCAGCGAATGTTGGCCAGCACTATCTCGGCACACTCAGGAGCGTCACGTTACGGAAATAAAGATGCTAAGGTAAATGTGTAGCAAAACGCAGGCTGACCGCATACGTAACACATTCATACGAGGTAGTCTTGGATTCCGTGACGTAGCGGATAAGCTTCAATAGCATCGCCTGAGATGGTATGGACACGTTGCGCGACAGCCTGCAAACCATATCGGACGAATAAACCTTGATATGTCTGTCCCTGGAGTTAGAACCCCCAGACACCCAAGGTAGCGAGGGCTGGATATCGTGAAACAGCATATGAGAGTAAATGGATTTACCACCAAGGATGCCAAAGACCGTGCAAAGTGGAGTAGGTAAGTGGGAAGGCAGACTCTGTTTAAGCTGGGAGAAATGCCGGGAAGAAGAAAGAAGATACGAAATGAATGTGGAAAGCCGTATTGTTGACTGTAACAGGGTTAACAGTGCTCTTGCTGCATTGATGCGACAGCAAAACGTCAGCATATCTGCATGTCTTGCCGTTCACAATGCAGTACTAATATTGACGTTGTTATACGGCTGCGTGAGTGTGTCAAAAGAAGAATGAAAGAAAGACGAATGAATGAAATGCGTTCTCTTCGCCAGATATGCGGAATCAGTTTAGCTGATCCTATATGTTTGCAGCGAAGAGATCCGCAGAATAGCAGACGTAAGCGTGAATGTCATAGTGGGAATGAAGAAGAACATGCTCAGGTGGTTTGGGCACATCAACAGGATGAGCGATGAAAGAATTGTAAACAAGATTTATAAAACAAACGTGAGCACTACTAGAGATCAGGGGAGACCTCAATTGACCTTTGAAAACACAGTATCAATGATACTGGAGGAATATCACGTAAAAAGAATGAGGACCCTCCGAAAGGCATGTATTAAGAGGTTGACGAGGCAAAAGAGGTATGCAAAGCCTGTAGCGTTTTGCGCTCTGTCCTCTCTAACAACTCCGCAAGTACTACTTTATATGTATTCTATTTTTTTACTATTGAAATTAATTTCCTCGCTCTGATAAAACAAAGAACGGCGTAGAGTTCCGCCACTTCCTAACAAATGTGTCGATTATCAAAATTATAATATGTTAAAAAAGCCAATTTTTCGTAAAGACGCAAATTGCGTTATTAGAAATAAAAAGTTGCGTCATTAGGTAACTCGTTAAAACATTTCAAGTTAATTTAGTTAACTTCGCATTTCCAATATCATGAAAGCTGCGACGTGGATGCGATTAGGAAATTATTTACCGGTGTAATGGGTTTCAATCGCTGGCCTTACTGTCTTGTTTGTTATATAGATTTTTTTCTAATTTCAATTTCGTTTGAGGCCGGTCGTGGCGCAGTGTGACAGCGTCTGACTGTTAACGCGACCGGTTGTGGGTTCGATCCCCATTCGAGGGAGTGATTATATTCAAAATTATTTGTACTTCTACGCTCTAGTAAGACAGAGTGCGGAACTGAGTTTCACCACTCAACGCAATGTCTCCAATGTGGTGGAAAGCAAAGTATGGACTGTCTACCCTGCTATACAGGATAAATGCGTGAAGCTAATAATAGAACTGCAAATTGATTTTTTTCACCCACCAAATTCAATGTGAATTTCATATTCATTTGAAATTTAGTACAGGTCATATGTTAAATATACATACATATGTAACCATAGCAATGTGTATTTTACGTGGCAAATTTTTACATATTTTAAATGAAACTATTTTAAACTAATGAATTGCGTTTATTTTGGTAATAGGAAACACATTTTTGCAAAACTGATGTTTTGGATCAATTTACAGTAGTCCGTAGTCACAGGTAGAAATATTATTGTTTTTTTTTTCAACAAAAACACTTAAATACTAATAATATTGTATACACAATTTTTACCCAAAAGCTTTATAAGATTCTCGCTTTCTCGCTTCTTTTCTTTATTCGGCACCACAGGAAAGACAGCAAGTAATTGGAGTCAAGACACTCTACACCGCTTACTGCCAAATTTAAGACATTGCGTGTCGTGGCGGAAGTCAACATCGCACTTTGTTTAATCAGAGCAAGAAAATGAAAATAATTTAAATATCTCTCCGATTGAGAATCAAACCCACAATCGATCGCGTTTACAGTCAGACGCTGTGCCACTGCGCCATGGAAATGAATTATTAAAATTGTATGAAAACTCGTTTCGTGGATAAAAACAGGTTTACGGAGTAATAAATTACACGACAGACGTAGCAACTTAGTTTTGATATCGTTTACAGGAAATTGAAGCATCTCATTTAAAAGTAAACGAAATGGTTTAAATAAAGTGAATCTTGCTTAAAAATAAATTATTGTTATAGAAGACTCGATTATTTTAGTCAGATAAATGTTCTATGTGTTTACTTCCGCAGTTTACCAGTTTTCAGACAAAATACGGTGTTAAGTTCTGTCACTTCACAAAGAAAGTTTGGCGCTATTTTAAAAAAGGAATATCTAGACACTAGATTCTCTCTGCCTATATAAATTTCATTTCTTTAGTTAGTGTGTAGAAAAAACCTTCTGCCAGTCTCGTCAGTCGTAAAAAGCAACAATTTTACGATGCAAAGTATTTTATGTTCCAAAAAGGATATAATTTTCACACGAATTCGGATTTGAACGATCGTTTTACGTTTTAGGGATGGCAGAGCCCATCTGATTGTAAACGGCTTTGACTTCGGTGTCGACTCGTAAATCAAATGGTTATATTTAAATTATTTTCGTTTTCCACAATGGTAAGATAAAGCGCAGCGTTGAGTTCCGCAATGTGTTGACTTGATGAGGTTAGACTAGGGTAAGTAATAATTACTACATTAAAAGCTTGATCGAATATTACAAGTTAAAATAATTATATTAATTTAACAAAAGAGAGTGAAATTTTTTGTATGAAACTATTTATTTCTTTAACGTAACTTGAAGATGTACATGCTGGATTCAAACTATGGAAATTAATATTAACAAGAGATATTTTTATACATATAGGAAACTAAAGGAGATTCATACTCGCTAGTACTTCGCTTCCCACCGAATTCAAGACATTGCGTGTTGACTGGTGGAACTCAACGCCGCATTTTGTTTTTACCAGAGCGAGGAAGTGAAAATAATTAAAATATAATCACTCCCCCGAGTGGGGATTGAAACCAGAACCAATCTCGCTTACAGTCAGACGCTGTCCCACTGCACCACATCCGGTCTACCGAGTTTATGAAAACTGAAAAATATTAAAAAAAAATATTAAGACAAGCAAAGCTATGAGGAAAAACTAGTGCGAGTAACATAAAAGTGCACTTGCCGAAATCTAATTTTGAAATCGTTTATTATTTATTTATGTTAAGGACACAATAGAAACCAAAGTTAACTTTAACGGCACATTTTCTTTGTTCTTAACATTTTAGGACTGTTTAAAGATTCATTTTCTCTTATCCCGCGCTTTTGTACTTGTATGGGATAGCTACCTTGAGATTTGGGGTTATTACTTTGAAATTCCATTATGATGCGAAAATTTCATAATGTCTTTCTACTGTCTGTAAATGTATGAAAAATGTATAACGCCATTTTAGTACATTAAGTTAGGGACTGGGGTTCAAATCCTACGTGGGTACCGAACAATACAGTTCTTACAACTCATTCGTTACTCCATGCACAGTTGAATTTTCTGGAATTGCAATTAAGGATGTAAGTTTCTGAAAAAAAATATGGAAACTCTAAGAAATAATTAGCTGAAAATTTAATTTTACGTTTAACTCATGAACAAAATTACAGGCATTGTCTAGTAAAACTCTATTTACACTGGAAAAATAAAAAATAAAAAAAATAAAGCCGATTTGTTCGATTGTGGCGCAATGGAACACCATCTGACTGTAAACGCGATCGGATGTGGGTTCGATTACCCTCGGGGGAAATATTATATTTTATATTATTTTCATTCGTTTTTTTCTAGTAAGACAAAGTGTTGCATTGAAATCCGACAATTAAAACGCAATGACACGAATTCGGCTGAAAACGGAGTACGTAATGCTTGATACTAGGTACTTCCGGTCTACCCTGCTATGCGGTATAAAAGCGTGAAGCTAAAAAAGTATACAAAGGAAACCACTGAAAATATACAAAAAAAAAATCTCGCGTAAACATCCAGAATGTAATTCATTAGTATACATTAAACGGCCGAAATACTTTAATTTAAAGTTATATGCCTCGTTATTCCCGACTTGTCCTTGGTGAAGTTGGAAATGGGGGGAAAGGAGAAATTTATAAGATGACCCGCAAACTTTTATATTACAGCGTTTGACAAACAGCATGAGTTTGTCTTTAGATTGTTTAATTTTATATTTACTAAATATTTTAATAAATTTGTTTTTTTTTTTATATATATCTAGACGTCTCGTTGACGCGTTCACAAAGCGTTGCCATAGCAACGTGTATGTCACTTTATATAAACGTTTACATCAAACTCGTGGTAGTATGTATGTGTGTGTTACATTTATTTTATTAATTTAATATATTTTTATGCGTTATTTTAATATAGTATTAGCATTTTGCACTCCTTCTCTTTATAAACTATACTTGACCCATATTTCAAACTCCTTTTCTTTTCCAGCCTTATTTCAAAGATAACAAGTGTGCAATGTACACAAAAGAGTATTTTAAACACATGATATTGTGTATAGTGTATGATATTACCTAAACTGCATTAAAATAATAAAAAAAAACATTATCATGAAAATGGTAAATTTTAAATAGTTTTTTTATGATTTTTTCTAGTTTAAAATACTACTTTGAATAAAATAAGTCAGTATAACCTTACAGTACTAATCTAAACTTTTCAAATATGCTAAATTGAGCTTTCCCCTTATAGATTGGGCTATGTGACGTCTGTCAGTCAGTCAATAAGTGCAATGGTTTAATATCAAAACATACTACATACGTATGAATATTGTTTACATTGAGGTCGTTGTGGCGTAGTGGCAAAGTACTTGTCTGAGCACGCGTTGGTTTTGTATTCAATTTCCTTTAGGGATAACGTTTACATTAAACACTGTAAAACGCATGATATTGAAGGGTGGACAGCGATTGTAAATGAGATTGGTTGGTGCTTCTTAATATTCATGTATTCGCTCTGGTAAGACAAAACGTGCCATTGAGTTCTCCACTCAACACGCAATGTCTCGATTTCAGGTGGAAAGTGAGTGAATCTGAGTGGAGTGTCATGACACTAGGTTACGTCTGACTCAAGCTATATAAAATAGAAATGTGAAGATGCCTCTCTCTAGCTAACTCTATAAATACAAAGCAGATGACAGTATAGCAAAGTTTCTTTTACATTTTATATTATATTAGTGAAAAATAAACAACACCGACCCCCAAGTCCTTACGACAAAGGTCTCATTATTTCGAAATACTCAGTTTTATCTCTTATATAAAATGAACGTACCTAAGTATAAATGACGGCGGTTATTATGGATGTACTATGTTGATAGCTCGTTGGTTCTCGACAACTCGTTTAGTCTCAAAAGCTCTGTCATGATACCGTTTATTACATAAAACCTAAGCTTTTTCTTTAATGCTGTTCTTAGCTTTCTTACACATAATGGTTGCAGATTCACTTGATTAACGTGATTATCGTGATCATAGAAGAATATGGATTCTTCTATGACCACGTCTTCTCCTTATAGCGTCAACTGCTGGACATGAGCCTCCATTAAGGATTTCCTCGACATTTGATCTTGTGCTTTTCGCATCTACCGGATGCTTGCAACCTTGATCACATCTTTGGTCCACCTGGTAGGTTGCCCTCTGAGCGTCGATATGTTGTGGTCATTCAAGAACCTTTCCGCCTCAACAGCCGTCTGTTCTTCCTCGCTGAGTGTTTAAATGGGTAGAAATAGAAGGTAGCCGTGACAAAATTTGCGTCAAAACCTTACGTTACGTAATAACACTTCAAAGAACTTTATGTGTACACTATAATGTAAAAGCTACTAAACGTCTTTTTTTTAAATGAAAATCTGGTAAGACAAAGTGCGGTGTTGAGTTCGAAACTCGATACATAATGTCCCTAATTTAGGCGGGAAGCACCTAGTGACTCAGTAGTGTCATGACACTAGGTTGCCTCTAAATATCCTGCTTTTTTGAATTTCTTATAATGGGAAAAAATATTATACATTATTTTAATAGTACCTTAAAATACATATACAAGTAAATTCACGACTAACTAAAATAATATATCGTTTTATAGTGGAATTATAAATTTTGCGGAGCAAACATTTTATGATTTACAAGTCAAATTACGCGAAGCTCCCTTCAAAAAGCTTTAAGCTTTAAATATTGCCAGCTTTAAATTTTCTCATTATTTTCATTAAGAGCTAGTTGAAAAGTGTATACTGGTCATATTTTTATTTGTCAATTTATGATTCACTATGGCGTAATATATATGAACCAAATTCAGTTCATGATATCAAATTCAGTTTATAATATGTTATTAAAATTAAAAAATAATAATATCTACTATATATACATATTAATATGTAAAGGATTTTTTCCCTTAGCTTAGCTTCACGCTTTAATCCGCATAGCAGGGCAGAAAGAACCGCATCAGGACACTTCTTTCTCCGCGTTTCGCCTTGATTGGAGACGTTACGTGTTGAGTGGCGGAAATCAACGCTGTTTTTCGTCTTAGTAGAGCGGGAAAATGGAAGACATTAAATAGCACCCAAGTGGGAATCGAACCCACAACCATCAATTTTATAATCAGACATGAAAATTACGCGGAATATGAATTATGACATTTGGCACAGCTTAATTTACATAAAGAAGTGCAGAAAGTCAATATATTTGAAATATTATATTAATTTCATTTAATATATATTACTACTGTATATAATGTGTGTAATTTTTCTTTGTTTTTTGCCTCACGCTTTTATCTAGCATAGCAGGGTAAGCTGGAAATACTTAGTATCAAGACACTCCGTATTCCAAATTCAAGACATTACGTGTTGAGTGGCGAAACTCAACGCCACTCTTTCTTTTGGGAAAATGGGAATTATTTAATCATTCCCTCGAGTGGGATTCGGACCCACTACCGATCGCGTTTGCAGTCAGACGCTGCCCCACTAGGTCACGACCGGCCTAAATTTGCGAACGGAATTTTCGCGGGTTACGTATATTTGAATTTCCATTTTTTTGTGGCGTTACGTTAGTATTCATGTCTGTCAGTTACGCCGACCAGATCAGCTATTTTGAATATGCAGTCAGCTTTGCTTGCATTTTTTTTGACTCGAATTCTATCCTGATTCCTGATTTCCTAATTCCTAACACTCTCATTAACTTCTTAACATTGTTAAATAAAAGACGGTAAATGGAGAATGTAATTGAAATAATTGTTTATAGTTCCCAAATATACATACTTAAGACTTACCAGGACTTACAGATAAGCCATAGGATTTACACCGGTCGTTAATTAATTGTAGGTTGAAACCGATTTTACCGGCTAAATTATTTATTACATATTACTAATGCATATAAAGTATGCAATTTCTTGTATTCTTCATTTTTTTATATTTTTTTAGCTTCACGCTGTTTCCCTGATAGGGTAGTTAGATAACGGAGCTCGAAACGCAAGTATCTTACATACTCTTATTTTCGAAAATCAACCGAGATCACCCTCGATCCCTCGTACCACTCACTTAGTTCCATAAATCTTTCTTAATATTAAAAAAAAATAAAAAATATGTTTTGTTTCCCAGATCATACAGTAATATGTGTGAGACGATCCCAGAAAGTAACTTGGGACAATCTTCAATAACAACGTTTTATAATTATGTATAAATTTGTGTGTGTGTGTGTATGTGTGTATGTGTGTGCGTGTGTGTGCATTAGCGTGTGCGTATGCGTGTGTGTCAATCAATCTGGTATAGCTCATTTTTACATCCATGTAATACGATTAAAAAGTTTTCTGATGGTTGTGATCTCTGGTTAAAATTTATCAATTTTGACTATTTCTTTTTTTACACTAAGATAATCCTTGAATAAGGAGAGAGCAATATCTCTGTTCCCTATTTTTTCTACCCTCTCTATTAGGATATCCGGAGAAATCGTATCAAATGCCTTTTTCAGGTCTAAGAACATAATAAGGCATTTATCACTTTTATTAACCTTCTGAGTAATAAAAATTATCATATCAATGACGGCATCTTGTGTTGATTTTCCCCTTCAAACCTTCAAACCCATATTGCGAAATTGATATCATATCGTACTTTGTTAGATAACTTGGTAGTCTCTTATTTACTAGCTATTCTATAATTTTAGAGGTACTATGTAGTTAGCATGGAAATTGGCCTATAGTTATTGACGACATTATTATCACCTCCTTTAAAAATTGGTGTCACCAGGGAACGTTTAAAAGATTTAGAGAAAAGTCCGGTATGAAAACATAAATTTGCTAATTGGGTAACGACTGGAAGTCTTTGCAATTTTTCAATAGTTTGACAGATATTTCGTCCCACCCAGAAGCACTCGCCGAATCGAGTCCCCTAAGAACATCATTTACTTCTTGAGGGTCAGTATCGAGTGGTAGGAATGCTTGAAGCAATCTCTTTACACAGTGTCTTGCCGATATTAATTAAAAAATTATTAACACGATTTAAAGCATTTAGTGGGCTGGTAGATTGCAGGAGGAGAGAATTGCTAGAGGTGTTAACGGTTTTATATTGAGTTATTTCATTGACTCCATACTTGTTTCCATAGTTTGTTTTTTAATTTTTAGTTATGACCTCTAATTTTTTCATAAATCCTCTTCTCAACGTGCCCAAAGCACCAATTAATATTTATTGAACATTAAATTATAATTTGTTTACTTTTTAATAGTAAAATTATTTTCATATTTACTATTTTTAAAGTGTTATTCCACATTTAGGATTAGAAAACATTTTAGATATAATTTCGACGCAGCTGGTAGTAGAACGCATAGCATAGCGGTCAGAGCGCTTGGACAATATCCAAGAGGCGCGGGTTCGAATCCCGCTGCGTTCAAATTTTTATACGTTTTTTCGAAAATGTTTTTTCTAGTAAAATTATTTTTACCTTTCTCTGTTTCTATTGCATTTCATACATGGATCTTTATAGTTAAATGAAATTGTAATTTTCCTGATCTATTTTACTATATTTATAAGTGTTATTTTACTCTTATAATTAGAAAAACTATATTTTTATACGTTTTTGAAAAATGTTTCCTGATCTACTTTGACTAAAACGCAACGTTTGACTTCAGACAGCATACGAAGAACGGAATTTCTTATAACTTCCTTCTGTTCTACACTGCTATTTACCCAGTACAAAAGATTTTTATACAAACTCATAAAAGAATGGCTTAGTGAAATTCAACCCCCAAATGTTGAATTAAAAATTAACTTAGTAAAACATTTTCATGTTATTTCACATAAAATACAATTCATTTCTAAGATGACTTTTGCAGTCGTAAACCACAAAACGCACAGTAGTTCCCTTTTAAACACATTATCCAATGTCACCAGTGCTCACTTTCTGAACTGTAATTTATCGTGAGTCTTGTCTGAAACAATTCTATAAGTTGCTTACAGAGTTTCTTAAGTGTTTTCCACAAATATAACAAGTTTAGTATATTTGAAGCTGAACAGAACTGAAGTTTCAAACTAGATTAACTTTCTTGATGTCTTTTTGATGTGAAAAACGGTCAGCGTTTTATTTATTTATCTTTTTGTATAATCTAGTCAAGTTTAGGATGAGGCGGAGGACGCTTTAAATATATATATATATATATATATATATATATATATATATATATATATATATATATATATTTATATATATATATATATATATATATATATATATATATATATATATATATATATATATATATTATGGGACCTGAGGTGTGCAACGTTAGGTGCCAATTCAGCAGCAGCTTGGGACGACGTAACTATATTGCACAAAAATGTTATATAAATATATTATTAGAATATATTATAAAACTATTAGAATATATATTTTTATAAAACCTATAAAAGTTTGAATGAAGTGAAATTTGACCCCCAAATTTGATATTAATAAATGGGCATTATTTCGAATATAATTTTAGCACTTGTATACCACTTTCATAAACACATTACGTAATATGTTGAAATAATAGAAACAAGGTTAAGATAAGCAAAATGCAACCGAACACAACCGACTGCGAAAGTCAACCAAAATTGCCGAGGGAAGGCAAGCCATAGGTAAGATGGAGGGTAGGTGTTTTCTAATAATATTATTATTCAAATGACTTCCATTAAAATATAGCTATTACGATCGATTGACATCCCCTTAGTTACTAATATTTAGGACTAATATCCAATGTTACTTATTTATTAATAAATTACACTAACAATACACCCAGATATATATTACAAACTAAATAAATGATTAATATACATATATACATACATTTCTATTATATAGCAATGTATAGACATAAATATTATTATATTATTATTATTTTTTTTAGCTTCACGCTTTAGAGTGTTACCCCAGTCTGAGAGGACGGAGCGCCACGGTCTCTGCATACCTTTTGCCCCTCGTCCACAGTCATCAACCTCTTCATACAGGCCCTTCAGGGAGTCCTCGTGCTTTTTACGTGAGTTACTTCCAGTAACATATATACTGTGTTTTCGAAGTTCTACCGAGTTCTCGCCTGACCTCTCGTACCACTTACTTTTGCTCACCTTTGGAGGACAGAGCTGAAGAGCAACAGTGGCGAAGTGTATATATATATATATATATATATATATATACATATATATATATATATATATATATATATATATATATATATATACACATGTATTGATGTATGTGTGTATGTATAAAATAATTATAACTAAGAATGTGCGTTACGTTTGAATGTTAAACGTTTCAATTTACCTTTCATTATCTTCATATTGAAACACGGATTTTACATATATGATCAAAAAAGTAAACATTTTTGAAGCTTATCATAGCCATAACCTAGCATCGTTAAACTTTTTCTTTTTCAAACGCTATTATGTCTGGAACCTTTCTAAATTCGCCATCAGATGTAAAGCTTAATTCAGGTTGAAAATTTAGAGGAGCAATCTTATCTTAATTGTTTGTAATAAATATCAAGTTTTCATATAAATCAATGTTTTATTAGTTTTGTAATAACAAGCAATTTCACGCGGCTTGGTCTGCACATAATTTTTGTTCGATATTTTAATTATTGTTCGATTTTATAAATCATATTGATTTATTAGCAGCTTTACGTTTTATCCCGGATTGCATAGTAGGTAAAGACTATCCGTTAATTTCGTTTCGCCCGAAATCGAGATATTGCGGGTAGAGTGGCGAGCCGAAAGTCGCGCTTCGTATGTTCGTATGTTCGTATGTTCCTCCTACCACCCAATTACTGGAATACCCACCTTTTACGGGACGCTACCCAGCAGCGGAGGGGAATTGTATTCTACCCCCTCCTCCCACACGGAAAATGTATGTTTTTCCACGTATTACACTAAAAGTAAAAATCATTCCTAATAATTTAAGTTAGATATTTTTGAACTTAGGGAACAATATAAGTTTCATTAAAATCATTCCAGTAGTTACAGAGATGTGGGTAAATTATTCGTAAGAAAATATAGTATACAGCTATTGTGAATTTGGTTTAATTTTTTTAAATTATTTATAGATTTTTAATATAGTATTTATAATTCAGTATTATATTATAAACAAACAAAATATAATTTTACATGAAATCATAATTTGAATCTATTAAAAATATTAACATTCTGAGTTTCTTCTCTATATAAACTATAACTGTGGCAAACTTCATATATTTTAGTACGCGAAATTTTCAAACTGAATACACACATATATATATATATATATATATATATATATATATATATATATATATATATATATATATATATATATATATATATATATATATATATGTATATATATATATATATATATATCACATTTTTAACATTGCCTATATTAACAGTAAAGCAACGTGAAAGTATAATGAGATACAGTTAGTTATTTGTTTCACGTTTTTATTGATGTTTTGGTTGAATAGCCTATATAATGGTCTTCAAATTGAAAGCTTCGCAATTAACCGAAACGCAATAATTTTAATTTAAGCATGTTTGTATGACAAAAATGACTCGTTATTAATTCCAATTAGTGAAATAATTTAGCATTTAAATAGATGTAATTTGTATATTAATAAATTATGCGGCGTTGAGTTTCAGTCAACACGCAATGTTTCGTAGCACGGAGTGTCTTGACACTAGGTACATTCTGTCTAAAAGAAAAAAAATATTTGTGCTTGCAGTTTCATGATCTCCGTGTAATTTAGTATTTCTAGTTTCTAATCTTATTATTCTAAAATAAAAGCAATATGGTTAATCATATTTACATTAGCTATGTACCGATAAAAGTCCCATCCATATAAAATTCGTCCAGCTGTTCTAGAGATTAGCTGAAACAAACAGACAGACAAAATTTGTAAGCATTAACATTTTGGTATATGTACCGTATACATACATGTATATGTATTTAGTAATGACAGTTATTTTAATATTATGATCAGACGATTTAAGTATAAATAAATAAAGAATTTGTACCCATTTTTATGAAAATTATGCATTCAGAATATGAAATTGTGCCAGATTTCATAATCCACCGAATGCTAAAAGCAAAATTTGCAGAGAAAATAAAAAAACAACTGATATTTTTAATTTTAATTTAATTTCGAAATACACATTAATGAAAATAAATATAACACACACTACCATATATTTGAAATTCCCGTGAATGGGGAATTAAGCCTATATCCATCGTCTATAGTAAAACATACCACTATCCCCAATGACCTTTGAGGAAGAAATGGGACAAAGAAAGGCAAACAGGTATGACATGTATCCAACTAGAACAATAACACCAACATGTGTTTATGACGTACGTCTAATGAACGGAAAAATTCGATGCTAAGAAAATAATCAACAAGAAAATAAGTTTTAGTCGTCTCATGAAACTATACTGGACCAGAAAAACAAAAGTTGATATAAGTTTTAGAGCTTGTAATAAGCTTTGTATGAAATTGATACTTTAGTATGAATTAAATAAGTTTATTTTTTACTATTTTAAATATTTATATATATATGTGAACATGGACCGGGCGTGGCGCAGTGTTACAGCGTCTGAATGTAAACGCGATCTGTTGTTGGTCCCCACTCGGGGGAGTGATTATATTTAAATTATTTTCATATATATATATATATATATATATATATATATATATAGTATACTACCTACTACCTACTATATATAGCTACGCTACTACACTACCCTTCAGGGATATATATATATATATATATATATATATATATATATATATATATATATATATATATCCCTGAAGGTTAGTGTAGTAGCGTTTACGATCTCTCTGACTACCCCAAGAAAAAGCATAGTATTTAAAGGCTGGACCACTTAGGTGACTGTTGATTTAGTTAGCGTAACAGAAAAACCTAAACTGTAGTAGTTTTACAATACGTTTTCCTATAAAAAAATCATTTTTGGCTAGTGATTCTTTAAGCAGGATGATATTAAATATATTTTTGGAAAAACATATAAAAATTTGAAGGCAGCAGTATTCGCACCCGTGCCTCTTAGATATCGACCAAGCCCTCTAACCGCTAAGCGATGTGATCTACTACCAGCTGCGTCAAAATTCTAGCGGGTTCTAGTCCCGCTGCGTTCAAATTGTTGTGCTTTTTTTTTAAAAAAAATTATAAGTTTTTTCAAAAATATTTTATTATAACACTTTAAAAATAGTAAATTATTAATGTAAAATAGCAATATCTCCTGTCAATTGATTGTTTCTAAATAATCTTTAAGTAGCAGGTATTTGTAAAAATCTCTCTACAGAGATGCTAAGAACATAAATAACAAACGTATAAGAATTTCAACGCCGCCGGTAGTAGAACGCATAGCTTAGCGGTCAAAGAGCTTAAACGGTTCCCAAGAAGCGCGTATTCGAATCCTACTGCATTCAAATTTTTATACGTTTTTTCAAAAATGTTTGCGAATCCTAAGTATAGAATAACACTTTAAATATAAATTTTCAAAAATATATTTAATATATAATGTTTTTCATTATATGTATGATATTATGATAAGGGTCTTATAGGGTTTCCGTTTTCCGAAGAAAGCAACTGCAGTGAAACTATTTTAAATATTATTAAAACTCCCTGACGTTCCTCAGAGTCTGAATGATGATGAACGATTTTTGAATATCTTAAATTATTCTAAATTTCTCTTTCTGGCAAGAAAAAGGGCGGCGTTGAGTTCTGCTATTCAAAAGGTACTATCTCAAAATCGATAAGCGGTCGATTTCTGTTGCTTGATTTCCGCTGGGATTCAAACTTACAACCACGATCTGACTTCGCAACAGCTTCAGAATGGCGTCATAAGTCTAATGTTTTCGTGTAAAAAAAAATATTTAATAAGATTAACAAAATGATCTATTTTTACATATTCTCATATATTCCGTGGTGTAACCGACCTCAATTTCGAAGTTTTACTCCATTTGCTAACGTGTAACGGGAAATATAATCTGACATAAACGAAGTGGGCTTGATGTGAGCAAAATTAATTAAATTAGATAAAATATTTAGCTGAAGAGATTTATTAAATTTAGATTCGTAGCTGAGTTTACGTTATAACTTATTTTGTTCAAGTTAATCTGTGAAAAATATAGAATTTTTTATAATGAGAATTTTTTTTCATATTTTTTTCTTTCCTAAATAAATTACCTTAATATTAATTAAATTCCAAAATATACTAGATTAATCCATTTTATTCTATTAGTCACCATGCAAGAAAAGGACCACCTAGGCCACTCTTCCATAGCATGATACCTAATTCATCTAACACTTGTGTCGCCCGTCCCAATCGTCACGTTTTCTTTGGTATATTACAAAATAAGTCTATAATAAACTAGTTCAAGTATTTTTAAATAAATCAATACCCAACTCGCTTAATCTTCCTAATTGTTAAAATCAATTAATTTCCACTTCACTATCGTTTTATATATACTTTATAAAAAAAACACTTTTAAAAAAGAATAATCAGTCACTATATTTTCATTGTAAGGGAGAAACAAAAATTTTACACTTTCTCCCTTCCTTAAGACAACAATCACCAAATACATTATTTATTTGCTTAATTGAAAGGCTCCTAAGAATCACTCCATTTCTGAATGCTCTGTTTGTTGTAGGAATTTATCGAAGTTTGTTTTTCTTCGTCTATTATTTTTCTACTTGATTTATTTGCGTTCATTTTAGTAAGATATTCGACCTTGTGATACTTTCTTAATCATTACAAAGGTCTGGTTTGCTCATCACTTACTCCCGCTAAGTAATTTATAGTATAATTTTTTTTCGTGAATATTTCTAGAAAATTAAAAGGCTACCAAAAACAAGTGTATTTTCGAAAATTTTGCTTAAAATTTTGGGGTTTTTGAGATTAAATTGGTTTTAATCAGATTTACATTCTTTAAATTATTGGCAAAGTTGTAATAGCTAGATATTTAAAGCAATATATGTTTATAGAAACAGATTATATAGATTAAAAAAAAATTTAAATGGGAAAAATAAATAAATAAATAGTACTCGATCGTGGCGCAGTAGTACAGCGTTTGTAAGCGCGATCAGTTATGGAGTTAAGATGATATTTAAAATTATTTTCATTTCCTCGCTCTAGTAATAGAAATCGCGGCGTTGAGTTCCACCACTCAACATGCAATATCATGAATTCCCCATACATCTGAGTAGTCAGAGATCCCAATAGTCAAGACACTCCGTTCAAACAAAACAAATTAAGAAAAACCTTTTCGTATCAGCAAAATGCTATTACACAATAGTAATATAACAAGATAAACCAAGAATCTGAGCAAATAGCCATAACGCTAATGTTATGGGAACAATAAAATTTCAACCGTCATATTTCCCCTACGGCTAATGGGACGTTGACCGTAACGATAGTACGAAGTAAATCGGCTGTAACATAAAGACGGACATATAAAATCTCTTATATTTTTCTACTTAGTAGATCTTGTAGGAGCTATATGTGTTTACTATTTTAAAGTCATAGGAAGCTATAATATAGAGATTGTTTTGTCCACAATCCTAATGATATACACTGATGAAGATAATGGTTATTACATATACCTTATATTATGAAAATTTTTTATACTTTACTAGTTTAAAAGTGTTATTCTACACTAAAGATTGAAAAACGAATAAAAATGCTAACAACATAAATAAGTTGTAACAAACGTGTAATAATTTCGACGCAGCCGGTAGTTGAACGCATGGCTTAGCGGTCAGAGCGCTTGAATAGTTCCAAAAGGCACGGGTTCGAGTGCCGCTGCGTTCAATATTTTTTTACGTTTTGCAAAAATGTTTTCTAATGATGATCCTTGTATTGGCAGTGGCTTTAAATTGATTATTTTATTAGGACCTTGAATAAGTACTCGCTGTTGTTTTTAAATTTATCTAAAACACAATACTTACAATGACATTACTCAAAGTATTGTCCATCATTAGAGACCACTTTTTCCCATCTCTCTGGTACCAACTGAATCCCTCGTTGGAAAAATGAATCATCTTTCGAGACAATCCATGAATCAAGCCATTATTAACTATTTGATTAAAAGATACTCTGGATTTTAACCTATCACGTTACTTAAATTACTCTATTTTATTATATTAACTAGTTTACATTATTACTATATTATTAAGGGGTACGGTAGACTCTATTAAAACCTTGCCTAAATCATAAAACACAAAAAAAAACATTTCAAGTCTACAATATATATTCGTAAAAATTAGAATTTGTTTAGTATTTTGTTAACTTCTAACACCACTGATAGACAAATTTCTGTCACCATATTCAGTAGTATATAGTTAGCAAGACGTCGCTGACACCTAATGTCATCTTGAGATAGTTAAAGTCGATTCGTTCAAAGCTCAGCACAGTACCGTGATAATTATTATTTCATATATTATCTATAAAATGTATTCCTGTCAGTGTCAGTAATGTCAAAGTGACAGATGCCGATGATATAAATAATTTATTAAAAATGACATATTTATATAATATAGCATATATCGCGAAGCGGCGAGTAGTTCGCTAGTATTATTATAGCTTACAACTGAATATATTTCTGCACTAATACTTGGATTTAAATACGAAATTTTAAAATATACAACTTAGGTTTGTAATAGTATTTAAGTGAAACGAAGAACGTTGCTTGAGGTTTTCTAAACAGGTTCTAAGGTATTTTGTTTAGCTTCACGCTTTTATCCCGCATAGCAGGGTAGACAGGAAGTACCTAGTGTCAAGACACTCCGTACTCGGCTTACCGCCGGATTCGAGATATCGTGTGTTGAGTGGCGGAACTCAACGCTATGCTTTGTCTTAAATCTAAAGTTGGAAGATTTTAATAAATTGGTTATAAGATTTTTGGCACATTAAAACAAATATACTTAAGAAAATTTGATTCAAAGCAGTTTAGTACGACTAAGAGTATTGCTTAGAAATTTATTATTATTTTTTTTATTAGAAAGGGAAGATGATGTATTGCATGTAAGTATTATTTATGGTTCCGAGAAGCCTCTATAATAAAATGTTTCTAAATAATAACTTTTTGTATAAGTAAAATATATAATATACTTTAAAAACAATCGAATCTTTGATTTTTTTAAAATAATTTAGAATATTCAACTCTTCAAGCCAATTCTTTGATATCCATATTGGATGTAAAAATGTTATCCGACATTTTGTTGTGGCGGCCATTTTGAGAAAACTACAATACTGATTGTAGACAATTGCATTGACTTCAGAACTAAAGGTGTATTCTAAATTTCAGCTCAATCGAACACTGGAAATTGGTTCAAATTTAGCTTGAAAAAAATTTCACGTACACTAACAAGCTAACGAAAACGACAAGCGAGACAGCATCTGACTGTAAACGCGATCGGTTGTGGATTCAATTCACTCGGGGGAGTGATTATATTTAAAATTATTTTCACTTCCTCGCTCTGATAAGACAAAGTGCGGCGTTGATTTCCACCGCTCAACGCACAATGTCTCGAATTCCGTGGGTAGCGATGTACGGAGTGTCTTGACACTAGATACTTTCCATCTACCCTGCTATGCGGGATAGAAGCGTGACGCTAAAAAAAAACACAAAAAAATTGAATACAAAACAAATATGACAGGCTTTGATCAAAACTTATCACAACCGTTCAATAGAGTATATACGTAGACTAAACGTCAACATGTAATGGATATTTGTACGAACTACGAGAAATAACAGGAATTTTGTTTATTTTTCCTTAGAAAATGAAAGACTTTTGGCCCCCATGCGTTTAATTTCGTATCGCAGTATGAAGAAGTGGGTTCTATGTGTTAGGAGTAAGGTTTGAATTTGTATCAAAGACGTTTTATACTAAACATTAGGAAAGATTATAACTGTATATTGACAGTTTTGAAGGATTTAGTTTGTATGCATAATAGAATGATTATATTTATTTTCCATGCATAAAATAATAGTTTTCTCTTCTACGGTTTTCTCTGTAACGACAAAGCGTGGCGTTGAGTTCCGCTGTTAAACAATTTGCAATATTATGATTTTGCTCAGGCAATCGAATGTCTTGACATTTAAGGTTCTCTCTGACTACTCTGCTCTTATAAATAACGTTATCACTTTCCTATTTTGATTAGACCAAGTGTGGCGTTAAGTTCCGCCAGTCAACAGATTATGCCTTGGATCCGGTATAAGTCAAAGAACAGAGAAGCTGTACTGTAAAAAATAAATAATATATTTTTATTGTAGTTTACAAGTAGCTTAAATATTATAAAATGTACGTAAACATTTTTAGAAACCTCATAAAAGGTGATAGAGATGGGTTATGGCGCAGTGGATCCAGTGGATCAGCGTCTGACAGTAAACGCGATCGGTTATAGCTTCGATTCCCACTTAGGGGAATATTTAAATTACTTTTATTTCTTCACTCTGGTAAACCAACGGCGGCGTTGAGTTTCACCACTTAATGTATAATGTCTTGAACTCGGCGGAAAGCGAAATTCGGAGTGTCTTGACACTAGCTACTTCCTGTCTACCCTGCTATATGTGATAAAAGCTTGAGGCTAGAAAAAATATTCCCGTTAATATTCATTAATGTACAATAAAGAATATTTTAATTAATTATTTTTTTTCCGCTTAACACTTTTATCCCGTATAGCAGGATAGACAGAAAGTACGTAGTGGCAAAACACTCCGTACTTGAGACATTGTGTGTTGAGTGATGGAACTCTATTTATTTACGATCATTTAAATTGTTGATAAAACAAAATTGATATTCCACGATTAATATTCCATGGTCACGGTATTCTAATAACGTTATAATCCTTCTAGGGATGAGAGATTTCATATATATAAATGAGCAATTTCAGGAATTTTGGGTTTTATGGTTATTTCATTTGCTGTCTCCCATCATTTATGTCATAGATCTATACTTTTTTTAATACTATTATAGTAAAAAAAACATATTTGTAGAATTTTTAATTTGTTGTTAAATAATTATCTGTATGTAAAAGTATCGCGGCGCAGAGATACGCATACTCGATTTGATGTACAAAATTAAATTCCTTCCATATTTCTTATTGGTAAAGCGTGGCGTTGAGTTACGCCTTTACATGTCTCTATTTTAAATGGGAAATATTTTATATTAAAAAAATACTGATGCTTTTATGTCTGGCTGAGTCTAACATTGGATATTTTAAATGTATACTTTAGATTGTGCAAAGAATCTTTCCTGTCAGCTTTACTTCTATTCTACTTTTAAATGAAACAATTTTAAATGGATTAATCGCGTATATTTTGGTATTCAAAAATACATTTCTGGATAGGTGATGTCTGTAATACTTTACAATATGTCCGTCACTGGTAGATTGAAGTGGTAGGTATGGTCTAGTGTGTAGTAGCTATGGTCAGCCTTCCTGTGACCACGAACTACTACAAAGTCTTTGAAACGTCAGGTTTTCAAAAAATGTATTTTAAAATAGGCGTGATTAACCCCTTTTAAAATAGTTTCATTTAAAATGTGGAAAAATCGCTAAAATCAAAGTAATATTAACAGTATATAAGTATACATTGTCATACAATATTCAGAAATAAAATGCAATTCTTGAGGGAATTAAATTTAAATTCTTTTACAATTTCCTAGTTTACACTGTGTGTGGAAAACTTATTCGTTTGCTTGTTGAAATAAAGGCTTTATTTTTATAAGAATAAAGTGCAATTCCCTTAGAAGTGTTTTCGTACCATAAAAGAAGTTGACACTTTTGACGGGTGTGATGTATTAGAGCTTTTAATCTAGGCACACGGTAGCGAGTCAAGCCAAGGAATTGACGTCGCAGACCATATTTATACACGAACTATTGGATTTATGTATTGAATACATATTTTTTTTAATTTTATATTTAATATATAGTTAAAGTTAAAATAAGCAATTGGAAATTAACGTTAAAATTTAGATTTTTTTATCACTGACTGACTGACGCACAGACAAAAACTTAACCCACATCTAATAATATAAGACATATCTTGGTAATAATATAAAAAATAAATTAAATATTTTGATGATTTGAAAGTTAAAAGCTAAATCTCAGTTAGTAAGTAAGTAATGTATGTATAAAAAAAATTGGCCTTTAAAGTTTTTATAATGATTTATTGAAATATTTTTTTACTTTGTAATCATAACCAAGAAGTCTGCACTGAGCCATACACCATGGCTTCTATTCAATATTGACTCTGTTTTTGTAGCTTCACGCTGTTATACCGCATAGCAGAGTAGACAGGAAGTATCTAGTGTCAAGACAATCCACACTCCGCTTCCCGAGGGAATGAAAATAATTTTAAATATAATCATTACTTCGAATGGGAATTGAACCCACAACCAATCTCGTTTACAATCAGATACTTCTACTGCGCCTCATACGGCCTCATTGGTAATAAAATAAAAGTTTTCAACTACCTATATATCTAAAAGCAAGTACATATATACATACAGGAAATACAATTTTGCCTTTGTAACTTTTACACTCCATTTCATTCCATTAGGGACTTTCTTAAAAGGAACAAGGCATCCAAATTTTACGTTCGCATCCTCCTTGGTTTTAGTCATACGTTATTTACGAAAAATGTATAATAATAAAAATATATATTTATATATAAAAAAAATTGTATATCGTGTTTTATTTTCTAGATTATGGACTTTTTCTAGAGATTTATTTAGCTTCACGATTTTATTCCGCATAGCAGTGTAGACATAAAGTACCTAGTGTCAAGACATTCCGTATTTCGCTTTCCACCAAATTTAAGATATATCACATTGAGTGGTGGAACTCAACGCCGCACTTTGTCTTTTACCAGAGCGAGGAAGTGAAAATAATTTAAATATGATTATATTTAAACTCCCCCGAGTGAGGATCGAACCCACAACCGATCACGTTTACAGTCAGACGCTGTTCGACTGCGCCACGACCGGCCTCAATCAATCGTTTTTTTTCAAAAGATTAACTTTAGCCCTTATAAGAAGTATCTTAAAGGTATTAGAAATGGGGTGTAGTAACTCAGTAGTTGAAGTCAAAGCTGGTCGGTATACGTAGGCTCTCGCTGCTCCAAAATTCTAATACGTTTTGCTACAATTTATATTATATTTATATGTTACTAATAACACTATAGAGAGATTTTTACAAATTTCTATTATCCAAGGATTATTTGTAAGAACTGTAACTGGCGAGACAAGATGGTTTGCAATATATATCAAATTTTTTAACTGTCTTTGTATTGTTCATTACTTAGATAAATAAAACATTAAAAAATAATATTTTTTTTATAGTTTGTCATTGCCATACAGATTCCCATTCAGTTTATCATACGTTCAATACAATTCGAACAAATTTTGTTGTGTTCAAATTTTTATGCCTTTTCTAATTTTAACTTTATTATTTCAAGTAACAATTTCACTTGAAAATAAAAAAAACACATATGGCTTTTTGCTATAAAGGATACATGGATTTTATAAGACAGTATATATCTTTTGTTTTTTTTTCTAACATAAGTTAAAGCATTACGGATATTTTATCGATTGAGGACTCCATACAGGTTATGTGGGACTCCTTGGCAAATATAAGCCGACCTGTGTTCCCACTAAAATCTCATGGTGTTCCATCTCAAACGCCACTAGCTGAAATCCGGGAATCTTTCGTTATCTCAGCAGCGGGAGCCAGTTAGCAATGCCATTTTAGTCAAGAATGGTGGAATACAGCAGGCGTACTTGCTCTTGCCACGTGAATAGGCGATCAGCTTCCCCAAGCTGACTGACTGACTGACTGACTGGGTTTATACCCTGCAAACTTACGTATCAAAGTTTGTGTGGAATTCAAGTAGATCGAGATTATTTTATAAGGACATTAAATCTGACTACTCGCTATAGACATGTGTCACGATAACATGGGTGCGTAAAGGGTCACTAACTGGAGCATGAATGGGTATTCAAAACGGAACACGAAACTATTCCAAGGTATTTGACAACAGAATTGAAATCCCACTGCACGATTTATGGTAAGCGTGTAGTATTATTTGGGATAGATAACCCTTTTTCAGCTGATTCCAAATTGATATAATTAAAAGCGAATAAATGTATTGGTGGTGCAGTGGGATAAAGTCTGATTGTTAAGATAATTGGTTGTGGGTTCGATTCTCATTTCTCCTAATTGGCAAGATAAAACAAGGCCTTAAATTTAAGAAATAGTGATATTATTATCAAGTGGATGGAAGAGGAGTAAATAATTATTTTTAAACATTACATAATTGTCTATACAGCAAAATAAAGATTCTTAAGGCTCCAAAAGCAGCTTCACTCTTTGTTCTGAAGCCCGTCAGAGATAACCTAGTGTCAAGACACTCTGTTGACTGTTTCTCTCTACAATTTTTAAAGTGGTATTCCACACTTAGGATTAGAAAACATTTTTGAAAAAACGCATTAAAAATTTCTTTAAATTTTTTTATACGTTTTTTTCAAAAATATCAATATAATTTGACATTTATCGTAATATACAAAATCACATTATAATTTTATTGTTATTATAAATCAACAAATGAACGAAAATATAAATTTTCACTGCTCTATATTACATAAGCCTCTTACATTGTTAATTTTCAATTGGTAAAGCTGTAGGCTGACGCTAACGGTTCGTTTAGTTGGAAATGAAAATAGCAAATTTGATCAATGGTAATAAGATCGGTATGAAATGAATATTTTGTTCGGCGCTAAATTGTTCTGTCTGTCAGTTTATTTATATTATATTTATTAAGAGAGGCCGGTCGTGGGGCAGTGTGAGAGCGTTTGACTGTAAACGCGATCGGTTGTGGGTTCGATCCCCACTCGGGGGAGTGACTATATATAAATTATTTTCATTTCTTCGCTCTGGTAAAGACAAATTGCGGCGTTGAGTTCCACCACTCAACACACAATGTCTCGAATTCAGTGGAAAGCGAAGTTCGGAGTGTCTTGACACTAGGTACCCTGCTATGCGGGAAGCTAAAAAAAATATTTAACGTAAGACACTCAACACACAATGTCTGGGTTTAGAGAGAAGCAGTCAACCTAGTGTCAAGACACTCTGTTGACTGCTTCTCTACCTGAATCTATTTTCAATATATACATACAAACATACATATAGAAATTACGTAATTTATATAGAAAAGTTTTAATACATTTCAAAATTACCTTCATTCAATATATTTTAAATAATATATTACTTGAGAATTTCATAAAGTGTGTTCAAAGATATAATTTTAAAACTCTACGTCACGGCAAGTTTTGGGAACATGCGCGTGCTACATCCTGAATAAGTTGCTTTTTATCACGTATTCTGGCGCTGTTTCAAGCGAAAGTCGTTGTGCTCAGCGAAATGTTCATTATATACTTAATCTTATGAGATATTCAACTTTTATAATATCATTACTTTAATGTAAGTAAAATTTGAATATCTTTTAAAGTGTTATTCACATAATAAGGATTACAAAACATCTATTTAATTTCGCGCCTCTTGGAATCCATCTTAATGCATAATCTAGTTAAACTGTATGTTCCAATCGGGCTACTATACAAAATCCTTTTTTGACCTAAATAGTTTAGAAGTACCTAGTAAAGAGAGATTTTTTCTCCACTTTACGCAAAATTTCTTAAGTTACGGAACTCAACGCCGCACTTTTGAAACTACTCGTCTCGACACTCGAATTCCTATTGAGTCACGATTCATTATAGAGCTTTTTCGAACAAAAATGAATTTTGCTAGTGTTATTTTAAATGTTTTGCGGCAAACTTTCCCTTATCCTCTACATATATTGATTATTGTTAATAAGTAATTTTACTATTATTTTTATTGGGCATATACATACGAGTATGATCTGATATAATGTATAAAAAATTAAACCTCCTTCAACTACATACATATATCTTTATATAAGTAATTGACCTATATATAGCTACTGAACCGATTTTAATGAAACTTATCCTATTTCTAAGCTTATTTAGGTACATATCTGATTTAAATTTAAAAAAAGACTACCTCGATATAACTTAGTTTGCAATAAATTTATAAACAAATATACAAACATACAATTATGAAATTAGGCATAGATACCTGAAAACCCAAATATACTCAAATATTATTAATTTATAACAATTTATAACAGTTATATAAATATAGTACTAATAATCTCCTTTTTAAGAAAAATCGATTAATTAAACCCCAAATTGTAAATCACACCAACAATTACTGTAAAAATTGAAATATAACACAATATTCATACAAAAATTTGAATAGCATTTAAATACACCTGTAACGGAGCTCCATGATATATTCGTACGTTTTATTCAAAAGGTCGAAACTAAACGATTTTTCACACCGACCGACGTGATGGATGGTCTCTATTGAAATATTTCTTACATTTTCAAACATACTTTATATGAAACAGAATAAAGAATACGGCAAGTTGTATTTCATTGATATAGTTTATGTGAGTTACGATTATTAACCGGAAGTCGAGACCTGACTTAGACATTTTGTTATCCAATTTCAGCCAATTTTAAGACTTAAGATGGATTGAGAGTTAGAACTCAAGGTCGGTTAGCTATGTAAATTTTAAATCCAAATAAATAATAATGATAAAAGTAACAAAGTTTTAAATTATAATATATTAAAAAATAACATACATACATACATACATACATACATACATACATACATACATACATACATACATACATACATACATACATACATACATACATACATACATACATACATACATACATACATACATACATACATACATACATACATACATACATACATACATACATACATACATACATACATACATACATACATACATACATACATACATACATACATACATACATACATACATACATACATACATACATACATACATACATACATACATACATACATACATACATACATACATACATACATACATACATACATACATACATACATACATACATACATACATACATACATACATACATACATACATACATACATACATACATACATACATACATACATACATACATACATACATACATACATACATACATACATACATACATACATACATACATACATACATACATACATACATACATACATACATACATACATACATACATACATACATACATACATACATACATACATACATACATACATACATACATACATACATACATACATACATACATACATACATACATACATACATACATACATACATACATACATACATACATACATACATACATACATACATACATACATACATACATACATACATACATACATACATACATACATACATACATACATACATACATACATACATACATACATACATACATACATACATACATACATACATACATACATACATACATACATACATACATACATACATACATACATACATACATACATACATACATACATACATACATACATACATACATACATACATACATACATACATACATACATACATACATACATACATACATACATACATACATACATACATACATACATACATACATACATACATACATACATACATACATGTTTACAGGGTATATTTAAATATGAAATTAATATTTTTTCAATTTTTATCTGTCTGTCTTTTTGTTCAGACTAATTTCTGAAATTGCTTAATCTATTGTGGCGAGACTGTCACTGGCAAAGAATATTGAGTTAACTAATATGATAAGAAGTAGCATAGCTTTTATATTTTAAAATTATAACATATGGTAGTAATCACCTAAGCTAGTCTAATAAAATCAAGTCATAGGTTACTTATCTTATAAACTTATATCTATTGAAGAAAAAACGTATAAAAATTTTGAACGCAGCGGGATTCGAACCCGCGCCTCTTGGAATTTCTTTCTTAAATGTTTTCTAATCCTAAGTGTGGAATAACACTTTAAAAATAGTAAGCTTATATCTATAATAATAATTCCTTACGGGATACGGTAGACTGTAATCATATTTAAATAATAAAACATAAAAAAATTAAAATTTCGAATCGACAACATATATATATATATATATCCACAATATTTGAATTACCGAGTATTTTGTCATATTCTAATAATGCATACAAACAAAATGCAATCGCCATATTTTATTTAGTAAAACGTCACTGACGGCTAATGTCATCTTGAGTTCTTTAAAGCCGATTCACACTATCAGTAAAGTGCCGTGATAATTATTCTTTCATACATTATCTGTTGAACGTATATATATATATATATATATATATATACATAAATATATATATATATATATATATATATATATATATATATATATATATATATATATATATATATATATGTGTGTGTGTGTTCGTCCATTTTAAAACGAGGACTGGGTTTTTTATAAATGATTATTGATTTCAAGCCTTTTTTGGATTAAGAAATAATCGTGTTAGAGAAATATCGTCTGATTATAAATGCAATTTGTTGTGGGTTTTAGGACATCAAATTCGGGGAAATGTTTATATTTCTTTTTAATTTTTCTGCTCTGGTAAGGCAAAGTATGGCGTTGATTTTAACACTTATCATGTTCATTGATTTCAGGCGGAAAACATATAACGTAGCCTTGAGACTAGGTTGTCTCTGAATACTCTACCAATAACTGATCTTTTTTTTTCATCTTCACGCTGTTATCCCACGTAGCAGAGTAAAAAAAGCATTTACTGTCACTCCGTACTCCACCCAATTCGCGATATTGTGTGTTGAATGGCGGAGCTCAACGACGCGCTTTGTCTCACCAAAGCGAAGAAATGAAAATAATTTAAGTATAATCATTACCCTGAGTGAGAATCAATCCCACAACCTATCGCGTTTACAGTCAAACGCTGTCCCATTGCGCCACGACAAGCCTAATCCAAAATATGAAATTGTAAATCCAAAATATACTACGGTGAAGATCTCTCCATTCTACGAATCATATTACATGAAAACATAACCCTGTAAGATTACATTGTGAGGTAAAATTAAGTGCACACGTATAAATTACCAACGTTCTTTGTTTGCCGAGTAATACGTAGCCGCTTTAGTGTGTATAATAGAACATTTAAGAATACCGACATTTCATTCTATTTCTTAATAATTTATGTATTTATTTTACATGTGTGCGTCGAAAGAATGAAAGAAATATGAATGTTGTAGAGATGCGAACACTTTATACACAGAACAGAATGACATTCTCGCTTAAGCTTGTGAGGTTAGGCAAGAATGTCATAGTAAGAATGAAGAACGAGTGAACGAAGTGGGGGCACGTTAACAGAATGAGAGATGAAAGAATGGTAAGAAAGATGTATGAACCAAAGATGAGCGGTGCGAGAGATCAAAACCATAATATCGATGATACTGGAGGCAGGTCATGTAAAGAGCATGAGGACCCTACGAAGGTCATATAAAGAGGTTGATGACTGTTGACGGCGCGAAAGAAGTACATAGGGTGTAGCGTTTGGCGTTCCGTTCTCACTAAGTACTCCGCTAGAGATAGAGTATGTAGCTATTTATTATTATTTCAACATACTTCACCTGTATATATATATATATATATATATATATATATATATATATATATATATATATATATATGTATATATAAATGTAATAAAATCTTGCAACGATATTTTAACCAATTCTTGCCGTCTAATGAAATGCTTGAAAATTTCCCAGTTTCGTACCACAAACGTATGTAATGGCGTTTCCAAGACAACTAGAAACGAAAAAATATAGTCAATGTGTTCCTTTGTTATTCCCAATTATATTTTATTCCAAAATCTCATCATAAATTCACAATGAAAATGGAAGTAATATTTTATTATTTACAAAGTGTTATTTAGCAGTACCAAATATTTTCTAAATAACGTTCAAAATAATGAACGTAGCGGGATTCGAACCCGCACTCATTGGAATTGGAAATCGTCGAAATGTTGATGATTTCCCGTTTTGCATTATTATGATAATCAGGAATGGAATAAAGTCAGGAATGGAAGACGTAACTAAACACTGCACCAGACCAAGCAATATAAAGTATTTGAAAATATTTTAACATTCTAAAGTGTTGTTCAAAATTTAGTATCTTAAATTTGAAAACATTTTAGATTTATCTTAGACACGCGATTGCAATCTGCGTCTCTAGAATTATTTTTTAAATTTTTAAACCCGTCTAAGAAAAGTTAAAACAGATATGAGAAGCTTTCCACAAATATCTTTGCATTGAAAAGCTCGTCGTTTATAAGAATCTCCGACAACTCAGACGATCTGTTATTACAAAAGCAGTAGCAGGAGCCCTGTCGCAAAACATTACGATTTACGACGTTCCTGCATACGAGAGAGAACTAAAAACTTAAATCAAAGTGTTTCGGATTGTAATTGTTTTTTTTAAAAAACAGATTAATCGCGTATATTTTGGTATTCGAAAATACAATTTTGGAAACCTAACGTTTCAAACACTTTACAGTAGTCCGTGGTCACAGTGGGTACCAAAATATACGCAATTAATCCGTTTAAAATAGTTTCATTTCAAATGTGTTATAATTGGGAAATCAAAATTCTTATAACTGAATATATATATATATATAAAATATATATATATATATATATATATATATATATATATATATATATATATATATATATATATTTTAGTTTGACGCTATTTATCTCGCATTTGGCAGGGTAGACAGAAAGTACCTAATGCCAAGACACTCCGTACTTCGTTTTTTTTGCTTGAATGATTAGTGGGTTATGTTCTGTGCTATCTGCTTTGCTAATCCTGATGTTATTATTATTTCAACACGTAACATTTGTGTATTTTAACAAATACGTGTAAAAGACACTTTCGGTGTAATTTTTTTAAAAATTAGACGTACAGAAGACCATGAAATTTTATATAGTTAAAGTTTGTAAGAAGAAACTGTATAGAACTAACATTTTTTATAATAATGCTTTACAAGTTATTAATATTTTAGACCTTTATTGTAGGCGTAAATGTATTGTATGATGATGTATTACATTTACGCCTTATACTGTACTTATACGTGACCTTGTCTTAGACCTTAAAAATTATGTACTTATGAAAAAAATCTATCTAATAAACAAAAAACATAACAAAATCTAACAAACCCATAAAACATATTCATATATATAAGAAATTGAACGTAGCGGGATTCGAACCAGTATCTCTTAAAAACCTTCCAAGCGTTCGTACCAATTAGGCCATACGTTCTTATCGATCTGTTTTAAGTTATGTCAAAATGTTTCTACGCTTTGCTTTCCTTGTTGTTCACTTTGCGTGTTGAGTGGCGGAACTCAATGCCGCGTTTTGTCTTACAAGAGGAAGTCGAGGGAATGAAAATAATTAAAATATAATCATTTCTTCGAATGGGGATCAAACCCACAACCGATCGCGTTTACAGTCAGACCTCCCGCCACTATCGGCCACATAATAATTACTATTTTTTGTTGATATTTTACTGCAATATATATATATATATATATATATATATATATATATATATATATATATATATATATATGTATATATATATTTAGTTAGAACATCCAATTTCATGCAAACATTGTACAAACACAATGTGAACACACACTCGATGTAACACAGAAGGACGATTAGTTTTGCTAAGTGGATAGAACAGAGTCTACAGGAAGGATATTCTAATAACAGTGGCTAGATGCGATTGACTAGACGTTGTTGATCTTGACGGTATTAATTACTTTACTTTGATTAGGTGTTTTGATGCCACGTCAAAGGAGTCATTTTGGAAAATCATAATACTGAACACTTCAGACAAAGTGCGGCGTTGAGTTCCACCATTCAGCACGCAATGTCTCGAATTTGGTGGAAAGTACGGAGTGTCTTGACACTAGATACTTTCTCTCATGTTATATAGCATAAAAAAGTGTGAAGCTAAAAAAAATTCTGAAATTTTGATATATAACTAATTATTATATATTAAATCGAAACCGTAGTGTTTTAAACGTAGTTAGCGCTGTGCCATGTCTGTTTGTTCCTATATTTTCCATGTATTTATTTTTGAAGTTAGTATAAAAAAATCTTTACTCAACTCTCGAAATACACAGATAATAAAAAAATACACATTCTCCGCATTACATGTATAAATGGCGGAACCCAACGCTGCATTTTAACTTATTAGACTATTGAAATAAACGTCTTATAATTAACGTTATCATTATTTTAAATTCCATTATCCAGATATGACACCCCTGCTTAATGCGGGGTACGCCAGGGATAAAGCGAGAAGCTAAAAAAGAATCCAGATCTGATTGAAATTTCAATCTACCAAAATATAAGAAATTTCACCTTAATTCAAGACAAAAGGTGTACAGTACATACATATATACGTATACGTATGTAGAAACAAAACTATGCAATTTTAAGAAGATTTGGTCAGCAAAAGGTACGACGAAAAAGGTCACACGGTACATATCTTGACCGCAAAAGCCCGTAAAGGGACAAATCATTTTAAAGTAAAACCTTTGAATTGGGCTTTTTGTTGAATGGAAACATTTATTTGTGTCACAGACGGACTTATTACAAGGTTTACCTTTCCGGTACTAAACAACGATATCAAGTTTGTAATGTACGCTTTTAATATACATTGATAAGATGAAAATGGATTAGGTGCTGTGGTATAGTAGGTAGGCTGAGGAATGACTATACAATTTTCGTTTTTCAACCTGCGTCCACATGTGATTTTATGTTTCCCCATATGAAATCACGCGTCAACATGTGAATGCATGTATCTCCATATGACATGACGCGTCAACATGTGATTTTATGTGGATACATAAGTCGTACATAAGTCATACCTATCACAAGTCTATCTGAATATGACAGTTACGGGTTCAAATCTTGTACAGAAAAATTAGATAATTGATAAATATGCTAACTTTTATCATTCACAATTTACTAAAGTAGAGTAATTGTAAATATATTAATGTATTTTAAATTAAGCTATTTTGAAATTATTAATAACGTATATTGTGATATTTTACTACTGTTAAGCTTTTGAAATGTGAGTTTGTCAAAAATATATTTTTGAGTACCAATTATATAATATACGCAATTAATCCGCTTAAAATAGTTTCATTTAAAATGTGTAAAAATCGGTAAAATAAAAGTTCTTATTATATAAATGTATTTCTACCATAATTTATACTGGATAAAAATTAATATATATTATTACTTATAAGGTAATGTTAAATTCTAAATTCTGTTCTGTGTATATATATATATATATATATATATATATATATATATATATATATATATATATATATATATTTCTCTGTCTATATTACAAAAATGTATTAAAAGAAATAAACATTTTTAACACCTAAATAACATTGTACAATTTTTTTTATATCTTAATGATTTTTTATCTGAAAGATAACAGCAAAGGTCTCAAAGCTCTACAGTAAAGACTTCAAAGAATCTAGCATAAACTCAAACTTAATACCGTAACGCGTTAAGTTGCGTAATATTACAATCACGTTGCCAGCCGCTTCCGATTTGCGAAGTAACGAGTCCTTGAACAGTTCAAAGTTTAATTTCGAATCGATGGAGGATTTCACTAAGATTGTATCTAGAACACACCACTGAAAGTCGTTAAGAGGTAAAAATTTTGATGACGCTAAAAACGTGAATAAGTTGTAACGAAATGTATAAGAATTCAACGCAGCCGGTAGTAGAACGTATGGCTTCTCGCTTGTCAATGTCCCAGAGGTGCGGGTTCAAATCCCACTGCGTTCAAATTTTTATGTCAAATTTTAAAGATTTTCTAATACTAAGTGAAGAATAACCGTTTAAAAATAGTAAAATAAAAAATTTAAATAATTGAATTTAATATTTAAAAGAACAGAAAATCATGAGATTTGAACTGGTGATATCTGTACCTTATATATCTCGATCCGATCGGTCATAATGCAGTGGGACAGCGTTAGACTCTAAAAGCGATCGGTGGAGGTTCGATTTCCACTAGAAAAATGATTTGATTATATTTAAATTATTTTAATTTCCTCCCTCTAGTTCTTATCAAAACAAAACGCGTAGTTGACTTCCGCCACTCAACACACAATGTTTCGATTTCGGAGAAAAGCAGTCAACGGAGTGTCTTGATACTAAGATACTAAGATATCTCTAACTATGCTATGCGGAATAAAACGTGGAGCTGTCAATGTATACAATAAAAATCGCTATATTTAAGCGTTTTAAGACATTTACGACATAAACCAATTCCCTTAGGCTAATAGCATAGAGCGTACGCTTTGCATTTTGAAGCGTTTCCCATTATAATGAGATAAATTAAATGGGTTTGTATCGAGCAATGTTTATTAAATGTCATGTAATTCGAATTTTGACTGAAATTAAACACACGTATGTATAATAAATATTATAGTTTATCTCAAACACATGGTTATTATGTGTAATGTACATTTTATTGTATTAATGTGTTTCTAATGTATTATTTTAAAAATGTCTAGTTTTGTCTTATCAGAGCGGCAAAAAGAGAAATAATTTTAAACAAAATCATTTCGTAAGAAGAAGTAATCGCGTTTACAGCCAAGTGCTGATATGCTATCTGTAAGCCACTCATATTATTATATTGTTATAAAACGTACAAATATTTTTATATATTCGAATCCGTGCCTCTTGGAAACCATCTAAGCGCTCTGACCGCTAAGCCATGCGTTCTATTACCGGCTGCGTTGACATTCTTATACATTTGTTACAACTTATTAACGTTGTTAGGATCTCTGTAAAGATATTTTAAAAAAAATCAAACCACTATCCAAAGATAATTAAGAAATAATAGTTTGGCAAAAGAGAGAATGCTATTTATTTTAATATTTGACTATTTTTAAAGTGTTATTTCAAACACTACACTAGACTAGACTAGACTAGACTAAACTAGACTAGACTAGACTAAGCCAGACTAGACTAGACTAGACTAGAAAAAAAATTATATGTTTTTTAAAAATGTTTTCTAAGTATGGAATAACCATTTCCATTAACGCCAAAAGTTTTAAGAACTAAAGTATTATATTGAGCATAAGTATCTATAATCTCATATTATAACACTCGACGTTAACATCCAACGGAGTTTTAATTCAAAAATGCCAAGAACAGAAACTTTCCAGCATATTGACATGCCTGTCTGAAGTTTCTGGTTTACATGTAAAATGTTATCTACGTTAATGAAACTTGTATGAAGTGTATGTATAAGATAGATTGACTTAAACACTTCTCGAATCTACTGCTTTTTTTTCGTTATATTAAGACTAAGTGCGGCGTTGTGTTTTCCTTTTAACACGTAATATCGGAAAAACTGTTTACGGAGTGTCTCAAAACTACAGTTTTCTCTGATTAAAGCTGTCAAAAAAATCAATTATATTTTTGTCTTAGTCAGTTTGATAAATGTAAATTAGAATAATAGAATAAATAATTATATATATATATATATATATATATATATATATATATATATATATATAGCATAAAAGTATGTATACAGTAGAATATGTTTAGCTTTTTTTTTGTAGCTTCACGCTTTTATCCCGCGTAGCAGGGTAGGCAGGAAGTACCTAGTGTCAAGACACTCCGTACTTCGCTTACCACCGAATTCGAGACATTGCGTGTTGAGTGGTGGAACTCAACGCCGCACTTTGTCTTACCAGAGCGAAGAAGTGAAAATAATTTAAATATAATTACTCTCCCGAGTGGGGATCGAACCCACAACCGATCGCGTTACAGTCCGACGCTGTCCCACTACGCCACGACCGGCCTCATGTTTATATATTTAATATTAATAATTTATATAAATATACTTTATATTATAAAGATAATTTAATTGTTTCAAAAACTCACTAAAATATAAATCTTAGTTCTAAGCAGCCATCTTTAATTACATTGATATGGTAGAAAAATAATTATAATGAAAAAAAAGCTAGAACCAGTCTGAGGTGAAATAAATGCCATTTAAGTGAGGAGAGTTTCTTGAAAGGAGAGCCTTGAAGTAAAAAAGAATATAATGGCTAAAGAAAGAGAAAGTAGATGTTTTGTAATAATTTGTTAGTGTTTAAAAGACTTGCTTTAAAATATAGATATTAAGATCAAATGATGTCCTCTTTATCATTAATTTATAGAGAAATATCTTCTAATATTATCTATATTATAAATATTTTTTTTACCTTCACTCGTTTATCAGGTATAGCAAAGGTAGACAGGAAGTACACAGTGTTAAAACACTCCGTATTCCGCTTTCCGAATTCGAGACATTGCATGTTGAGCGTCAGAACTCAATACCGCGCTTTGTCTTACCAGAGTGTGGAAACAAAAATAATTTAAATACAATAATTCGCCCGAGTGAGAATATATATATATATATATGTGTATATATATATATATATATATATATATATATATATATATATATATATATATATATATATATAAAAACAAAGTACACTAAAAGCCTGTAAGCTTGAAACAATATGTTTAAATTGCAATACCAAACTTGCATCGAAGATGCATGAACGCTGGCAACCGCTCTATATTGAAGAATTGAGGCTGAATTGAACGCAGATTTATCTAAGAGCCGAGGCTAAGTAAAGCAGGGCTCAAAGCCGGTTTGATAAATATGAAGACGAGGCACATTTTAAATGTTTGGTTTATATTTAAAAGGTACAGGGTTAAAGTATACATTTTCGTAAAAGTATTATTGAAAATGGAGGTGAAATTACTTAATAGTTTTGTTTAATTCTGAGTAGTAGCGTAACTCAACCCCGCCCTTTATTTTAACAGAAAAGTCTAAATACTGTGTTAATATTTAAAAGGCACAGCGTTAAAGTATACATTTTCATATAAATATTGTTGTAAATGGAGCTGAAATTACTTAATTGTTTTGTTTTTGTAAGTAGTAGCGTAACTCAACCCCGCCCTTCTTCTTAGCAGAAAAATCTAAATACTGTATTTATATTTAAAAGCTACAGCGTTAAAGTATACATTTTCATATAAATATTGTTGTAAATGGAGCTGAAATTACTTAATTGTTTTGTTTTTGTAAGTAGTAGCGTAACTCAACCCCGCTCTTCATCTTAGCAGAAAGGTTTAAATACATAAATACTTATCTCATAAGTATATCAAATCTATAGGAATAGGTAGAAACAGTTATAATTGCGTAAAAATATTATTTTAGGTTTGGGCTATAATTTTTTTTTGGGCTATTAGTGTTTTGTTTTATATGCCGACAGTACATGCTACAAAAGCTTCAAACCTTTAAACTTCAAACCTTGTTCGTGTAATAGATTATAGAACATAGAGACCAGAGTTTTAGTTATGAATTGAGTTAATTATTTTTAAATTTTTACTATTTTAATTTACAATATTAGTACCTGATCAACCCTACTTTAAAATATATTAATTATTCATGCAAGAATTCTAAAGTATGCCACTTTGGCGTTCTTATATAAATTATGTTTCGTTTGTATTAAAATTGTGAGTGTGAGTGCACGTTAGTGTGTATGTGTGTGTATTTTATGTGTGTGTGTACACTTACATGTTATTTATGGTTATTTTTGCATGTAACGAAGAAATATACATATATATATATATATATATATATATATATATATATATACATATATATATATATATATATATATATATATAGATATAGATCATTGCACAGTGTAGTCAGCTAACGCTAACGCCTAGTGTCAGAATAGCGTTCGCTGCTTAGCGTCCGAATTCAAAATGTTACCAGAGCGAAAAATTAAATATATAATATAAATTAATATATATATATATATATATATATATATATATATATATATATATATATATATATATATATATAGGCATCCCAAATTCGTTTTTTATCTTGAGAATTCATAGTTCTCGGAAATATTCTGTGTTATTAATTTTGTAATATATTGTGTATAAGGTCATTGTGGCACAGTGTAACTGTTACCGCTATTAGTCGTGTGTTTGATTCCTAATCGAAGGAAAAATTATATTAACATTAGAATAGAAAACCTTTTTTAAAAAAGCGTATAATATTTCCAAACTTAGTGAGATTCGAACCCGCGTCACCTGAAAACCGTCCAAGTGCTCAGACCGCTAAGCCATGCGTTCTACTACCGGCTGCGTTGAAATTTTTATATATTTTTTTGTAACTTATTTACGTTGTTAGCATAAAAAATTTTTTTCTAATCCTAAGAATAATATCACGAATTCCAGCGCAAAGTGAAAAACGAAGTGTCTAGACATCAAGTTATCTATATTTCTAAAAACAAACAAACAAACAACGAAATTCAAACTATAATTGAGTGAACCTTTAAGAATTGAATTAGTTAGTGTTATTTTTGGGATAGCCCTTGTTAGACTACTTAATTAATAGAGAGCCCTTTTTAATGTATTCTAGTTCGTACACTCTAATATACAGGAATGGTTTAATAGATTTTGAATTTACTTATATTGCCGTGGAAAGTATCTGTAACATAGGGCGGTAGTGGGTTCGATTCCCACTCAGCAAATCAAAATTGTTTTAATCTTTGTCCCACACAGTCGGTAGTCATATAACCACCCTTATTTCCACAAAATTTAAAATTAGTATTAAATGTATTATTGAAAAAAGTTTATTATTCTATCAATTAATATTATACTGATTTTAATGTGTGGAATTAAACGCAGTTGATACTCGATCAGGAAGCCAGTTATTTTCATGCACTCATTGTAACAGAGTGTTTGAAAACAGCTACTGTGGAGTTCCTCGCGGGCTCTTCTCAACAGAACTGCCTTCCACGCCGGTGGTGGCTTCCTGTAGGACTGACTATACTGACACAAGACTCTCCGTCGACTGTATGAAATGGTTAAATAATTAATATTAATAAATTTTTAATGTAAGGAAAAACAATTATAAATGAAGTAAAAGAATATAATGCAGAAAATTTATATATCAAAAAGTACGGATGACAAAGCAATTATAATAAATGAAAACCGCTGCTAAGCTCTGGTAACTAGTAGACTGGTTTAGCGCGGCGTTGAGTTTCGTCACTCAACATGAAATGTGAACAACATGAGTGAAATTAAACTACGGAATGTACATTAAACTCTGTATCATTTTAAATACTAACGTGAGACCGGTCGTGATGCAGTGGGACAGCGTCTGACTGTAAACGCGATCGGTTTTGGGTCCCTACTCGAGGGAGTGATTATATTTAAATTATTCTCACTCCTCGCTCTGGTAAAGATAAAATGCAGCGCTGAACTCCACCACTCAAAACGCAATGTCTCGAATTTGGTGGAAAGCGAAATACAGAGTATCTTGACAGTAGAAACTTTCAGTCCACCCTGCTATGCGGGATAAAAGCGTGAAGCTAAAAAATAGTTTTAAATCTAGTCAATAATAAGTGGTCATTTTCTACCACGTTGCAACGTTTTCATTGATACTCCTTTCTTATTAGTATAGCTGTATAAGAAAAAGTTTTGTTAAATTATTTATTATATTTATTTAATATATTTTCATTAAAAAGCGAGCAACAGAATGAATGAGGGTAGATGGAAATATTTTTCCATGGAATAATTCATATTTTTCGCTTGTGTTATAGAAAGACGCAAAGAAATGTTTTAAACTTATATATAACGAGCTTCGAACTGCGACTTCGCCCCGCGTAGAATTAGACGTCTGTAGATTATTATTAGATAAGTACTTACCTTACTTTTATTACATTAGCTATCTGCCAGTGAGAGTCCTGTCAATATAGGACAAAACAGATAGACAGACAAAAATTATAAAATATATTATAATGGTATTTTTTACTGTGTATATAATGCATATAGTAAAAAAACCTGTTATTACAATATTAAAAACAAACACTTCAATTTTATTTATTTATACAATGTACAGAATTGACCTATTTTACCGTTTTAATATTTTTTGCAGATATATAGATATATCGACTATCGTACGCGATGTTTGTTTTATCGATCCCTATATTAGTTGGTGTAATGTAATGGAACTCCGTTATTTATCAAAAGCTCTTCTAAGCTTGAACGCAATTTGTTTAAAATGGGTAAAAAATGTAATGGAATTTTCTAAAACATCCAATAAAGTTGTATGTGAAAATTTGATGTTAGTTATATGAATAGTATTTTACTATTTTTAAAGTTTTATGTTACTCTTACTGTTAGAAAATTATTAAAAAAAAACATATAAAATTTGAACCCAGTGGGGTTCAAACCCGCGGCTCTTGGATAACGTCCAAGCGCTCTAACTGCTAAACCATGCGTTCTTTATCTGAAATTCTTACAAGAAATATAGGAATTAATTAATATATTAAGAAATAATTATTTGGCAAGACAGAATGCTATTTATTTTATTTTTTTAGTTTCACGCTTTTATCTCGAATAACAGGGTAGACAGAAAGTAAGTAGTGTCAAGACACTCCGTACTTAGCTTTCCACCGAATTCGAGACATTGCGTGTTGAGTGGATGAACTCAACGCCGCACTTTGTCTTTACCAGAGCTAGGAAGTGAAAATAATTTTAATATAATCACTCTCCCAAGTGGGGATCGAACCCACAACCGATCACTTTTACAGTCAGATGCTGTTCCATTACACCACGTCCAGCCTCTTTATTTAAATATTTTACTATTTTCAAAGTGTTTTTCATTACTTAAAAGAAGAGAACATTTTATGATCATTAATTATTTTAATCAAAAATATTTACTAAATATATATATATATATATATATATATATATATATATATATATATATATATATATATATATATATATATATATATATATATATATATATATATATATATATATATTATGTATTTTTATATGATCATATATGGCCTTTTAATTATATAATATATAGCCTTATTGAGAGTTTTACGGCGAAACTTAACGCCGCAAAAAATATTTAAATATAAAAATCTAATAGAACTTTCTCAAGCACCCAATAAACTCGAGTATTTTTTATATATATCCGTCCAGATACATTAGTAATGCAAAATGGATATATTGGTAGCCTAATTGGAGATGAAATTGTTTATGGTGGGAATTTACGCTTTATCGCAAGTAGCTGTGTCAGTGACTTAGTGGCAACACACTCTATTGACCGCTCTCCGCTGGAAACCGAGACATTGAGTGACGAATTTAACGCCGCGCTTACCTATGAATTTAATTTAAATATAATCACACCCCCTAGCGGAAATCGAACCCACTACGATCGGCCTCTAATATACGTAAATACAAACAATCTGATGCACTTATTCATTTGCGCTTCAACCGCTCCAGATAAATGAATAACATTTAGAGCAATCGATTACAATGACGGTAGGCTCTTTAGCGAATACGGTATTTAATTCTACTAAAAACGGTATTAATATGCAATTTAACCTTGAAATATATCTTTTATTGTTAAAACAAATTTCTATCGGTATATAACTTGGTATGGATAGAATAAGTTGACCCTGTTGACGCGTAAAATGAATGAAATGACGTGTTGCCTTAGTAACGTATAATAACTATATTAAAAAAAGCAGTTTAACGCTTTAATCCGCATAGTAGGGTAGTCAGAAACAACCTAGTGTCGAAACACTCCGTTAAATGCGTTTCGTTTTCGAGTAATGTGTTCAACACCACGCTTTATCGAACTAGAACAAAGAAATTTATGTTTTTTTTTAATATGTACTAATAAGAATCGAATCCACAACCAATCGTGTTCACAGTAAGACACTATCGCTCTTCAGTACTAATTTTTACATAGAAATATTTTATATTAAATATAATACTACAATCTAGGCGAAAATTTCGAACACTATGTATATTAACAATCTTGTTATTTAAATCAAGAAATATCACATGACGCCGGTCGCGGCGCAGTGGGACAGCGTCTGATTGTAAACGCGATCGGTTGTGGATTCGATTCCCATTCGGGGGAATGATAATATTTAAATTATTTTCACTTCCTCGTTCTGGCACAGGCAAAGACAAAGTACGGCGTTGAGTTCCACTCAACCTGTAATGTCACGAATCCGGTGAAAAGTGGAGTATGGAGTGATCGGTAGTGAGTTCGATTCCCATTATATTTAAATTATTTTCATTTACATTAGACATTAAACACGGAACATTAGGTACTTACTGCATACCCTATTATTATATGGGATAAAAACACGAAATTAAAAAAAAAAGATTATTTTATTTCATATTGAAATTAGATTATTAGTTGTTAAAAATATTTAGTTATTTCCCATTTCATATAAAATGATTCAAAAAAATACTTTTTTCTTATTAAAAACGTCCCAATTCAACGATTCATTAACATTATAAGTCGAATATTTTATTAAATTATCATAACTTTATGGTGGCAGGGTGAGTTTTTATTCTATAAATCTTCTAAGCTCACTTTTAATTTAGATTTTATTATAATTGTTTATATTTCTGTTTACGGATTCATATGTAAATAAAAATAAAGAGAACCTTATGTCAAAATACTTTTCTATAGCTGAAACGCTGAAACAAAAATAAATGAATTTAAACACTCAGGCGAGTCGCGAGTCAAACGCAATACATGTAACACTAACATATTATCAGAACAATATTGATTATACATATATAATCGCATTTTTGAAAAAAACATATAAAAATTTTTGAACGCAGCGGGATTCGAACTCGCGCCTTTTGGTACCGTGGTTCGAATCCCGCTGCGTTCAAAAATTTTATACGTTTTTTCAAAAATGTTTTCTAATCCTAAGTGTGGAATAACACTTCAAAAATAGTAAATATATAATCGTATTGTTATCAGAATTCCAAATCAGTCCAAATAAAGCTTGCAAGTTTCAAGAAACAATGCCTGTTGAGTGGCGGAATTGAACGCCGTGCTTTGTCTTATACAGAATGAGGAAAATAATTTAAATATTATCATTTCCCTAGTGGGAATCGAACTCTGATCAACTAATCGCGTTTATCTCAAATGATCAGTCCCACTAACACGCTAGCAGATATCTAAAAATTTACTCTAAAATAGATAATATTAATTTATAATAAAGAAGCTTAATTAAGATACATTTATCAAACGAGCCCCGAAAATATTTCTCATAGCCTCATAAATTTCAACTCGATTATTGCCTCATTATATTTTCATAGTAAATGTTCCAAATTAATTATACGGTAAAAATTGCTCTTTGTTCCGGATAGCAGGGTCATCAGAGACATGCTAGTGTCAAGACACTATGTTGATTGCTTTCCGCTCGAAATTGAGACATTGCATTCTGAGTGAACTCAACGCCGCGTTTTGTTTTTTAAAATTATTTTCATTTCTTTGTTCTGCTATAAAGCTCGGTGTTGAGTTCAGTACTCAATTTCTCGATTTCGGGCGGAATACAGTCAACGGAGTGTTTTGACACTAGGTTGTCTCTGACTACCCTGCTATGCAGGATAAAGTATGAAGCTAATTAGTATCTACTCTCTTGGATTTTATTAGTTAATTATAACTTAATTAAAACCTTTATCAGTTAATTATAACAAATTTGATATCATATGCGTTTGCGTATAAAATTTGATAACAAATTTGGTAGCATATGATTTCATATTTGGAGGAGGAAAATCACATGTGGACCATGGTGTCATATGTGGATGAGTGCAACCACATGTAGACCATGATGGCATGCGTGAAAGGGTTGAAACACATATTGATCGTGATCATTAAAATCACATGTGTACCATGGCGTTGTAAGTAAAGGGGTGAAATCACATGTGGACCATGGTGACATTTGTGGATGAGTAAAATCACATGCGGACCTTGGTGGTATGTGTGGAAGGGTTAAAACACATGTGGATCATAGTGTCATATGTAAAGGGCTGTAATCACATGTTGACCGTGATATCATATGTGGACAAGAAAAAACACATGTGGGCCAAGATGTGTGTGGATGGGTAAAAACACATGTGGACCATGGTGACATATCTGGAAGGGTGAAATCACACATCTACCATGATGTCATATGTGGACGAGTAAAATTGTATTTGGACCATGGCATGTGTATGCCTGAACTTAGATCTAGACCGTGGTGTCGTATATGGGTGAGGGAAATCACGTGTAGAATATGGAGGCATAAGTGATGTCTGAAATCAGATGCTCAGACAAGTTGTTGTTGTTATCTTGGATAACATTAAATTTGGAAGAAGCAGATGTTCGTTAAAAACGGCTTTTAGAACAGGTTGAGATTATATAGGACTCTAGCAATTATACATAAATTTTTATAAATTTATTTGAAGTACTATACATTTTGGCAAAGTCTAGGATTTAAGTAAGAACACTTGCAGGTAAAATATAGAAGCAGCTATAATATAGTAAGTTCACGTGTGTAAAGCCGCGAGCGGACAGCTAGTTAATGTATAAAAATCTTTTGATGGGGAATTGACACTCTTCTAACCTTGTTGAAAATATGTACCGAGACAGTAACTGAAGACACCATAAAAATTTAAAATTATAATCCTGATGGTCTAGTATAAGTTTGTTTATCTTAGTTTTTGAGGTTTTAAATTAATTTGTTGTAATAAAATTAAGTTTTAATTGTCATTATATTTATAAAATGACTTGTCCTCATAATATGTATAAAAAAATTAAAACTTGATGGTACTTTACCGACATGTTACCATTTATCAAATGATATTTATAAAATGTATCTTTTGAGATGTGTGTAATTTTTTTTATTAATATATATTCATGCTCTTTCTAGATGAGCACGGTAGACCTTAACTCTAATATAGAGACCATTATTTTCACCAAAATAAAAATAGTAATATAAACCGCTTCATGTTATACACCGCAAAGTAGGGTAATCAGAGACAACCTAGTGTCAAGACACTCCGTTGTCTGTTTTACGCTCAAAATCGAGACAGCAAAAAGAAAATTTAATTCAAATGATATAAAAATACATTTTTTTTAAACTAAACCATTATAATGTCTCTAAATGTATAATTAACAAAGTTACATGACAAAAGAGCCATATTTACATTCCCCATATAAAATTCTACTCAATTTGAACGTTAAATAGCGTCCATTCCTATCAAAGGACATCTGACTTAATGTATAGAGCTTAAAATCTTTCTTAATACAAAAGCTCATACTTCAAAAGCTTTTAATACTGTTTTGTTCATAAGTCTGCTTTCTATTACTTTTTTTAGAAATATGTATGTTAAAGTATTTTATTAGATATTTTAGTAACGATGGTAGTGGGTTCGATAGCCACTCAATGAAATTTGTTAAAATTATTTTCGTCAAAGTGCGATGTTAAGTTCCGCCATTTGTGACACATAGAGGTCATCGTAGCACAGTGGGAAAGTTAGTTCCCACTCGGGGGAATGATAAATTGTAAAATTTATTTGTATTACTCCGCTTTACTAAGACAAAGTACGTTGCGTTGAGTTTAACAGTCAATGTGTCCTTTTTTAGGCGGAAAACAGTCAACGTAGTGTCTTGACACTATGCTGTCTATGTCCAACGTAAAATATCTCGTAATAGGGCGAAAAGTGGAGTGTCTTAACACTATGATTTATTTACCTAGTCTGTAGTTACTCGATTGAAGGTGCTTTTTATATTTACTTGCCATCAACACGTAATTTTCTATAGCAATTCTCTTCTCAACCTAACTGACTTGAATCCGATGGTATTTTCCTACTGGACATTTTCAAATATATTGTATAAATAAAGTAAATTCGTACTTTAATACACACTATATATACGTAGTAATTTAAGTTAAAATATTTAAAGACAATGTCAGTTTGCAAATGCAAAGGTTTAGAAATTATATTCATTTCCCATTTAAGTAAGACAAATAGCTACAATGTGCCGACATTAGGTGAAACGTGAAAGATGTTATTATTTAATCATATGAAATGTGTGGATTATATTTACGTTCACGTTCATAAAATATTCCGCATAGCAGGATAGTCAGGCAACCTAGTGTCAAGACACTCCTTTGACAGATTTCCGCTCAATAGAGACATTGCGTATTGAGTGTTGAAATAACACCACATAGAACAGTAGACAGAAAGTACCTAATCTCAAGACACTCCGTACTTCGCTTTCCACCGAATCCAAGACATTGTGTGTTGAGTGGTGGAGCTCAACACCACACTTTATTTTACCAGAGCGAGAAAGTGGGAATAATTTAAATATAATCACTACCTCGAGTGGGGCTCAAACTCACAACCGATTGTTTTTACAGTCAAACGCTGTCCCACTGAATATAAAGGCGATATAAAATTTTAACTGCAATCAATTCTCCAAGTGGTAATCAAACCCATACAAAATGGCGTTTACAGACATACTTTCTACCACAATACTGGACTAAACACCAAGTAATGTATGAAGTTATAAAATAATAAAATGGATGGGTAAATTATTAAAATATACCGCGAACAAATCACATTGCTCTACATGCTGATACAATTGCTTAGAGGATGAACTAATTATCCTATTGAAACAGTACATCTAATAATTGAGTTTAGAGTGGCTCTGATTAGCTCCACTATATAAGGAAGAAGGGAGACACTTATTAGATAACACAATGAAATAACTGACCTATAAAACTTGTTAGCCTTTTTTATGTTTTGCATTATATTTAAATATGTATTGATTATTTAAATAATAACTAGATAATTTGTTCTCGATTTTTGTGTGGCGGAATACAACACCGCGCTATGTTTGAGTAAAGTCCGAATGCAAACACTGCGTGTTGTATAGTGGTACTCAACGCTGTGGTTTGTTTTTTTGGAACAGTATAGTAATAATTGTAGTTATAAGCATTGCCTTGATTCTGAGTACGGATTGAACTCATGACCAATGCGCTTATAGATCTATATACCCTAGATAATTTGATCTCAACATTCGCTGGAACGCATCTTGTGTTTTAACTAAAGCCCAAATATAAACAATACGTTTTGTATGGCGAAACACAACGCCGTGGTTTGTTTTACTAAAGCAGAAAAATAAATTAAATTTATTTTAAATGACACTTTAAACGGATTAATCGCGTGTATGCCTACCTGTGACCAGGAACTACTGTAGAAATGTATTTTTAAATACCCAAATATAGGGGAAAAATCTGCTTAAAGCAGTTTCATATAAAATGTTTAAAAATCGTGAAAATCTAAGATGTTATTATTAAAAATAATTTAGCTATAAATATTCCCTCCAAACAAATTGGACACATAACCAACGCGCTTATAGACGATTTGAACATAAGTGTCTTTTAATATCATATATATATATATATATATATATATATATATATATATATATATATATCTATATATATATATATATATATATATATATATATATATATATATATATCGTACGATATAGTTATTTAATATAAAAATAGCTAACATTCAAAAGTATTTATTCGTTCAATCTTGGTAACGGCCTCGCTCGGGCCTCTTTAGACGAGGGTCTTCATCTCTTCGAGTGTCATCAGAAATTGTTACTTCGGCCAGCTATTAAGCGTTTCGCTTAGTTATAAAGTAGTTAATATTATTAAAAATAATTCATATTTTTACTGTTAACTGCTGTGGTATAGGATCTGGCTTGAAAAGCGATTGGTAGTGAATTCGATTCTCACTTCAGGGACTTTTTTTTACATACTAACTTAGTCTTCATATTTACTATTTTTAAAGTGTTATTCCACACTCAGGGTTAGAAAACATTTTTGAAAAAACGTATAAAAATTTGAACGCAGCGGGATTCGAACCCGCGCCGCTTGGACGGTATCCAAGAGGCGCGGGTTCGAATCCCGCTGCGTTAAAATAACTTAGTCTTACTGGTCTTAGTCTTAATCTCAGTAGATACTTGCTGTCTAACCCTGCTATGCTGAAAAAAAAAGGTCAGCAAAGTTAATTTATTTTTCTATTCTGCTTATATTTTTTTATTTCGACAAAGTGGAGTGTTCAAGACAAGTTTGCGCCTGTTTATCCAATTTTTTTCCTTATATGTGAGCTCCACTAACGTCAGTAACCAGAATATTTTGTCGTTTTTTTCTTAATTTTTGTATGTTTGTTTGGGTGAAATCTTGCAATTTAAATTAGAAGCATATGTCTTCTAAGCGATTAAATTAATTTTTTATTTTAAATGTTTTGATATAAAAAATATTTTATTTATAACTTCTTGTGTATTCAAAACTGGTGGATTTCAAAATTACACCAATTCTATATGAAATTTAAATATTTAACATCTATCATATATACGTCTTCTAAATCACAATAACAAAAGAGTAATAGGAAAAACAGCGAGAGAGTTTTTCAATTAAGTTTACAACAAAAAAGTGTCAAGACACTCCAATATAATAAAAAAAAATTCCAATACCAATTTTTATAAAATAATATATAAAAAAACTTCCAATATCAATTTTTTATTCAACTCCAATATCAATATTTTATGCACTCTAAACAGATATCTATAACGCATAGACTACCCTAGTCAAAGACATCCTAGTGTCAAAACACTCCGCTTATACACTTTTTGACGTGTTTTTCATCCAACGTGACATTAGGAAAATGATGTTTGCTCTACTGACACACTGGGAAAGCCATATATAAAAAACTGCTTCCCTTAACGTTTCATAAAGCTTTATTTAATTTAAAAGGAAAAATATTAATGCATTATAATTTGAAATGAATTTATTGAAATGCTCAGATCCAAACGGCGTGAATTTGAATTCAACTACGTTTGCATTTTTATATCAGATTTCAACACGATAAGCGATTCTGTGCACGATTTTGTGTGTACTGGGACGATGTAGGTGTGTTACAGGGATCAATAGTGGAAGATTTTACTGATAAAGCTTCAGGAATGGAAGGAATATTAAGCAATGATAAATAAATTGCGTAGCAGAGTAGACAGGAAGTATATAGTGGCAATACACTCCGTACTTCAATTTCCATTCAATTCGAGACATTGCGTGTTAAGTGGCGGAACTCAACGTCGCACTTTGTCTTAGAAGAGCGAAGAAGTGAAAATTTTTTTAAATATGATCACTTCCTGAAATGGGAATTGAACCCACAACCGGAAAGCGAAGTACGGAGTGTCCTGACACTAGGCACTTTCTATCTACCCTGCTAAGCGTTAAGCTGAAAAAAATACCTGTTATACGCGTTACCTTAGCAACGTGTTTTTTACTTTACACAATAGTGTACGTAATACACAATTCCAATTTTTATTATAAAGATTATAATAAGCATATTATTATTTTATCGAAGGAATTATAATTATATTTAAAATTCATTTCTTCACTCTGTGTAAAACAAAACGTAGCGTTGTCTTCATCTCTACACGTAATATTCCGATTACTTGTAGAAACCAGTCGACGGTGTGTCTTGACTTTACGATGTTTCTAATAAGCCTACTATGAGGGATAAAACGCGAAGTTGCTTTATTAGAATAAGGTGTTTTTTTATATTTTACTTTATTATATTATTTAAAATTACTGAGTATTAAACAAAATCAATCAAATTACATATTTGTGTTTTTATTCGTCTTCATACACCTCCTACATGACAAGGTTAAGGCATAAAAAAGCAAATCTAACAATACATTCTCAATCCATTGCTTTCATAAAATTGTTTTAAATAATTATTATAATTTCATATATTTGGATATTTATTTTATAATTTTATTTTAAAGCCCATTTCATTCCTTATAACATCAATCATCTGCTAGTGAAAATATCGTCAAAATCAGTCTAGCCGTTCTAAAGATTCACCAGAACAAACAGACGGACAAAAATACAATTTTGGTATACGTACCGTAGGTATATACATGCATTTAGAAAAAAGTATTTACCTTGATATTACAAACAGATACTCCAATATTATTTATTTCTAACTAGACAAGTAGCGTTTTGCTTAATAAGTAAGTCGTGGTAAATGCCCCAGTGCGTTGAATCAAAGGGGACTACGGACGTAGACGGTTTGTCCCCACTTTAAGCACGAAAAAAGACCTTAAAAGACCTATTATTACGGGTATGAATTTTCAGACCGATTACCCCGACGTAGGACCTTAAACCAAAAGCTTAAACCAAAATTATTCTCAAAGTACTTTCACAGAGATAATCCTTTATTTTTTACATCTCAACAAAAGATTTCTAAGCACAATAGAGGGAAATCATCTGCCAAGTTTGTAATGTTGGGGTTTTCATTATTTTATTTTTCTATAGAAAAACCATTATTGTGGTGGAAATGTAAGACGTTTGAGTTTTTCATATGTTTATCAACATTGTAATATATTTTCAAGGTGTTTCAAATATTCGATTATATACATAGCCATTTAATTAATTATTAAGTAAAGTGTAATGTATTGGTTATTTTAGAAAATAGCTGAATTCATTTTGATGAAGCTGTTATATTAAAATGGAAACATCGTGTTTAAAATTAATTTTCATTTCTACTCTCTTGTAAGACAGAAAAAAAGCGTTGACTTCACCAATCAAGATGCGGTGTGTCTATTTTGAGTATAACACAGTGATCGGAATTTCTTGACACTAACTTGTCTCTGGCTACAATGCTATACGAAATAAAATGGTAGAGAGTAAATAAAAAGAAACTTATGGAAAAATAATAAATATGCGCACATGACTGACAGCGAAATCAGTCAAAATCATCTCTTATTATAGGGCTATCCATTTATTACTCTCATTCCAGTCTTCGTATAGAGGGTGGAGCCAGTTCATAGTACCTGGTAGTTTGAAGACAGTTTATTGTAACTGGGTCGCTTCCTATTCAGGAAGGTGCTTACAAAACTTAATTAATTGATTATAACTATAGATCGGATCTCTTTCTCTCTTAATAGATACGGATACGGATTCTCTTACGGATATAGAACGGATACGGATTCTTTTATGCATATAGAACAACATTAAAGAGTGAATTCGCGGTATAGTTGCAGAGAGTCAGAACGGAAAATTAAATACTTCAATTAAATATACTTATAGTTAGGAAAAAAATAGATTACACAAATATATTAGAAGCCGGTCGTAGCGTAGTGTGACAGCGTTTGAGTGTAAATGCGATGGGCTGTGGGTTCGATTCCCGCCCGGGGAAGTGATTATTTTTAAATTATTTTCATTTTCTCGCTTTTCATTCTTCTCAAAGGTACGACAAAGTGCGGCGTTGAGTTCCACCACTCAACACGCAATGTCTGGAATTCAGTGTAAAGCGAAGTACGTAGTGTCTTGACACTAGGAATTGTCTGACCATAAACGGCCTTATTAGGTCGTTCATATATAAAAATATTAATACAAGTTATATATATATAGATTTTCTATATATATATATATATATATATATATATATAGAAAATCGATATTTCACATCATAACACTATCCTTTTGTTTGAAATCGCTGTAATAATTCATGTTTTAATTGATTGGTGCTGGACAATATGTACAGAGGAACAATAGTGGTTGGAGCTGTCACTGCCTTTCATAAAACCTAACAACGTATTGTTTTCACGGCGGGAGAAAAATGATGAACTGATTATTATGTATGAAATTATAGTGAATGGTTGGGTATTATTTGTTTGGGAAATATTATTTTTATGTAATAGAGAGCGCGGTGTTGAGTTCCGTCAGTAATGAGTGCTTGAGAACCGCTAAACAGAGTGTTTTGACACAAAGTTCATGCTTTTTTGTTTCAGACACGGTTTTGAGTTTCATTATTTAACACGTAGTGTCTCATCTTTTGGGGGAGTGTCTTGACACTAAATTTATAACATTTTTTATTATGGTAAATAAAAAAAATCTGATTCATGAACAATTTTTTTGCAAATTTTTACATATCTATATTTTAAATTTTCTATATTATATTAAATTTTCAACTTGTATCATTTAAATATGTTTTCAATCACCTTTTTTTTTAACTCCACGCTTTTTATCCCGCATAGGAGGGTATACAGAAAGTATTTAGTGTCAAGACACTCTGTACTTTGCTTTCCACCAAATTCGAGATAAAATGCGGCGTTGAGTTTCACGTGTTGAGTAGTGAAACTCAACGCCGCATTTTATCTTACCAGAGCGAGGAAATGAAAATAATTTAAATGTAATCACTCCCCCGAGCGGGGATCGCACCCACAACCGATCGTGTTTACAGTCAGACGCTGTCCCACTGCGCCACGACCGGCCTCATTGTTTTGAATCGTTTTTCATATGTTCATTTTATATTGATCAAATAGATTAATATAAAGAAGAAATAAGAATTAAAGTGCTATGCACCGTTACTTGGAAAGCAGAGAAAAGAGTGATTCCCGACTAGGTTCACTCTGTTTTTAAAGATAGCACAATGCAAGAAACGCGACTTTAAATAAATAAGCTAGTGTCAGGACACTCTGATTAAACTTTCTTCGAAGTTCGAGACATTGGACGGTTACCAACGCCGTGCTTTGTCTCACTATTTTTTTTTAGCTTCACGCTTTAATCCCGCATAGCAGGGTAGACAGAAAGTACCTAGTGTCAAAACACTCCGTACTTCACTTTCCACTGAATTCGAGACATTGCGTGTTGGGTGTCTCACTATTAATAAATAAATTTCTAATACAAATAAAACAGGAGAACGAAAAAAATTTGAAGCTTTTACATTAAATTTAAACATTACACGCAATAAAGAGAAAGGCACGCGAGCTCTTTCGGTATAATGATCCACCTTTACATATGTATATAGGTGTACAAGATTGATTGCGTACACGAGCCGCCCTTGGCTCGGTTTTGTTGACTTGTTATATTATTTGAAAGATTTTATAGTAAGTTTCTTTAGTTTATTTGACGATTTGTTTATATTTTCAACTAGCTGTCTGTCCGCGACTTCTCCTGCAACAACTATACTAATTTTAAAACTTTTTTGAAAAAACGTATAAAATTTGAAAGCAGCGGGATTCGAACCCGCGCCTCTTGGATACCGTCCAAGCGCTGTGATCGCTAAGCCATGCGTTCTACTACCAGCTGCGTCGAAATTCTTATACGTTTTTGTTACAACTTATTTATGTTGTTAGCATCTCTGTAGAGAGATTTTTAAAAATTTCTACTACTTAAAAATTACTAAGAAATAATCGTTTAACAAGAGAGATTGCTATTTTATTTTAAATTTTTATATGTTTTTTTCAAAAATGTTTTCTAATCTTAAGTGTGGAATAACACTTTAAAAATAGTGAATAAAGTATTATAATTCAATATATAAATGTTTCTTTTTGACAGTGATACGTCCAATAGATAATGTATGAAAGAATAATTATTAAGGTACTGTATCAAAATTTCGACACTTTAACGAAAGCGTGAATCGGCTTTAACAACTCAAGATTGTAATGTTCTAAAGAAAATATGGCGACCGCTAGAACTTAACAAAATACTTGATAATTAAAATTCGAATATATATTTTGGACTCGGATTTTTTTATGTTTTATTGTTTTGATAAGGTGACAATTAAGTCTACCGTAATCCTAGAAAAAAAATCGCTCTAAATAACAAAAAAAAACGTCTAAAATTCGCACGAAAAACAGAGAACGGAAACGGTGTCTGGAATTTTGACATTAGGTTAGGTATATAAAGCTGCCTTCTTACTATCAACGTATATACTCGTAGTGTATAAGATTATGTAAATTTGATTTTATCCCCCACATAACTGGCCCGAGTGAAAATAAATTATTTTTTTAGGTAAAAAACACTATTAATAACAATAATTTTTACAGAATGAATATTGTAGATACAAAACAGTACAATTTCTTTTTAGCTTCACGCTTAGCTGGGTAGATAAGAAGCACGTAGTGTCAAGACACTGTACTTGACTTTCCGCGGAATTAGAGACATTGCGCGGCGAAACTCCATTGGCTCTTTGTTTTACCAGATCGAGAAAGTGAAAATAGTTTAAATATGTTTATTTCTCCGATTGAAAATCGAACCCACATCTGACCACGTTTACAGTCAGACATTGTCACACTGCGCCACGACCGACTTTAAATTTAATAAGAATTATAAAGTAAATACTCCTTGAAGTAACAAATCTAAATAAACTCCCTCTTTACGATACAAATTATATAATTGCTTTACAAAAGATAAATTAAATTCGACGTGCAGATTGTAATGTTAGCTAAAGATACAGTAATTATTTAAAGTTTTCAACAAATTCTTGATTTAATTTTGTCTTTTGTAATTTCCTCTTAGTGAATACAAATTTAGAGCCATTGTAGCTTATTTTAAATGAAACTTTTTTAAACGGATTAATCGCGTATATTTTGGTATACAAAATGCATTGTTAGAAACCTGACGTTTCGAACACTTTGCAGTAGTCCATGGTCACAAGTAGATTGCGTAGCGTGATGTTTTTGTATCAACTGACAGACAAATGCCACCTCAGTCGTGACCACGGTCTGCTGTAAAATGTTCAAAACGTCAGATTTTCAAAAATGTATTTGCGAATATCAAAATATACTCGATTAATCCGGTTAAAATAGTTTCATTTAAAATGTATTTGCGAATACCAAAATATACGCGATTAATCCGTTTAAAATAGTTTCATTTAAAATGTGTAAAAATCGCGGAACTCAAAGGAAATTTTATCAATATGGTTCATTTAAAATACCTAAGTAAAACCACTCGGCTAGTTTACTTTTTAAAACGAACTCAAGATGAAAATCTAATATAGATATATTTTTTATTAAAATGAATATACTTTGCAATAATGTATTGAAATATAATATATAAGTAAATCGAGACTGGTCGTGGCGCAGTGCGACGTTTGATTGTAAACGCGATCGGTTGTGGGTTCGATTTCCTCTCGGGGAAGTGGTTATATTTCAAAATAATCTTCACTGCCTCGCTCTGGTAAGACAAAGCGCGGCGTTGAGATCCGCGCAATGTCTCAATTTCGATGGAAAGCAAAGTACAGAGTGTCTTGGCAATACTTTCTGTCTAACCTGCTATGCGGGATAAAAGCGTTAAGCTAAAATAATAATTATATTCAAATATTCCAAATCTTCCAAAATATCTCACCTCAAAATATCAATAGGCACGTATGTACACTCTTCCTTCACGTGACATTGTTAACAAGGAGTCGTATGTTTGAATCAAATCTGTCAAAATCAATTTACACTTGCGTTTACAAAGGAAATATAACTTGCTTTGGAACAGATAAACCGATAAGCATTTTTTATATGTAATAATATTTATAAAAACGAAAAACGCCCTGACGAGAAGTACGTAGTGTCAAGACACTCTATATTCAGCTTTTCGCCTAATTCGAGACGTTGCGTGTTGGGTGGCGGGACTCAACGCCGCGCTTTGTCAAACCAGAGCGAGGAAATCAAAATAATTTAAATATTATCATCTTTACAAGTGGGAATCGAACTGACAACCAAAAGCGTTTATAGTGTGACGCTGTCCCACTGCTCCACGACTGCCCTCAATATAATTATATATAATATTGTGTGAAGGAAAAAAATTCGAGACGTATTTCGAAAAAGGAAGAGTATGAAATTTGGCACAGAGAAATTTATGTGGTGGAAATTGGGGAAAGCAAATAGCCTATTCGATATTTAATCAAAAATATAGGGCATTAATAAATAAAAACATTACAATTTTTACTATATCTTCGAATATTGTACGTCAAAGACATTGTAGATATATATATATATATATATATATATATATATATATATATATATATATATATATATATATATATATATATATATATATATATATATATATCTATAATCATAAATTCCCTTAAGTATGAAATCACTTGTGAGTTCAAAATATATCCCAAAACCTTTATATTTATATTAACTTCTAAAAAAAATGTGTCCATACATGCCTTACTGTACTCACACCGTACTGTATATCTACTGCAAAGTACATAATAGTAAAATTTAGTAGAATTTTCTACTGAAATTTCTTTCTCCGTATATAAAAAAATATATTAAACCGTCACGTCGTCGTTGTATCAACCTCACGTTCGCATGTAATTTGCAAACCTTTGAATATCTAACGAGTGGTTCCTGCTAAAACTACATCTGGTACCGTGATAGTGGTAATCTAATTATTATTATGTTCAAGTATTTAAAGAGAATTGGTCTAGGTAGATGGATAGAAATACTTTCTTGCATACAAAAGAACGAATAGTGTGTAAAGGCGGTCTTTTGCTGCTAGCAATCTCTGCCACTACCTTTGGAGAAGGGAGCTTCACCTTAACAAATGGGGCAAATAAAGTTAATTAAAGGTTTAGGAAACAAAATAGTAATACAAAAAAACATATATATATATATATATATATATATATATATATATATATATATATATATACGTATAATGGAAAAAAGCATTTAATTTTCTTTAACGTACTTACGCTATTTATAGTAACTTTTTTAAGTTATTTTTAGAAAAGTAACGAAATTATTTTTAAACTCAAATAATCTAGATTTGTATTTACTATTTTTAAAGTGTTATTCCACAGTTAGGATAAGAAAACATTTTTGAAAAAACGTATAAAACGTAATTTGTTAGGACAGGGTTTGACCAAGGTTAATATTTATATATTTTAATATTAAATTATAAATGCACGTAAATAATTTATAAGTGACCGTTGTAGAAATTACTCTATATTTATCTAGAAATTCAATAATAATTTCTAGAAATTCTATTGACCTTAAGAAAACATATCTTTTTAATATACTAAAAAGAAATTCATTAAAAACATAAAATGACAACAATTTCAATATGTCAGGTAGAAACATTTAAATTGGTAAAAGAGAAAATTTTATTCTCAACTTTATGTAACTTCAACATTTTTGATATTATTTTTGTAACAAATTTTGCATTATACAAAATGTTTTGAATATATGCCATGGTTCTAGGATCGAATACCAATGGGAGATAAGTTGTAAGTACTTTGGACTGGTTAAGCAGGTATAAACAGGAAGTACCTAGTGTCCGTAATTCGCTTTCCACCGAATTCCAAACATTGGGAATTGAGTGGCGGAACTCAACGCTGCGCTTTGTTTTACCAGAGCGATGAAACAAAAATAATTTAATTATAATCCCACCCCAGAGTATGGATTGGACCCACAACTGATCGAGTTTACAGTCAGATGCTGTCCCACTGCGCCACGCCCCTAGAGCAATGGTGAATAACAATATTTCTTCACACTAAGTGAATAAAACGTCCATTCGGTTATAAAGTACTTTAATATATTTTACCGAAATAAATTAACACTTCTAGAATCTGCTTATCGTAACAATATGTACACGAAAAGAAATTCTAAGCGAGAGGTGAGTCCTTTATAGTAAAAGTCAAATGGCATACTAAATAAAAAAGACTAATTTTTGCCTATACTAAATAACTGATAAACTAAAGTAGTATTCATATTTAAAGTGAAAATATTTTAAACTGGTAGTGATGTATATTCGGGTATTCCAAATATATATATATATATATATATATATATATATATATATATATATATATATATATATATATTCAAAGTAATGTATGTAACAGGTAGACTGCCCTGGATTCTTAGAAAGAGCAGTCAAGAGCAGTCTACCGAGATAATTACACGAAGCAATTGTAGGTAGTTTGATATAATAGTGTTTGTATCAATTGACAGACGAATGCAAACTTAGATATTGCAATACAAAAATATACGTGATTAATCTTTTTAAAATTGGTTAATTTTAATTTAATAATAAATATATATATATATATATATATATATATATATATATATATATATATATATATATATATATATATATATATATATATATATACTACCTACTTAAATTTAAAACTTTGTCAAGTTTCAAGCACCCATCTATTTTACGCATGAAAGCTCTATGAGATCGATTTTTTGAAGTATTCAAGTCTAATCTAAACTTAACATTCTCGCCACTAACTCTGAACGTTTTCATTTTAGTCACTCAACGAAGAACGGCCCCTGACTACTCAGCTTTGTCAAATCAAGCGTTCATCTGTGATAAGAATTTTTTTTTTCTTTTTTTTTTAGCTTCACGCTTTTTCCCCCATAGCAGGGTAAACAGAAAGTACCTAGTGTCAAGACACTACGTACTTTGCTTTCCACCGAATTCGAGATATGCGTGTTGAGTGGTGGAACTCAACGCAGCACTTTGTCTTTACCAGAGCGAGGAAGTGAAAATAAATTAAACGTAATCACTCCCCCGAGTGGGGATCGAACCCACAACCGATCGCGTTTACGCTAGACGCTGTCCCTTGCGCCACAACCGGCCAATTTTACATATATAATTTAAATATTCTCTTCTCAAATTCCAAAAAAAACTACACAAGTTGCAAATTTAGAATTGACTGATAAAAAAATCGATATTATTACCTGAATTAACACATTAATCAAACTATTATCTATACTACTATCTTTCAAACGATATAAAATAATCTTCAAGCAAATCAAATATTCTACAAGCAAATCAAATAATCTTGATAATATTTGATATTGCGTGTTGACTGGTGGAACTCAACACTGCATTTTGTCTTTTACCAGAGCGAAGAAGTGAAAATAATTTAAATAATATATATGTATAATCACTCCCCTGAATGGGCATCAAACCCATAACCGAACGCGTTTACACTGTTTCCCACTGTGCCAGTTTTAATTATTAATTTAAGATAAACAATAAGAAAACAATACTGATTATATATAAATATATTAAAATCAAAACCCTAAAGTGTATTTTACAGCTTAATCGAACACCGATGAACATTTCGTAAGGAGGACTTCTATACGAAAAAGATAAGAGAACACAATTGACTTACTTTTATGGACACTTGTCCGATTAGAGATCATCGCCAGCAGTATTAGCTGCCAGAATATCCATTAAAACCTCATGAGCTCCTTTTCAACCTCCACCAGCCCAGGTTATGGTAACTATCTCGTCATTCAGTGAACGTCGGTATCGACCTGCAAGGCATGTGACGGAGTGAAGGAAGATGGGTCACCCACGACGGCCTGCTGAGAGTAGCACACGCCTACTCGGGACTACATTCTCCTGACTGTCAAATTTTACATAACCACACACCATAAAATGACAGACTATACCCATTTTACCCATTTTCTTCAGAATCTATTTTTAAAAGCCAGATATTTCTCCAACTTGTGTACACATATGGAAATGAAATAACCAGAATTTATTTGGTTTCAACCAAAAAAAAAAACATCGTCTCGTAAGGGAAACGTTCAAAGCTGTCTATCGAGGCGTACTAATTTCGGGACCATTCGGGTTAAGATAACAGTCTTCAAAGAAGCTTTACTTAAGGCAAGCTATGATTTATGAAAGGGACGCAAATGTAACACTGCCTACGTTGTAATAAATTTATATGAGATTGAATACCTAAATGTGTTTCTAATGTTATTGTAATATAACAATGTAAAATATTTTTATTTTTTTATTTTCTTGACTTTACGCTTTATCTCTTCATCGGAGCGTATTTAAAGAGAACCTCGTGTCTTGACACTACGTTCACTGTGTTCAGTCCAAACGCGTAACGTTACATGTTGAGCGGTATTCAGCGCAATGTCTTGTCATATAAAAATTGAACGGATTCCAACCCGCGCCTCTTGGAAACTTGAACGGTTTCCAAGAGGATTCGAATCCCGCTCCGTTTTTATAATTAAAAATATAGATTTTCTTATTTTAGCTTCACATTTTTATCCCACATATCAAGATAGGCATAAAGTACCTGTCAAAACTAAAGAAAAATTTGAGATGTTGCGTAATAAAAAGCGGAACTTAACGCCGCGTTTTGTCTTACTAAACCGAGGATTTATTTTTATTTTATAGAAATAATTTGAATAAAATCAAATATTAAATATAATTTAAATTAATACACGATTACCTTTGTCTCGGTTAAATTTAAAATTTATTTTTTTTTTTTTTTTTTTTTTTTTTTCTGTCATTGAGTTAAATGCTGTTGACCTTAATGGTCTTTACAGCGACACCGGGAGGGGGAGGGAAGAGGGTACTCTAGCCCTGCGAAGTATTAGCAAGCACTGACGTGTCTGCTTGAGAGGAAGCCGGCGACCGCAAGGGCGCCCCCTGCGGGGCTCGAACCTCGGCTTGCGGTCGGCGAGCGGGCGGGGGATTTTTCCCTACTCTAAAAACACAAGCCAGCCGCGGCGTGAAGTCGCGACTGGGGGAATTTTTTTTAACTATTCTAAGGGAGCCTATTACAGTCCCTAACCGTTGGACCCGGCCGCGCCAACGCGCGGACGGGCCGTGACGTAAGCTGGACTTCGCCGTCGTTTCCGACGACGGCGGTGTTTGTGTGTGGTGTTGGTGGAGTGTTTCCTACCTAACATTTTTCCATTAGCTGCCGTGATGGGGTCATCGGGGTCTAATAAGACGCTGCGCGGGCGTCTAAGTTTAGGATGCGCGGACGGGGCGTAATCGCACGCCCGTACAACGAGGGGATTTGCGTGAGTGTCTGCGCGCTCGTAATAGCGCTTGGCTAGGCCATTGCAGAACTCTTTTATCGATTCCAGTTCGAAATCCTTATGTAAGTCTATGTTACGAACGTACCAGGGGGAACCCGATGCGATTCGTAGAAAGCGGTTTTGAACCACTTGAAGTGGTTTAAGCTCGGTGTGCGCGAACGCCACACAAGCGTACGTGAGGACGGGCCTAATGCAGGTTTTATACAATGTCAGCTTATTTCTAAGTGACATTTTACTGCGTTTACAAATTAAGGGGTGCAATCTATGGAGATAGAAGCGGGCTTTATTACACACTCGACTAATGTGTTTTCTGAAGGAGAGTTGGGAGTCTAGAGTGACTCCGAGGTACTTAAAATGTTTTTGCCACGGAATTGGCTTGTTAATTAGGTATACGGTAGAGACCGTTTCATGTTTAAGTCGAGGGAACAGTACCGCGGCACTCTTTTCGGGATTGACCTCGATCCTCCATTTGCGGTACCAAGCGCCTAGGGCGTCGGCGGCCGCCTGGAGTCTCTCGGCAATGACGAAGGAGTGGCGGGAAGTGGTGTATAGGGCGGTGTCGTCGGCGTACATAGCCAGATGGACATTGTCGACTCTCGGTATGTCGCTGGTGTACAGCGCATACAGAATAGGAGAGAGCGTGGAGCCCTGAGGGACTCCGGCGCGAATTAGGCGGGGAGTGGAGAGTGTACCTTCCACTTTAAACCGGAAATATCTGTTTGAGAGATAGTCCTTGAGGACGCGAATTAAATGATCCGGGAGGCCGGCATTGTGCAGCTTGTAAATCAAGCCACTATGCCAAACTTTATCGAACGCTTTCGCGATATCGAGAAAAATGGCAGCATTTGAGCTTCGGGCACGGTATCTAACATTATATCTGGCTATGTGTTCTACTAGCCGATGCACTTGGTGTACGGCGGAGTGGCCCTTGCGGAACCCGAATTGCTCGTCTAAGAGCAGACGTTTCGTCTCTACCGCTTCGGAGAGTCTAATGAGAAGTATCCTCTCGTAAATTTTACCTAGGCAGCTCAGCAGGCTGATAGGCCTGTAGCTGCTGGGGAGATTCCTCGGCTTGTTCGGCTTCGGAATACCTATGACTATTGCCTCCTTCCATTGATCTGGGAAGGTACAAGATTTGAGGAGGCAATTAAAAATGAGTACTAATAAGGACACGAACTGGGCCGGTAACGTTTTTAACGTCCTGTTATTAAGACCGTCGGGCCCCGGGGCCTTCCTGTCTTTCAGGTTCTTAATGATATTTTGAACCTCACCGGCGGAGGTTGGGCGAAGCGGTTCACCTGAGGGAGGTAGAGAAGCCCAGGTTGCAACCTCGGAGTCCACCTTCGCTAGGTGGTCCGGGTCGCAAGGCTGATCGCTGGGGGAACATTGAGCCTCTAAACTGTCGGCTAAACATTCCGCTTTTTCAGTGTCATCGGCGGCGATAGAATTGTCGGGCCTAATGAGAGGTGGCATAGTCACGAGACCGTCTGACCTGAAGGCTCGCGACAGCGCCCAGAAAGCCTGGTGCGAAGGCGCGAGTCCCTCTAGCCTCTTGTCCCACGACTCGCCGCGGAGCATGTCGAACGCGTGTCGAACGCTCCTCCTCAACCTGTTCAGTTCCCTACGGTTGTCGTCTGTCGGGTATGTGTCGTGTCGTCTGGCTGCGGCGTTTTTACGCCTTATTAACCTCCTGAGCTTTTCTGAGATTTCAAATCGTCCTTGCGGTACGTTTGTAATCTCTTTAGAGCAGCTGAGGATCGTATCGTGTATGTAATCTGAGAATTGATTAGCCGCGTCTATTGCTAAATCAACCGAGTCAGTGATGCCTGGAATTAGCTCCTTAAGTGGAGAATCGTTGGCTCGAAGAAGCTTTGCGAACTTCTTCCAGTCTGTAATTGTTTTGGTCGGAGGGCCTGAGGGGCGCTCCGTGCCTAGTTTAATTAGCACCGGTCTATGATCCGAATCTAGTTCCGGCTGCGATTCGATAGAGTGTTGCCAGAGGGCAACATTCTTGAGGATCGCAATATCTAACACCTCCGGCGTGCCTGAGGGGCCAAAGCGGGAGGGGGTGGGGGGGCCGATGACGGCCGCATTGTATTTGACAGCTATTTCGTCGAGAGCCTTACCTCTTTTCGTGGTTTTCGACGAATTCCAGCTGATGTGTTTACAATTTAGGTCCCCAGTCAGAAGGACTGAGTCACCCATGTCTAAGAGCGACTTGATGTCGCTTTCTATTATTGGTTTGTTCGGCGATAGATACACCGAGGCTATGATTATTGGCTGATGGCCTGTCATATGAATTTGGCACACTGACGCTTCGATGTTAGCAAGCGACGGAGGGTCTAGCGGTATACAATGTAGTTTCTTATTGTAATAAATCATAGTGCCACCTTTTGCGGTGGCCCTATCATTCCTTACAATCCTATAGTTCGCAATGCCAGGAGAGCGAACGCTAGGTTTAAGAAAGGACTCTTGTATACAGAAGAAATCTAACTGTCTTGAGTGGACGTACTCACTCATAAGCTCTTTCTGGCCTTTGACACCGTTTGCGTTGAATGTCGCGATTTTTAGGGCTAATGGTTTTACGCGCGCGAGACGCGAATCAGCGGGCCGAGGGGTAAAACTATTATTGACCGCCATCTAATTATTTAATTTTAGAAATTTATTTAGCCTGGAAGCCTACGATGGCTTCCAGAAGAGTGGCGTGCTCGCATACCGCTTGTAGGCGAGCCATATTATTCCCGTTCGTGTTGCGCAGCTTAGCCGCGAACACGCCGAGTTCGGTGAAATTTAGCGCGCCGGCAAAGTCCATAACGAGCGAGAGGTCGCTCGCGGGACTACCCTGAGGGGGTTGCGGGCGCGGGGAGGGCCGCGGGGCCGTCGGTGCGCGAGTCGCAGCCGGCACAGCAACACGTGCCGCTGCTGGAGGTGGCGTGGGCTTGAACCACGCGTTCACCTTTGGAGGTGGAGCCGGTGTAAATACCTCCGGAGCTGAGGGCTCCTTCGGTTGCTCCAACTGGCGAGAGGGGAAGGTCCTCTTTCGGTACCCTCCTTTACCAGTGCGCCTGCGCGGGGCGCGGACGCAGCCGCGATAGTTCGCGGGGTGACCCTGCGTCTCGCAGAGGACGCAGCTGGGAGGAATTTCCGGGTCGGGAATTTTCCGCGGGCATTCCGCGGTGGCGTGGTCGTCCAGGCACTTTACACAGCGCGGACGCGCGTGGCAGTGCTTGGCCGAGTGCCCGTAGTTTTGGCAGCGGTGACACTGCCCTATTAAGCCTTTATACCGGGGGGGTTCCACGCGGATCCCCGTCAGGTTGCAAATGGACCGGAGGTTGAAGACCTCCTTGCCCTCATTTGTTCTGTCCAACACTACGAGTATGCTGTCATACTTTACTTTTGTGCGCATGTTGTACATGCGGTGAACTTCGCGTACCGGAAGCCGCGACTTAAGGTCGTTCTCTATGTACTCGGCGTCCAATTCGCGGGGGACGCCTTTTATGACGACGCGGAGGGTTTTCTCCTCCTCTAGGGCGTAGGTGTGGAAACCCACGTTTGTTTCTCGCATGCGGCGGGTTAAGGCGCGGTGGTCCGCGGCCGACGGGACCTGGACTTTTATTCCGATGGACGTCAGCCTCGCGGAGCTGTACGCCACTTTATTAGACAGCATCCACGCGGATACTTCGTTCCACCGTCCTTTCTCTTGAATATAGACCGGCGGCGGTAATTTCGGGCGAGGTGGTTGGGAATTTCCGGTCGCTGCGCCTGAGGGGCGAGGACCGGGCGCAGAGGGCGCAAGGGGAGCGGCACGCGGGGCCGGCGCGGGGCGAGGGCCCGTTGCGGTGTGCGCGGACACCGGAGCGGTCGGGGGAAGCGGCTTGGTAGGCGCGGGGGCGGGTGAAGCCCGCACGGCCGACGTTTGCGCGTCTGGTTTACGCGCTTTCGAAGGCGCGACGGCCTGAGGGGCCTTTTTCGCCTTCCTTTTTGCTGATTTTGAGACTACGGTCTCAAAATCCTGAGAGGACGTGTCCGACTCGGCGCCTGACACGTCCATTTCTGACGCGGAACTAGAGTCCCGCTCGGGGGACGACGCACGCGTCCTAATAGTGCCTCGGGGCACTTCGGCGGCGCTCGGGCCGGCGTCGGGAGAGCGCGGGCTCTCTTTCGCGAAAGCGAAGTTTTGGAGGCCATCGTAGACCTCGGCGTGGAAGGTACGCAGGTACCTTATGAGGTCCTCCTTCGAGAGGCCCTCCATTTTGGCGGCGGCGACGATAAATGTCTCCCCTCACCTTTCGGCGGGGGAGGGTGTGTGGCACTAAAAACACTAAGTATGCCCGTTTGGTGAACGGGGGTGTGTAAGGACAACTGTGAACACTTACTCCAAGAACCGCCAACCACAGCTAGACGACGCGCAGTACAGCACACGGGGCACGGCACGGCGCGGTCCTCACAGCGGCGACACTCTGGAACTCTGATCTCTGACGCACAACGACACGAAAAGCAGCGCTCGGACGCACAATCGAGAAGGGGGATGCCCCAATATTGTCACACGACCGTCGCCGGTCGGTGCCAAATCGGAACTGTTAAAATTTATTTAAAATTGTTTGCTTTCAATGGGATTAAAACTCGCAATATAATGAGCGTTAATTATTAAAGCGCATTCCAGGCATTGACATATATTTTTCACTCTGTCAACCCTGCTATGAGGGGAAAAGTGAAGCTGTTTTTTCTAACATAAACAGTCAAGCTAAATTTTCCGGAGTAATTTAATACTTCCAGAGTAATTTAATGCCGTTAACTTTTTGATTTATCTTAAAATATTTATTAAAATACTATGAAAAATAAGCACTTAAGACCCATATGGGGTGGGTTAAGTTTAGTGTACAGTATTGACTATTTTTTGTGAGCCTGGGGTAATGTCTTTTATGTAGACCGCTCTATACCCATAACGTCCTACGGGGACGAACAGCCCAGTCGGTGAAAGAAATGGGTACAACCGAGTAAAACCTAGCGGAAACCCTGCTTTATGATACGTTGCAAGATTGCTTGTGCATGTTCCTATGCCCTATTAAATATTTAATCTATACTCATATACAAATATGGCTGGTCGTGGCACGCCACGCCAAACGCTGTCGATTGTGGGTTCTATTACACTTAGGGGAGTGATTATATTTAAATTATGTTCACTTCCTCGCTCTGGTAAGACAAAGTGCGGCGTTGAGTTCTGCCACTCAACATGTCTCGAATTCGGCGGGAAGCGAAATACATAAATGTCTTGATACTAGGTACTTTGTATGCACCCTGCTATGCGGGATAAAAGCTTGTAGCTAAAAAAACAAAAATAAAATATATATATGTACGCACACGGTAAGTTGAATAAAAGTACTTATGCTTAATTGCGTATAGCATGGTCGTCAGAGAGAACCTAGTATTAAGAAACTTTCTTTTCCAAGATATTGTGTATTAAGTGGCTGAGCTAAACGCCGCACTTTGTCTTACTAGAGCGAAATCAAAAATAAGAGCTTGGAATAATTAAAAAAAAAAAGAAATAAATATTATTGATAAATTTTAAAATATAGAAGAAAATACTTATATTTTCAAAACATTTTTGAAAAAACGTATAAAAATTTGAACACAGCGGGATTCAAACCCACGCCTCTTGGATACCGTTCAAATGAAACGTATAAAGTTTTATACATTATTTTTCAAAAATGTCTTAAGTGTGGAATTACAATTTAAAAATAGTAAATACTTATATTTTCAATTTTCACATCTATTTATCTAACAAGCCGCCGTGTCTTGGTATCGCACTAAGATGGTCCCAAGCAAATTAATACACTTGAATAACTTCCTTTGAGCGTTCAACTCAAAACAAATTTTGTATATCAACTTGATAAGGTGGGCTCATAACGTTGCCCTTTTTATTAGGTACAGTATTATTATACAATTATTTAATTGGTATATTATATAGATAGTTTGAAGCTATACTATTTTGTTTGTATGGAAATTCATCGTTCAATATATTATATTGAATTAAAAACTATTTTTAAAGTATTATTCCACACTTAGGGCTAGAAAACATTTTTCAGAAGACGTATAAAAATTTGAGCGAGATTTGAACCCGCGGCTTTTGGAAACCATCCAAGTGTCCAAACCGCTGTACCATGCGTTCTATATCCAGTTGCGACGAATATCTTATAAGTGTGTTACAATTTATGTTTCTCTAAGGATTTTAATGTTTTTATATGTTTTTTTAACAAATATTTTGCTGTTTATTATAAATATAATAATATAAATATGTTAATATTTCATTTATAGAGACTATCATGGCACGTAGGAACAGCATCTGGGACACTAATATACGTGGGTTCAATACTCTGTCAGGAGGATTATTTACATCTCGTTACACAAATGCAATATGTATTATTTGTGAATAGATAAATGGATAGCTGATAAATGGATTTCTAAAAAGCTGTTTCACGCTTCATCAAAGAAATATAGTCAGAGAGAAAATAGTGTCAAGACACTTCGTTAGTTGCTTACCGCCTCAATTCGAGGTACTGAGTGCTGAGTGGCGAACTCAAGGCCGCGTCTTCTCTTACCAGAGCGGAATAATATATATGAATTTTACCACAACTAATGTGGCGTTAGTCTCAATATCAAATTCAATTTATTTTTATTTCTCCGCTGGCGTTAAGTTCCAAGTAAGTAAGTAAGTCAGTAATGCCGAATGTCTAAGGTGGAGAGGGCAGGATACTAAGTTTTGTCGGACGATCCTCCCTCTCGGACGGTCGACCTCTTCGACCAATTTTAAAATATTGCATATTTTTAATCGGTGTTAGCAAAATTCACCAACAAGTAGGTGAGATGACTCACGAACTACTTCTATATGAAATTTCGCCTGAAGTGTCTTATCGGGAGTCGTTTTCGTTATCGGTTTAATGCTAAAAATTTTCAACTAGCCTCTCAATAATTTAACTTAGCTGTTGGATCAAGAACCGGATGTAGACGGTATTTCTTGAGACAGCATGTTACTTAAGAAGTTCTAAAGCTATTTTATTTTTGCGATCTTTATATATTTTAAATGAAACTATTTTAAACGGATTAATTGCGTATATTTTGTTATTTGAAAATTCATTTTTACGTTTTTGGAAACCTGACGTTTCGAACACTTTACAGTAGTCCGTACTTAAAGTGTTCAAAACGTTAAGTTTCCAAGAATGTATTTTCGAATATAAACGAGATTAATCCGTATACAATTTTTTTAAAATTACTCCATTTTTAAGTAAAGAAAAAACTAAACTAATCTTGTTTTTTTTATTTATAGGTATAATAAAACCAAACACGAGCTAATTTCTATACGTTGAATGTAATCTACAAAAAAATACTTCTGGAGGTTTTCATATAAGTAGTAGGGGCCAAAAATAAAAGGCTTGTGTTCTTCCGTTTGTTTGTCTGTTGTTCGCCTGTTATGCAATAGCTACTGTACGTATTTTGATGAAACTTTTCTTAATATATAGCTAGCTATTCCACAGCAACATGTAGGCAATTTATTATGAAATTTTTACGTTGTTCTGTATTTAATTAAAATACAATAAAAATTCAACCAAAAATATACCCGTTTTCCAATAAAAAACACTATTTGCGAATAATCAAAGAAACGTACAAAACTCTCAACAAATATAGAGCTAGAATACCAAAAAATTCTAGATAAATAATTCGGTCTACCTGAAAAAAGGTAAACTAGTTAGTAATATTCATGAGGCGTATCTAACCACGTATATAGAATAGTTCAAATACAAGTAATTGGGTTACTGTATAGTCTAGAGACTTTAATAATATTTAGTTTATTTTTTGTTTCTTGTAAGACGAAATGCGGAATTGAGCTACGCCACTTAACGCGCAATGTCTTGGTACACAATTCGGTGTCAAAGTGGAGAATTGAGTGGCTTAACACTGGGTAATGTCTAATTTATTTATTACGCGTTATGTTCTTTAGATTTTAGAATTAGACATAAAATACAGATAATTTTGTATTAATAGCTTTTTCTGTAACCATGGAAACTGTAAAGTGTTCAAAATGTTGGTTTTTCAAAGATGTATTTTAGAATACATACAATCTATACGCAATTAATTCATTTTAAAAAATATTTAAATTTTTTTATAATCGCAAAAATCAATTATCTTAGTTATATTATCGTCTAAAATTCTCCTCCATAAAATATAGATTAGAATTGAATTGAACTTAGCCAGTATTAATTGTCATATGCGTACGTATTATTATTTCACCCTTTTATTATAAAAGGATTTTTTATAAAAGAAATCCCCACTTCTAAATGTTTTACACAATGTTATTATTATAAGCGTGACTATGAATAATAGGATGTGGTATATATGAATTAGATAATACCCTTATGGCGCAGTGGAATATTATCTGATGGTATACAAGTTAGCTCTGGAAAATATTTATAAAAATCTATATAAAAATATATATACTCTCCAAGTCCGGTGACCGTTAAGTCATGCGGCAGCCGGATGTAGAACTCATGGCTTATCGGTTAGAGCGCTTGGATGGTTTCCAAAACGCACAGGTTCGAATCCCGATACATTTTTTAATATGTTATTTTAAAACGTTTGTATTTAAAAACACACTTGGGGTGATGCCTTTTTAGATCGTGATACTGTTTTTTTTAGCTTTTATCTCGCATAGCAGAGTAGACATGAAGTACCTAGTGTCAAGACACTCCGTGTTTCGCTTTCCGCTAGTTTCGAGACATAGCGTGTTGAGTAGCGGAACTCAACGCCGTATTTCGTCTTACCAGAGTGAGGAAATGGAAACACTTTAAATACAATCATTCCACCAGGTGGGAATCGAACCCACAAGCGATCGCGTTTACAGTCAGGCGTTGTCCCACTGTGCGATGACCTCACGTGATGCTTCATACATGAACTGTATTACTTTTATGTTCGTTCGTTATTTACAGTAATATATTTTTATGTATAATTTAATTAGCCAAATTATAAAGTTTTCTTCTCTACGGCTTTCGTTTGAGGTAAAACGTCTGTAAGCCCAGTGGTTATGGATTCAATTTTCACATGGGGGATTATATTTAAATTATTTTTATTTCCATTTTCTAGTGAGGAAAAACACAACGTTTAATTGGGAGTCTCAATACGCAACGTCTCGATTTCAAGTGAATAGTAGAGGACGGAGTGACTTTACACTAACTTTTTTCTAACTACAATAAAACTGAGATTAAAAACTTGAGTAATATTATACAAGCCAGTTTCAATCTTTGATAACTATGAATAATGAAAGTACCTAGGTAGGTAGACTGAAAGTACCTAGTGTTAAGACACTCCGTACTTCGCGTTTCGCCGATTTCGAGACATAGCATGTTAAGTGGCGGAACTCAACGCCGGCGCTCCACCGAGTGGGAATCGAACCTACATCGAACCTACATCGAGACAAACTTGAGAGGCCGTTTACAATTGACATAGTCTTAAAGGATAAATGAAGGTTATTTAAGTGGGTAAAAGCAGAGTAGATTTGCTGTTTTTTTTTTATTTTTTTGAGAAATGGGTGTTTTAAGTCAATTTTAGGGATTGATATTTTTGTATTTATACATTAAAATTCATATATAGCAGGGTAGATAGAAAGTGCCTAGTATCCAAACACTCTGTATTTCGTTTTCCACCGACTTCGGAACAATGAATGTTAAGTCGCAGAACTCAACGCAGCAATTTGTATAAACTGAGACACGATTGGCGCATCCCGTAGTAAAGTAGTCACTTAAAAAGCATATGGATTCTCTGAAGGGCGTGTATATATATATATATATATTTAGACAGATGTTAAACACCATTTTTTTTTAAAATTGCATAAGTATTTTTATTATATAAGCTAACTAGTTATTTGTGGTTATATTATATTTTATTATCTAATCAGTTTTTTTTTGCCAAACGCAATTACATATTGCAGGTATATTTTACTAATTTAACTATTATTATCCCGCGTAGCAGGGAAGGCAGAAAGTACCTAGTGTCAAGACACTCCGTACTTCGCTTTCCACCGAATTCGAGACATTGCGTGTTGGGATAAAAGCGTGAAGCTATTAAAAATATATATATTATTACTCTGTTCTCTGGTATATTTTTTGAACCCTATCACCTTACCCTTACCCTTATTTTAACCCTAAATAACAAATAAATTTAAAGTACTTATGAATGACACCTAAAAAATAACAAAATATACTAAATATTTCCTATACTTCGATGACGGAGTTTAACGCCAAATTAAAACCAGAGGAATCAGTACAAATATAATGTAATATATTATAATATATTGATGAAATAAATAAAAATCAAGGAAAGGTGGTCTCGGGAGATAGTAAAGAATAAAGCAGCACCGCCGTAGTGGAAAAACCATCGTCTATACATAAACCGATGTAGCATTTTGATATATTTTTATAATATTCAGGATATTATAACCAGTGGACCTGAAAAGGGTTTGTTAGAGGTGAGGGCTTATGTCTTGGGCGTTTGTTATTTTTCCTTTATTTTTCGTATACAAATTTCTGATTGACGAAGTGAATTCAATTTATTAGTTTTTATAGATTGTTTTGTTGTACAGAACAATAGCGTAGTGGGAAACCGTATCAATGTAAGTGCGGGTACAAATCCCATATTTTTATTTATCGATTCTGGTAAGACAAAACGCGACGTTGAATTCTTGTCAATCAAAACGCGATTTGAAGTGTAAAGTGTACAATGAAGTGTCTTGACACTAGGTTGCTTCTTGAAGCAGTAAAAACAATATAATCTAAGCTTTACGAGTACGCTCTGGTAAGGGAACTCGGGATAAAAAAATTTTTTTAGCTTCACTCTTTTATCCTGCATACCAGGTTAAATAGAAAGTATATAGTGTCAAGACACTCCGTACTTCGCTTCAACGAATTCGACACACACCGTATTGAGTGGTGGAACTCACCGCCACACAAAACCTTAGTCTATAAATGTAAAGTATGAAGAAATAAGTTAACTAGCGAAAAGTCCGAGAGGAAACTTTACCGCGTAAAGTTGTCAAAGGACCTTGTGTAGTATAATTTTAGGGCGGCGCGGTCACGTGTGGACTTAAGTTGTCCAACAAGTTTGCGGTTACTAGCTGTTCTGGCTTGCTATTTAATATAACGGCGTGTAAATATTTAAGGAATTTATAAGTTTTAGTTTCACGTTTTTATACCGCATTTCACTTACCGCCAAATTCGAGACATTTTGGGTTGAGTGGTGGAACTCAACGCCGCCCTTTGTCTTACTAGAGCCAGGAAGTGAAATAACTTTATATTTAAAGTCATTCCCTCGAATGGGGATCGAACCTACAATCAATCGCGCTTACAGTCAGATGCTGTTCCACTGTACCACGATCGGCCTTAATAATATGTGTAACAACCAAAAATGTGTATAAAAATATACATAAGACGATGAAAGTGAAATTTTGATGAAAAATAAACCTTAGGTTATATAATAAAAATACTTATGCAATTTAAAAAAAAAAAGTTTAACATCTGTCTAAATATATATATATATATATATATATATATATATATATATATATATATATATATATATATATATATATATATATATATATATATATATATATATATATATATATATATATATATATATAAATATATATATATATATATATATATATATATATATATATATATATATATATATATTTATAATATCCTGAAAATTATAAAAATACATCAAAATGCTACATCGGTTTATGTATAGACGATGGTTTTTCCACTACGGCGGTGCTGCTTTATTCTTTACTGTCTCCCGAGACCACCTTTCCTTGATTTTTATTTATTTCATCAATATATTATAATATATTACATTATATTTGTACTGATTCCTCTGGTTTTAAGTTGGCGTTAAACTCCGTCACCAAGTATGGGAAATATTTAGTATATTTTGTTATTTTTCAGGTGTTATTCATAAGTATTTTAAATTTATTTGTTATTTAGGGTTAAAATAAGTGTAAAGTGATAGGGTTCAAAAAAATATACCAGAGAATAGAGTAATAATATTTCATTTAGTAAAATATATATGTATTTGCGTTTGGCAAAAAAAAATTGATTAGATAATAAAACATAACCACAAGTAACCCCAAAGAACGGAAAGACCTCGAGCTTAACTTGCTTGAACGATGTTCTGCAGCATTCTAAGTCATCTAATGGGGATGGAAAAGGTTTCCGCTGGGTTTTAGTGAGTAGTATAGGTCTCGCCGGTCTAAGTGGTACAGTACCATTCTTCCATGCCATTTCCCAGTTTATAAAAAAAAACAATATTCAATATATATATATATATATATATATATATATATATATATATATATATATATATATATATATATATATATATATATATATATATATATATATATATATATATATATATATATTGCTAGAGGTGGGAACTGAAATATTTTTATCCTCATAGCGGGAAAAGTATCCACATGTTAAATGAACTAGATGTCCTTGTCACGCGTTGACAATGCGTTGCCATAGCAACGTGTATGACATCTTACGTAAACGTGTATGTTGAACATACGGTAGTGTCGTTTATTTCACTATTTTAATATATTTGTATATTTATATATCGTATCGTATCGTCAGCCAATTGCAGTCCACTGCTGGACATAGGCCTCCCCAAGTTTGCGCCAAACATCTCGGTCCTCCGCAACCCTCATCCAGCCCGCTCCGGCAACCTTGCGTATGTCGTCAGTCCAGCGGGCCAGAGGGCGTCCTACACTACGTTTGCCAAGACGCGGTCTCCACTCCAGGACTCGTCTGCTCCAACGGCCATCGGTCCTGCGACAGACGTGACCGGCCCATTGCCACTTCAGCTTACTGATTTTGCGAGCTACGTCGGTTACTTTAGTTCTCTCACGGATAACCTCATTCCTGATTTTATCCTTGAGAGAGACCCCGAGCATAGCTCGCTCCATAGCTCGCTGAGCGACTTTAAATCTGTGGACCATTGTATATTTAACTGTGCCAAATTTCATACTCCTCAGTTCGCGTAATTTTAGTAAAAAGGGGTATAAAGATTTTGCTTTACGTATTAATATATTACATAATTATTTGGCGAGCGTAGCTATATTATTTCATTGAATATGACATAAGTTATATATATATATATATATATATATATATATACGTGTATATGTGTGTGTATATACACACACACACTTCTCTTCCTCTCTACGATATTATCAATCCGGAATCTATAAGCCTTCCAAGTCACGTGCTTAATAAATGAATTTGATATAAAGTTGTAACTTTATATCGTATCCTTATAAATTAATATGAATAAAGTTTCAAGAGTTGTTTAGTAGTTACATATATTTAGACTGTAATAAATATTTTTCATTGAAAAGTTATTATATCGTGGTACAGTAGTTTTATGACTTTAACCCCGACGGTTCTGGGTTTGACACTTACGAGGAGTGGTAGTATATATATAATATTATTTTTTTTAAAAAGCTATTTGCAGATTTTAAGAATACTTTAAAAAATATTTATGGTTTTGGAACGTGCGTTAGAGTTCCATCACCCAACATTCATCGGGTATTGGAATTTGGAACAAAACAAGAAAACAGAGTGTCGTGGCAATGAGTAGTGTCTGCCTATCCTTTATAATATTTTCATATAATTTAATAATTTAATTTAAGCTTATCGAGGCACAGTGGGACTGCGTCTGACTGTAAACTCGGTCGGTTGTGGGTTCGATTCGACATTCGACACTCGGGGTGATGATTATATTTAATTGATAGGATCCATCCTAGTTTATATATCCTGTATATATATATATATATATATATATATATATATATATATATATATATATATATATAGTAATAAAGTAAGTAATAAATGTTATAGATTTTCAAGCATACAATATTTTTTTTATTAATTTTTATTTCTTATATACATTTTTCAATTAATTATTATTATACGATGTGTGTTCCGTTCCAGAGATTAGTTGGAACAAAGAGACAGACAAACAAAAATGTAAAAAAACGTTATATTATTTTTTATACGTATGTACCTTGAAAGAGAAGTACGGAGTGTGTTGACACTAGGTACTTTATATCTACCCTGCTATGCGGGATAAAAGCGTGAAGTTAAAAAAAAACATACCATGTATTACAAAGAGATACTATTATTTTATTTATTTCTATAGACAATAAAATGGACAATACCGTAACGCTTAAATGTTGTTCCACTTTCCCTCTTTATATTCGGCCTGGTAGTTCCAATTTCTTACAGCGGTCTTTAATTATTACGCCCACGTTTTAAGTTACTTTGTGAGTTTTCCGCAAATATTTCAGAAGGCTGTTTTGAAATAATGTTTTAAATTAAAAGCTTATGGAATTACTGGCTTCCGACCGCGGCTTTACCCGCATTATTATGGCGCAATGGGACAGTGTCTGACTACAAATGCGATGGGCTATGGATTGAAATCCCACTCGAAGGAATTATTATATTTATGAATTAATTTTCATTTCTCTGCTCTGGTCAGGCAAAGCACGGCGTTGAGTTTGCCACTCAACACGCAATGTCTCGATTTTGTGTGGGAACTAATCGACGGAGTGTCGTGACACTAGGTTGGCTCCAACTGCCCTACTATACCAGATAAATTACGTTAATAATTATTACCTATATCTTTCTCGAGGTTTCAGACTATCCATGTAAAAATAGGCGTGATACATTCGATTAATTTTGATTTTGCATTCTTTATTGCTCGTGATGGGTGAACATTGGAATCATATTAAAAGGAATATATAAATAATTTTACTTAAAGGTTTTTTTTATAACACAAAACGTGGCCAAATTTGTTTTTCTTTTTTGTTTAAACTCCATAGAGCTGATGGTGTAGAATACGATTCCCTTCCACTGCTGGGTTCCGTAAGAGGCGGGTATCCCAGTAACTTGGTGCGACTGGCTCGTGGACCACTATCATTACAAACACGAGCCGTCAAATATCTGATGATGGGTTCCGGATCGATGTCATGTAAGGAAGCTTTCTTATTTCCCACCATTCCTGTCCTGACAGTTTAGTGGTTCCAACATTTCTGGCTTTCGAGGCCACTACACTATCTCCTCTGACTTCCTTCCCCAGCCGTAGGCCGGCAACGCATCCACAACTCTAATCTTATGGATGTCTATGAGCGAAGGTGACTTACCATTAAGTAATAAAAAAAATTAAATAAAATATAAACAAAAAATACGAAATCATAGATATCCAAGTATTAGAACACTCCGTTGTATATTTATCGTCTAAAATCAAAGCATTACATGTTGAGTAGCGAAATTTAACTCCGCGCTTGGTAAGACAAAACGGATTCGGGTTTTGGATTCGAGTTTCGGTGCGAGGAAAGTAAAGTATTTCAAATATACTCTAATGGAGATTAAACCCACGAGCAATCTAACTAACGTTCTCTATATATAATTAAATGATATAATTTTTTAGTTAAATTCTATCCGGTCGTGGCACAGTGGGACGGAGTCTGACTGTAAACGCGATTGGTTGTAGGTTCGATTCCCATTCGGGGGAGTGATTATATTTAAATTATTTTCAATTACTCACTCTGGTAAACACAAAGTGCAGCGTTGAGTTCCACCACTGAACACGCAACGTCTTGAATTTGGTGGAAAGCGAAGTACGGAGTGTCTTGACACTAGGTACTTTCTGTATACCCTGCTCTGCGTGCTCTGCGGGATATAAGCGTGAAGCTAAAAAAAAAAACTATAGAAAATCTCATTATTGACTATCTTAACATGTACACTGTACACTAACCAGATGCGTCAGATTTCATGCGGTAGTAACTAATATCAGACTATAGTTTACATATAACTAATTGATACAGGAACCACTTCATAGATGCATAATAATATTATTATAATAATTCTAGGCCTTCGTGGCACAGTAGTACAACGTTAGATTGTATACTGAACGGTAGTGGGTTTGATCCTAGCTTATGAATGCTTATGTTTAAATTACTAAAAGTAAAAGGAAAAGTCATAGAAATGTGGAGACAAATTAAGTAGACCTTTACCACCACAAATAACTAACCAATAATACGTACTAAAAATCACTATACTGTTAAAAAGATCTAGCTAACTTGTACAAAGTTAGCTAGATCTGTTTAGCAGACGGGCTAGTCTTTATTAAATTTTCTAAATGATGAAATGTTTTTCGTGTTTTTATATATATATATATATATATATATATATATATATATATATATATATATATATATATATATATATATATATATATATATATATATATTAATTTTTAAAATCATTAAATTAAGAACACAATATGTTCGTCATTGCAAAGATATGTCGATCAATAAAATTTACATCTGTCAAAAAGATCAAGATAACTTATACAGGGTATAAAAATTATCAATAAATCTTAGAGGTATGCGAAAATAAAAGGCTTATTATTTACTATTTTTAAAGTGTTATTCCACACTTACGATTAGAAAATTTGAACGCAGTGGGATTCGAACCCGCGCCTCTTGGATACCGTCCAAGCGCTCTGACCGCTAAGCCATGCGTTCTACTACCAGCTGCGTCGAAATTCTTATACGTTTTGTTACAACTTATTTATGTTGTTAATGCTAACGACATACTTTAAAAATAGTAAATATTAAAAAATAAAAAAAGCAATCTCTCTTGTTAAACGATTATTTCTTAATAATCTTTAAGTAGTAGAAATTTGTAAAAATCTCTCTACAGAGATGCTAAACAACATAAATAAGTTGTAACAAACGTATAAGAATTGCTTTGATTGAAACGCTGCGTTCAAATTTTTATACGTTTTCTCAAAAATGTTTTCTAATCTTAAGTGTGGAATAGCACTTTTGAAATAGTAAATACTAAAAAATAAAATAGCAGTCTCTCTTGTTAAACGATTATTTCTTAATAATCTTTAAGTAGTAGAAATTTGTAAAAATCTCTCTACCAAGACGCTAACAACATAAATAAGTTGTAACAAACATATAAGAATGGTAACGCAGCTGCTAGTGGAACGCATGGCTTAGCGTTCAGAGCGCTTGGATCTTATCCAAGAGGCGCGGGTTCGAATCCCGTTGCGTTCAAATTTTTATACGTGTTTTCAAAAATGTTTTAAAAGGCCTATTATTGTTATTAATAATATGGAAATCGGACCTGTAATCAATCGTTTATAGTCAAACGTTTACCCGCAAACTTTGCGTATTGAGTGGCGAAACTCAACACCGCGCTTTGTCTTACCGAACCGACAAAGTGAAAATAATTTTAAATATAATCACTCTCCCGAGTGGGGATAGAACCCACAACTGGGCGCGTTTACATTGAGATTGTTTCCAAAACATATGTTAAAACCAGATTATATAGCAAAAATGCACATATTTCTATATGAAGACAACAAAAACATATATTCATAAAAAAAATACAGCAAAATAGCTTCTTTAAGTATATCTGCGTTTTGTGACAAAGGTTCTTTCTTTGTAATAGAAAATGCTTTGAAGAAAACATGCAAATGAGGGGAGAAGAGATCTCAGCGATATCGGATATAGTCAGGCCCTTGACCTTAGAGATTCAAGAAATCGTTTGTACATTATATATTACACACATACGTGTATGGGAAACGATGGTGGTGTTTTTATGTTAAATTTTGTATGTATTTAGTATGTTGAACAGATTTTCATTTGAAACTATATATATATATATAGCTTCACGCTTTTATTCAAGTGTTAATACTCCGTATTACGGCTTCCGCCAAATTCGTGACATTTCGTGTTGAATGAAACTTAACGCTGCACTTTGTGAGGAAGTGAATATGATTTAAATATAATCACTCCTCCGAGTGGAAATCGAACCCACAACCGATCGCGTTTACAGTAAGACAGTGTAACACTGCACCACGACCGGCCTCGGTTAAAGTTTCGTTTGGTTAGGTTTTTGAAATTAAATTATAAATGTATTTCGTCGAACTAAGGTAATTAAATTTGTTCAAAAACTTGTTTATATATATACATATATATATATATATATATATATATATATATATATATATATATATATATATATATATATATAGATATATAGATATAAATTTATACATATATATAAATGACGATAAGGGAAAAAGGTTCAGCCTTAGTCTGCAGTGCTAGAAATTGTATGTAAAAAAACATATTATGAAAAATATTGAATTTGGACATCAAAATACCGTACCGAACCAGCACCCATCATCTTCACAGACAAAATTAGTCGCACTGCGCCAAAAGCCCCTAAAATATTTTTAAAAGCAAAAATTATAAAGAGATTTGAGAACTTCCTTCACACTTAACAAACAAAACGAGCGAAACTGAAAGGGAAATCTATTTTTACCTGTTCCCAAGACGCTTTCAAATCTGCCCATTCCATGGGGAATTCCTTGAGAAAATTAAAAAAAAAAACCTTGCGATTTTTATCACTATATTCATCTTTGTTCAGCCTTCTTCCCAATTATTGTCAATTTTTAGTAAAGAGTGAAATGTGAATTGAATTCTTTTTAGGAATTGTATGGCTATTAGGATGGCAATGGCGATGGCGACGGCGATGGCGATCCCCTTTCAATTGGTTGAAAGAAATATTTTAATGATGGATTTTGTAATTGATTTTCATCGGGCCCGAGGGACGGAAGCGTTTCCCTTTCATTTTCTAAAGCTTCCGCCTGTCATTACGTCGTAAATGCGATGTGTATTAGAATATATCGTAATATGTTTGGTGATGACTGAGCTTGGTGATTTGGGATTCGATTCTCGTTAATTAATATTATTATTATATTATATATATTATATTATTTAGGTAAGAAAAGGCGGTGTGATGTTATATGCAATTTTCAATTCAGTGGTACATTTCCTCGTGCACTGCCTCTCGTACCACTTTCTAGCCATTCTTTCATCACTCGCCTTTCCCAGGCTTATTAAGTTGTAGATAAGTAAAAATAGAAGTGTATAAAAATATAAGTAATTATAAAGAAAAATATACCCTAACGTCCTAATTTAAGAGGTTTTTTTGAAGTATGACGTAATAATCAGAGAGACTGTAGTGTTAGAACACTTCTTACTCTACAACATATTTTTATTAACTATAATCTTACATCAAAATTAATTGAGATAAAAAATTCCAATGTCAAAATTGATTTTTTATCCTTTTACCTCGCTATGTGGAACAGAAAATACAGAAAATACCTAGTGACAAGACATTCTGTACTTCGCTTTCCACTGAATTCAAGACATTGCGTGTTGAGTGGTGGAACTAAACGCCGCACTTTGTCATACCAGAGCGAGAAAGTAATAGAATTCGCAACGATATGTATCTCAAAAGATATGTATCTCTTAACGGAGTGAGCAACGACAAAAATAACAAGTGAATTTCAATTTTCTAATAACAACTGAAGGAGGAAAGTGCCACAAGTAATTGGATCGGTTTCATAACTTCCAATAAGCTAAAACAATGATATCTATTCTTTGAGATGTTTCTATATTAAATTGTATCGCGAATTTGATTTTATATTAATATTAGATTTTTCTTTGGTTTCCCGTATTATCCACTATAGCAGGGTATACAGGAAGTACGCAGTGTTAAGATACTCCGTTCTCCGCTTTCCGCTAAATTTGAGACATTACGTGTTGAGTGTTGAGGGCACTTTGTCTTACCAGAGTGAGGAAGTGAAAGTAATTTAAATATAATCAACCCCCGATTGGGAATTGAACCCACAACCGATCGCACTTACAGTCAAATACCGTACTATATTTTTAAAGGCCATACACTTTTATTCATCCTATTTTTTATGCTTTTAGAACAAGTTAATTAATTATTACAATTTAATATAACCCGGAAAAGAAAGTAAATAAATGTCAAAGCTGTCAGGCATATTCGACGAGGGGTCAATTGGGTGGCATCCAAAATATCTCCAGAGACCCCTTACGGCAGACTGCATACGTGATACTGTTATTAAAGGAATCTATTTTTGGATATTTGTTTTGTATTCGGAAATAGGTCAGGTAGGGACGTGTTTTAGATTTGAAGGTATTTTGAAAAAATATCTTTTTTTTTTCAACACATGAGAGTGTCTTAGCGTCTGACTGTAAATGCGAACGGAGTGTTAAGACACTCCGTACTTCTCTGTCTACCGAATTCGAAATATTGAGTGTTGAGCGGTGGAACTCAACGCCGCACTTTGTCTTACCAGGACGAGGAATTGAGAATAATTTAAATATAATCACTCCCAGTAGAGATTGAACCCACAACACGAACCGATCGCTTTTACAATACGCCACGACCAGCCCCAAGTTATGAGTTACTTAATACATACAAATTTATCGCAACAAATTTATCGCAAAAATATTGCAGGGCAATATGATATTAAGAAAATAATTATTAATTATACAACTAAATAATCTTAATTGAATTAATAATAAATGAAAAAAATATTTTTTTTTAGATTTACCCTTTATTTCTTGCGGAGTAGTCAGAGGGGTGGGAGCGCCGAACGCTACGGTCTCTGCACCCCTTTCCTCTCTCGCCTCGTCCACAGTCACCAACCTCTTCACATGCTCTTCGGGGGATCCTCATGCTTTTTACGTGAACTTCCTCCGGTATGATTGATACTGAGTTTTCGGAGGTCAATCGAGGTCTCCCCCGACCTCTAAACTGAGGGTCCCCCGACTCACAAAAAATGTAATCAGACAAAAATAACAAAAACAATAAATTTATTATTTTACACTAATTAATTGATAATATTATACATAGAATACAGTATAATAATAAAAATAAATATTTACGATTTTTTAAAGTGTTATTCCACACTTAGGATTAGAAAACATTTTTGAAGAAACGTATAAAAATTTGAACGCAGCGGGGCTGGTAGTAGAACGCATGGCTTAGCGGTCAGAGCGCTTGGACGGTATCCAAGAGGCGCGGGTTCGAATCCCGCTGCGTTCAAAAAAAAAATTTATATGTTTTTTCAAAAATGTTTCTAATCCTAAGTGTGGAATAACACTTTAAAAAATAGTAAATATTAAAATAAAATAGCAATCTCTCTTGTTAAACGATTATTTCTTAATAATCTTTAAGTAGTAGAAATTTGTAAAAATTTCTCTACAGAGATGCTAAACAACATAAATAAGTTGTAACAAAACGTATAAGAATTTCGACGCAGCTGGTAGTAGAACGCATGGCTTAGCGGTCAGAGCGCTTGGACGATATCCAAGAGGCGCGGGTTTGAATAACGCTGAGTTCAAATTTTTATACGTTTTTTCAAAAATGAAAATAAATATATAGTTAATTTTTTAAATATACATTATTTTAGAAATTTATAAACATTTTATTTACAATATTGACATTCTCATTGGCACAAAAATCTATAATGAGGCATACATACACACCACTGTAAAACAATACAAACCACTAAAGATCACATGAATTTGTATGGTGAAATTCACATTAATGTAACATTTTAAATGAAACTATTTTAAACGGATTAATCGCGTATATTTTGGTATTGGAAATTACATTTTTGGAAACCTGACGTTTCGGACACTTTACGGTAGTCCATGGTCACAAATAGACTGAGTTGGCGTTCGTCTGTCAGTTATAACAAAAAAAAATATTGTTATTTTCGAATACCAAAATATATGCGATTAATCCGTTTAAAATAGTTTCATTTAAAACGCGTAAAAAGTAAAAAAAATTGACACCTTTTATCCTACATAGGTGCATAATCATAGATAATGACACTAATCGCTTTCAGACATAGCCTGTTAATTTGTGGAACTCAACACCGCACGTAATCTTACCAGAAATTGACAAAATTTCTCCTCATTTCTTAAACCATTATCTCCAATTTAAAAGATCTAACAACTGAATCCATTATTCTTATGCCAGAGAATAAGATTAAAATCAAGCAGAAATTCTAACGAAGCTCGTAATATTACTGGAAAGTCATATAAAGACGTCCATTAGGCTGAAAAATGAACATGTTTTACAAGATTTTCCCGTACAAGGGCTTTATGATTAAAATATATGATAAAGTAAGCGGCACTTTGTTACTGTAAGCGTATGTATCTAGTGCTCAAGTATCTATTTTTACTCCTTCGTTAGTTATGGCTATTAGTGGAAGATTTAGATGTGAATTTTAAATAGAAGAAAGGCGTTAAGTATATATTTTTGGCTTAGAGTAAACGTTTACAATATGTATATATATTGATAATGGAAACAAACATTTTGTAAAAGAAAGGGCATGCAATTTGATACAGTAAATTTATAATTGTCGAGGCCGGTCGTGGCCCAGTGGGACACAGTCTGATTGTAAACGCGATGGCTTTTAATTTGATTCCCACTAGAGGGATTGATTATATTTAAATTATTACCATTTCCAAGCTCTGATAAGACAAAGTGCAGAGTTGAGTTCCGCCATTAAACCCGCAATGTATTGAATATAGCGGGAAACGAAGTACGCAGTGTCTTTACTCTAGGTACATAGTATCTACCTTGCCACGCGGGATAAAAGGGTGAACCAAAAAAAATCCTTATTTTTCGTTTGATTTTTTAACATAAACCCAGAAAAATAACATATATATATATATTGCCTATTGAATAGCGAAGCTCAACACCGCGCTTTGTCTTATAAGAGGTAAGAAATGATTTTTTTTATAAAAAATCATTTTCTCAAATGGGAATCGAATTTAAAACCATCGTTGAACGTCAGATACACAACGGTATACTATAAATATTTTATATTTAAATACATATATAATATTGCCTATCTCATTAAGAAAAATATTGGTAATAGACTTACACGAAGCTTATTTGAACGCCACGAACAGGATTGGCTTATTAAGATGTTTTGCTTGTTTTTTTATAAAAAAGCAGTATTATTATAAATCGTTTTAATAACAGGCCGGTTTTGGCGTAGTGTGACAGCGTTTAACTGTAAGCCCGATCGGTTGTGGGTTCGATCCGTATTCGGGGGAGTGATTATATTTAAATTAATTTTACTTCTTTGCTCTGGTAAAGACAAAGTGCGGCGTTGAGTTCCACTACTCAACACGCAATGTTCCGAATTCGGTGGAAAGTGAAATACGGAGTGTCTTGACACTAGGTACTTTCTGTCTACCCTGCTATGCGGGATAGAAGCGTAAAGCTAAAAAATATATTTAATAAGATATTTTGATTTTCGCTATATTTACACAATTTAAGTGAAACTATTTTAAGCGGATTAATCGCGTATATTTTGGTATTCGAAAATATATTTTTGGAAACCTTACATTTAAAATAAATCACTTAATTTTTATATACGCCGTATATATTTGATGATTTTTCATGTACTATTATAAAAAAGCAGGATATTCTTCGTTAATGCAAGTTTTATCTTATTTCCAACTTTTCCTACAAACAATTATTTATTTATTTATTTTAATATTTTAAAAGTTTTATTTGTGGAATAACACTTTTAAAATTTAGGATTTTAAAACAACTCAAAAAAATTAATAAAAATTTTAACGGAGCAAGACGTACCCGTGCCTCTTGGAAGCCGTACTCTTGGACGGTTTCCAAGCGTCACGGATTTGCTGCTGCTGATCCCGCTGCGTAGAAAAAACGTTTAAGAATATCCACACAGCGCGATAGACCGCGCGGCTCAGCAGTCAGAGCGCTTGGACAGTATCCAAGAGACGTGGGTTTGAACCCAACGGGGGTTCAAATATTAATATATTTAAAAAATTATATATTATTTATCTAATTTTATTAATTAAGCAAACATCATTTACAATATATGAATATTTAATTTAATATTTACTATTTTTAAAGTGTATTTTAAACGTATAAGAATTTCGACGCAGCTGGTAGTAGAACGCATGGCTTAGCGGTCAGAGCGCTTGGACGGTATCCAAGAGGCGCGGGTTCGAATCCCGCTGCATTCAAATTTTTATACGTTTTTTCTAAAATGTTTTCTAATATTTAGTTTGTCTTACAAGTATTGTATTTGTTCTCCGCTCCAGTAAGACGAAGCGCGGAGTGTCTTGTCACTAAATTGTGTCTGAATGCTTCACGCTTTATCCCGCATAACATAGTAGGGTACTACTATGTTATGCGGGATAAAGCGTGAAGCTATAATAGGAACGTTATATTTTAAAGTTCGCTCCATGAACTATTATGAAAATCGATATCTAATGTAATCTTATACTTGAAGTGATGTTAATTTTGATAAGTAATATGAAACCGCTGTAGTAATTAGCAACGTTTCAAAATAACAATTTTCATGGAAGAGACCATTAAATATTCATATTAATATATCTCAATTTGTTTTATAATGTATGACAAGTTATTTATTTATAAAATACAGTCAGTTGTTAAAGAAACATAAAACTTGTGTTCTACTTATTTTTCATACTTCATTGTGGTTAAAAGTAAACAACAGTTAAAAGTCGATAACAGTAATTTAAAAAATATGAAATATTCTTTTAAAGCTTTTCTGAGAGTGATTATCTGGCCTTGACTTGACAAGACTTCTAAAGATTTTCTGAGAGTATCTGGACCTGACTGGACTAGACTTGTTGTGAGTTATGGGTTCAAATTCCACTCATGGTTATTGTTAAATGCGCGTATTTCTTTAAAGCCTATTAGTTTATTTGATTTCAACATTTTTAAAAAACGTATAAAAATGATGAACGCAGCGGTATTTGAACGTCTCTTGACAATCGTCCCAGCGCTCTGACCGCTAAGCCATGTGTTCTACTACCAGATACGTCAAATTTTTTATACGTTTTGTGACAAATTATTTTTGTTGTTAGCATCTCTGTAGAGAGATTTTTACAAATTTCTACTACCCAAAAATTATTAAGAAATAATTGTACTATCTTTAAAGCGTTATTCAATACTTAGGATTAGAAAACAATTTTAAAAAAATAAAAAACGGATACAAATTTGAAAGCATCGGAATTCGAACACGCGCCTCTTGGAAACCGTTTAATCGCTCTGACTGCTAAGCAATGTGTTCTACTGCCAGCTGCGTCGAAATTCTTATACGTGTTGTTTCAACTTATTTACGTTGTTAGCAGTTTCTTTTCAACGGTTGGCTTTATCCCCAACTAAAAATCAGAGTGATATATTGCTGATTTTTCTGCTTATCAAGAGAACTTCAGGATATATGTGACTAAAGTAAGAAGAACTAAAATATTGAGTTAACCAATTCAAATTAAGTTAACCAATTTCAAACACTTGAATATAAAACAAAATATATTATTAGTTAAATGCACAATATTGTAAGGTTCCACATCATGCACATGTTCATTATGACAAAAAATACGTAAAAATTCAATTGTTTTTTTAGTGATATTTTTCTCCATACGTTTTTTCGCTTTAAGCTTTTTCCCCGCATAACATTAATTTTTATTTTTTATTAAAATGTTTTTTTTACCTCGGAATCATAATCAACAAGTCTGCACTGAGCCATATACAATGGCTTCTATTCAATATTGCCTCTGTTTTTGTAGCTTCACGCTGTTTTCCCGCATAGCAGAGTAGACAGGAACCATACAGTGTTAAGACACTGCTTACCGCCGAATTCGAAAAGTCACGTATCGTGACAGAACCCAAGGCCACGCTTTGTCTTACGAGGGAATGAAAAAGCTTTGAATATAATCGTCCCCCAAGTGGCGATCGAACCTACAACCAATCGCGTTAACAGTTAGAAGATGTCATACTGCATCACGATCGGCATCAATGAAGTAAATAATTTAAAAAAAATGTTTTTAAATTAAAGTAAATAAACTGTTGGAAAAAAATTTTATTATACGCTCACTCAATATTAATATGGCAAATCAATTAAATCGTCGAAACGACGCAGGTACGGTACGTTTTTTTAAAAATGTTTTCTAATCCTAATTGTGGAATAACACTTTAAAAATAGTAACATATTAAAATAAAATAGCAATCTTTCTTTGTAAACAATTATTTCTTAATAACCTTTGAGTAGTAGAAATTTGTAAAAACTCTCTACAGAAATGCTAACAACATAAATAAGTTGTAACAAGACGTATAATAATTTCGACGCAGCTGGTAGTAGAACGCATGGCTTAGTGCTCAGAGCGCTTGGACGGTATCCAAGAGGTGCGGGTTCGAATCCCGCTACGTTTAAATTTTTATACGTTTTTTTTAAAAATTGAGTAAGATTACGTTTAAATAAACTATATAATTTTTTTTTAAATGAAATAACAAATTTAATAATATGCGTATATTGCAATAATCTATAGCAAATATTTTTTTTTATCTGTAAAGATTACTCTTTTTTCGCATTTCAAAACCAAACTTAGTCAATATTTGTCGAATTTCCTTAGTTTTTTTTTATTCAATCACTGAAATTAATTTTGTCTAAATTGTTATAATTGGTTGACATTTTTATTAAATTCTCCTAATATAAGTTATAAATATCTAGTAGGCTTAGAAGTAAGTAAAACTATTGCAGCTAGAAGTAAAAAGAAAGACGTAAAACAAATTCAAAGCACCTCTCTTTTTTTGACCACGGTCTACTGTAAAGTGTTCGTAACGTCAGATTACCTAAAATATATTTTCGAATACCAAAATATATGCGATTAATCCATTATTTAAAAAAGTTTTTTTAATTAAAGCAAAATTTGTGAAATTATGAAAAAAATATTAGTAGATTAAAATTGTGGTTAAAAGTGTTAGTACGTAAATGTAAAATATGTAACAAACAATGTGGATTTAATACCAATATAAGTATTTCTATCCAATCTATGATAACGAATGTCGTTTATAAAAAATTTATAACATTTTAAAATATTGAGTTAACATATTTTAATAAGTTGATAAAACTCAGATAATGTGCCAAATTGTATTGAATGTGATTGAATGTGAAAAATTCATTGACTGACCTGACTGACCTGACTGACCGAAAAGACAGAGATATGGACTTTCTATTGTTGCTATAAGAACAATTGTTAAAAATATCAATAAAATAATTATTTAAGGTGGCTCTCATACAATAGGCATGATATTTTTGCAACTTTTATAAGCAATTGTACGGAATCCATTGTGCCAAATCCAACTTGGCCGGTTTTTTTTAAGTTTAGTTGTAATAGACATTAACATAAATGGCGTATAATTTTATCTAAGTCGTGCGTAATAGAAAACCGTTAAAAACCTATACTTAAACTGTAGGTATAACTAAGCTGGCGTACCTCTCGCCACTCAATCCCGATCACTTGTTAGTAAAATAATAATAATATATTTTTTTTAGCTTCACGCTTTTATCCCGCATAACAGGGTAGACAGAAAGTACCTAGTGTCATCACACTCCGTATTTCACTTTCCAACGAATTCGAGACATTGCGTGTTCAGCGGTGAAACTCAACGCCGCTCATTGTCTTTACCAGAGCGAGGAAGTGAAAAAAGATTAAATATAATCCCTCTCCCAAGCGGGGATCGAACCCACAACCGATCGCGTTTACAGTCAGACGCTGTCACACTGCGCCACGACCGGCCTCAACAATATTATACAAACATATAGACTTACAACGGTACTTGATTACAACCGTAACTCTTAAATAGTTCAAATTGAAATTTTCCACAACAATTTATATGATTTCAATTTGAAAAATCAAATAATTTTAATATATGTAAACTGAGTTTTTCAGGTGGAAATATTCTAAAAGCACTTAACGCGGCCTTTGTAGCGCTGTTAGTGAGCTCCTATTTTCACCCCTTATTTAACCGACTTATTCGTTCAGTGTTTGCGATTGAGGTACGAGGTTGTTTTTTACAGTTCTCATTTTGAGGCGGCTTTTGGTTAGTTGTAATAATTTATTCAACTTAATTTATATTGAATTAAGGTGGAGTTAAAGTATATTAAGTTATTTAGAAAACAAAATTCGCTTAAAATATTATGTTAGGGAATATGTAAAGATAAACAGCGTCTGATTGTAAATGCGATCGGTTGTAGCTTCCATTTCCATTAGAAGTGATTATATTTAAATTATATTCACTTCCTCGGTCTAGTAAAACGAAGTGCGGCGTTAAGTTCCTCCACTCAATAAGTCAAAATTCGGAAAGTCTTGAAATCTGTCACCTCCACGTGGGGAGTGATTGACTGCATGATGATTATATTTGACTGACTGCATGATTGGCAGAACTTAACGCCGCACTTTTTCTAAAAAACAAAATATGCTATTATTACATATAACTTAAGCTTTCCTTATTTATTGTTTCATAAAGCAAGTAGATACGGAAACAACAACATAATTATGTAACGGATCCAATTAGCGCTACGCCCATTCACATTTTTGCCACTACAAAGGAAAGTCAAACCCCTTTAGTATGAAATCTTTTTTCTTTAACAAAAAAAAAATATTTCATAAATTTCCTGAAATCCACTTCACCTAACGCTATTGTTATAATATCTTGATAACGCTCATAATAATGAATTTTCATTATAAAAAATTTTCTTTATAAGTTTTTATACTCAGTTGTTTTAATAAAATCTTTGATTTTTGCTACTTTTTTACATGTTTTTTTATTGAAACTATTTGAAACGGATTAATCACCTATATTTGATTTTTAACTGAAAGCTAATATTTATAGAATCACTGCCTTACTCGTCTGTCCATCTGTAAAAATTTTCTTTCTCATCAATATAATATATATATATATATATATATATATATATATATATATATATATATATATATATATATATATATTTACAAATACATTAAAGTGTAATAACTATGATTTTATTACTAAGTGATATGAATTTAATTTCATTTCCGCGCTCTGTTAAGACAAAGCACGGCGTTGAGTTTCGTCATACGCAATGTCTTGACGATCGGAGTTTCTTGACACTAGGTTCTCTATCAAAATTTAAAAAAATATTTTGAATTCAAACCAACAAGCCTCAGATCTCCCGATAATAGAAGCGTACACCTAATTTAAACAAGCCACTTAATTTTCCAATATTTATCCCTTTTTGAGCAGGCGCAGCTTAACGCCGTACTTGATACTGACTTAAAACTAAATAATTAAATATAACCGTTTCAGTTTTAGTCATTTCATTACTAATCTACGATAATTTTACATAGATATTTTTTGAATCTTTTTTTTTAGCTTCACCCTCTTATCCCGCATAGCAGGGTAGATAGAAAGTACCTAGTGTTAAGACACTACGTACTTCGCTTTCCACCGAATATGAAACATTGCGTATTTAGTGTTGGATCTCAACGCCATACTTTGTCTTACCAGAGCGAGAAAGTTATAATAATTTAAATATAATCAATCCCCCCAATGAGAATCGAATCCACAACCGATCGCGTTTACAGTCAGACGCTGTCCCACTGCGCCACTAACTTCCTAATAATTTCAATACAAATCGTTTCCTTATGTCAATTTTATATGTAAATCACTTGTGGAGTTTATTGTGGAAAATAAATAATTTATTCGCGAATAAAACGTCAGAATGGCTGTTTATTTGTAAAGAAATTGATTGCATTGCGTTTATTTAATGTGGTATAATGAAACATAAATATATGTCATTTATTGGATAGTAATGTCATTATAGCTCAGTGTGTAAATGTATGGCAAACACGAAGGCTGTGGATTCTATGCCGCAAAGTGCGGCGTTAAATTCCGCCTATCAACAAGCAATGTTTGGAATTAAGCGGAGAGCGAAGTACGGAGTTTCTCGACACTGGATACATTCTATCTATCCTGCTATACGGGATAAAAGCGAGAAGCTAAAAAAATGTACATATGTTATATTTTTCTTTTATATTATTATATTATATATTAATAACCCAACCGTTTTCCTTCTAATATTTCCTCTAACTTAAGGTAACCTGAAAGTGATCGCTATTATGCCTCCTGTACATTTTTCCGCTACTTATTATTTTACTGTCATATATCTTTTGTGGGTGTACCATAAAAATTCTTATAACCAATACTCAATATCTTGGATTTAGCAGACAAGAGGAGTACGGAGTACGGAGTACGGAGTGTTTAGATGTATTACTTCGTATCTACCTTGCTCAATGGAAGTTTAAAAAAAAACATTTTACCCTCTTTGACAAATAATGTGTGAAGTCTAATTCGTGCTACTGAGCGGTTGTCTTAAATCGTAATGAAGGTTGGGAACTGGTTCATTTCTGATACACTCTAGGCCTTTTGTCATACGCTGCAGATGCGTGAAGGTAAAAACATAACATAAAATATTATAAATAATGAGCACATCGTCTACAAAAGAATGTATATGTTATAAGGTTTTAAACGGATTTATCGCGTATATTTTGGTATTCGAACCCGACGTTTCGAACACTTTACAATAGTCTGAGGTCACAGGTAGAATAGAGTCTACCGCGCCAACCAAAACATACGCGATTAATCCGTTTAAAAAGAAATTTTGACCGTCTTATAATTGTTGATTTTAACATATTGTATGAACAGCCTTATCTATTTCATTTTTTGGCTTCATTCTATATCCCTTTTAGCAGGGAAATCAGATAGAACCTAGTGTCAAAACACTCCATTTTCCGGTTACCGCACGAATTTGAGACATGGCATCTAATAAGCTAGAGCTGAGAAATGAAGATAATTTTAAATATAATCGTTCCTCCAACTGGGCGTCGAGAATGAAATACTAAGGCCTAAGGCTAAGATGGTGCAGTGGAACAGTGTCGTACTGTAAACGCATTCGTACTTTCAATTCCCACTCGGAGGAATATACCTCACTCTGGTAAGACACACTGCGGCGTTGAATTCCGCTATTCAACACGTACACCACCCCGCTTTACGGGATAAGAGCGAGAAATTAAAAAAAAAATAGCTAAGTCAAATGTTTTCTCCTTATTTTTCATTGACGCTACAAAAATCAAAATCTCTGTATATATTTTCTAATAAAACCTTTAGATAAAAACGTGTCAGGTTTTTATACAGTGTTGCAATACTTTCAATTTCATTTCAATACTTTTGGTAGTCTATACACTTGAAAGAATCAAAAACTTTTACTTTATTTTGAAACCAAAGCAAAATCTGACATTTTTCAAACACTTTCTAAAGGCTTTATTCGTATTTTTATAAAAGTTAGACATAAGCTTATAACATATTCTACAGTTGTTGTGCTTTTTTAGCTTCACGCTTTTATCCCGCATAGCAGGGTAGACAGTAAGTACCAAGTGTCAAGACACTACGTACTTTGCTTTCTACCAAATTCCCCAAATTTCTACCAAATTCCCCGAGTGGGAATCGAACTCACAACCGATCGCGTTTACAGTCAGACGCTGTCCCACTGCGCCACGACCGGTCTCAATTTTTATTCAAGAAAATAAAATTGCAAAACACTTGCACAACTCTATTAATAGGTAGATATAACTTAATGTCACAACTCTCCATTTTCCATCATATATAAATTAAGTGTGAAAAATGATGTACAAACAAATGTATCTTTTTATTAAATTACAAATAATTCTACATGTAAAAAACCAATTTAGGAAATTAATTTCTAATTTATAATTTTATATTCTATTTTCTTTTCTGGTAAGGCGCGGCGTTATACTCAAAATCTGGTGGAAATCTACAATCTCAGTATCTTGACAGTGTGCAATTATATATATATATACTTCATGCTTTATCGCATATCAGGGTAGTCAGAGACAACCTAGTGTTAAAACACTCCATTGATTGTTTTCCGCTCGAAATTGAGACATTGCGTGCTTTTTCACCAGTGCAAAGAACTGATCTCGAGTAGGAATCGAACTCACAACCTATCTCACCACGGCCTCCTTAAAATGATATTATCTTTCTATATATGAAATTGTATTTACATATAAGTAATATTTTGACTAACAATTTCCATATCATCTCGATATATGAATACGGGATACGGGTTGAAATCCGTCAAAACTCAATAATGGGCTTGACAGTTGGAATAGTTCAGGCGCTTCTGCTGTTGATTCGGACTGGACAGAAACTCTATGTAAAATGATTTGTTTACATCCGGCTTTAGTTTTGTTTATTTTATATTTTGTAGCAAACGCTTTCTTTTTTAATAATAAATAAAAATTGGGCTAAAATTATATTGAAAAAAAAATGTATATAAAAATAATACATATGTATGTACAAACATAACTTATTTTTATATAGTTATTTTTAGCTTCACGCCTTTATCCCGCATGGCAAGGTAGACGGGGAGTACCTGGTGTCAAAACATTTCATATTCCGCTTTCCGCCGAATTCGTGACATTGCAAAATGAGTGCCGGAACTCAACGCCGCACTTTGTCTTACCAGAGTGAGGAAGTGAAAATAATTTAAATATAATCGTCCCCCTAGAGAAAATAGATTTTACACCTGTTTGTGTTTACAGTCAGTCAGTTTAATATTTTGAGATAGATAAATAATATCGTATAATATCGTATATAAATATTTACCGTACTTAGTTAATTAAACACGTTACACACGTATCTCATAGTAAAGTAGACATAAAGTACCCAGTGTCAAGAAGCTCCGTACACCAACGCCCTTTTTCCGCCGAATTTGTGATATTGCGTGTTGAGTGGCGGAACTTAACGCCGCGTTTTGTCTTACCAGACCGAAGAAGTGGAGTGAATAGAACCCACAACCGACTACATTATACAAATAGAATAAAATAGGAAAAACCATTAAGAAATTAAGCATTACGAGTAAAATTTAGCGACGAATTATGCGACGTTGAGTTCCGCCACTCTACGCGCAACGTCTCGGATAAGTACTTCTAGTAAGTCTTGACACTAAAAATAACGATAATAATAACGATACATACATACAAACATGTCATCTTTACATACATACAGATATATATATATATATATATATATATATATATATATATATATATATATATATATATATATATATATATATATATATATATATATATATAAAAAATAGTCCCTAAGATGACGTTTAAATATGTACAGCAAGTCAGAATCACGTATTTCCTTTGGTACGAAAGCCTTATACCCTTTTTACGTAAATTACGCCGACGAAGGAGTATAATATATGACACATTTATAGTTGAGGCCGGTCGCGGTGCAGTGGGACAGCGTCTGACTGTATCGATCGGTTGTGGGATCGATTCCCAATCGGGGGAGTGATTATATTTATAATCATTTTCACTTCTTCGCTCTGGTAAGACAAACTGCGGCGTTGAGTTTAGCCTTTCAACACGCTATATCTTGGACTCAGTGGAAAGTGAAGTAAAAAGTGCCTTGACACCAGGTACTTTCTGTCTACCCTGTTATGCGGGATAAAGGCGTAAAGCTAAAAAAATATATATTTTTATATAGAGAAGAAATACTAAATGCGAATAAATATTTTTTAATAATATATGGAAAATATGCGTTTGACGAACACGTTTATATAAAGTGACATACACTTTGCTTACATCACGTTGTTTGCCAAGAAACTGAGTTCCAGAGAACTGAATTATTAATTTTTATTTTAATTAAATAGGCTATAATAATAATCAAATAGGCCTTAATTGTAAGCTAACTCAACAAGCCCAATAAAACAGTACAGTTCCACTGATTATAAAAAACGCACATAAACAAGTAAAACTAAATATAATTATAATTATTTACTATTTTTGAAGTGTTATTCCACACTTAGGATTAGAAAACATTATTGAAAAAACGTATAAAAATTTGAACGCAGCGGGATTCGAACCCGCGCCTCATGGATACCGTCCAAGCGCTATGACTTCTAAGAATTTCGACGCAGCTGGTAGTAGAACGCATGGCTTCAAATTTTTATACGTTTTTTCAATAATGTTAAATATAATTATAATATTTAACATAAATAATTTAAATATTTTAGTATATAGTAATAACAATATATATTAAGGCAGAGAGACGAAAACGGAGAGTCATATCACTATTGGCCTAAAAGATCTGAAAATAAAAAAAAATCCCCGGGCGACACTGAAATTACTTTCAATAAATAACGTATATCAATTGCCTAGCAACGCAATTTGTTGTTCTAATAAACAAAATCCTCCTTTACAGGGCCAGATACGATTTTACAAGCTTTCCGTGATCCGCTTTATGGTCATGCCTTTGCATGTATATTACTATTGTACGGTTGTAGTTCTGTAGCTTTATTTATACGTGGACGTTGTTTTTTTGTTAGGTATATTAATAATATATATTATTTTATTTATTTCATTTAATACACACAAAAATAGATCATTATATGTGATTATTTTTAAATGTAACTATTTTGAACGGATTATTTGCGTATATTTTGGTATTCGAAAATATATTTTCTTGTTGTTTTCGTTTCTTATTGTAATCGCAATCGGTTGTGGGTTTTAAATCATTTTCATTTCCCCACTGACATGGTACTAAACACGCCGCTGAGTTTCGCCTCTCAACATGCAATGTCTCGGATTCGTCCATCCTATATACCTACTATGGGGGAATAAAAGCGTTAAGATAATAAAAGACCCAAAAAACAAAGATCTTAATATGTAATTATTTAAAAATTAGAACGTGTTACTCTTGTTTTAATACAACTTCACGCGTATTTCCACGTTCTTGGATAGTAAAAAGAAGCTAGTGTCAAAATACTCCCTTCACAGAGATCACAGTAGTTTAAATATATTTATTTTCCTGACTTGGATTTGAATATATTACTCTCTAGTTATATTACCTCGTGAGCAGATAGACATTAGTCCACTATTTAGTATAAACTATAGTACTTCTACAATTGCCAAATGTCATAGTAAGAATGAAGAAAAACGTGCTCAGGTGGTTTTGGCTCGTTGAAAGAATGAGCGATGAAAGAATGGTAAGGAAGATTTGTGAAGCCAAGGTGAGTGATACGAGAGGTCGGTTGACCTTTGAAAACACAGTATCGAAGAGACTGGATGAAGCTCACGTAAAAAGAATGAGGACTCCCCGAAGGGCACGTATAAGCTCCCCGAAGGGTATAAAGAGGATAAAAAAGTGTTCATTGTTACAATAATTACCTTTGTAATATTTAACTTGCAGTTGTTTATTATTGAGAAATGTTTAGGTGTATAAGAAATATGTAAACGTATACCTATTCGGAACTCAGCGACATTGGAATCCACGCCTTTTGTCCTCTTACCGATCTCATTTTTACATCGTGCGTTCTATAACCATTTCTTTATTTGTTTTTACTAATAAAATGATGAAATTAAGGACATGATTACCCCCCGAAGGACATGTATGAAGAGGATAATGACCGTAGTGGCGCTCCGTTTCTGACGGGGATAGTAAGAAGGGGAGGGATAAAGCGTGAAGCTAAAAAAATAATAAAATTATATTACATTAATAATATCATTACAAAATAATGATAATATTTTTTAAGCACATATCATTTTTAGTAAGTATTTATTTTAAGCGATTATACATAATACGTATTATCGCTTAAAATAAATTAAAAAAAAACATTTTATATGCAGGTGTTGCTCACATGTGGATGATAAAATTACTATATATATATATATATATATATATATATATATATATATATATATTTCAGCTTCACGCTTTTATCCCACATAGCAGGGTAGACAGAAAGTATCTAGTGTGAAGACACCCCGTACTTTGCTTTCCACCGAATTCGAGACATTGCATGATGAGAGGTGGAATTCAACGCCGCACTTTGTCTCTTACCAGAGCGAGAAAGTGAAAATAATTTAAATAATATCACTCCCCCGAGTGGAGATCGAACCCACAACCGATCGCGTTTACAGTCAGACGCTGTCACACTGCGCTACGACCGGCCTCGATATATATATATATATATATATATATATATATATATATATATATATATATATATATATATATATACCCAAGTAATAGCTAATTTTCTCCAACCTACGATAAAGTTTACGCTTCCTTACTAACCTAAATAAAATCGCACAATATAGTTGGTAATAAAACATTTATCTTTGTTACAGAGAGCATTGACAAATCGGGGGAGGACCCGGTCGTATCAGCCCTCAGACCGTACGGCGCGCCAGATGAAGATGGATATAAAGAAACAAAACCTGATTCGTACCAGAAAAATATTGGTAATTACACAGGAAATACGATTACGAGAGATAACATCGATATATCTCTGTTAGATCATTTTATTAATGTAGAACATAGCTATGATAACGAAACGCACCGGATGTCCGCTGATGAAGCGATTTCCGACAGAATCGTGAAAGACAGTATGATAAATGACACTAGTGACGTTGAAAATGTAACGATATCACGACCCGCCGTACCCGAGGACGTTGTCACCAGATTTCTAAGATTAATAGAAACGCAACATTTGCTGGGCGAAAATTGTACGGCCGGGACGGATTTAAATTTGGGTGAAGGTGTCGTAGATAGATACGCCCAGGAACGGTTCAGGGTGGAAGCGGACGTAGCCGTGAACAGGGCGAATATGCTCACCAGACTATGGAAGTACGCTGGTCCACAAGTAATGCATAATGAATACTTGCTCCACGCAAGTGTTTTTTCAATGGTTGAATTCGACGATGATGTTTTTGCAGCTGGCAACTGTTACGATCAATATCAATATAAGGATTACCAACTTTTTTGCCCTTTTGCGTATCGGTTGCCAGAAGGGCCGATATTGGCTAAGGATCTGGCGGTCGAATACAAATATTTGAGCAACACCTCGGAATGGTTTTACATTGCCCGCAAGAATGCTGAGCGCGTGATACGAAACAACAATCAGTTTAGACGTGGTAAGTGTGTAAGATATTAGCGGGTTTATTTTAAAATATTTTAAAATAAACATGCATATTTGTAAACATATTATAATTTTGTTTCTAATCTTTTCATATATCTATGTGTAGCGCTGTAAAGTAAAGGAAAGCTGGGCTGACTTATTTCTCTATTTTTCTATAATATTATTAATTTATCTGGTAATTCAAGCGATATTCAAGCTTTATTGCCAATTTCTGTATATTTTTTATATATATTTGTATTATTTTGTGTGTACAATACTTATTATTTTGTATGTTATTAATCAGATAGAAAAAAATAAAATGAGACCGGTCGCGGCGCTGTATGATAGTGCCTGATTAGCATGCTCGGTTTTGGGTTCGATTCCCATTCAGGGGAGAAATTATGTTTAGGTCATTCTCACTTCCTCCCTCTGGTGAGATAAAATGCGGCGTTAAGCTCCATCACCAATCACCATTACCATCCATTTCCAATTCGGTGGAAAGCGAATAACGAGGTGTATCTATATTAGGTACATTCCGTGTATCTTGATATTCGCGATAAATGCGTGAAGCTATAAAAATATGAATATCCTATTATTTATTACAATATTATATTAAACAAAACTAATTATTACAATATTAAATTGTACAATATTAAATAAACAAATTATTAATTACTATATTAAATTGTACAATATTAAATGAAACAATTGTTTATAACAACATTAAACTGTACAATATTAAATAAACAAATTATTTATTACTATATTAAATTGTACAATATTAAATGAAACAATTGTTTATAACAATATTAAACTGTACAATATAAAATAAACAAATTATTTATTAAAATATTAAATTGTGCAATATTAAATGAAACAATTGTTTATAACAATATTAAACTGTACAATATTAAATAAACAAATTATTTATTACAATATTAAATTGTGCAATATTAAATGAAACAATTGTTTATAACAATATTAAACTGTACAATATTAAATAAACAAATTATTTATTAGAATATTAAATTGTGCAATATTAAATGAAACAATTGTTTATAACAATATTAAACTGTACAATATTAAATTGAACAAAACTTAGTAACAATTTTCACTGCAGATTATATATATATATATATATATATATATATATATATATATATATATATATATTTATTTATTTATTTATATATATATATATATATATATATATATATATATATATATATATATATATATATATATATATATATATAATAAATAAATTATTTAGCTAACCTAAACTATGCAAATACAAATAGTATATTATTAAGCAAATCAAAATTGTATTCAGTTTCAACATTCAACATTTGATATATAGCAATTACCTTGAAATCCCCAACCGGCTTTGAATTGTATCATCTTGGAATTCCATTAACAGCGTAGTACAATTAAAGCAATCCGAATCAAATGGCATTAAACCATTTGAGAAATTATGTTATGTAATAATCTATAGGTACAGTGAGACAATGAAATACTTCAGAGTGTATGGAAAGTTAATAATTAGTTGGTAGGAAATTGGATTTTAGTTGACGGAAACGGTATTAGTTTTCGTGTGAATTTTTACGTTTTTTTTTTTGCTCTTAAAAATAGGGTAGTCAATGTAAATCTAGGTTATCAAGGCACTCTATACTTCATTATTTGCTTGAATTTGAGAAATTAGCCTACTTCAGAATAAAGAAATCAGAACGGAGATATGAAATTAGTTTAAAGACTTTTTTTTACTTATTCTTTTATTGCCAAGATTGGCAACAAATAAACCAGTGATGACAGAATTGGAGAGATCTGGAGGCCTTCGTGTCATTTAAGACACTCTCACACCCAATATACACATATAAATAATAAAGATATATTTTAGTATTTTTTAAATATTATTCCACATTTCTTTTTAGCTTCCTTTATCCCGCTTAGCAGGGTAGACAGAAAGTACCTAGTGTCAAGACACTCCGTACTCCGCTTTCCACTGAATTCAAAATATTGCGTGTTGAGTCTCAACGCCACATATTTTTTATCACTCCCTCGAATGGAAATCGAATCCATAACCGACCGCGTTTACAGACAGACGCTGTCCCACGGTCGGCCTTATTCCACACCTAGGATTAGAAAAAAATCTTAAATAACGTATTAAAATTTGAACACATCAGGATTTAAACCCGTACCTCTTGGAAACCGTCCAAGCATAATATCTTATACGTTTTTTAAAAATATTTTCTAATCCGAAAACATAGAATTGTTCGAAAAAACGGTTTAACGATACTCTTTCTTTCGAGTGAGAACCAAACCCAACACCAATTCTGTCTATTCCACACTGCCACGTAGCTTCTATATTCTAAAATATAAATAAAATATGTATATCAGAAAGAAAAAAATATTTTAGAATCTTTAAAAAAAATTAATGTAGTGAAATGTACCAATTAATACAAAAACGTTATTCTCAAACTATGTTTAAATTATCAATTACTAAAATAAAACATTATTAGTCATATTTAAACTAATATTTGAAAATTTTTATCCCGCATAGCACGTAAGGAATGTACCTAGTATTAAGTCATTTTGTACTCCACACTCCATCGAATTCGAGACATTGCGTGGTGAATGACGTAAATAAACGCCGCATTTTGTCGTACCAGAGCGAGAGAGTGAAAATAATTTAAATCTATCTAATCCTCCTCCTCCTCCTCTTGGACGGTATCCAAGAGGCGCGGGTTCGAATCCCGCTGCGTTCAAATTTTTATACGTTTTTTCAAAGATGTTTTCCAATCCTAAGTGTGGAATAACACTTTAAAAATAGTAATTAATAATAAAACATTTTCCTTGCCCCTATATGAATACTTAAAATTTTAAAATATCGTACTCTGATATATCTTAATTTGGCCACGGCGGCGTAACCATCCACTTCAATCACAATTTGCTCTGCGGTTCACAATTTCCCGCATAATCACCGCGATTTCTTCGCTATTATCGTTTTATACGTTGCTCTGGTTCGATTTCCGTTAATAACATCCATTGAGGCTGACATTCGTTTCATCTTGAGATTAAAAGCTCGCACGTTTTGTTAATTTTTTTTTTAGTTTGACATACTTTGACATATGAATACATTGGTTTCTGTTTGAGTGTGTTAAATAGTGGAACGGTGGCACAGCGTCTGTCTGTAAACGCGATCGGTTGTGGGTTCGATCCCCACTCGGGTGAGTGATTGTATTTAAATTATTTTCATTTCCTCGCTCTGGTAAGACAAAGTGCGGCGTTGGGTTCCACCACTCAACACGCAATGTCCCTCCATTCGGTGTAAAATGACGTACGGAGTGTCTTGACCTCTGTCTACCCTGCTATGCGGGATAAAAGCTTTAAGAGCTTTCTTCATTGTCAAAATCTTAGGTTCTTGACTAGAAAATATTATTTTTAAAATTTTCATATATTACACTTTCTTTTTTTAGACGGGTAATATCTAGTGTCAAAACGCTCCACACTTTCCGCCGATTTGGATACATTGCGTGTTGAGTGCGGAACTCCACGCCGCGCTTTGTTTTATCAGAGCGGAGCAATAAAGATAATTTAAAATATAATCATCCCGCCGAGTGGGAATCGAACCCACAATCGATCGCAGTTACAGTCAGAAGCTCGGCCTCTTTTTCTAACAATTATAAATTAGTTATTTTTCCCACCTCTTGTAAGTCAAAGCAATCCTCTTTAATAATATGTTTAGAGATTTTAAAATCAATTTCTACTTTAAAAAATACTTAAGCAAATCGATAAAAAACATATTAGTATATTTTAATTTTCTAAAGTTGTAGAGATGCCCGATCGATTCAAGTAGCCTCTTCCTACATTATTAATATATATTTCTTTATTTTTTATACAACTTCATGCTTTATCCCACACAGTAGGGTAGTCAGAGACAGCCTAATGTCAAGACACTCCGTTGACTGCTTTCCGCTCGAAATAAATAAGCAAAGACATGAGTGTAATTTAAAACTTCAATTATCAAATTTATTTTAATTTTTATTTTGGAAATAAATTATATATATTTTTTTTTACTTTTCACACAGGCTTCAATACATACACCTATAACGATACCACACACACTGAAAGGGAGCCGGACGAGATTCTCTCAGTCACGTACGAAGATGGGAAATGGTCGAAGCCCTACTACGACTGCGGGGGCGGCAACATCTGGATGCTGACGTACACTGTGCCCTTTTTTGGTTATAATAATGGAACGTACTTTTTCAAGTGAGTAGATTTTTATATAATTATATCATTTACTATACTGGTCTGTTAGAACAAGGTGCAGCGTTGAGTTCCGCTTCACAATGTGTTAAAGTGACGCGAAAACTGTGAGACGGTGTGTTTTGACACTAGGTTCTCTGACCTGTTAAACGAGATGTAACGTGAAACTACTTGTTATCAATCTACAATTATAGTCAAAGGGGATTTATATTTGAAATTATAAATGCAATACGTATTTTTCTTGTATTTTCTTTATATATATATATATATATATATATATATATATATATATAGATATATATATATATATATATATACAATTAATTATTAATTATATAGACAACATTATGTGAAAACGTATAAAAATACCTTGTTTTCTAATACAGAGTATGGAATATTACTTAAGAAATAGTTGAATATATCTTGTACATACTTTGTAGCTTCAGGAATAATTCCCATTTTAGTATATTTATTTAAATATTATTATAAATTCTATTTATATGCATTTGAGGCTCTATAGACGTACATAAGTAAACTTAGCCAGATATATATATATATATATATATATATATATATATATATATATATATATATATATATATATATATATATGTATATGTATATATATATATATATATATATATATATACATACATATTTCTTTTTACCACCGCGTCCCAACAAAAATAGTATCGCGTAGAGATTAGGTCAAAGATATGCTTGGGACTGTGTACAATGAAATCGGTCAACTTCCAAACAAACTATCGATAGCGGGAGTAATTGAATGAAACCCCGCATTATGATCCTTTAGGCAGATTTAGGGGTAGGACAGATATGTTGATAGGCCAGTAATAGAAGTAAGTGGGAATAATGTATTATGCCGGTCGTGGCGCAGTGGGACAGCGTCTGACTGTAAAAGCGATCGGTTGTGCATTCGATCCCCACTCAGAGGAGTGATTACATTTAAATTTATTTTCACTTCCTCGCTTTGGTGAGACAAAGTGCGGCGTTGAGTTCCACCACTCAACACGCTATGATTCGAATTCGGTGGGAAGTGCAGTACGGAGTGTCTTGACACTAGGTACTTTCTGTCTACCCTGCTACGGGGGATGAAAGCGTGGAGCTTAATAAATAAATAATATTGTACAAAATGTAAATTTTTGATTGATGGATTAATTAAATTGTAGGATGTTTAAATTTGAATAGTTGGCTAGTAACGTTAACAACGTATAATTTTATGGGGTACCTTGTACAATATTTGATATATTATTTTAATATACCATGAGATGTTTTTAGCTTCATGCTTTTATCCCGTATAGCAAGGTAGACAGAAAAAACCTACAGTCAAGACACCATATTCTTCTCAACCGAGACACGCGTGTAGATTGAGTGTCGGGTGGTGGAACTCAACACTGTGTTTTGTCTCCTCATAGCGAGGAAATGAAAATAATTGAAATGTATATACACTACGATTTTTTTTAATATAAAATTTATTACACTATAGACTGGGTCTGTACTTTTTTTTCCTTATTTTTTATTTATATCTCTACTTTATTTATATCTCTACTTTGGCTATTTAAAACTAAGATCTAAATTGAAGTGACTTTTTGAAGCAATTAAATTATCTCAATTGTACAAGGTGCCTTTATATAAGCTAGATATCCCGTTGACGTGTAGACAATGCGTTATGTCATTTTATATAAACGTGTATGTCAAACATATTAACATATTAACTATAACTGTCCCAATTTGCATACTCCCGCCCTAATGTTCACGTTATTTTCTTAAAAAGGAACTAAAAATTTTATTTACATACGTACTACATACTACATAAATATATGTAGTACGTACGTACGTATGTATCGTATATATATATGTATATATATACTATACCCCGCATAGCAGAGTAGACTGTATTTCGCTTTCCACTGAATTCGAGACATTGCATGTTAAGTGGCAGAACTCAACGCTGCGCTTGTTCTTTACTAGAGCGAGGAACTCAAAATAACTTAATCACTTGTTACTTAATTATTATAAAGATCAATCTAATAATAGTATATAAATAAAGTCCCATTGGTATCTATTCACTGATACATTTCAGCACTGTGCAAAGCACTCAGGATTCACTTTACCAATGATTAGATTTCTAAAAGACCTAACTAGTTACTTCGTCTCCGTGTAAGCACTAAACCATATATATATATATATATATATATATATATATATATATATATATATATATATATATATATATATATATATATATATATATATATATATATATATATATATATATATATATATATATATATATATATATATATATATATATATATATATATATATATATATATATATATATATATATATATATCTCTAGCATCTTATCTCAGTAAGCATATAAGTAAGATTTCGCTTATAAATACAAGCGTATATATCAAAAAGATAACTGTCCTATGCTAATATAAGTAATAACCGTTTAACATTATGAGGAAAAACAAATGTGGTAAGAAAAATTGATAGAGTCATTCATACAACAAAGTGCTCAGAATAAAATTTATGTCATTGTTTACTTTTTTATTTTTATCTCTTTGATTTCTTTTAGTGATTTATTAAATATGGACTTTATATATATATATATATATATATATATATATATATATATATATATATATATATATATATATATATATATATATGTATATCTTATTAAATGTATTTTAATATTAAATTCCTCCGTATTATATAAAGGCTGTTAGAAAGTTAGAAATCTCAGTTCTCTGTCGCCTAGTTTGAAAATATTGCATAATGAATAATAGAACTAAATACCGCTTTTATACTGTTTCATATTATTTCTCACATACTATTATAATCAGAGAGAATGTAAGGTCACATTCCACAGTTTACAAGAAACGTGGGTTCGAATCCCGCTGCGTTCAAATTTTTTATACGTTTTTAAAAAAAGTTATACATTTTTTTCAAAACAGGCATTACTTTCAAAAATCTATACAAATATTGATATTAATAAACAAAAGCTAAAAATTAAGGCCACTTTTTAACTGGCTTTTAAAAATATATATATTATATACCTAGACTTATTCTGTTGAGGTCAGTTGAGTAATAGAGCTGGTCTTAATATTTCCATTATGGCTTAACAAATGTGAAATGTTAGTCGAGTTTCTCTAGAGAATCATATTATTTATATGGCACGCGTTTTATTTATATTCAAAGTTAAAAATAATTTAAAGAAAGAATTTCTTGAAATTTAAATTTTTGCTCCAAGTAAATTGTTATTTTTTATAATATTCTTTTTATCTGAATTCGATATAAAGAATCTAAAGAGACGTAACTTAACTCCGCGTTTGGAATATAATTTAAACATAATTCCTTATTAGCTGAAAATTCAACAAATACATAAATACAGTATAATAAAACAATAAAGATATTTTAAAATAAATAATATATCTTAATAATAGAAAAATCAAAGCAAGCGTAACCTGAGAATTTTGCTAACTACAGAGAGGTGTTTCACGCCTCATTATTATAAAACGAAACGGATATTGGTCGGGTAATATCTGAACAGTTGGAAAGTAGACCAGCTCGGATTATTTTTCATATTTACCTTGCAAATTAGACAAAGAAACCTTACTATAATATTCCATTGAAACTTTATCGTGGCACAGTGGGAAAGCAAAAGCGATTGTGGTTGTAGGTTCGTTTTGCACTCGGAAGACTTATTATATTATTTATATTGCACACTGGCAAAACGCAGCGTTGAGTTGCGTTTCGAACGAAGTGTCCGAGCACTAGATTCATTCTGACATCCTTTTAAGTGGGAGAAAGCGAGGAGCGGCTTTTTTTGTTCTTATATTAACTAGCATGTCTCAACTTTGGTGGAAAGCAAAGTGTCTAGACACTACGTACTCCCCGTCTACCCTGCTATGCGTGATAAACGCATGAAAAAATAATTAATAATTACACAAAATTACTACGTACAATTTTTCAAGCATCAATGCAAACAAAGCCTAATGTTAGGAAACTCAGTGCTTCGCTTTCCGCCTAAATTCGGGATATTGTATATTGAGTGGCGGAACTCAACACCGCGTTTTGACTATCCTATATTAAATCCATTTCAATTTTTCATTTCTAAAAGCGAAATCTGTGTTATATATTCACATATATTATTTAAAACCATAACCAATTGTTTGCTATTTTAACCTCCTTTTGTTTTAAATATATTTTATTAAATCTTTTACAATAAACCAAAAAGGATATTGTTCTTTTAATATCTTAACTTGCGAAGTAGATGAACAGGTATACAGTAAGAACAACTGTGCCTCAGCCGCTGTGTGGCATTTGCATAATCTGTCAAGAAAACATATCGCTCGCCTTTTGTTATTCCATTCTGTACTTAGTAATTAAGTTGAAGTAATTAAAAATTGTAATGCACTTAATATACTCGTAGGATTTTATAATTGTATTCTAATAATAATAAAGAAAAGAGTGGGACAGCGTCTCACTGTAAACGCGATCGGTTGCGAGTTCGATCCCCACTCGAGGGTGTGATATTGACATTATTTCCACTTCATCGCTCTGGTAAGACAATGTGCGGCGTTGAGTTGCGCAACTAAACACATCATATATTGGATTCAGTGAATAGCGAAGAACGTAGTGTAAAAGCGTGAATTTAAAAAAAATAAAAGCTCTTTATAGTACACAACAATGACATGAGAAATGTAAATATGTTATACAATTGGCGATCTTATCACCAAAGCAATGATTTCTTTTAGGCAAACTAAGGTATTGGAAATATGGATTTAATAATTGGAATATATATATATATATATATATATATATATATATATATATATATATATATATATATATATATATATATATGTATATTCAATTTATTCAATATATAACTAAATAAACACACACCCAAACCAAAAAACAAAAAATTATAACATTTTTATTAGTTTTAATTAATAAATCAACCTTATGTCAATTAGTTAGGGCTAGTCTCCCAGTAAAAGTGATTGGTAATTAGTTCCAATTCCTATCAAAGGAATGGTTATATTTATATAATTTCAGTTCTCTGATGCCAGTCGTGACGCAGTGTGTCAGCGTCTAACTGTAAACGCAACCGGCTTTGGGTTCGATACCCGCTCGGGGGAGTGACTATATTCAAAATTATTTTAACTTCCTCGCTCTGGTAAGTCAAAGAGCGGCGTTGAGTTCCACCACTGAACACGCAATGTCTCGAATTCGGTGGAAAGTGAAGTACGGAGTGTCTTGACACTAAGTACTTTCTGTCTACCCTGCTATGCGGGATAAACCGTAAAGCGTGAAACTAAAAAAATCGCGTTCTCAATAAGTAAATATCGGAAAATTTCTATACATTAATTATTTAATATTACTAAGGCTTTCGTGGTTTTTTTTTTGATTTATAGCTAGCTAACTTTGTGCTAGCAAATGCAAACAAAGTCTATTTGAAATATATACGTCAAAAGAATATCGTAGAATATTTAATTTTTATATTTGGCTTTATACATGTTTCCTGAGTAAATATTGCATGAAAGAATTTTGTACGGGAATACAAACTATTCGTTTATTGAGATTTTTTTTTAAAAAATCTATATCAATACATATATAATAACGAAAAATATATTTTTCATATAAATATATATATTTATATTTATTCTACCTACATATATTGTGTTCATCATCATATTTCTCTTCTATAAAACATCAAGAAAACCCTTGTGTCAAAACTCTCCGATTTTTCATTCAAAATCGTATTAAAACTAACCCAAATATAATCATTCCCTCAATCGCGAAAATCGAATCCACAACCAAGTGAATTAACAAACCTACTCTATACGCCACGATGGCTTACATGAAATCCTTAGTGGGATATGAATCCGCGACCTAACAACGAATAACCACTAGAATCACGGTAAGTTCCTATAGAATATAATTAAAATTATTTTGTTTTCAGAGGCACGAGCGGCATTGACATCGACCTGCGCCGTGTTGACATTGACCAGTGTCCCTTGAAGCATGGCTCTACTCAACTGAACATATTCGCTGGCACCGATAAATGCAAGAAGGCCACTACTGAGGTATCTTTCTAGTACTATTCCAATTATTATATTTCTTAATTTGAGCTTTATAATTCTTAATTATTTTTATTGATACTTTGAACAATTAGCCCATGTAGGGCAGCGTGGTGGGTTGACACGACCGGTTCAACCCCCCAGTCAAACACTGGTACCTAATACCTCAAATAATTTATTATTATAATTACGTCAAGATATTAAATTTGATTTTTATAAATCATACTTGTATTGCATTTGAAAGAACAGTTTATTTTTTAATTAATGATTTTTAACCTTACTGTCACTAGTTCTTGCTCCAATATATTGATCTATATAATTGATATATTGAGCTATATATATATAAAGATGCCGGTCGTTGCACAGTGAAACAGCGTCTGACTGTAAACACGGTCGGTTGTGGGTTCGATCCCCACTCGGGGGAGTGATTATAATTAAACTTACGCAGTGTCTCGAGTTCGGCGGAAAGCGGAGTACGGAGAGTCTTGAATTAAGGTACTTTCTGTCTACCCTAAAGCAATAAATAAAACAAGATAATAATGATTAAAATTTAAAGTAAATAAATAATTACAAGTATATATAAAACCAACACTTTTCACTAAATTTTTTAGCTTCACGCTTTTATCCCGCATAGCAGGGTAAACAGAAAGTGCCTAGTGTCAAGACACTCCGTACTTCGCTTGTTGGTGTTGATTGGTGGAACTCAACGCCGCAGTTTGTATTTTACCAGAGCGAGGAAGTGAAAATAATTAAAATATAATCTCTCCGATAGCGTTTACAGTCACACGCTGTCCCACTGCGCCACGACCGACCTCAACTCTTAAATTATTACAGATTTTTTAAATATTTTTCATATTCTAAATTTATTTTGAAGTTCTAGAACACAATAGCATTTAAAATCCGCAATTTCAGTAACTATTGTAAAGATAAGGAAAATATATAATCTTTTGGAATAATATAAATTATACCAGTTCTAATATACCTCCAGAGAAATAGAACGTGAGTGTCGATTCATTCATTCTTAGCTATAACAAGCTTGAATATGTTAACGAGATATATAGATACTAACAAATTAAAACCGGTCGTATCGCAGTGTGACAGCGCCTCACTGTAAACGCGATCGGCTGTGGGTTCGATCCCTACTCGGGGAAGTGATTATATTTAAATCATTTCAACTTCCTCGCTCTGGAAGACAATGTTGCACCAATTAACACACAATGTCTCGAATTCGGTGGAAAGTCAAGTACGAAGTGTCTTGACACTATATACTTTCTGTCTACAATTTAAAAAAAAGAAATGAATTTTTTTCCTAACAAAACTTAAAATAAACTTGCTTTACACTTGGTTTAAAATAAAACTAAAACACACTTATGTAAATTAAGGTAAATAAAACTTTGAATTTTTTCCTTTACATAGCAAAAAGAATTGCAAAGAAAACGAGATACGTAGAAACTGTACAGTAATAATAATGTACATTTGCACACAATTTTATAACTTAATTAACAAACATAACACTTGTTACGTTACTTTTCATTTCGTATTCTAAAAACCGTCATGTAAAAATTTCGTAATAGGCAAGTACAGACACAGTTTATTCAATTTTAAACGGATTAATCGCGTATATTTTGGTATTCGAAAATCCATTTTTGGACACTTGACGTTTCGAATACTTTACAGTAGTCTCAGGTGGATTCAGGCCACAGATCAAAACGTCAGGTATCCGTTTCAGGTCCAAAATATATTTTTGATACCAAAATTTACGTGATTAGTCCGTTAAAATAGTTTCGTTTAAATTGTGTTAAGCTCGCGAAAATCAAAGCTCTTATAATATTTATTCAAATTAATTTTAGCTATACTTAATATTATTAACACTTTATCATATGATAAACATTTTTAGAACACATATAAATATATACACGTAGCCGAACTCGAATCTGCGCCTACTGGAAACTGTCTAAACATCTGTTAACACTAAGCCATGCGTTCTATATCTCGCTGTCGAAATTATTATACACTTTTTACAACTTATTTTAGTAGTCAGCTTTTCTTTTGAAGCGTTTTTTTACATATTCTAAGTAAATAGAAAACGTCAAAAAAATATTAAATATAAATAATGACATTTATTTTTAAAATGTTATTTGATTTTTAATTTTAGTCATTCAGTCAGTGTTAGTATGGATTATATCTTGCAAGCTAAATTAAACCCACTTTGTGACTACAATGCAAGTATACATAATCCATAATGTAAACACAAAATGGCCGCCATCATAAAATGGTGGATTACGTATTTTTATATTATATAATCCATCCAGTAAAATTAGATTTAGTGAACTTGAAAAATAGAATATAACATGGAAAAATCAAACCAGAGTGAGCGGTTTCAAAGGCTTTTTTAAACATTACATATTTTTAATTTTAATTCCTTCCTTGACATTTATTATAAAACAACGCTGCTTGGAGCTAAATTTACAATTACAATTCAGTATAAAGAAAAAGATAAAAATATAATACATTACGAAATAGCTAGATAAGCTAAAACAAATTATAAGCTCAGTTTCGTTGTGTGTATGTGCATATATATATATATATATATATATATATATATATATATATGTGTGTGTGTGTGTGTGTGTGTGTGTGATTTCGATTGAGATTTCTTTTAAATATAATCTTTACTTTGAGTTGTGTAACTCTATATATTCCCAATGTATAGAGTTACAGAACTATAGAGTGAAATACTTTACCACTTCACCACGATGTAGTATATGATGAAGAATATTATATATTATTATATTAATTTTCTAATAAACATTAATGGAATTTACCTACGTTCAATGAAATTATATTATATAACTTACCTCTGCAGTTTAAAAAGCACTTTAAACTTGTACCGGAGAAAGTTTTCCGTCTTACGATGTTTGTTAAGCTAACTAGTTCCTTAGATCAAGAATCGGAATTGGACAATTCAAAGCAGTTATTTTATAAAAAAAAGCAGTAGTTGCCGGTCGTGGCGCAGTGAGACAGTGACTGACTGTAAAAAAGCGATCGGTTGTGGGTTCGATCCCCAATCGGGGGAGTAATTATTTATAAATTGTTTTCACTTCATCGTTCTGGTTAGACAAAGTACGGCGTTGAGTTACAAACACCATTCAAATGTCTGGAAGTCGGTGGTAAGCGAAATACGGAGTGTCATGACACTAAGTTACTTTTTGTCTAAGAGTGTGAAGCTAAAAAAAAATTCTACAATATCTTTGCAAATCTTTCGTTCACCAAAATTCACCGCAGATCACCAAAACGCCGTTTGTTCCATTAACTCATTTATCTGCCTTACATACTCGCTGTCTACGTGAAATGCATTTCCCAGTATCACAAAAAGTCTGGTTTAATAAAAGGATGCATGAATGCAGGAGAAGTGTTGAAATTAAAAAAAATAACGATGTTATTTTACCAAAAAGTAAATTGCGCACAACGCAACTAAGCTTATAATTTGTTTTAGCTTGTCCAGCTATCTCGTTTTGTGGCAATGTATTATATTTTTTATCTTTTTCTTTATACTGAGTTGTAAATTTAGCTCCAAGCAGTGTTCTTTTATAATAGATGTCAAGGAAGGAATTAAAATTAAAAATATATGTTTAAAAAAGTCTTTTAAAGCGCTCTCTCGGGTTTGATTTTGCAATGTTATATTCTATTTTTCATGTTCACTACATCTAATTATACTGGATGGATTGTATAATATAAAAATACGTAATCCGCCATTTTATGATGGCGGCCATTTTGTGTTAACATTTTGGATTGTATATAGTTGCATTGTAGTCACCAAATCAATCAGATACCCCAAAGTGGGTTTAATTTAGCTGGCAAGGTTTAATTCATACTAACACTAAATGATTGACTAGAAAATCAAATAATATTGTGAACTAAACGTCAGTTATAATTTATTTTAAATGGTTTTTTGATGTTTTCCATATATTTAAGATAAGAATATATGTAAAAATACACTTCAAAGGATATGTTAACAATTAAAATAAGTTTTAAAAGATTTATAATAATTTCCACAATGAGATATAGAACGCATGGCTTAGTACTCAGAGATGCTTGGACGGTTTCCAGTAGGTGCAGATTCGAGTCCGGCTACGTTTATATATTTATTTATTCTAAAAATGTTTATTATATTAATATATATAAATGAGTGAAATGTGTGAATAATATTAAGTATAGCGTAAAATTAATATGAATAAATCTTATAAAAGCTTTGATTTTCGCGAGTTTTACATAATTTAAATGAATCTATTTTAAACGAAGTAATCGCGTATATTTTGTTATCAAAACTAAACGGAAACCTGACGTTTTGAGTGTGACCTAAGTCTAACTGTCACAGGTATTGTAAAGTGAGTCACGCACTACTGTAAAGTGTTCGAAACATCCGGTTTCGTACACTTCACAGTATATATATATATATATATATATATATATATATATATATATATATATATATATTACAGTCGGGAGTCGAACCTACGATTCAATTTTTTATTCAATTATAAATTTATAGCAATCATAAGCAACTTGAACTTTTAATGCCACGTATTATTATATTACTCTTGGATTTCATTAGATTTATTTTTCAGAATAAAAATGTCTTTTTATTAATATTTTACTCATAATTTATTCAAAAAAAAAATTAAAAAAAATTCTCTCAAACATAAACTGAAGCTTTTAAAAAATCTAAAGACGTAACTTGGGATTTCTATGAAATAAAATAAATGAAGTAATACACCTGCAAACTGTTCAACATCCACACACACACATTATATATTTACGTACTTGAAAACTAAGAACACTAACGCAAATTGGAGCATGGTTCTTGAGACTTGCTCAGTGGCATTTCATATGAAAATCGTATTTTAGTTTAAAATCTTTTAACTATTAAAAACTAGTTAAGCTTCGACAGTATTATATAGATATATGTATGAGGCTGCTATGGAAAAATTATATATATATATATATATATATATATATATATAGTTTTCTTGTAGGTACTAATAAATAAAATAACTTTTTATAAGCATAATGAAAAGGCAGCTTCAAGCTTTATCAGACAAAGAGGGTAAGCAGAGTCAACTTAGTGTCAAAACATTCCGTGGAATTTGTGACGTCGCGTGTCTATCTCAACGCCGCGCTATGTCTTATCGGAGCGGAGAAATGAGTTTACTTTTTAAATATAATCTATCTCCGAGTGGCAATCGATGAAACCCCGTTGTCTATTTTTCGCCAGAAAATGAGACTAAGTTGAGTTTAATTATAATAAAAATAAATTATTTTGAATAAAGTAAGTAAAAGTCATGCTGTTATATTTTCTCTGAATATAGGTCTATTTTTTAAAACCGACTGTTGTAAAGTGTTTACAAAAATGTATTTTAAATAACAAAACTACATACGATTAATCCGTTCGGAATACTTCCATTCAAAAGTTAAGTGTATTTTAGTAAAATATTACATGTCACCAGTCCGGTGATGTATGCAATATCAGATGGAACACGATTCGTATTCAGATCATGTTTTTCAGCAAATCAGACCGCAGGTAGTGCGCTTTGCACGTATAATATATATATATATATATATATATATATATATACGTAATTAGATATTTTAAAAATTATTTTATTCATAGTATATGTGTCTCGAAGCTATTGTAGCGCAGTGGCACGGCGTCTGACTGTAAAAGCGATTAGTTGTAAGTTTAATCCCCACTCCGGGATTTTTTAAATTTATTCCTATTTCTCTGGAAAGACAAATCACAGCGTTGTGACCAGCGTTCACCACTCAGCACGTAATAACTAGAGTTCAGGCGAAAACCAGTCAGAAAAGAAGTGTTTTGACACTACGTGGTGTCTGAATACCTTGCCATGGAAAATAAAGACTAAAGTTGCTAATCATCTCTTATTGGAAGAAATTAAAAATATATATATATATTGAAATTATCAGCCGCACTTTTTCTTACTAGAGCGAGGGTATTAAAATAATTTTCAATAATAATCAATCAACTGAGTGTGAATTGAACCCACAACTAATCGCGTTTACAGTCAGACGCTGTCACACTGCGCCACAACCGGCCGATATATGTTCTTAGTGAAAATACATTATAAAAATAAATAAAACGATTTTCCCAACCAAATCTTGGTTAAATAATTGGAAGCTTTATGTAAGCTCTAAGACTGTATCATAAAGAAATCGGTCAAAATTATCGCCCGCAGGGAATTGGAGACGGTATATACATTTTGGTAGAGTCGCGCCTATAATGATGAGTTTATTTTGAAAATAAAATTCTTTAGAGTTTATCGATAAGTGAAATAAAAAATCGACCACTTTTTATGAAAATTAGGCATACAGTGTGCAATGTGACAGTGTCTGACTGTAAACGCGATCGGTTGTGGATTTGATTCCCACTCGGGGAAATGATTTAATTCAAATTATCTTCACTTTCCTGGTCTGGTAAGACAAAGTGCATTGAGTTCCGCCATTCAACACGCAATGTCTCGAATTCCGTGGAATACGAAGTACGTAGTGTCTATACACTAGGTACTTTCTGTCTACCCTGTTATGCTCTATAAAAAGCGTGAAATTAAAAAAATAAGAAATTACATTAATTAAATAAATTCTATTTATTATTTATATATATTATTATATTATTTTTTCGTTTGATATTAACATATTTTGTAACAAGTGACACAGTAGTTGCTAAGGTTACTTACATATACCGTATCAACACGGCCTCTAGTGGAGCGGAACTCAACGCTGCAGTTTGGTTTGAACGTGGAAATAGAAATAATTCAAATATATATACACATTTGTTTAGCAATCTACGAATATCAAAGCCACAACCATCGTGTGTACAATCGGTTGCTGTTTCACTGCGCTATGATTGAGTTTAAAATGTGAATAATAAGTCTGTAATAAAATAAAATATTTTATTTTATATATAAGCAATATACACTTTTTTTCAAGCTTCCCGTATAGCAGGTTAGACAGAAAGTACCTAGCATCAAGACACTCCGTACTCCGCTTTCCACCGAATTCATGACATTGCATATTGAGTGGCGCAACTCAACGCCGCGCATTATCTTATCAGAGTTAGACCTTCTGAGTGGAAATCAAACCAAAAACCATAAGCAAATAACAGACACCGCCACGATATACATAATGACAAAAACAATAGCAACAAAAAAGTAACAATATGACTGCTGCCCTACGAAATCTGGATCGCTAGGGATTTTATATTTTGGTAGCGAAAAATTACTTCGATGTAACAGATGTTAACCGAGACGAGTCTCACTTTATTGAAGTGAAATCGATGAAACTGCTTTATGTAGTTAGGAAATAAAAGAACCGTTTTATAAAGTTTGAGCGTCCCGGAGGAGCGTTGTACTGTAATTAAGATGAAGGACTCTGAAGGGTTTCATGGATCAGTTTACATTTTGTTTAGCACTAGTTGGTGTTTGTGGGTACGTTTGTGTGTTAGTGAGTTATTTAGTTAGTTAGTTATTTAGTTAATGAGTAAGTTATTGTGTTAGATTTTTATTTAGTTAATAGTTATTTAGTTAGTTAGTTATTTAGTGAGTTAGTTATTTAGTTACTTAGTTAGTTATTTAGTTAGTGATTTAGTTATTGGGTTAGCTTGTTATTTAGTTAGATAGTTATTTAGTTAGTTAGTTATTTAGTTATTTAGTTATTTAGTGAGTTAGTTATTTAGTCACTTAGTTAGTAAGTGAGTTAGTTATTTAGTTAGTTAGTTCTTCAGTTAGTTATTTGGTTAGTTAGTTCTTCAGTTAGTTATTTGGTTAGTTAGTTCTTCAGTTAGTAGTTATTAAGTTATTTATTCAGTTAGCTAGTTATTTAGTTAGTTAGCTATTTAGTTAGTCAGTTCTTCAGTTAGTTATTTGGTTAGTTAGTTCTTCAGTTAGTAGTTATTAAGTTATTTATTCAGTTAGCTAGTTATTTAATTAGTTAGCTATTTAGTTAGTCAGTTATTACATATAGGCAAAGATTTTTTTTAGATACTGTTTAATGTTTTTTTTCGTTATTCCCAAATAAAATATAGAGATATTTATAACAGTTCAAAATATTGGAATATTGATTAAATAGTATCCATATTTCTCTTTTATTACTTTTAAGCTGTTACATACATATATCCTGCTATGTTCAAATTTTCGTGCGTCTTTCAAAAATTATTTATATTTTTACTTTGTCCAACTATTGTTCAAAAAGTCCAAAATGGTTCACAAAAGTCTAATAAGCCTATAATAATATCGACTTTGCTGTATGCATGACTATATATATGGCTTAGCGGTCAAAGTGATTGTATGGTTTTCAAAAGGCACAACTTCAAATCATGGCTGTAAAATATATACATATATGTATATGTGTGTATATATATATATATATATATATATATATATATATATATATATATATATATATATATATATATATACAAGCCGGCAAACAACCTTCTTTACTGAGCTCTTCGATAACGACTTACCCCTATAGAGGTCTGAAACGTGAAAATATGGTTTTTTTTCAAGATGTAATTGCGGTATGTAAATAAGTGTTGTTTCAAACTTTACACCTTATTCTACATAGCTCCGTACTCAGTAACTATTACATATCGAGGCACTCTGTTAATTTCTTGCTACATGAAATACAACGCCTCGCTGTGACTTACCCATTGTAGAAAAGTCAATCAATTTTAAATATAATCTCTCCCGAAGTGGGAATCGAACCCACAATCGATCGTGAATACAGTCAGACACTGTCCTACTTTTGTGGTGCTGCGCCACGATCGCCTCAATATAACAATATTTAATTTAATTTTAATTAATTAAAAAAAAACATACTGTTTTATACTTTTATTCACATAGTTCTTCGTTTTTATTTGCAAAACTTGACTTCTTTTAATTACCAGAACGCGCAAAATAAAATTATTAAAATATAACCATTTCCACGAAATGGAATTGAACCCAAAACCAATCGTAACAGTCAAATAAACCACTGCACTAGGTCAGATGGAACATTGAATCAAAATTAATAGTTTATTTAATAAATTTATAAATTAATTTTTCGTCTCTAAAAAATTTATGAAATTTATTTTATACAAAGCAAAAACTACAAATTCCATATATACTTCTGTAAGGGATATTGCTCCAGGGGCGTGTAGTGCGACGTTTTATTTCCACTTGCCTTCCCTTGCTCGTATATGGAAAGCTCTCGAGTTATTAAAATGAAAATATTTTTAAAATTTGATTTGCTCTATTAATATTATTTGTATAATTAATTATAAGAGCACATCGTAGTGCAGTGGGGCAGCATATGGATGAAATCGAGGTGATTTTGGGTTTGATTTTCACTTGGGAGTGAGATAATGTTAAAATTACTTCCACTGCTGACCAAGTAATATCTTGTTCTCAGGTAGAAATCGGAAAAAAGAGTGTCTTGATAATAAAGTACCCTCTGCCTAGCTTATTAACACAACAAAAGCGTAAAATTGAATAATCTTGTATTTTTAAAGAAATTAAATATATTGAGCGCGCAGTGGAACAGCGTCTGACTGTAAACGCGATCGATTGTGAGTTCGATTCCCACTCAGAGGTATGATTATATTTAAAATTCACTCGCTCTTATTAGAAAAACCGCGGCGTCGAGTTCTGCCACTTAAAACGCAATATCTCTAATTTAACGGAAAGGTACTTCCTGTCTAAAAACATTTATGTACAAACATATTTTTTTCCAGTGTCATTTTATATTTTAAACTAAGCCCGTTTAAAAAGAATGACAGCCAATTTTAGATATAAATTGTAAACGAGATCCAAACGACAAAAATCCCCGTCAACGTTTTAGAGATGCTGAGAGATCTGTATCTAAATAAAGAGCGCCGATACTCTCAAATTTGGAGACACTCGAGATATTCTTTGCTCGTATCTCCTTTAATTGCTTGTTTTTTAACGTTTAAGTAAAATTCGTTTTATTATTTGATCAAAAACTAAAGGTTTTTTTTTATTAATTGAACTTTCAATCGAAATTGATTATATTTGAATTATATTCATTTTCTCACTGTGGTAAGATAAAGTGCGGCGTTGAGTTACGCCACACAACTCGCAATGTCTCTAATTCCACGCAAAACGGAGTATGCGATGTTTTGACTTTAGGTATTTCCTGTTTACCCTATTATGTGGAACTAGCCTAAGGCTAAAAAAACAGTAAAATTTTACAAGCTTTAGTTAGCAACACTAACTAACGCGGCAAATTAATATAATTAAATAACTTGCCGTATTAGTTAGTTAGTATGTATGTAATATTTCAGATTTGACCTCGCTTTTCAGTCTTTGATTGAGTTGAAATTTAGATTAAAATTCCAGTTCTGATGACAATGAAATTATATATAAACAATTTAATTGTTAATCTAAAATGGCCGCCGCAACAAAATGGCGAATTATAAATTTATACAGAACCCACCTAATATGGGAACCAAATGATAGGGCTTCATTTGTATAATATATTAATATAATAATACATTACGAAAAAAGCTTTGTTTTTTGAAAACATATATTTTTATAATTCATATTTTTAGCTTAAATTCTTCCTGATGACATTTAACCGCGGCCTGTTCTTACTAGGTGGGGAAATAAAAAAAAAGTTAAGTACAACTCGGCGGAAAGCGGAGAACGGAGTGTCATAGCATTAATTCTACCCTACTGAGCGGGATAAGAGGGTGAAACTAAAAAAATCTAGGTGATAAGAATAAAAGCTAACATTTGAAGATACTACTCCATGTTTAAAATTAACAAATTTCAAGTAAATAAGTACTTGAGAAACTTTTAGGTAGTTAAAACAGTATATTTTTTATAAGGCCGGTAGTGGCGCTGTGTGACAGCTTCTCACTGTAAACGCGATCGGTTGACGGTTCGATTCCCATTCGGTGAAGCGATTATATTTAAATCATTTACGCTTACTATCAACGTCTCGAATTCGGTGGAACAACGTACGGAGTGTCTTGACACTGAGTACTTACTGTCTACTATGCGGGATAAAACCGTTAAGCTAACAAAAAAACACTAGATTACTAAGTGATAAATATTTTAATTAGCAAAGTCAGCATATTTTTTATTCGAGTACTTTAAAATAAATTAAATTTTGGTAATTTTACAATAATAACTTAAAATACTATTATACGATCTACTTAGTTAGTAGAGATGTGCTACAAATTTTATCATTTTTTTTATTTTATAGAAACACTAGCGAGAGGTACATCACTATATCCTTAAATATTGATTTATATGCACCTCGTAAAAATAAGAATAGAGTAGAGTAGAATTTAATTGCAAAAACAAGTAAAATAGAGTCTCGCTTAAATATGCTTTTAGCTTCACGTTTTTGTCCCCCATAACAGAGTAGATAGGAAGTACCTAGTGTCAAGACTATCGGTACTCAGCTTTCCACCAAATTCGAGACATTGCATGTTGAGTGGTGGAGTTCCGCGTTTTATGTTACCAAAGAGAGAAAATGACAGTAATCAAAAAGGGGAATCGAACCCCATGTCACCTTTTGTTTTTGGGAGCTCGTAATATAAATAAACCGGATCTAAAAGAGATAGATATATTTTAATAATAAAAAGGCTGATCGATCGAGGCCGGTCGTGACACAGTGGAACAGCATTTGACTCTAAACATGATCGGTTTTGGATTAGTTTCTCAATTATTTTCACGCTCAGGTAAGACAAAGTGCGGCGTTGGGTTCCACCACTCAACATGCAATGTCCTGAATTCGGTGGAAAGCGAAGTACGGATTGTATTGATGCTAAGTACTTTTCATCTACACTGCTATGCGGGATAAAAGCGTGAAGCTAAAAAAAATCTAGATTAGCTGCAAATGCGGCCCATAAGCTATATATCCCGAAGATATTCGATACGATTTAGTTACCGATTTATGACGTTGGTTTTCGCAACTATACACGCAATGTCTGAAAATGGATTGGCAAATTACGTTCATAGTGGTATGAAAATATATCTTATAAAAATATTTAATTATATAAAGGAAAGGAATGAAATAATTTACCAAGAAACTAAAAGGTCGTCGTGGCGCAGTGGGACCTTATCCGACTTTAAACGTTGTGAGTTCGATTTCCATTCGGAGAAATGATTGTATTCATAATTTATTTTCATTTCTCCATTTAAGACAAAAAGCGGCGTTGAGTTCGCCATACGTGCTGTCTCGATTTTTGGGCGAAAAGCAGGCAACGGGGTGTCTTGACACTAGGTTGTCTCTGAGTACACCGCTACGTGTATTAAAGCTTGAAGTTAAAAAAAACTAAGTCTTCTTCTTAAACGACATTATCTATGTGTTATATATATATATATATATATATATATATATATATATATATATATATATATATATATATATATATATATATATATATATATATATATATATATATATATATATATATTATTTTTTACTTAATAAAATGTATATCCTGCAACAAACCACTCCTTTCTCCTTCCGCCCCATTGTTTACCGTTGCGTGTAGAGCGACGAGGCCGTACAATTACTCTTTTTAAATGAAAGTATCTATATTTTATACTCCCAAATGTATAAAAGTCTAATAAAAATTTGATGTCAGTTGTAGTGAGTTCAAATTCCGGATATAATTTTTTTTCTATATTTTAATATCTTCAGTATATTAGTGGTAAAAATAGTTATATTTTGCATTTTCCATCCATTTTATATGTTATAATTAAGTTACCATAAGCCCACAATTTATTAAGATATCACAGATCAAATGAAACTATTTAACCGGATTAATCGAGTATATTTTTGTAGTGTAGTGTTGGAAACGTCAGGTGTCCAAAAATGTATTTTCGAATACCAAAATATACGCGATTAATCTGGTTAAATAGTTTCATTTAAAATGTATAAAAATCGCGAAAATCAAAGATCTTATTATATCACAGATCATGAAAAAAGCTTCACGCTTTTATTCCGCATATCATACAAAGTACATAGTGTCAAGACACTCCGTAATTCACTTTTCGCCAAATTCTAGACATTGCGTATTGAGTGGCGAAACTTAACATCGTACTTGATCTTACGAGGAAGTGAAAAGAATTTAAATATAAAGAAAATGACAATATTTATATAATTTCCATTTCTTCACCTAAGAAGTATTTTCATGGTTCCAGGCGGAAATCTCAGACTACTCTGCTATGCGGGATATGAAGCTGTTTTTTTTAAATATAATATTTATGGAGTGTACAGGTCGTAAATTCTTTTGAAGTATACAACTTTTTTGTCCCTATATTATCTGTACACAAAAAAAAATTAAATATAAAATATATTTTTAAAACAAACTTTTGGATCTATGTTTTATTGATTTTTTAGTAATTTAGTGTAAGTACAGTTCAAGTAATTTCATTTAATATCCATATGTACGGGAATGTGAAAAAAATGCAATCCGACATTTTGTTATGGCGGCCATTTTGATTAAGCATCAATATCAACTATACATAATTGCATTTTCATCAGAATTTAAAAAAATTGAACTTGTCAAATTTAACTTGTAAAAATGTAAAATGGAACTTAAATAAAGATTTGTAATAAAAATACCTATTTACCCAAATAAACATTTGAATTTAGTTAGTAGAATAAATTCAAATATATTTTTTCTTTAATTTAGTTAATAGAATAGTGGCCGGCCGTTGTGATGTGTGACAGCGTCTGTCTGTAAACGCGATCAGTTGTGGGTTCGATTCAAAGTGCTGCGTTGAGTTCCACCTCTCAACTCCCAATGTCTCGAAATAAGGAGTGTCATGACACTATGTGCCTACTGTCTAACCCGCTATGCGGGATAAAAAGCGTGAAGCTAAAAAAATAGAATATTTAACTTATTTTACCGCAGCAGGTGTTAGGCATTAGCGTCAACTGGGTAACGGCCGTTAATCAGAGCTATGTTCATATAAGCCATATTACGTTACACTTTATACAGTGGTACCGCAATATATCTTGTTTAACGTACAAAAGTGCATTTTATAAGCATTATTTCTGAAATCCTGTCGTTGTTTAGCTAAATTCGCTTAATAAATGGTTTTTGGACATCTGGAATCTAAAAAAAAAAGTTTAAATAAAACTGTTATATCTTTTATACGTTTTTTAATAAATATATTTAGATATATGTACGGGAACATCAATTTTCTTTAAATAATGGAGAAGAGAAAAATTCTGCCATTAAATTTTAATGTGAAAATTGAAGTCAAGTTCAATACCTAATATGTACATATGTATTACGTTTCTATGCCAATCTCATTCACAAAATATTCGGTATCAAATTGGTAAAAGGTCTGTATAGTTCTAGAATTTATTTATAAGTAAATTAAAGTACTAGATCACCCTCGCCAGTTTCCATTTACAAGTTATAATCACATTATGTAAAATATATTGTTTTGTTTTCAAATAACTTGTGATTTGCAAATTCCTAATGAAATGACTATTATATAACATTAATATTATTTTTTGTGAAAAAAAAACAAACCAATTTTAGGTTATAATAAAAAATTAAATCAAAATAGTTCGTATTATGTTGCACATGGCTACGGTCGCTTTCTTCTCTCGAACTTGTCTTCAAACGCTGCCGCGTGTTTCTTCTTTACTAGTTTATTAATAAAAATAATAATTAAGTCTTCAAATGCAGTAAGATTTTAATTATTTTGATTAAAATATTGATTTAATGTTTGGCTATAAAAAAATATTTCTTATAAATAGATAGATGGATAGAGAAAACATTTACGAATAAATAAAAAAATACAACTAACCGGACTCATCGATCTTCGCTCATACTATACTAATAAACCGTACATAATTCCACTGTACTATATGTTTTTGGCAATAAACACTTCGAGAACCATTATTTAGTACAAATTTATATAAAATAAACTCCAGTTTCTAATTCGCAAAACTTCAATTATTACAAGCCTTGTTTGGCTAAAAGCCTCTTCACGTGCCAGTCGGTGCCCTACTACATACAGTTTACTATAGTGAGTAGTTTCAGTCGTTATTTTATTTTATCACTGTGTGTCCTAAATATTTGATAATTTGGATATTGTGTGTCTGAGGCCGGTCATAGCGCTGTGGGACTGAATCTTCTTGAAAAACGTGATCGCGGTTAGGTTCGATTCCCACTCGGGGAATGTTTATGTTTAAATTATTTTCATTTCCTCATTCTGATGAGCATTGAGTTCCACTACTCAACAAGGCTCATCAGGACAATTTTCAAATATATCTTTGTATATTATATGCTTTTAATTATAATAATATATATCATAATAGTGTAATTATCGGCTCTGGTACGAAAAAACGACATGCAGTTCCACAGCTTACCTTGCCATGTCTCAAATTCATGCAGTAAGCGGCAAACGGAGTGTCTAGATTTTATGTAATTAAGTGTGTAACTGTCTAATATATATTTATTATCTCCTTTTACTTTATTATATTCAGACTATCAACGACTACCACTAAATATAAAAAAAAATATTTAAAACGTCATGACTTTACTCGTATAATAAATTTGTATGTCAAAAAATTATTTTTTATATGATCATTTCCAAGCTACCATCATCATAATTTCCAAGAGGCCGGTCGTGGCGCAGTATGACAGCGTCTGACTGTAAACGCGACCTGTTGTGGGTTCGATGCCCACTCGGGGAGTGATTATATTTAAATTATTTTCACTTCCTCGCTCTAGTAAAGACAAAGAGCGGCGTTGAGTTCCACCATTCAACACGCAATGTCTCGAATTCGGTGGAAAACGAAGTACGGATTGTCTTGACACTAGGTACTTTCTGCCTACCCTGCTATGCGGGATAAAAGCGTGAAGCTAAAAAAAAAATATTCCAAGCTCATATTACTTATTGCTTTACACAGAGGGTTAAAGTAATAAATCATTACAGTACCCTATTTATCGTTAGTAACTTTACGCGTACGCTAACGTTAATAGTATTTTTAATGCCTCAATTTTAGTATAGACATAACACTGTTGTCCTAAAAGTAACTCGATAAGGTGATTAGTGTTAATTCATAATTACGTTTCAAGTTTTCTAATTATGATCTACTCGCCAATTAGTTTAAATTAAGCAACATAAATTGAGAATAAATTGTAATTAGTGTACATTTTAATTTGTAATTTCGTAGAGGGTTGTAAGGTTATAAGGAGGGAGTTTTAGGGTCGTTAGGTACAGTCCTATATATATATATATATATATATATATATATATATATATATATATATATATATATATATATATATATATATATATATATATATAAATATATATATGGGCCATCCTTTGGCTTTTTTAAAGATTTATGGATGTTTTAATCACATGAAGTAAAAATAAAATAAAAAAATAAGTAAATTACCTTTAAAAACCTAACTTGAAAAATGAATAAAATAATAGTTTAATTTAAAGATTAATTTAAACACATTTTGTAAACCAATATTAATAAAATAACAACTATTATTTGGATTTGTTACCAACTCATAGGTACATTGAAGATTTCCCTTGATATCTCCTAACATCTCCATCAGATCTTCAACAACTTCTTATGGAACCATCCACGTAGTATTCAGATCAATTCTAAAATGATGGAAAAATTGCAGTAATTAAAAATAGCAGCCTTACTGTATCTCACATGAAAAGGATCACGTAAATTGGTCTAGAAAATGTCAATACAATCGGTGTACATACATTAAAAAAAAGATATCGGCCGATTTGATAACCTCCTCCTTTTGGGAAGTCGGTTAAAAATTCAATTTGACAATATATGTGTCATAAATCACAAATTCACGAATTTAGACGGTAATCAGAGAACTGTATCTTGATGTATCATGATCTGACCTCTGACTTGCTCCAGGCGGGATAGAGTATGAAGCTGCTTCCGGTACTAAGTGGCTCACTTATAGACAGCCGAAGTACTGAACGTTACAAGCTAAATGTTGACATGGAAGCGTTTTCCTCTGGGTAACTAATTTAGGAAAATGTAATTCATAATATTTAGAAAAAAAACATTTAAAAGATTAAACGCAGAGGGATTCGGAGCCGTGTCTCTTGGAAACCGTCGAAGCGTTCTGACCGCTAAGCCATGCGTTCTACTACCAGCTTCGTCGACATTCCACACATAATCAACATTTAGGATTAGAAACTTATTAATTTATACGTATATTTCAATGTTTTTTTCCAATTTAAATATGGACATATCATAGAATTCATATAAAAGAAAATTGCATGCAAAGCTCATATCAAAGCTCATTATAAGCATTTATTAATTAAGATCGAAGGCCGATAGTGGCGCAGTGGGACAGCGTCTGACTGTAATTGCGATCGGTTGTGGGTTCGATCCCCACTCGGGGCAGTGATATTTCAATTATTTACACTTCCTCGCTCTGGTAAAGACAAAGTGCGGCGTTGAGTTCCACCACTCAACACGCAATGTCTCGAATTCAGTGGAAAGCGAAGTACGGAGTGCCTTGACACTAGGTACTTTCTGTCTACCCTGCTATGCGGGGTAAGGAGCGTGAAGCTAAAAAAAAACTTCGAAGTAATAAATCCATTACTTGTTGTATGTGCTTTTATGTACTGAGTCTAGACGATAAGGTCTATGAAATTATTTTGTTCATATTATTTTTGAAAGCCGATGCACATTTTAATAAATTTTCGCGCCAACATTTAGTTTTTCGACAGACTATAAAATTTTATTAAACGTTTGCAACGCGTTCGGTAACGGTGATAAAAAAAAAGAAATAAATATTATTTTATTCGACATTTGGTAAATAAAAATATTTCTTTTTAATTTTTTTTCTACACATAAAATTTTACTGTAGATCCCACGATGCCATAGAATGTAGTGACTTATTAGATATCACATATATAATTCTACATTTTCCAAAAACCTACGTTTTGTTTAGTTAATGCAAGTCAATTTTTTTAGCTTCACACTTTAATCCGGCCTAGTAGGGTAGACAGAAAGTTTCTAGTGTCAAGACACTCCAACTCAACGCCGCACTTCGTCTTTTACGAGAGCGAGAAAGTAAAAATAGTTTAAATATTATCACTCCCCCGAGTAGGAATCGAACCCAGTACGCTGTCCCATTGCGCCACAACTGGAGTAAGGCGAGTTCCGCCACGCAAGACGTGATGCTAAAAAAAAGATAACACGCAAACTCCCCCGAGTGGTAATCGAACCCAAGACTGATCGTGTTTATAGGCAGACGCTGTCCCATTGCACAATAAATATATATATATATATATATATATATATATATATATATATATATAAAAGAAATCACGCAATTCTTCTCCAATTCCATAAAGCAATCCTCTGTCCTGAGTTATTATCTTTAAGTAATAAATGGCGTAAAGCTAACCGCCTAATAACACCACTAGGGCCAAAGCTATTAATAAAAATTAAACAACAATAGCAAGATACGTTACATAACTACTCATATGCGGAGAGGAAATCCAGTAACTAATAGCCTAACAATGTGGAATACAAAGCGTAATCTTGATTAATGAAACGTTTTGTATACCTATGAATGTGAGCGTGTATAGGCCTGGGCTATGATGTAGGACATGGAGGTGAAGAATTAGTACACATTCTGTCAGATTTGTGGTAGTAATTGACTGGTGCTTGAGTAGTAATCGAGTAGTAAATAAGTCTAATCAAGTATTAATCGAGTAGTAATCGAGTAATAATCGACTCATAATCAAGTATTAATCCAGTAGTAATCGAGTCATTATCAAGTATTAATCCAGTAGTTATCGAGTAATAATCAAGTAGTAATCGAGTAGTAATCAAGTATTATTCGAGTAGTAATCGAGTAGTAATCGAGTAGTAATCGAGTAGTAATCGAGTCATAATCAAGTGTTAATCGAGTAGTAATTGAGTAGGGATCGAGTTATCATCAAAATGATCACTGAGATATTGACTACGATTTGTTTTACAACCGGTTCAGGAAAATATTTGTATCTATTTATTACATAAATAGAATGCTTTGGATTCTTAGCCATAATTAGACATTGATTTTTATTGTTAGGAAAGGCTTGGCTCTTTAGTTGGGGGAAAAAATAATTCAATCTAACTTTTATAAAAAATATATATATACATTTTCACTATGAAAATATACTGGTACTAAATTTGACCCTATTATTTCGAAGGGTGTCAGGAACCGCTATTATATTTCACTTAGCCTCCAAACGCAGTATAACAAATAGCTAGATTCCAAACATTCCAATATACCGTACGTATCGTCAACCAGTAATTTGTCTAGCTCCAGCGGGCATACCTTCTAGAACCGATTTCGGCGCTGTGATAAATTCGCTTCAGTCCATTCCGATAATATTGGCAATTTTGGTGATTTTTCGGATTTACTATAGTAGTTAGGTGTTCATTGTATGTGTTTTTGTTTTTTAAATGTGTATATGAAAAGTTTTCGTTACTAATTGAATGACAGATAGATAAAATACAGATTTTATAATAGAGCGTTATTTATTTATATATTTATTATGTAAATTTGGTATGTAGAGTAAGGAAATCTAAGGAAACTCTAAGAAAAGATCTTTTCCGGAAGTTCCTATAGGAAATAAAAGCAAATTCACGCTTTATCTACTAAAATTATTCAGTAAATCATTTCGATATGATGGTCAATGTTGACTGGTTATTAACTAATAATATTACTTTAGCAAGTCAATTAAATTAGAAATTACAATACATTTACTTGAAAAAATTTATAAAGTATTTTTAATTACTCAAATCGTTTCTTCAATTTTGGTTTTTAAAAATAGATCTGATATTCCAGACACTTACAATAGTCTATTTTGTATTAAGTAGTTAGGTGTAGGAAGAATACCAAAATATACGCGATTACTCATTACTTAAAACTTTCATTTAAATGAAACTATTTTAAACGGATTAATCGCGTATATTTTGGTATTCGAAAATAAATTTTGGAAAATATGCAAGACTACGATCTCAGTCTACCTGTGACCTTGTAATACTGTAAAGTGTTCGAAACGTCAAATTTTCAAAAATGTATTTTCGAATACCAAAATATACGCGATTAATTCGCTTAAAATAGCATCATTTAAAATGTATAAAAATCGCGAAATTACTGGTATTGAAACTCGAAGTTTGACGGATAACAGATGGCTCCAATGGCGCTATAAAATAAATCGCTTTGTTTTTGTGGTTAGAACTTCTAAGTATTCGAAACGTGCCTTTTCTCTCACGTAAATGAATTTTGATTTGAGTGTTATCCGACTTCAAAGATAAGGATAGCCTTTAAGAGATCTGTAATAGACGCTTTTATCGGCATTTTAAGTATTTTAAGCATTCTTAAGTTAGTCAAGTAAAATTATTAGGATTATTTATAAAAAAAGCAAAAATATTTGAACTGATACAATTTGAACCCGTATGTATTGGAATCAGTTCAAGCACTTTTACTACTAAGCCATGCGTTTACATGATCCATCAATCCGTTAAGACATTCCATGGTATAATATATATATATATATATATATATATATATATATATATATATATATATATATATATTAGAGCCATTTCGTGTCATTGTCTTACCACTACACCATATCTGCATTAGACCAGTGAAATGTTAAATAAATTAGCAGCTATTTCTTTGGGAATAGAATCCAAACAACTATCGCGTGTTAATACTTGGCAACTTCGCCATAATGGCCAAGTGATAACATCACACACATATTTTTCTTATCATAAGCTATAGCAACTTGTCACCCGTCCCTCCTACAAAGGATGTAAACCTTTTTTTTATAGATATCATTTGAGAAAGCAAAATAAAAATACAGAAATTCTAAGACATTTTTATATGACAGACTAAACAGAATGTGGCGTTTACTTTTATCGTTGATGTAGCGTGGTCGCGTTATTATAGCGGTCTGGAGGTCAGACTAAGGTTGGTTATGTTTGAATACATGTTTTGAGTTAGAGAGATAATAAAATATATTCCCTAAGATATTATTATTGTTTTCTAATTGAATATGATGTTCTTCAGGATATTTAAAACGAATGTGGGTCAAATTTGTGGGTCGAAAATAAAATTTTAATAATTTCTTCGATTTATATTTTAACAATGGCATATTCGTATTTATCCATTTCTATACTCTAAATGTAATAGTATTTAAATAACTTAATTAATACTTTTCATATATAAAAAACTAAACATCCCAGTACTGGCCACTAAATGGCCCAGTTGCGTGGAATCTGATTATATTAAAATTATTTTCACTTCCTCGCTCTAGTAAGACAGGACACAGTGTTGAGCTGCGATACTCAATAGGCAATGTCTCGAATTCAACGAAAATCGGAGCACAGAGTGTCTTGACACTAGGTCCTATCTATATACCCTGCAATGCGGTATACAAGCGTGAAACTAAAACATATATATATCAAAAAACAAATAGCTACATACACTAAAAGCGATAATTAAATAGATTACCACTTTCCAACCGGATGTGGGCACAAAATAAAAGGAGCTTCACTCAAAACAATTATACTGTTAATATGTGAACATTTTATGTGTGAAACGTAAGCGAGCGGTTATAAATTTACGCTTGGCTACAAAATCTTTTAGTCACATCGAACGGACCATATTGTTAACGACCATTCGGACGGCCGCATCCGTATTTTTTATAACTCAACTCTATTTTTCTCTTCATTGCCCGTAAAAGAATGATGGAGATGGCACATTTCGGTACGTTTTCCTTATACGAAATTGGATGTTTGGGTGTGCGCGGTTAAATTACGTTTTTTTAAGTGCACTTGTGAAAGAAACATATACACTTGAATATTATGTAACCTATATTATATATTTAGTTTATTACAATTTCTCCGCTCTGCTAATACTATACGCGGCGTTGGGCTCAACACTCTACACGCAATGTCTCGATTTCGAGCGCAAATCTGTGAACGGAGTGTCTTGACACTAAGCTGTCTCTGACTACCCTAGTAATAATAACTACCCTTATAAAACGTGGAGCTGCTTTTTAAATATATTATATATAGTATAAAACTATTATATATGAATTATATTCACTTACACCAAGACAGTTTCACGTTTTATCCCGCATATCAGGATAGTCGTAGATCTAGTGTCAAGACACTCCATTATAAACTGTACCTTTAATAGAATATATATTGTAAAGAAAGAATTAATCTTTTTTTTGTTTTAGACTTTGAAAGTCTAAAAGTCTTTATAGAATTCTAGACACAGAATTTCTTTGTAGCGCATTTACCTCCGCGATCAAAGAGCCAATTTGTGTTTACGTTGAAACAAAATGTATAAGAAACAATTGTACGGTGAATGGTTATCAACTGTATTAAGCGAGTTTATTTAAACTTGGTAACTTGAGACTCCTATAGTATAAATCATTCTTCACTTGATACAAACAACGCGGCGTTGAGTTCCGCGACTCAGCACTGTGTTTGGATTTCAGGTGGAAAGTTGAGTATGTTGACACACCCGGGAAATATTAATGAGTTATAAAACCAATATATTACGTCTACTTTCTTAGTCTAAACAAAACTCGTTGTTCAATTAATTCTGCGATTGAAATAGGCCCTCTACTTATAATAACGCTTCCTTGAAACGGTACTAACATAAATAAAGAAATATTAAAAATAAATATTGTCCAATTTGATAATTTAGCTGTCACTCTGAGAATTACAGACATTGCATATTATATGGCGGAACTTAACTCCACATTTTGTCTTACGAAGGGTTACATAGTAAAAAACTATTTAAAATTTATAGCCATTTATGCCTATCTTTGATATATTGATTTAAAATAATATAATAGATATAATTTCGTATTTCATAAGCAGTCAACCGAGTGTCTTAACTATCTCAGACTACCCTATTATGTAGGAAAAAGCCTTAAGTTGTTTTTGTTTGTACAGTAAAATTGCTTATTATTCGGAGATAACAGATTTTGAACCTATATCCCGCCTGGTACTGAGAGAAAGTTGATATCCTTTTTTAGCTTCACCCTTTATCTCTAGCGAGCTGACCTTACCCAGTCGTTGACTTCTTCATTCATGAAATAGAGATCCTCGTGCTATTTAGTGAATTTTATCCCGAAAAGCAAGGCAGGCAGGTACATAGTGTCAAGACACCGCAGAATTCGTTAAATTACGTGTTAAGTGGCGGAACTGAACGCCGCGCTTGGTCTTACTAGAGCATCGAAATTAAAATAAATTAATTATAATTATACCTCCGAGTGGGGATCGAATACCACAACCGATCGCTTTACAGACAAATATTATTGCACTGCGTTACGACCGGCCTCTACATAAAAAAAAATAATAAAATTAAAATTTTAATTTTTTATATACCGTCAATTTCTGCCTTATATTAAGAAAAATATCATAAAAATCAGTCTACCTGTGACCACGGACTACTGTAAAGTGTTCGGAAAAGTCAGGTTTCCAAAAACTGAATTTTCGAATACCAAAATATACGCGATTAATCCGTTTAAAATAGTTTCATTTAAAAATATCCTATAAGGAATGGACAAAGGGACAAAATTCGGTATACTATTTGAAGTATATGACATTCGTTCAAAATAAATACCTCGTCTCTAATATCCTCGTGAGATAATATTTATTAAATTGCATATTTTTGGTGTTTTAACTAAGTGTTTTACATTTTAAGCTGATACGTATTGGTTTTTGTTGCTAAAGTGACGCTAGGGTAAGTTATGGATGTATGTTTCTAACTTTACACTAAATGCAGTGGTAAGTTACGCAGTTTAATATGGAAGTTATTTTAAAATAAACGGTAATGCTAACAGCACTTTGGCGTGAGCGTTAGGTTATGGAGGCTTTTTTTCTTAACAGATTTGTATTTCTAATCTAATACTAAATGCATCGTTTAGTTATGCAGTTTGATACGCAAGTTATTTGAAATCGAGTGGTTAACCTTACACTTGGTGACGCGGTTGGTAAGTTCGGGATGTTTTATTTTTATAGCTTTTTATTTCTATCATTTTACTAAATGCAGTGTTAAGTTACGCAGTTTCATTTACAAGTTCATTTAAAAATGAGCAACAAATACAGAACGACGTACCCTAACTCTGCCTACCCTGAATTATTAAGAACATGCCTGAAAATACAAGATATACATGACGTGGCCTTCATAAACCAAAATAATAAATTCCACAACCGGGAAACATCTGGAAGGGACTCTGCATTTAATTTTAATTAAGTTGAATTATTTAACTAACTTAGTTAAACGTCAAACGAATAATTAATATATTATAACATAACGAATAAGCGCAGTGTGACAGCGTCTGACTGTAAACGCGATCGGTTATGGGTTCGATCCCCACTTGGGGGAGTGATTATACTTAAATCATTTTTACTTTCTCGCTCTGGTAAGACAATGTGCGGCGTTGAGTTCCACCACTCAACACACTTTATATCTACCCTGCTATGTGAAATAAAAAAGCGTGAAGATAAAAAAAAACCGTACCGTGTACTCATCTGTATACATTTAGAATACTGCTATTTCGGTATAACAAACAGACAAACAAATCATATTTATTTGTGTGAATAATTAATAATGCATATAATTTTGAAAAAAGTTGTATCCTTAACGATACAACTTTTCGCGACCTTCAGTGCGAAGTCCGTGAGCAGGACACCTGAGAGAACACTGTGAGGTGTTCAAATTATAGATGCTAAAATCCCACACAACCTGGCACTCTAGACTGTCTACCTTGGTAGATTTCCCCTGTGTTTTCAAACTATCATTTTACGTGACATTTTAACTGGATGTGTGTATTTTTCGTATATAAATCTTGCCGGCCTGGATTGTGGGTCGAATTTCCACTCTGCCCAATGATTATATTTAAATTATTTTCCTCGCTCCTTTTGGTATAACAAAACGCGGCGTTGAGCTCTGCCACTCAATAAGCAATGTCTCAAATTTATTACCCCATACTGACACTAGGAACTTTCTGTCTTCTTCTGTAATATTTGATTGCGGTGCAGTTAAACGGCATCTGTCTTAAAACTGTTTATTTTCATTTCTCTACTCTGGTCAGGCAAAACACAGCGTTGAGTTCCGGTGGAAAGCAGTCAATCGAGTATCTTGACGATAGATTGTCTGACTACCCTGATATGCGGGATGAAGCGTGAAGCCTTTTATGTACGATATTATCTTATTATTATAAAAATGAATCCCAAATTGTTCGAATAACATTTATAATATTATTTCATTGAACTTGCTTCCAATGCAATAACACACTATCACTTACCAAGTCCATATGTAATGTAAAGGAAGAAATTTACTGTAAAACTAAAATGGGTTTGTTAGTATGTAAGTAAATGTTAGTTCGTATGTCCACATAAAACTCGGATTCGGATGATATGACAACGGAGTGTCTAGACACTAGGTTGTCTCTGACTATCCCGCCATGCGGGATAAGCCGTGAAGCTGCCTTATAAAAATTATATAATAAGAAAAAAAACGTGAAATTTATGCTGGTAATAATTAATTATTAAATAAACTTAACAATATATGGTATTACCGCTTATAATAGGGTAGACAGGAAGTACCTAGTGTCAAGACTCTCCGTACTTCGCTTTCCGCAAAATTCGAGATATTAGGTGTTGAGTGGCGGAAATCAACCCCGCTATTTCTCTTATCAGGGCGTGTAAACGAAAATATTTTCTTTAAATATAATCATTCCCCGGAGTGTGAAACAAACCCATAACCGATCGAGATCAAACTCTGACCGAGCAAGCCTCAAAATATATGAAGTTCAGAAAATATATTTAATTCTTTTATCTAAAATTAGTATATATATAAATTATTTCAATCAAATATTTACCAGAAATACCATATTATGGTTAATATTTTATAAAATGACCATAAATATATGTTGAAAACCTAATTATTTCTAGATACGCTGACATTTCCATGCCTTTTCTACTTGTTATACATAATTGGATCCCTAGACGGCCATGAAATGCGTCAACCGCTGGGTCGCCGTTCGTTCCCTCATTTTTATTAATTCCTAAACGCGTGCTCATGACAGTTTTGAAATTTTAGTCCTAGTTGGAAGTTTTATAAAATATCAGATTCATGAAATTCAGGTATTATTATTTTATCCTGATAAATATATCTAGTAGGTATTTTTAATATCGTTTATGCGGGTCGGCCGTGGCGCAGTGGGACAGCGTCTCAATGTAAACGCGATCGGTTGTGAGTTCGATTCTCACTCAGGGGAATGATTATATTTGAATTATTTTCATTTTCTATCTCTAGTAAGAGAAAACGCAACGTTGGGTTACACCACTCAACTCGCAATGTCTCGAATTCAGCGAGTACGTATGTCTTAACACTAGGTAGTTATATTATATATATATATATATATAATATATATATATATATATATATATATATATATATATATATATATGTATATATATATATATATATATATATATATATATATATATATATATATATATATATATGTGTGTATATATATATATATATGCAAAAATTACAATAAAATTATATTTTTCATCGTAACTTTCGAGTGAGGATAAACGAATTCAATATAAATAATTTAGAGACATTGTCTGGTGGAAGCTAAACCCAATCAGGCTGTAGAGATATATGTCAAACCGCACACGCGAATGTTGTTGAGTAACGCATTGTTAAAATTTTGCTCACTATACAATATATATGAACGTTAGTGTTACAAAAACTTGATAGCCATATATATATATATATATATATATATATATATATATATATATATATATATATATTTATATATATATATATATATATATATATATATATATATATATATATATATAACCATAAGAACTGAACAAAAATGATTTCATTGTTGTTTTTCAATTTGTGACAGCGTCTGACTGTATACTGTATACGCGATCGGTGTGGGTTCAATCCCCACTCGGGGGAGTGATAATATTTAAATTATTTTCACTTCCTCACTCTGGTAAAGACAAAGAGCGGCGTTCCACCACTCAACACGCAATGTCTCGAATTCGGTGGAAAGCGAAGTACGGAGTGTGTTGACACTAGGTACTTAAGGTAGTTAAAAAAAAATAAAAAAAATTAATTGTTCTCATTGTTTCAGTGTGTTCCAGTTCCCGGTCTCGGTTTTAGAAGAGGTTCTTACCGTTGCGTTTGCCGCCGTGGCTTTTACTTCCCCAATACGACAGCTGAGAATAGATTCTACAATGGCAGCGATATTGAAGAAGAATACGAAAAACATTTGTCTGTAGGTATATTAAATATAAGTAGTTTTAATAAAATCTTTGATTTTCACAATTTTTATATATATTGAATGAAACTATTTAACCGGATCAATCGCGTATATTTTGGTATTTGGTGTGTCTACCTGTGACCACTGTAAAGTGTTCGAAACGTCAGGTGTCCAAAAATGTATTTTCGAATACCAAAATATACGCGATTAATCCGATTAAAATAGTTTCATTTAAAATAAGTAATTTTAGCTAGTCGGGGCCCGTCGTGACGTAGTGCGACAGCGTCTGACGGGATCGCGATCAGTAGTGATTTCGATTCCCACTCGAAGGAGTGATTATATTTAAAATTATTATCATTGTTCCGCTCTGATCAGACAAAGTGCGGCGTTGAGTTCCAATACTTAACACGTAACGTCTCAAATTCGGCGGAAAGGTATCTTGCATACGAAATGAAAAGCATGAATGTAAATAAACATATAATTTCCCTAGTCGTTGCTCGCAACTTTGCTTGAGTACTTTGCAACTATATTATCAGTAATAATTATACTAAAGGTTTATCAACAGAATCAACACAATCTGTACTCGATGGCGACTGCGTTCGAATGTCTGCCGTGTGCAGAAGGATGTGAAGCCTGTATAGACGGGTCACCTTGCGTCGCCGCTCTGAACTGGGTGGTGCGGACGACCATATTCGCGTTGGCCTGCCTTGTTATCTCATGCTTGCCTTTCATTGTTTACTTCACTATTAAATATGGACATGTTAGAGTGAGTATTGAATATAATAGTTAAAAAAATTATAAGTTACTTATAAACTAGATTTTGAGGTTGATTGTGGCGCAGTGTGACGGCTGGCTGTAAATGCGATCAGATGAGGGTTCGATTCCCACTGGGATTATGTTTAAATTATTATCACTTCCTCGCTCTGGTAAGGTAAAGTGTGGCGTTGAGTTCCTCCACGCAACACACAATATTTCAAATTCGGCGGGAAGCGAGGTACGAATTGTCTTGACACTGGACTTTCTATCTACCCTGCTAGCGGGGAAAAACGTGAGCTAAAAAATTCTGATAGGGGACGGGGTTGAATACAATTCCACTCCACTACTGGTTAGCATACCATAAGAGGCGGGTATCTCAGTAATTTGGTGATAGGAGGCTAATTTTCCAACTGGCTAGCGACCAATATCACGACAAAAACGATCCGCCAAATATCTGAAGATGTGTTCCGGTTCGATGTCATGTAAGCCAACTTTTCCTATTCTGACCCATCCATTTCCTCTTCTTCTTTCCCTTCCATCTTAAGGCCGGCAACGCATCCACAAATCTAATATTGTAGATGTCCATGGATAAAGGTGGACCACTTACCAACAGGTGACCCTTCTGCTTGTTTGCCTCCTTTTTCTATAAAGAAATAAATAAATAACATTTATTAAGACATTGGATGTTGAGTGGCGGGACTCGTTTCGCTTTTTTTTTGCAAAAGTGGTCTAAAAAAGTCATTCCCCGCTCATTTCCCGAAGCCAGAGTAGAAGTCAATATCATCATATACTGTGGCTGTTTTAAAAATCGTTCAGGACATGTAAAAATGGGAATTTCAATAATATAAATTTATTTCTCAGTTCTGGAAAGACTAAACGCGGCGTTTAGTTACGTTCAATCCAACTTCAAGTTGACAACTTGTCTTGACACTAGGTTTCGACTGCCTTCCTTGATATACGAGATAAAGCGTGATATAAAATGTTTACGTACTATTTTTTAATATATGTCAAGAATTGAGAAAGGATACTAAAACTATACCCTTTAATATTGGCTGGAATCTTGTCAATAATTCAAATGAGAATAGAATATTTTATACTTGTCTACTTTTATAGTAACCAAAAGCCCAAATCGCTTCATCGATTGGGGAGTTACGACGTCACTCGTAACAAATTCCGTTTTCTTTGGGGGTTGAAATTATTTCTTTTGCTAAATAAATTCTTTTTTTTAATCCATAATATAAATGTTAGTAATACGTTCTTTTATTTAACTTCCGTTATTATAAATGAGTGAGTCAAAATTGAAATTACTTTACAATATATCTTGTATGAGATGCTGATTCAAAATGGCCACTTCAACAATGTATATATATATATATATATATATATATATATATATATATATATATATTCATTTTAAGAGCCAAGTCGAGAGCGTTTTTCAGAATTATAATTTTATTTTACCATCCATGCTTTAATCCAACATCTAATGTTAGGAAATTATATAATTTAAATACATTTTCTCATAAGAGTTAAAAATAGAAAACATCAACAAAATTTCCATGAATACAGGTGGTACGAGCAGCAAGTCCAGCTTTACTCAGGGTAATAGTCCTTGGAGCACTCCTCATCTACTCTACTACCCTAGTGATGTATGGAAGGCCGACTGTCTTCACCTGCACGGCCAGGGTCTGGTTGCGGGAGGTGGGCTTCTGCTTGACATATGGTGCCCTGATGCTGAAGACATGGAGGTAAACTACAAACAATTCTATATTAAAGTAGAGGTAATTATTTTCTGCTATTTAAAAGACTAACAACACTATTTATTCTATGCATCTGTCATGGATGGTTTCCCAGTTCAATTAGACAAAGTCTATACTATAACTAGGTGGAAAGGAGTGATCATTTTCACTGTTTTACCAAAATAGATGGAAATAAGAAAAACGAATGTAATAAAAAAATACATTATTGATAACAAATTCATAACTACCATTTATTAGTATGATAGCAGAAATTAATTTTGTATTAGAAAATTTTTGAAAAAATCTTATAAAACCGGCGCCTCTTGGAAGCCATCCAAGCGCTCTGCCTTTAAAGAAGAGGTGCACGTTTGAATCCCGCTGAGTTCAAATTTTTATACGTTTTTTCAAATATAATCTCTAATCCTAAGTGTGGAATAACACTTTAAAAATAGTAAACTATTAAAATAAAATAGCAATCTCTCTTGTTAAGCGATTGTTTTTTAATAATCTTTGAGTAGCAGATATTTGTAATAATCTCTCCACAGAGATGCTAACAACATAAATAAGTTGTTACAAACGTATAATAATTTCGACACAGATGGTAGTAGAACGTATGGGTAAGCGGTCAGAAGCGCTTGGACAGTTTCCAAGAGGCGCGGGCTCGAATCCCGCTGCTTTCAAATTCTAATCCTAAGTATGGAATAACATTTTAAAATAAAGTAATCTACTTTTGTACTGTAGCTTCATGCGTGCATATTTTAAATACGATATTTAATTAGTAAATAACTACTGACTCCAAAGTAGAATAAATCATACAAAAATTAACCTCCAAAATATAAAAAAAAACCTAAATGAACAAGCCAAAGGGAAATAATCAAAATATTAAAATTTAATTCATATAAACTTAATTCATCATCCATACCCATAATCTATACAAATAGAACTGGTATGTCTGTTAGTAATATTAAAATAAATGCTTTTTACTAAATACATATATACAACTACATTAATACAATTCAAATAAAAGAACCTTTATTTTATATGGATTAATCGCGTATATTTTGGTACATGAAAATACATTTTTTTGGACACCTGACGTTTAACGTTTTACGAACACTTTACAGTAGTCCGTGGTCACAGGTAGACTCCTAAAAAATTTATCACTAGATGTTAGTGGTAACCTAAGTGATTACTCACTAAATTCACATTTCACACTCAAAGCTAGATTGCTAAAGCCATTAAGAGTCGTCTGCGTCTTCTGATAATGGCATTGCATCGCTCTAATAGCATTGTCAAGCTTTACACCAATGGATAGACAATACGTACTTAAATGTACTTTATGGTAAGATAGAATTAGAAATGTAGAAATATCTTATATTATTTCATCACTCTGGCAATACAGAGTGCGGCGTTGAGTTCCACCACTCAACACGCAATGTCTCGAATTCGATTCGGTGGAAAGCGAAATACAGAGTGTCTTGACACTAGATACTTTCTGTCTACCCTACTATGCGGGATAAAAAGCGTGAAGCTTAGAAGCAAAATAGAAATTAAATACTACTTAATGCAAAATAATCCTGTTTTTATGTTTTTTCGTGTGTAAATTAGATAAATGTTTGTAAATATATTTATATGGACAGCCAGTTTAAATTTTAGTGTTTAGGGGAAAACAGCTAACGGATTTTAACCCTGGGCTTTATCTGACGATTCTGATATGCGGGATAAAACCTGAAGCTGTTTTATTAAATATTTATATGAGGAATGTAATAATTTCATAAAATTTGTACTAATTTTCATGGTAACGAATGGAATTTTAACCAACACAAACCAATAGTTTAATAACTACTAAAATTTTAAAAATAAATATATATATATATATATATATATATATATATATATATATATATATATATATATATAAAATACATTTGCTATATATATTTATAGAGAGCATGTTTTGAGATTTTTGTGATTTTTTTCATATCTCGTATGCATTAATATACCATTAATGTGTTTAATTTGACCAGAATTCAATACATTGCATATTGAGTGGTGTTACTCAACGCCGTACCTTGTCTGATCAAAGCTTGCTTTGATGTGTGATGTGAATATAATTTAAGTGAATGACGTGAATATAACCGATTGCGCTTACATTCAGACGCTATCCACGACCTGCCTCTCAAGTACGGCGTTCAGTTCAACCACTCAACACGCAATGTCTCAAACTCGGTGGAAAGGAAAGTACGAAGTGTCTTGACACTAGGTATTTTCTGTCTACTCTCCAACGCAGGCTAAAGGCGTGAAGCTAAAAAAAAGAAAATGAAATTTAGGATATAAATTTCTTAGAAAGCTTAAGGGAGATTTTCTCCCAATATTTATTTCTGACGGAAAAAAATCGATATTTAATATAAAATTCGAGACGATTACATATATTTAGTTAGAAATCTAAATAGTTCTGCATTTACAATTCATACAATGATACATTCTACATATAATTATCATTTATAACCAAAATAATTCTATACAATATCTAAAATTAATGATAATTTAAAGAAGGAAGGTATAATATATAACCATTAAAAAAATATTTCTTATCATCACTTTTTTTTAGCTGCACGCTTTTATCCTGCATAGCAGGGTAGACAGAAAACTGACTGTCCAAGTGTTAAGACACTCCGTACTTCGCATTCCACTGAAGTAGAGATTGCGTGTTGAGTAGTGGAACTCAACGCCAATGCCTTTTGTCTTTTATTAGAGCGAGGAAGTGAAATTAATTTAAATATACTCCGAGTGAGGATCGAATCCACAACCGATCGCGTTCACAGTCAGACGCTGCCCCACTACGTCACGACTACCTCTCATTTGTCGTGTTCATTGTTCAAAATTCCCTGTTAATTCTGTTCACCAAAGTCATACAAGAATTCATTGACCCTTTCATCTCATAGATCTGCAGCATCCATACCTATTCCTTTTCTCTAATAAAATCCGTCATTTGAAGGGATTCCATTCCAATCACCTGGAATCTGGTATTAAGATCTCGTAAATTAAGCTGTGAACCTCGCTTGATTGAAAGTTTCTTATATAACTTAGCAACAGGATCAAATTCTTGTGTAAATATTAGTTAAGTAAATCATTTTAAAAAAGCTATTAACGAAGCTTTAAGAAGCTTCCTTAGAAACTAAATGTATATTAATATTTTTTTATATTATACATTTTTGACCGACTATAAGAAATATATTTCCAGCAAACATCACTCACATACGAAATAGGGCGGAAATTAAAGATAGGATAAAATTTATAAATATATATATATATATATATATATATATATATATATATATATATATATATATATATATATGATGAACGATGAAAAAGTTTAGAACTTATTTCAACTCAATTATAGGAAAATATAGTGCAGTAGTTCCTAATAATTTTCTTCATTAGTTTTTGTATGGCAATGATCGATGAAGGAAGTAAAGAGTTTCTTAAGAAGTATATATATTTCATGGTATCGGTCGCTTCATAAGTGAATCAAATATGGTGAAACAACATGCGGCGTTGAACTCAGCACTTGAATAGTTTTAGGAGATTTGTGTACTAATCGTCATTTTTTTTAATTTTAGTTCCACGTTTTTATCCCGCGTAGGAGGGTAGACAGAAAATACTTAGTGTAAAGACACTCCGTACTTCGCGTTTTTATCAAATACGGGACATAGCGTGTTAAGTGGTGGAACTCAACAATGCACTTTGTCTTGCCAGAGCGAGGAAGTGGAAATAATTTAAATATAATCACCCCCCCGAATGGGAATCGAACTCACCAACGATCGCGCTTCAGTCAGATGATGTCCCACTGCGCCACGACCGGCCTCCACTTACACTTATCCTCAACAATTAATGTCCGTCGATATTTAATGAAGAAGAATAATTCGAAATCAAACTATATATATATATATATAGTATATAATTTTAGAATCGTTAAAGCACATATTAACCTAAAATCTAAAGATTTCATAGAAAAAAATATTGTCCACAGAATATCAGTAATATTTCAAGTTCGCTCTGCCAAAGCTGTCAAGATATCTGACATGTACCTGTTGAGACGTATTGGCGTAATAGTGGGGGTGGCGTGTGTCTTGCTCTCGATCCGCACCCTCGTCGCTCCCCCCGCGGTCATTGTGGGGAGGACCAAGGAGGATTTGAAGGCGTACCTCTGTAACACTGACTGGTGGGACCATTCGTTTACTACATGTAAGTATGATATAATTTATAACGTCTATTTTTAACTTCACACTTTTATGCTATGCACTTCGTATTTCGCTTTCCGCAGTATTTGAGACATTGGGTGTTGAGTGGCGGAACTCAGCGTCGCGGTTTGTCTTACCAGAGTGAGGAACCCCCCCCCCCCCCCCGCCACCGATCACGTTTACAACCAGACGCTGTTACACTGCACCATGACCGGCCTCTATAATTTATATTGTTTTAATTATTTTTGAAAGCTTGATTCAAAATAATTTGTTTTCTACTTTCTGCTTGAAAATAAGATATTACATACATATTGTGTGGCGTAACTCAACAAAAGTAAGAACGAACGGAGAAATGATAATAAATATAACATCGAACACTCTCACAAGTGAGATCCGAACCTACTAGCATTAAAAATTAAATTTAATAGGACGTATCTGATAATAAGCAAAGTGGTCCGGGATTCGAAGGGAGATACCTATTCTGGATAACTATTATATCTAAATTATTCCTCATTCTAATAAGACTTCGAAGAAGATTTTAAATAAGAAATTAATTATTTTTGGATATAATCTAATTTTTAAATTGTAAAAAGACATATATTTTATTTTCAGTATTCCTATTATAACTTTATTGTAACCCGAAGCAGTTCTCTGATCTGTATGACACGCTCAAGATTTTTAAATTCAACCAAAATAATGATTATGTACCAAATGATTTTTTACATTATGAGAAGTGAACAACAGAGTGTCTTTAAATACTAAGATCTGTTGACTTGTTTTATCTAAGAATACTATAACTTACATACTTTTAACGCTTATTCAGGCTAATGAGAAAAACAGCAATTGTCCAGTTTTTCACCAAGTCTTTTCTGCAGAACTGATTTCTGAATTGGTGTTAGCATCTACTGGGACTGACAATACTGACACTTTTGCTTTAATTCAATTTTTTAATCAGACGGCCGTCTGAAAGTGTTTGTTAATAGACTATTTGCATAAAGAATATTTTAATTTTAATTCTCTGCCTACCCTCTTGTATGGAGAAAATTCTTGACCATTATTATTTAATAGGCTGCTATAGTTCTGATTTTAGCTAAACTTGGCTTAGAACGTAGAGTAGACACGTATTAATTTAACCTTATGTTAATAAGAGTCAATGTTATAGTAGTGATTTCGAATCCTATTCAAGATTTACAGAGAAAGATTCTAAGCTTTCTGTCACAGTTTCGGTAACGCCTGGGACTCAATTAAGGCTTAGCCTTTGCCTGAGGTCTTTCTATCTGATTAGGAAATATTCTACTAATATTATCTCGAAATACATGCATTTTTGAAATGAATTGCTAATAGTTCAAGATACGGATCTGTAAGGGACAACGTCGCAAAGGGACGAAAGGGTGAAAGTGACATTGCTCGAAAAACTTACTAGAGGAGGATTGCGTGTGCTAGACTGGGAGCCATAGTATCCAAAAAATAATTACTGTAGCGTTTAATATCGTTAATTAAGTTAAATATATATATATATATATATATATATATATATATATATATATATATATATATATATATATATATATATATATATATATCGATAATCGATGTTATACATTTAAAGATCAACCGCGTGCAAATAAATTTTGAAAGTAAATAGTGATGTATAATATATATTATATAAATTTAAAACCGACCGAGGCCGGTCGTGGCGCAGTGTGGTAGCGTCTGACTGTAAACATGACCGGTTATGGGTTCGATCCCAACTCGGTGGATTGGTTATATTTATAATTATTTTCATTTCCTTGCTCTGTTAAAACAAATTGCGGCGTTAAGTTCCGCCACTCGATACACAATGTCTCGAATTTGGTAGAAAGCGAAATACGTAGTGTCTTGATACTAGGTACTTAATGTCTTCTTTGCTACGCGGGATAAAAAGCGTGAAGCTAAAAATGTATTAAGAATTATTCATAAAGAATATAAGCAAAAAATATTTTTTGAAACAAATTTATTTACTTATCAACCATCTCAGCTTCTAAATACCCAATTACAGTCGAGACAAGAACACGTACTGCTCGAATGCTTTCAGACAAGAAACAAAAAGATCACAATTTTATATGTAACATAAAAATGATAATAATATCTTTATTTGGCAAAGAAAATAACTTTTTTATGCTAAAAGGCTTGACATATTTAGTATAAGACTCTTCAATTTGTAACGAGCGAGAAGGCAAGACTGAGCGCGGCGTTGAGTTCCGCCACTTAACAACTTATTATTACTATGTCTATATTGATAGGTACAATACAAATTATCTTAGTAGCTATTAACCTAAGGTAACTAGGTAAATGTAACCTAATACAAAAGTATATATCAAACGTATAATAGTGTACTTTTTAAACGTACATTTTTACTTCAACTCCGAATGAAATTCTAAATGAATTCTAGAGACACGAATAACATCAAAAAGTTTTATTTAATATTTATTCATGAAAAAATATGCATAAAATATTAAATTATACAGTACAAAAAGATAGATAATTAATGAAAGATAAAATTTTTAATTTCATCATTATGTTCTGCCGGAATTGTTTTTGACATTGAGCTTTGGTAATCGGTATTTTATTTGGACTCTGACGTTGGTGTTTTCCATACTCTTATACTGTGAACGTATGTCTTCACTATTTCCTCAGTATAATTTAATAGTATAATAAAAGTGTATATATATATATATATATATATATATATATATAGATATATATATATATATATATATATATATATATATATATATATATATATATATATATATATATATACTGATATGGTTATGAGAAGTTATATTTAAGTTGACATATCTAAATGTGTACGACGTCGATGCATATTAAATATAGAAGACGCCTCATCTTCGTATGTAGTAGACTCGATACACGCACACACACAAAACATCGTTACGTGACGATTTCTGCTTTCGCACTATTCGTAAGAGGCGTTAAGGAACTTTGTTCCAAAAATATTGTTTTCTTTACAATTCTTCTGCAAACAATCTTTAGACATACCAAAAGAGAGAGAACTTTCTCCAACCATACGTTATTTTATAGCTATTTACGGATTGAAAGCTTTAAAAAGGGGGAATTTTTTCCTACTTGATTCAAAATATAACACTAAAGGCTTTTTTCATACAAAATATTTTTTTTTAAGTATACGATGACAGGATTAATACTTACCTGTGACTTTTTTTTAATATAAATAATAACTTAAATTAGGTAAAATTAGGTATTGCTTAAGCCTTTTCTTCTATTTTAGCAATTGTTATTAAAAACGTAATAATACAGATGCCATTCTCAGTAATCTTAGTTTTTTTATTGTGAAAATATTTACTTTAAATAGAAGCATTATTTATATATTTTTATACGCGATTTATTTAGGTGAGATATAACACGGCGTTGAGTTACGCCACACATACATCTCGAATTCAGACGGTAAGCACTGAAAAGAGTCTTAAGTGACAATCTCTATGATAAAACAAAAAGCTCCTTTTTTATTTCTTTCAATAAACACCGAACCCATAATTATTTCGAACACATAAACAATTGCCAACTAAGTCATAATTCATCTTTATTTCAAAATATGTAATGATAAAAAACAGCACTCTAAGTAGATATTATAATTTCCCATTTTCATAATATATTCGACGTTGAAGCCAAAATTCGAATCATGTTTTTTAAGGCTGATAAGCGAAAAGCGCGTCTCGCCAAAAATATATACGAGTGCCTACATACTTGGAACGAAATTCGTATGAAATTTTTATAGCACAGTATTGTTTTCTTTTATTAACTTGTACCCGAAGGTATAAAAACGTTGGCCTGTAATAGCTTAATGTGAATAAAATATTCTTATATGAAGAAATATATGTTGCCTTGCTAATATCTTTTTGACGAACTGATCAGGGAGAACCTAGTGTCGAGGTACTCTCCGTTTTCCACCTGAAATTGATACATTACATGATTAGTGGATATGGTAGAGTAGGAAAATTAAAAAAATAAATATAGCCACTGCCCTTGGAACTAACAGAACACTATCAGTGTATGTGATGCTCGAGTCAACATACAATGTTCTTTTTTGCTTGAAGTCCAGATTCAACCAGAAAGAACAAAGAAAGGAGAGAACAGAGTGTCTTGACATTGGGTTCTCCTTGACAACTTTGTTATTCGGGAAGAATCGTACAGCTGAAAAAACTCATTATGTTTTTTATTTACAGTACAGTACAGTACAGTATATTATTTAATAATATATATTATACGCTTCCCGCTGGCTAACGTTGACAGAGACAATACATACTTGCTAGAGATATAGACGTCGTTTGTACATTTTTATTTTGAATAATGTAAGTTAGTGAATTTTATGTGAGTAAATTTAAAAATATTTAACTATAAAAATTGTAAAATTAAAGGTATTTATATAGAAAGTGTCTAAGAAAACGTAAAAGAAATGAACATACATACAAAGCGGGATTCGAACCCACGCCTGTTAGCTAACATCCTAGTACTCTAGCCAGTTTAACTATAGGTTCTTATTGTATTTAAATATTTGTTGACAATATCTCTACAGAGGTACCTTTTTAATATATTTCGTTACTTTGAACACAAAAAGAAGGCGTGTATCTGTAAACGTGATCCGTTATGGGTCCGATACACTCAGGGAAATGGTTATAATTAAATTATTTTCATTGTCTAGCTCTGGTAAGACAAAGCGCGGCGTTGAGTTCCGCTAATCAACGTGCAATGTTTAGAATCGGCGGTAAGCGGAGTATTAAGTGTCTTGACACTAGTGATAAAAGCGTGAAACTAAAAAAAATAGAAGAAGTAAAAATGAATTTTTATATGGCTTTATATATCAGTGTAGAATCTTACTTAGGACTTATCTATAGACGTTACCATTTATTTATATTTAAAATTACCTTTTATTTATTTTTTAAATAAAAAAAAAATATTTTTAATTAAAAGTGTACGAGGCGAGGACTGTTTGAGACCGGTCGCGGCGCAGTGGGACTGCGTCTGACTGTAAACGGGGGAGTGATTATATTTAAATTATTTTCATTTCCTCGTTCTGGTAAGACAAAGTGTGGTGTTAAGATTCACCACTCAATACGCAGTGTCTCAAATTCGGTGGAAAGCGAAGTACGGAGTGTTTTGACACTAGATACTTCGTCTATCCTACTATGAGCAATAAAAAAAATATACGAGCTGTTTTATTAATTATATATTTTTCTTTATAGTGGAAGTCATCTTTCTAATGTGGGGTATCCGATTGTGCATAATGGTGCGTAAAGCTCCGTCAGAGTTCAACGAGAGCAGGTTCATATCCATGGCGATTTACAACGAGTTCCTTCTTTCCGTCTTTCTTAATATATCTATGTAAGTATAAACACATCTATATTATAAAATTATCAGTAAAATATACCAAAAATTCACTATTTTAAAAATGTTATCCCACACTTAAGATTAAAAAAAAATTTTGAAAAACGTTTATAAATTTAAACATAGCGGGATTCGAACACATGGCTTAGCAGTCAGAGTGCTTGGACAGATTCAAAAAGGCGCGGGTTCTAATCCCGCACCATTATAATTTTTATACGTGTTTTTTTTTCAAAATATTTAAAACCAGGCAAAATGACACAAGACTAAAAGGTAAAGATAGTAAATAGAAAATCCACACTAATATTTATATTTTAAATAATTTACTATAATTAAATGTAATTAAAAAAATAAATTTCAAATATTATTATGGTTATTAATCATCTATGCGAATAAATAAAATTAATAAATCTGTTTATAATAAAAAAAAATTATTGCCTATTGAGTGGCGGAACTCAACGCCGCGCTTGGAGATGAGATTTAAAACATATGACAAAGATACCTTTAGCTGGCTATTATATTTCATACTAATACAAAATAATGCAGTGCCCATTGTATGTTGTTAAAATAATAAATTTGCTTAAAAATAAAAAAATATATTTATATTATATACAAAAACATTCCATTACATGATTAAAATCAAAATCTCTTGAACAATGAACATTTTATAATCAACGTAATGACTATAATAATAGCAAAGTAATTAAGGAAATGAAAATGGGAGTCCTTATGGTACAGTGGCTTTGGAAACAATTTTCTCGAAAAGCCCCAAGTTCGATGTTTTCAATTAGATTTTTTTTTAATTCTTTTGTGAACAGCCATCTGACTGTGAATGGCATAATAATATTAATTAGTTGACCGGTCGTTGCGTAGAAGGCCAGTTTCTCATTGTAAAAGCGATCGGGTTTGAATCCCACCTGGGAAAATGATTATATTTCAATTATTTTCATTTTCACACTCTGGTAAGAATAATCGCGGCGTTAAATCCCGCCACTCAACTCGCAACGTTTGGAATTCGGCGGAAAGCGGAGTACGCAATGACTTGACACTAGGTTCTATCCTGCTATGCGGGATGAAAGTGTGAAGCTAAGAAAAACGACATATCTTGACTCTCTTATATGAAATTAAAAATAATAATATTAACATACAAATACCGTTATAAAATTGCACACAGCGTGGCGTTAAGTTCCGCAACATATCAAATAAAGGATTTGCTTAAAAATAATTATAAAGCTTATAAAATACGTTCATTTATACAAGCGCTTATAGTAACCTAGTGACAACCTAGTGACAGTTTCACCGTCCTCGTGAATTCTAATTTCCAAGCATTCCCTAAATTTGTTTCGTGTACGGCTCAAGTATTCAAATTGCCGCTGTCTTTTCGACGATAATAAGGCTTTTATAGGTATTTACTTGTTATATATATCTTTTCTTTATGTTTTATACCCTGTACAAGTTAGCTTGATCTTTTTGATAGATGTAGTTTTCCTGATCGACATAACTTTGCAATGACGAATTTATAATTTTGTTAATTTAATGATTTATTTTAGCTTCACGCCCTCATTACGTTTAGCAGGATAGACAGGAAGTACTTAGTGTCAAGACACTCCGTATCGCTCTTTCCACCGATTTCGAGACAAATAGCGAAACTCAACGCCGCGCTATGTCTTACCAGAGCGTGGAAATGAAAACAATTAAAACATAATCATCCCCCGAGTGGGAATAGAATCTACACCCTCGCGTTTACAATCATACCTGTCCCTAATATGTCCCACTGAATAATTACCTCGCCCTGGTAAGACAAAGTGCGGCGTTGAGTTCCACCACTCAACACGCAATGTCTCAAATTCGGTGGAGAGCGAAGTACAGATTGTCTTGACACAAGGTACTTTCTGTCTACCCTGCTGTGTGGGATAAAAAGAGGGAAGCCGAGATACATATATAAAGAACAATAAAAAACACGGATCACCCATGTACTTGTAAAATAGGAGAAAAAAATTAGTACAACCTTCATATACGTTTTTTTTTACATTTATTTTATTTTAATGAATAAATTGAGGCCATCGTGACGCAGTGAGAGACGTTACTGTATACACCATAGGAACTCTATAGGAATCATATATATTTAAATTATATTATTTAAATTGCTCCACACTTGTGAAACAGACTACGGCGTTAAATTCCGCCTTATATAGTTTTTTAATTAATGCCGAAAGCTACGAAAATTTGTCTAATTTTGTTTTCTTTCTGGGCACAGTTTGAAGTTAAGTTACGTTATAAATCAGCTGTTTTGGTCTTTAAGTTACGTTACCAATCAGCTTGTTATTTTTTGGACTAAATTTGAACCAGCGTTAAAAAATGTCAACTACAAGATAAGAGTACTTATTTTACTCAATTTAATTAAATAAAGACAGGTTAAAAGCTGTTATTTATTTATTTCAAGTACAGTCTTATTTAATACAGTTAGGGTAACTGTTAAATATATATATATATATATATATATATATATATATATATATATATATATATATATATATATATATATATATATATATATATATATATATATATATATATATATATATATATATATATATATATATATATATATATACCTAAAATATCTCTTTATCTCTCTCTGTTTTGAATTGTTTTTATATTGGTTTGGTAAAAAAATCGTGGCGTTGAGTTTCACCATACCACATAAAATGTCATGAATCGGGATTGAGAGTAGAGTAAAGAGGCTCTCACAAGAGTATGAGTGAAAGTTCTCTTTTTTTACTCTGTATGGAATGTTTAAATAACAAAAAATAAGATCTTTGATTTTCGCGAAATATACACATTTTAAATTAAACTATTTTAAACGTATTAATTGTGAATATTTTGGTAATCAAAAATACATTCATGAAAACCTGACGTTTCGAATACTTTACAATAGTTTACCTGTGACCCCGGACTGTAATAAAGTGTTCAAAAAGTTAATAAATGCTAATACCAAAATATACGCGATTAATCCATTAAAAACAATTAAATTTAAACCATAACAAAAAGTATTCGTTACACAGAAATAGAACCTACTACCTGTTTATAAAATCGAAATACGATTGACTTTAATACAGCTATAAGCTGACGTAGTAAAATATCAAGTATTTTCTGCGAATTCCAACTGAAAGTCAATTAGTTAAAAGTGGACAGCCGGTGACCGCGTTCTGTTCTGAGACCTCGCTGAAGTAAATAAAGTGTCTTTTGTTGAAATTGTATTCATCAATGTGTTTTATGTCATATTTCTTGTTCTAGATTAAGTTTTAAATAAAAAATGGTGTTTAAATTACTAAATTTTGTATTCAGGCTTGCTCATTTAGCCTGAAGTTATCGATTTGGTTAGTTCTGTATTAATGCTCAATTTTCCTTGAAAAAGAAGAAAGATGGCATTTGTGATTTTTGTTGACTTATACGTAATATATCTGGTGGCGGGGAAGTAAACCGGCTCCCGGCCACCACCGGTTTACTCAGTAGCTACGCGCTCCGTAGGAGGCTCTCATATGAGGCCTATATGAGGCCGGTCGTGGCGCAGTGGGACAGCGTCTATAGTCAAACGCCATAAGTTGTGGGTTCGATCCCCACTCGGGGGAGTGATTACATTTAAAATTATTTTCACTTCCTCGCTCTGGTAAAGACAAAGCGCGACGTTGAGTTCTACTACTCTACACGCAATGTCTCGTACGTTCTGTCTACCCTGCTACGCGAGATAAAAGCGTAAAACTATATAAAACAAATAAATTAACATATATTGTCCATTACATTAAGGCAGAGGCGAGGTGAAAGAGGTATGCAGAGACCGTAGCGTTTGGCGCTCCGTTCTCTCTGACTACCCCGCCAGGGATAAAAAAAAATTAAAACTGAGAAAATAAAGTAATTTGATGACTTTATCATGCTTTTACTGGACCAATAACGGAGAAAGTATCTCGGGGTGCTGATGACTGGTGACTAGAGCGTGACCTTTACCTTCGAAATGCGTATTAACGATTGATTCCACTACCAAAGCAAATTTGTAAAGACATACTCTAGCTCACATGAAAGTCATTAACTAATGGAAGTTCTAGAAGACAGGTCGAGATCTGTTAGGAGATTATAATTTATAGATTTCTCTGACATACCTCTTGTTTCAATAATGCTACAAACACAACGCAGTGTTTGTAGGCGAAAATGCAATTTAAAATTTTATATTTACAAAATGCGGCGGTGAGTTCCGCCAATTAACACGTAATGTCTAGATTTTGAGCGGATAACAGCGAACGAATTGCTGTCTGTTCTCTGTGTTCTCTGAAAACCAAGGTGTTCTGATTAAGCGTGGAACTTCTGTTATGGTTATTTAAAATATATATTTTTTACCAAAATTGACTCCATCCTATTTAAGGTATCGTTACAACATTAGACAAAAAAATTATCCTTTATCCTACATAGCAGTCAAAGACAACCTAGTATCAAGACACTCCGTTGACTGTTTTCCGCCTAAAATCAGACATTGCGTTTTGGGCGGCGAACTCATCTACAGTTATAAAAATTAAAACATAAGTTGTGCGTAATCTGAAAATTCTATACAAAGTAGATATTATAATATTCGGTGTTTAATTTTTGATTGAACATAATAAATGATTTGGAAAAATATTTAAACTCATATTGATTTAATTCACACTGAAATAAATATATATTTATTTCTACGGTAATTAACTGATGGCAGAGACATGTGGATGTCATTTATGAAAAAACGTATAAAAATTCGAACGCAGCGTGATTCGAACCCATGCCTCTTGGATACCGTCCAAGTGCTCTGACCGCTAAGCCATGCGTTCTACTACCAGATGCGTTGAAATTCTTATACGTTTGTTACAACTTACTGTAACTTGCGCTCAAATTTTTATACTTTTTCAAAAATGTTTGTGTGGAATAATTATTTAAAAATAGTGAATACTCCTCCGACTTTCTTTACATTTTTAACCGACTTCCCAAAAAAAAAAGATGTTATCAATTCGGCCGTTATCTATTTTTTTTATGTACAGCTATTAGGCCGCAACTTCTGAATCGATTTACGTGTTTTTTTATTCGATACAGATACAGTAAGACTGCCATTCGAAACTCGATTCGAACCCGCGCTTCCTCGAAACCGTTCAAACGGTCTGACCGCTAAACCATGCGTTCTACTACCACCTGCGTCGATGTAACGATCGGCTTAATACTTTTATTTTGTTATTACAAGTGTATAAAATATATAAACATTTTTCCACAACCTAAATTTAGTTTTATAGTTACCATGTTTTGTAAAATCAATAGTACTGATCCACAACAGCTATTTATCGTATGTATTTCAGTATTAAATTAATACAGAGGTAAACGAAATGCAGTGAGAGCGTATGACTGTAGACGGCATTTTTTAAGGTTCGACACTCAGGACAATATTAAAAATATTCCCAGCTGGACACTTCGCCTCAATTTAGAGCCATAAGGTTAATAATATATACTTTTAATTTGTTTTAAAACGAGTTTTGACACTAGGTTTTCTCTGATTTCCCTGCTATGCGGGATATAGGCGTGAAATTTAATTATTTTAATTCTTTACAGGTTATTTCTACAGTCACCGGCGAATCCAGATCTGTTGTATATAATATTCTTCTGCCACACGCAGTTGACTGTCACGCTATTACTTTGTTTTATATTTGGAAGTAAGGTAAGTAATGAGCTCATATGTAGTTCTAGGGTTTCTTTATTTGTCATATCCCATATTACACATAGATAGGTGTAATATGATTCATATCCCATATTATACATAGATGTGTGTAATATGGGATATGATACAGGATTAATAAGTCTAATGCATGAAGTATGTATATATGAAGCTTTACTCAGCCAAATTAAAAAAAGGAAAAGCAGAGTATAGCATCACTTGTCAGTATCTTGTTTTTGAATTCTTAAGGTTTCTGTTTACATTATATTTTATATTAATAAAATATCTAAAAAATTTACATTTTTTATTTTAATTTTAAAAAATAGTAGTATTAATTTATTTTATAATGTATATATTTACAGTAAAATAATATTAAAAATTATTTAGTTTAACAGTGTGTATTTAGTCTTAAAAAAGCAGAATAACAACTCATAATCTGACTGCTATAAGCTAACTTGTGATTACTTTTAAAACAATTTAAACTCAGCTTTGTTTAAGTTATTTGATTTTAAAACAAATTATGAATATATACTATTGTACTATTTTTAAAGTGTTATTCCACACTTAGCGTTGGAAATAATTTAAAAAAATCTATAAAAATTTGAACGCAGCGAAATTCGAACCCGCGCCTCTTTGTAATCATCCAAGCGATCCAACCGTTGAGCCATGCGTTCTATATCCGATTGATTTCTTATACGTTTGCTACAAGTTATGTACGTTGCCAGCATCTCTGTAGAGAGATTTACAAATTTCTGCTACCCAAAGATTATTTCTAAGAAATGTATGTATGTAATGTATGTGTTATAATGGTATTTATTTTACTATATTTAAAGTGTTATCCCACACTTAGGAATAGAACTTAAAAATTGCAGTCAGAGCGTGTGGTTCCTAGAAGGGCGTGGGGCGTGGGTTCGAATCCCACTGCGTTCAAATTTTAATACGTTTTTAAAAAAATGTTTAAAAAAAGCAATTTTTTTGTCCATTATCATTAAATTCTCACTACATAGATGTTCTCAACTATATATATATATATATATATATATATATATATATATATATATATATATATATATATATATGGGACAACGATTCTATATTCCCAACCTCAACGTACAAAGCATTTTTCATAACCCATAAATAAAGCCATCAAAACTTTTATTGCGTATTCAACTTTCTGAATATGAACGAAACGAAAAAATAGACGGTATTCAACAACGTTGAAAATGAAAATGCTTGAAACTGAATCTTGCCTTATATTTAATGTATGTACATATACGTACGAGTGTTTTATATGTGTACATTAAATTAACGTCAAGCTGTATCAAAGCAAATATATGAATTTCGAAATTTACGTTCAAATTAATTCGTTTAAATGCGAAATCCAAAAAAGATGAGCTTTAAAACTCAGAAGCTAAAATTTTCAATCTTTTTCATTATATTTTATTTTTATTCTTTTATGTATATTTATATCAAAAATATAAGTATTTATTGAGGCCGGTCGTGGCGCCGTGGGTTTCATTTCCTCGACTTGGTAAAAAGACAAAGTGTCTAGTTCCATCACTTTACACGCAGTGTCTCAATGTCTACGGAGTGTCTCAACACTAGTTATTTTCTGTCTACCCTGCTATGCGGGGTAAAAGCGTGAAGCTAAAAAAAATGAATTAAATACATAAAAAAAAGGAATTGAGATTCACAAAAATTATGAAATGAGGAATTGGTCTAAAATATTTATTTTTCTAGTATATATTATAATTTTATCGTTTGTCTTTATGTTATTAGGCATACATGGTGATAAGAGGCCAGGGAAAGGATGACAGAGAAAAAACTGGCAAATTCAGATCAAGACCAGCCGAGTCCACTTACACAATGACCACTAACCGTAGCACACGCTTCTGTGACAATATGACGGAGCGAGATCTAGAGGTAAATAGTATCAAAATAATTAATATAGTACCTAAGATAAATGTAAATTTTGTTTATAAGTCAAAATATTCCTTTTTCTGTTATGAAACTATTGTTTTTTTTTCTCTTTTAAAGGAAGAGTTTAAGAAAATTTGTAATCAGTTAGAAAAACTTCGTGAAAGATGCGGTTCTGGTGCACATCTATCCAAAATAATATCCGCCATGCAAGATGCAGCTGCGTTACACGAGCGAAAAGCTGGAAATACAGACTCAGCGCCGCTCAAACTTAATACAGTGTTTAGCGCAGTGGCTGGGAGACTTATGTGTACTGTTACACCTGGAGAGGAATCCAGTAGTAGCGGAAGAGATCTACCCTTTGAAGCACCTCCTGCTTACAGACAAAGAAATTTCACTCCCACAAAAAGTACAGAGAACAGCAACGCTGAACAAAGCCAAACTGATGTAACAACAGATTCTCCCAAACGCAGAACAGATTTGAACGAGGAAACCAAGGAAGAGAAGCAAAATGGCGTCTTCAAGATTTCCGGTGAAGCTGGCTGTAGTGATATACGACCACCGGAAGTGACGAGAAACGGTATTAAAAATGATCGTAGTGAGACCAGATCGAGTCCAAGCAGTTCTGAAACGATTAGAGGTGTCAGATCCGGTCACGCCAGGACTCATGCGATTGTTATCAACTTGGACGATAAGAGCAGGTTCACTGAAGAGGTTACCGTTTGAAGACTGTACTTACATTCCATTTTGAACTGTTTCTTAATACTCTTTTATTGATCCATTAATTATTCCAAGGTTTTTTTGCTGATATTTCAAATGTTCTTTTTCATATATTCATTAATTATTAAAATTTATAGAGTAAGGTGGTTATGTTTGGAAGATTTTAACTACGTTGGACTCTGGTCTGCATATAATGATATAGTTTAATAAATATTTTTAGTTAGTTAGTAATAAGTCTAAGCCAAAATATAAATGCATTTTAAATTTCCCTTTCATAATTGTAAGATATTGCGCTGTGTTCATATAAACTCGTGTATAAGCTCCGGTATTGTAACTCTTTGTAAATGCTAGTCTTTACTGTGATTCATAGTTTTAAATAAATAAAATTTGTTAAGACGTTTGTTAGTTATATAAATGCATATCAAAGTTACTTCCTTCTAATAATTTAATGTAAATACGTAATTGGTGTAAATAATAAAATCGATTAATTATTGATTTCAATTAGATGTATATTCAGTTGCTAGTGTTTGGTGTTTGTTTGTACACCAATCGTCATATCGTTTTATAATTTCATATTTCTGTATAATTAGCTAAACTAGCATGAATGCGGTAGTTTTGACGTAGAATTAACTTCAAAATCATAATTTTCCATAGAAATTTTGAAAAGAAAATTGCAACTAGTTTTCGGCTTTAACCGCAATAGTACCTCCTGTTTTATTGCCTTGTGATTTTAAGGCGTCGGTCACACTAACGCGAGGTGTCGTGCGTTTGTGAGTGAAAGTTACACAGCGACCCCAGGACATGACAATTGTTAATATAATCTGCGCGCTAACAAATGTTCTTTTTCCTTCTACCTAATACTTGTTGAGTGGTGGAACTCAACGCCGCACTTTGTCTTAACAGAGCGAGGAAGTGAAAATTATTTAAATATAAATCACCCGAGTGGGAATCGAATTCACAACCGATCACGATTAAATAAAAAATAACTATTTCTACTAAAATCGATACAAATTGAAAAATTGGAAAGAGGTATAGCTACATGAGGTATAATCGCGTTCACCGATCTCCTCTGCGTATCATACCCCGCTTGTCTTGTACTTTACCGCTTATCGCTGACGTAAAACGCACCGCGCTATCATAGCCAAGGGGTAGTAATCCAAAAATTTTGCTGCAGTAATATTCCTTTATTAAACACATTATTTCAAATGGTCTTAATTTCAACATATGAGCACGTAATTGAACTATATATTCGAATTATAGTGTAATTCTAGCAAATTCATTTCTTAATGTGTTTTTGAAATGAGATTTTCCGTAATTTGTTAATAATTTTTAATTATTGCATTCTAGTATTCTAGTTTATTTTATTCTATTCGATAAAACTTCTAGTCTATTTCATGTTTTTAATATAATTATTATTTACTATATATAAAATAGATGTTGAGTGTCTGTCGAGCTTGGCGTCTGTCTGTATACACGTTTAGTTGTAAATTTGATTATCACTCGGGAGAATGATTGTATTTATATTATGTTTGTTATTACGTCTCTGGTAATACTAAAAACGGCGTTGAGTTTCGTCAATCAATAGGCAATGTCTCGAATTTGGTCAGAGAGCGGCGAACGGGGTGTGTTGTACTGTCAACTGGCTAGCCTAGTATGCGAGTTAAAGATTCTCGCTGAAAGAACTCTTTTTGAGGTGGCAACATTAATTGTCAGTATTGTCAGCCGTAAAAAGCTTTTTATAGTAATTATTTTCTTGTTATTGGCAAGAGAAATGATGTAAATGAATTATTTTGGCATTTTGCGTGACGTCACCAACCGAGTCACGATGACGTCACTCACACAACCCACTCAAAACTTAATTGATACATTCTTATGTTTACTTAACATAATGGAAAGCAAATAGCGTTCGTATTCAAGCAAAGAATGATTTTTTAAGGCTGCGTATACACAAAATTTGGTTGGCGATGCAAATATTTATGCGTTTAGAAAACATTTTTGAAAAAACGTATAAAAATTTGAACGCAGCGGGATTCTAACCCGCGCCTCTTGGATACCATCCAAGACCTTTTACTACCAGCTGCGTCGAAATTCTTATACGTTTGTTCAAATTTATTTATGTTGTTAGCATCCCTGTAGAGAGATTTTTACAAATTTCTACTACTTAAAGATTATTAAGAAATAATCGTTTAACAAGAGAGATTGTTATTTTATTTTAATATTTACTATTTTTTAAAGTGTTATTACACACTTAGGATTAGAAAACATTTTTGAAAAAACGTATAAAAATTTTTTTTTTGTAAAACGTATAAAAATTTTTATACGTTTTTTCAAAATTATTTTCTAATCCTAAGTGTGGAATAACACTTTAAAAATAGTAAATATTTATTCATTTAAGTATATATTTACTGTGAAAATTACGCTAGCCTTACTAATTTCAACAATCAAAATGAACGTTGATGACAATTTAATTGACAGATATATATATATATATATATATATATATATATATATATATATATATATATATATATATATATATATATATATATATATATATATATATTACGTACGAAGAGTTGATAACGTTTAGTTTTCTAACTTATAAATGTAATTTTTTTTTAATTTGAGACCATCGTGGCACAGTTAGTAGTGATTGATTTATAATTATTTTGTTTCCTCGCTTTGGTAAGACAAAACACGGTGTTGAGTTACGCCGCTCACTAACAAACATGAAAAGCTATAAAATATAATTATATTTAGACTTCATATATGGTTAATAATTAACGGGTAAGTTTCAAACAAATCAAGATCTTACATTATTAAAGTCAATAGGCATAAAAAGTGCTTAAAACCAATATATCCAATTATAATCTATTAGAAACATATTAAATTAAAATAAATACACACACTACCATATGTTTGACATACACTTCAGTATAAAGTGACTTGAACGTTGCTATGGTAACGCTTTTTATACAACTCTTAACTTAAAAAAAAATACGTTAATTACCAATATACCTGAAATTATAAATTACAATCGCGTATTCCAACACAACTGGGTCAATTTAAAACAATGTCGACTGAAAAACCATTATTGACGTCATCATTCACGCTAACCGCGCTCCATGTCGATGTTTGCGGTGGAATTGTAAGTTGATAAATAAGTTTTTTTTTTAAATTAAAAGCTTTTTTAAAATGAAACAAATGAGGCCTAGTAAGACAAAGCGAAGTGTTGAGTTCTGCCACTCAACACGCAATGTCTTGAATACGGCGGAAAGCGAAGTATGGAGTGTCTTGACACTAGGTACTTTCTGTCTACCCTGCTATGCGGGTTAAAAGCGTGAAGTTAAAAAAAAAACAATAAAAAACTGCGTACTCCGCTTTCCGCTGAATCCGAGACATAACGTGTTGATTAGCGAAACTCAACGCCACATTTAATCTTACCAAAGCGAAAAAGGGACAATAATTTTAATATAATCGTTTCCCGAGTGGGGATCGATCCCACAACCGATCGCGTTTACAGTCAGACACTGTCCCACTGCGCCACGACCGGAATTCATCGTAGCTCGGGCTTAATTGTTTAGATGATTTCCAAAAGGCGTGAGTTCCAATCCTGATTGAATTTTGTATAATTTAAAAATACTCCATTTAAAAAAAACTATACCTTGTGTATTTCAAATATTTTTATGAAGTTGCAATTTCAGTACGATAAGATTAACATATTTATTTTATAATTTTCCGAGATCATATTTATAAATAATCTAAACTATAGAAATAATAATATTACAATATTGCACAGACGAAGCAACTTCCAGAGACAGCGTTTTCAGTAGCGTAACTCAACGCCGCCATGTTACCAGGGGGATAATTATCGATATATTTAGTTTTAATAGTAAAATAATAAATTAGTATATAATATACGTTTTTGATAATTAAAATGTAGAATTAAGCAAATATTTAAACACTTGCTGGATTTTAAAGCTACGAAAGACACTTAGTGAAGTATCTAATTCTTGTATATAATACGTAATGTACAGAAAAAAATTAATATAATATATTAATATTAATTAAGATATTATGTATAAGGCTTTCATGTGATCGCTGATATGGTTGTACAAATTTAACCCTGACGATATATATATATATATATATATATATATATATATATATATATATAGAGTTAATTCTGTTTATCATATATATAATGGCAACATTTATTTAATAGTTTTTGCACATCTACCCACAAACGTGACAACGGACTATTGTAAAGTGTTAAAACGTCGGGTTTATAAAAAATGTATTTCCGAATACCAAAATATATGCGTTTAATCCATTTGAAAAAGTTTATTTTAAAAACATATTTGAAAATTTTAAATGGAGCTATTTTATAGACATTAATCATGTCGCTCGTGTCACAGTAGGACAGCGTCTGACTATAAACGCAATTGGTTGCGAGTTCGATTCCCACTTGGAGAAATGTTTAAATTTCATGTTTATTTTTGAGAAATGGAAATTTCTCCTCTGGTTAGACAAAGCGTAGCAATGAGCTCGCTACACGCACGTAATGTCTAGATTTTAGGTGGAAAGTAGCGGAGTGTCTAGACACTATATTATCTCTGACTACCCTGCTATGCTCAATAAAGCGTAAGCGTTGTACATAATAAAAAATATTGTGTATTTTGGTATACCAAAATGCAGACATATATTTTTGAAACTAAAAAAAGATATGATATATTACAGATCCAAGAACAAGTATACTAAATTGCTATTTATCTAACAATATCACCGAAACGTACGGCAATTATTTCAAATATTTAATTTAAAATATAAATTTTGGAATCAATTTTATTTTGAAGTATAATTAATTGAATTACAACAATAAATCATTATTTTATCTTCTTCTAGATTTTTCTACCATTCTTATAAAAAAATACCTCACACGGGAATCGAATTCGTTACACCTTACACCCACTATTTCCTAACTTATGCTCACGTATTCATAATACTCATTTTAACTTGCCTTTTCCTAAGGGTTCTAAGTTTACCGAAAATTCCACCACATAGCGGTTAACGTAGCTGCCCTAAAAACTTATATGTGGGAAGTCGTTTAATATCTAACTACCTTCATAAAATTCATTGTTAAACATAATTTTCAATTTTAATTAATAATTTGAGGACAATGGCGCAATGGGACTGGGATCGGATGTGGTTCGACTCGGGGGAACAATTATATTTTAATTATTGCAGCGTTGAACTCCGCTAGTCAACAATCAATGTCTTAAATTTGGCGGAAAGCGGAGTACGGAGTGTCTTAACACACATAAGGTACTTCCTGTTAACTCTGCTATGCGGAATAAAAGCGTGAAGCTTAAAAAATAGAATTTTGAATACTCGACATTTCAAACACTTTACAATAGTCCTCGGTCACAGATAGATCTTATTCATAGCAATTATATTACGCCAAGAAATATTTATAAAAAAAAAACCCTGTAAAGTAACAAAAATAATGCTAGTTAATTTTTTATGTACTCCTTCTTCATGTTTTATATATATATATATATATATATATATATATATATATATATATATATTGTCACATGTTAAATAAACTTGTAAATAATAATGCTTTAAAAATTTGCAATAAAATAGTACATAAGTGTTTCATTAAAGAGACAGCGATGGAGAAAATAACTTGTTCGAAAAAGCTTTGGTTTGTATTGGTATAAATAGATGTATGTATATCGAAACTACCGGGTATAGGGTATATATATATATATATATATATATATATATATATATATATATATATATATATATATATATATATATATATATAAATGCCAACCGTTTAAACCGTATAAACAGGCAGTCTTATTGCCTAGAACGTAGTATCATGACACATTTTAGGCATTCCACCCGAAACTCGTAGACTTGCAGGATTGGCGGCGTCCAACGCTGTGATTTATCTTATTACAAATATAAAAAGTAATATCATTTTTCAATATGAATCAAGCCTTACTACACGTTAAGTGTATGTACGAACTTCAAAAGGAAGATAAACAGTATTTTTTCCGTCGCCGTAGCTTTATCATAAAACGTTTATTGTATCGTCGATATAAAGAAAACAATGTTGACAATCACAATAAAAAAGTTTACAAATTACATATGTATATATGTTGTTATTTTATTTTATTTTATGCCTATATTGTTATTTTAATATTTCCTTTCAGCTTCCCGTTTTTATCCCACATAGCATGGTAAGGTGGAAGTACCTAGTGTCAAGACACTCCGTAATCCGCTTTTCACCGAATTCGAAGACATTGTGTGTTGCGGCGCGAAACTCAACGCCGTGCTTTACCTTACCAGACTGAGAATGATAATAATTATCCCCCAAATGGAAATTGAATCCACAACCGATCACGTTTGTATTCAGACGTTTTTTCACTGCGCCACAACTAACCTCAAATAAGGAAATTTACAAAAATTACACACGTATGTACGTACGTTTATTTTGTTACCTTAGAAGTAATGTTAAGTGAGGATATATTAATATTAAGGTAAAATTTTGGACCCCTATTTTATGGGGTATGAAATTTGGCACACTTACAAGTTACATAAGAATATAGCCAAGAGATAGATAGTGATATCAACGAAATGTTGCTATAATACTATAATTTCTTACTAAATATCTTGTAACGGTTTTTACATGAATTTAATATATAATTATTCATTATTTCTATTCTTAACATTGTTACCTCAACGGACTTAAGTCTTTACGTAGACACAGTGTTTGAGTCTACATGCAATGGTCGTAGGTTCGATATCCTTTGATTTGAATTTAATTTAAATTTAAAAAAAAATTTCATTTCCCTAGTCTAGTAAGACTAAGCAGCGTTAAACACCGTCAATAAATTCTCCAAAGTGGAGGATGAAGTATCTAGCAGTAGATTGTCTTTGATTATGGCCTAACACCTGACTACAACCACAAGCTGTTATCTGATAGTTCTCACCTGTGAGAAACTTTCAGCTATTATAAATTAATAAAAGGACCTCCTGCTTGAATAGCTTTTTACATGCTGGAAAATACGTAAAGCTGAAATACTTGCTTAACTTAGATAGTAAGTAATAATGCTTTTTAGTCAAGAGTTAAAGGCAAGGAGGCCGGTCGTGGTGCAGTGGGACAGCGTCTGACTATAACGCGATCGGTTGTGGGTTCGATCCCCACTTGGAGAGTGATTATGTTTTAATTATTTTTACTTTCTCGTGTTTCTCTCTGTGTGGTAAGACAAAGTGCGGCGTTGAGTTGCCACTAGAAACGTAATGTCTCAAATTCGATGCCAAGCGAAGAACGGAGTGTCTCGACACTAGGTACTTTCTGTGTATCGTGCTATGCAGGATAAGAAGCGTGAAGCTAAAAAAAATCACGCAACAAAACATATTAATAATAGCTTAAAATATTCTACATTATCATAATAATTATAATAATTTATCCACAAGCACAGTTTGCGGTGTTGAGTTCCACTACAGCAACGCAACCATAGCTGAAACTGTTGAATTTTTATATATATATATATATATATATATATATATATATATATATATATAGCTTTTTCCTAATAAATAATGAAAACCATCGAATTAAACGATATTTGATGTCATTTACACAAAGCCCATGATGCCGACGTGACGAGCTACCACACGAGTACACAACGCTGGCAACACGCCAACTTGTCAACTTATTTGCCTATCCGCCCTTTTTACAGCGTATTCAGCAAATCCAAAACTTAGGAGAAAAGTGAAAACGCTCATGAAAACGCTTGTGTTATATGATATACAAATATAGTCTAGGAGGCGAATGTTGAGAGTGTACTGTATTTTTGATAGTTTTCCATCTATCATTTTGAATGGAAATTAATTATTGAAATGTCTTAATACTAGATTATTTGTTACTACTTTGCTTTGCGAGATGGAGCTTGAATGTGTTTTTTTTAAAATAATCGATTAATTAAAAAAAAACTTTCAAATGAAAATTAAAACATAAAATTTTGATCAATTAGCACTGAGACAGATATGAATAAAGAACCCAAGTAAAAAAGCGCCTTCACGTTTTTTATAGTAAAAGAGTATAGTCGGAGAGATACTAGTGTCGAGATTTTCCTTTCTTCGCTTTCTATGAGTGACCGTAATCATCCCCGCGTCTTCTTATAGTAATTATTTTATAATATCTAAACGCTAGAAAAACCACTTTGGTTTATTGGTTTTATAATAGAAACTTCAATTTTCTAATGTCAGTCAATATAACTAAGAATATAGAAAGAATAACTTTTGTTTTGTTTAGTTAATTATTTCACTACATGGGTAGAAATAAGAATCCAAACACACGATGATCATGTAAAATATTTATTCACAATATCGTTTTAATATATGATGACATGTTCTGTTGTTATAACTTTATCATGGATTTATACACTAGTTTCTTAGTTAAGCAAAACTAGCTTCACACTTTTATCCCGCTTAGTAGGGTAGACAGGAAATACCTAACGTCAAAATACTCCGTACACTTTTCGCCAAATTCGAGATATTACGTGTTGAGTGGCGGAACTCAACGCCGCGTTTTACTTTACCAGAACGAAAAAATAGAAATAATTTAAATATAATCATTCTTCTGTGTGGCAATCGAACCCACAACCAATCGCCTTTACAGTCAGTCGTCGTCCCGCTCCGCCACGACAGGCCTCTAACTTTACTGGTAAAGTTACCGAAAACAATTAATCATAAATAAATTTCAATGTCCGTCTCCTGGCCTATGAATTTTTGGCAAAATATATCTCTTGTAAGAGATCTTTCTACAAAAATCATTGACTTGAATTCTAATAATATCTTAAGATTCATTTATTATACATTTTTTTTCTTAAATTTTTATTTTTTTAACATGAAAAAAGAGAGTAGAATAAGTGTATAACACTATTCTCTCCATTTAATGTAACTCAATAAAATCGAAATGGTAATTTTTAGTTTCACGCTTTTATCCCGCATAACAGGGAAGACAGAATGTACCTAATGTCAAGACACTCCGTACTTCGCTTTCCACCGAATTCCGGGTATTGCGTGCTGAGTGGTGGAACTCAACGCCGCAATTTGTCTTCCAATCATGTTTACAGTCAGATACTGTCTCACTGCGCCACGACCGGCCTCTATGGTATTTGTATACATTTAATTATGATTTTTTTTTATTTTTCAATCAATCGTGGCGCAGTGGGTTCGATTTCCATTTAGGGGAATGATTATTTAAAATTTATATTAATTTCTCCACTCTGGGAGACAAAACGCGGCGTTGAGCTCGCTACTCAACATGCAATGAGTCGATTTCGCTCGGAAAGCAGACAACGGTGTGTCTTGACACTAGATTATTTCTGACTACCCTACAGATAGAATGAAAATATTTTTTTTAAAATATCTGTTTCATTCTGATGTTATAGTTCTGAACAAATGATAACAATATAAAATGTTTATCAATAAATATTGTGACTCACGTGGACAAAAAATCTAATTAAAAAAGTTGAGCCCTCACCCTTTTTACAGTAACGCAGGTTAGTCAGAGAGAACCTAGTGTCAAAACATTCCTTTTTTTATCTAAAATAGAGACACCTCATAGGGTGTGACGTAAATGAACCCCGCATCTTGTTATACCAGGGGGAAAGAGACAATTATATAACGTAACATAACCACCACGATTACATTGAGACATTATTTCGAATACAGACTGTATAAGTAAGATGTTTTTGTACATATTTGGATTGTAAACGAGAAATTTATACTAAAGTAGATTAAGAAAGAATTAGGGATTTCCTTGAAACCACTAATTATAATATTAATCGGATTAAATTCCATTAAAGACTGGATATACTCAAACTTTGATTAGTTATAAGCACACAATAATGTAAGCACATAATGGAATAGATTATAATATAGAAATACCACACGTTTAATTATAAGTATATTATACAAAACGTGGCGTTTAGTTACGCCACTCAATACGTAATGTCTGGATTTTCAAGTCGCAAACAGTCTACGAAGTGTCTTGACAAAGGATTGTCTTTGATTAACCTGCTATTCGAAATTAAGCCTAAAGATGATTTTTTTTAATCTATATAGAATTACGTTTTGCCTCATTTTTTCGTAATATATGTTATACTTATATTTATTAATATTTAATATTTTTCTGTTTTAGTTCTGAAAGTTCTTTAAAGTTAAATAAATTTATTTAAAGTAAAGAAAAAAATATCTTGAATTGAATGTTCTATGAATAACTTACCACCAGTTTATAAAAGTGCCTTAGACCTGAGAAAAATTGGCATAAAAAGTTCTGCTGAGGTTTTTTTATTTTATTTTTTTTAGCTTCACGCTTTTTATCCCGCATATCAGGATAGATAGAAAGTGCCTAGTATCAAGACACTCCGTACTTCGCTTTCCACCGAATTGTGTGTTAAGTGGTGGTTGTCTTATCAGAGCGAGGAAGTGAAAATAATATAAATATAATCACTCCCCCGAGTGGGGATCGAACCCACAACCGATCGCGTTTACAGTCAGACGCTGTCACACTGGAACACACAAATTCTCGAATTCGGATGGAAATCCGTCAACTGAGTGTTATGACACTAGGCTAGGGTATATGATTATCTATTATTAGACTATTTGATTAATACTAACAAAAATAAACTTTAAAACAAAACATCAGTTCTCTCCATGTAGTCCAGGCAACGGAAATAAGAAAACGTAAGTTTCCTACCAAAAATAATATATTTCAAATGCTGTTATTTATGTATTTCAAAGAAAATCTTATGGGGTATGTAGCTGGCATCAAAAGGAGCAGTTCTTTGTAATGTATGGAAGCCCCTACACACAAGTATGTACATAGAAGCGGCACGCTTCTCATATGTTTATGGGAAAAGCTGCATTTCTTATGATAAAAACGTACTTTGATTGATATATTTTTGTATATATATGTATATTAGGTTTTATACAGTACTTTGATATGTTTTGTGTTTCCATGGTAATAGTTATCGTTTATTTTAATTTTTTTCTATGTTGAAATTAAGTCTGTAAACACGATGTGTAAGTTCGATCCCCACTCGTAGGAATTAATTGTATTCATTTTCTCGCTCCGGTAACACAAAGCGCGGCGTTGAATACCGCGCCTGTCTCGAATTCAGTCTCAGTGTCTTGAAGCGTGAAACTAAATAGTATTAAGTATTGATTGACGGAAATAGACGTCGCTTTTTATCTTATCGGATCGCATTTATTTTACGAAAAAAAACGCAAACTGAGAAGTATGAAAAGGGCTGAATGACTATATTTTTTAAAAACAATTAACAAAAATATATTAAATTAATAAAATAAATTTAACACACACTGCAAGTGTATGGTACACTTTTATATATAGAGATATACACGTTGCTAAGGCAACGTTGTCAACACGTTCACGGGACATTTAGTACAAATAAATAAAATAGTGTTTTTGAAATATTAAAATAATCACTTTACTTACTAGTTATGTATAAACGGCTTCCGACTAATCTGTGGAACGGCCGAGTTGATTTTGATGGGACTTTCACCGGCAAATAGGAAAAATCTTAGACTACTTTAAAAATTCAACCACCTTAAATGCCACGCGGATCAGCGTAATTTTATAAATAATCATTACGCTAAGTGGGAAATGAACTGGCAACCAATCGCTCCACGATGACCTCTTTAAATACATATTAAAGTTCTATTTGTCTGCATCATAGAAATGAATGAAAAAAATTGTATTTATTTATAGTATACTATTTATAATATTTCTTCTTCCTTTGTATTTTAGTGGCAATATATTATAGAAATATTTGAGTCCTTCACAGTTCAATGACCGCTTAACGGATATCATTTTGGATATGAAATCCATAGAAAAGAGTAGAATAGATTACAAATGTATCGACTGACAGCTGTAATTTTTTCAAAGGGGAAACAAATTTGAGGCCGGTGACAGTGTAACAGTGTCAGAATGTAAACGCGATCGGTTGTGGGTTCGATTCTTAATCAGGGGAATGATTATATTTAAATTATTTTCATTTCCTCGTTCTGGTAAGACAATATGTGGCGTTGAGTTCCGCCAATCAATACGCAATATCAATGTGAAGTACGGCGTGTCTTGACACTAAGTACTTCCTGTTTACTCTGTTATGGGGGATAAAAGTGTGAAAATTAAAAAATCATGAAATATTATATATTTATGTATGCAAATATTATGTTAACAGCGATCTGTATAGTTCAGATATTCTATACAATCACTAGGCAATGTGTAGAATTCCGGAGGCACCCAGTTAATGTGTCAAATTGTCTATCACGAGATTGGCTAATAGTCGCATTTTGGTATATCGAAAACTATAAGTATTCAATATATAATACAAAAAACAAAAACGTCAAGCTTTTTAGTAAGATTAACAAAAAGGTTTTATTGTAAAGAGAAACGGTTTCAAACGGTTGAGTGGCGGAATTCAACGCCGCGTTTTATCTTACTAGAGCTTATTATAAAAATAAATCTCGCGAACGATGAATAGACGCTGTCTCATTATAATGGTCACATACAGTGATATATTTAAAAAAAATACTTTTACATCACTTCCTCGCCTTGATAAAACACAATTTGCGGCGTTGAGTTCGACCCATCGTCACGCAATGTCTCGAATGCGATGGAAAGCGAACTACGGAGTGTCTTAACACTAGGTACTTTCTGTCAGTGATAACAGCGTGAAGCTACAATAAACAAAAAAAAAATTGCCGTTACAACTTTTATATTGATGTATACAATAAAGAGTTATTATTATTATTATTTAAAAAAAACATTATCTTCAATGGGAACCGAACCCACAACCATTCGCGTTTACAGACAAACGGTATTCCAATAAGACAAAAATAATCTCTAGCTTTCCAAATCCATTAAACAACTACAATATACGGTATCGATATACAAATTTATCATATATAAAAACCTATTTTAATTATTTTTTGGCTTATAAATAAAAACAAATAAGAAAAACATATTAATATTGACAAACGCTTGTCAACATATTTCAATGCAAAATCAATGGTGTATGAATTGCAATCAAAAAGCGTAAAATATATGTAAAGTGACGTTTGCTTAAATATATGTAGGTATATGTACGGGAAAATGGGAGAAAGTTTGCATTCTAACGTCCATGGGGACCGGTTAGTTATATTTAGTTAAATATTTTAGTTAGCAATTATTGTTGCATTGTCGTTCAGCTGGATGGTTGTAAGTTTGATTCTGGTTTGAAGTAATAATTAATTGATTATGTTAAAATTGTTGACATTTGAGTGAGTTGATAAACATCGCGGCGTTAAACTCTGCCACTAAACATGCAATATTTTTAAATAGGCCAAACATGAGTTGATATAAACAATTTCATTATTTTTAAAGGAGAGAAGAGAGGGAAGAAATAAAAAAAAATCCTTTGCGTCGGTCGATCGTGGCGAAGTAGAATAGAGTTTGACTGTAAATGCGACCGCTTGTGGGTTCAATTCCCACTTGGAGGAACGATTTCATTTAAATTATTTTCATTTCCTCAATCTAGTAAGACAAAGCACGGCGGCGGAGTATGGAGTGTCTTGACACTAAATATTCCTGTTTCCACCGATATTCCGATTCCTGTATCCAGAATAAAATCGTGAAGCCCCAAGTTAGTGTCACAATCATAGCGTTTATTATAAGACTTTACTCTACTTTATAATTTTTTTTTTGATATAAAAAAAAGTTAAATATATCAGGAATTAAACATATTACCTTTTGATCATCCACTATACAAATTTGTACTGTGAGGAATCGGGGAATACCCCGAGGCTTTATTTTTTTTAGCTTCACGTTTTTTACACTTCATAACAGAGTAGAAAAAAGTGCCTAAATTCAAGACACTCCTTACTCCGCTTGCCGCCGTATTCGAAACATTGCATGTTGAGTGGTGTAACTCAACGCCGCACGTCTTACCAGAGCGAGGAAATGAAAACAAATAAAACACAAATATTTTCCTGTTTATCTTTCTATTAATTTATTATTATAATAACACAGTGAGTCTTCTCAAAAATTATACGCGTTTTTTTTTATCCGACTGCTTAAAGGAGGGTTAAACATTACCGCGTATATAAGTATGTATGTATGTCGGTTTCTTTGTTCGTGAAACGATTTTAACAAACGATATGTCGTTAGATTCTTAAAATTAGAAAATAAGGGATTTTAATTTTTTTTTTTATTTTTTTAAATTTTTTTAGTTATTACTTTACTAAGTCTACCGGCGTACCGAGTCTGGCGGTAAACGCAATAGCAGACCACAAATTTATAGTACCGTCAAATACATCTCATACACTCTGTGCCGTTCACTTCAATTCAAAACATGACGAATTGGGTGGCGGAACTCAACGCCGCGCTTTGTCTAACCTGACAATTTAAAAACGGATCAAACTCATAACCATTGTGTTCACGTAAATCGAACCCACTGCACCTCGTTCGCCTTGTGAAATATGTGTGTAATTATAATATTATTTTAGCTTCACGCTTTTATCCCGCATAGCAGGTTAGACAGAAAGTACCTAGTGTCAAGACACTCCGTACTTCACTTTCCACCGAATTCGAGACAATGCGTGTTGAGTGGTGGAACTCAACGCCACACTTTGTCTTTACCAGAGCGAGGAAGTGAAAATAATTTAAATATAATCACTCCCCCGAGTGGGGATCGAACCCACAACCGGTCGCGTTTACACAGTCAGACGCTGTCCCACTGCGCCACGACCGGCCCAATTATAGTATTATTAAGTAGTTGTAATTATATTCCATATTAGCCTAATTTTTATTGTAATTAAGATAAGCGGCTGTCGAATAGTCTCCTGTGTTCCTTATTACTGACAACTGACGCATTTGACACGCTCGCCTCAGAAATGTACGGGCGAGAAAATTTATACTGGCAGAAATCACTTTTTGGTCACACTGTAAGTAATATTATTTTATATATATATATATATATATATATATATATATATATATATATATATATATATATTATTTTAATATAATTGTAATTTTAAACTTACTGATGTTTTGAACAAACAGATAGACATTGTTTTTAAAATTTTATATTATTATTAACATTGCATTTTATTTTTTTTAATATCTTCAATATACAGGAAAATATAAATAATTTAATAAATTTAATATTATATATTAAATATATAAATTTTGTCCTTACAAATCTCCTAGCCGTGAGTCTGTTTTTTTGTATTCTCTCTCTACCTTACGAGAGGAGAGTTATAAAAATAAAATATTATTCAGCCAAAACCCATACAAATATAAATATATAAAAATCAGAATATGTATTCTGTATGTTTATTGTGATAAAACCTTGCAGTTTACAATGTCTCGTGAGTCGTGTTCTGAAATGGGCGATGTTGGCGCTAAAACACTTGCCATGACATTCAAATCGTGGCTACAAGGTCATGAGGAAGCTCAGGTTTGTATACATGGGAAACCTAACCGCTTACTGACATTTTAACAGTCCATTCCGTAACTTTTGGTTTAAAAACATATTTTTATTATTGTATGCATATTATGAAAAAGAAGCAGGTCCGCAGGGCATAGTGTCGAATGGTAAATGCATACGGTTGTGATCTCTCTCGGAGAACGGATTATATTCAAATTATTTTCTTTTTCCTCGTTCTGGTAAAACAAAGCGCGGCGTGGAGCTCCACCACTCAACACAAAATGTCACGAATTCGGTGGAAAACATTTAAAAGAAAGGAATATAGAGTGTTTTGACACCAAGAACTTCCAGTCTACCCTGCTACGTAGGTATAAAAGCATGAAATACGTATATATAATTTTTTAAAAATGTATCACTTTACCAGTGAAAACACAGTTCACGTGTTGAAACCTGAAAGTTCCTGAAAGCGGAAACTAAGTTTCAGACTATTGTGTATTTGCCAAGTCAAATTGAAATACGAACTTAGGCATTTACTTATATATGAATGTAGGCACGCCTCGGGTCACGCGACAACGCGATGTAGAGAATATAGAAGTGTTCCAAGTAGGCACACTTTTATTTCCTTAGCCTTACCCTTGTTGGTAAGATACTGCGGCGTTGAGTTCCGCTACATAACACTCAATGCTAATATTGAGTAATAAATAGTGCCTTGACACTAGGTTCTCTTTGAATACATAGCAACGCGGAAGAACGGTCGAATTTCATATAAACTAAATTAAGCTAGAGGTTTACAAAGTAGAACAGCATCTTACTGTAAATGCGATTGATTGGTTGTGGGTTCAATTCTCATTCGGGGGAATGGCTATATTCAAAAATTCATTTTCATTTTTCCACTTTGGTTAAGCGAGGCGTTGAGTTCAGCACTCACTCTCCAGACGTTAAAATCTACGAAATATGTTAATGTCTAAACGATAGTAGTGCGTGTAATATTTTAATGAAAATTATTATAATTGCCGGTCCTGGCGCAGTGTGACAGCGTCTGACTGTAAACGCGATCGGTTGTGGGTTCGATCCCCGCTCGGGGGAGTGATTATATATAAATTATTTTCACTTTCTCGCTCTGGTAGAGACAAAGAGCGGCATTGAGTTCCACCACCCAACACGCAATGTCTCGAAATCGGTGGAAAGCGAAGTACGTAGTGTCTTGACACTAGGTACTTTCTGCCTACTCTGCTAAGCGGGATAAAAGCGTAAAGCTAAAAAAATAATTATAATTTAACAAATATAATAAAACTCATTTCACCTATTTTTTATAAGACATGCTTGGTAATTTTATCTTTACGTATTAATGTAAAGATTTTGTACACCAGGTGATGTTGGCCAGCGTCCTAGTGGTGATAGGACTATGGTGGCTTGTACGTACACTGCTGGCTCTCGTCATAAACCTCATCTGTCCAATTCTAGTTGTAATGCTCGCTGTGGTAAATATATTATGATATTTTTTACATTTAAAATAATTAGCATGGTTTTCTTTATTTTAAGACGTTTTATAGGGATTATTTTCACCCAATTGCCAAAAGGTGGGTTATGTTTTTATAAGCTAATATAAGTATGTGTGTATGTTCGTTTTTTTTTGTTTCCTTGTATCTGTTAAAACCTTCTCGGGTTTTGCAGTTACAAGATTTTGACAATTTATACGTCATTAGACTCGTCTTAGAGCGCGAGTGTAAGTGAATTTGTAATATTACTAAAAAACACAATGGTAAGTTTTTTAACTTAGTTTTTGACGGCACTTAGATTCATTTTTCAAATTATTACTTGTTTTAATTTTAATTGGAGTAGATATGTGAATGGGATAGCATCAAAGTGAGTTGCCATATTTAAATAATTTTTAAATTTCCCTCATGGCTCTCTGAGGTATAATTGAAAACAATTTGATTATAAGAAATTCCCTGTCTGTAGATTGAACCCACATCTACCATTTTCACAGTCAGATCCCGTTTCACTGCGCCACGATGAACTGGAAACGTTTATATTAAACTTTATATTCCCTTAGTGAGACTTGAAGATATGATACCTTCTTTAAAATTCTCCTAGATTATATAGTAACCGTGTTACATGGAAAAGTTGTTTTTTTGATCGATTTTCTCGTCATAATACTTTAAATGCTACAGGCAAAAACAATATGCTATTAATCTCAAGTCCCAAAAATCTATCTATCTAAATCCCAATCATTATTCACTGAATACACAGACAGACAGACTACGCACAATCGAAACTATTGTACGTAGAAATCTGTAACTTGGTGCGCGCGTTGCTTGATTTGTTGAGTAGAGTGCTTAATGTATTTCTCCGAATTTCAACAAAAAAAATCACTGAACGTTGAACGTTGAACGTTGAACGTTTAACTAAAATAACAGGAAAAATAATACTAATAGATATCATAAAGTCCAAGAGCGCAAAATTTCAGGCAACTGCAAATATTTAATATAGAATGAAATTTGTTCTTAGTGGTTTCCTAAGGCTCTTATATTCTCTTTGAAGAACTTGCCTCTTACTTTGGACCAACTCTACCTGTGACCGCGGACTACTATAAAGTCGATACTTTGGATTTTAAATAATATATATTTTCGATACCAAAAAAAATTGGAGGCCGGTCATGGTACAGTGGGACAGCGTCTGACTGTAAACGGGATCGGTTTTGAGTTCGATTCCCACTCGCGGGAATGATTACATATAAAGTATTTTCATTTCGTCGCTTTGGCAAGACAGAACGCGGCGTTGAGTTCCGTCACTAGACACGCCATATATCAAATTTGGCGGAAAGCGAGGTACGGAGTGTCTTAACCCTACGTACTTTCTATCTACCCTGCTATACGGGATAAAAACGTGAAGCTCTAAAAGAAAAAAATATACACGGTTAATTCGTTTAAAATCATTTTCTGTTTAAACCTTTAAAATATACATACAAATAAATATATAAGGTCACTCTCCATAGTTAGTTGATTTTGTACAAACTAAAGTTTTAATTTGAACATTTCAAATAACTTAGTGTTTACTTGAAACACAAAGTATCGATTGTTGTCCCTTAATAGTGTTCTGGAGTTATATTATTTATTTGCAAATATTGAATAAAGACCATTGTGGTACAGTGGTACACTAGTGGTGGTAGACTAATGGTTGTCGCTTCGATCCCCAATTGGGGAAATGATTATATTTACTAGTAAATTATACTTATATCTTATCTGATAAGACAAACCGAGGGGTTTGTATCAGCCATTTAACATGGATTGATTTATGATATGTGGAATAGATAGAATATTTAAAAACTGCGTCTTCTGGCAACTGTTTATTTTAAATTTTATTTTTAACTTCACGCTCTATCTCGCATAGCAAGGTATACAAGAAGTACCTAATGTCAAGACTGCCCCTTTCCATCGAATTTAAGACATTGCGTGTTGAGTCGCGGAACTCAACACCACGCTCTGTCTTACTTAAGCTAGGAAATGAAAGTAATTTTAATGTAATCAAAGTCACAATCAAATGGGTATCGAACCTACAACCGATAGCATTTATACACGCTGCCCGTCTGACATCTGTTGTGCCTCCACTCTCAGTCGAGGGAATAATTATAGGTGTTTAAATTATTCTCATTTTCTCATTCTGGTAAGACGAAACGCAGCGTTGAGTTCCGTCACTCAACACACAAAGTCTTGAATGCGGCGGAAAGCGAAATACTGAGTGTGAGACTAGGTACTTCCTGTCTACTCTGCTATGCAGGATAAGAGCGTGAAATTTTAATCTTTTTCCACTTATAAGCAAGTTAATAAATACAATATCGTTACAGATCTGCGTTCCTCAACTTCGAACACCTCTACTGGGTCAAAACTATCCTTTGTTAGCGAATCTATTAAAAAATATTTTAATGAAACTTGCCGAGAATATTAAGACATGAATTTTTTTGAAATGGTTACATTTTAAATGAAAAATATGAAAAAATATATGAAAAAAAAAAACTAAACTAAACATTGTTAAATGTATAATATTTTTTTGGTAAATAAATAAGTTTTTATAGAGTTTTTTTTTTTACTTTTGTGACATTAAATGTTGTTATAATTTTTTTATCTGTATTAATATCTATTTGAATAAAGTATGTTTTTTTAGTAATAATTATTTTTTTTATTTTAAAATAAAAGAATTTATTTAATAATTTATTAAATAAAAAACGCTTGATTTCTTTTGAAAGAATAATAATTTCCAATTAACACGTTTTTTTTTTAAGCTTCACGCTTTAGAAGCCTGTTAGGACACTCCGTTCTCTGCTCTCCGCCCAATTACGGCTATAAAACCCTTTAAATACTACACAAAAGCCTTTAAATTAAATTAATTGCTTAAAAGAAACACCGACAATTTGAACATTCGTTATTTAAGTTGTTATAGTAAACGTACAGTAGATATATAAAATTATGAAAAGTAGTGGATTTGATAATATATATTTAAAAATTATTATTAGAATATATGATGCAATTGAGCAGCGCCATACTATAATCGTGTTACAAACGAGTTTGATTCCCATTCGGGGCACTCTTTATATTTATATGATTTCCATTTCCTCTCTGGTAAGACAAGACAAATTGTCTTCCGGTATGGGAGTCCCAAACAACCCTTCTTACTCCCCATTCAAAAAATGGACCTCCTACGCGAAAATAGCGTGAATCCCGTTAAGCAGGGTAGACACAAAGTACGGTTAAGACACTCCGTACTTCCCTTTCCACCGAATTCGGGCCATTGCGTGTTGAGTGATGGAACTTAACGCTGCACCTTATCTTTACCAGAGCGAGGAATCACAACCGATCGCGTTTACAAAAATCGTTTACCAAAAATCGAACCCACAACCGATCGCGTTTACAGTCAGACTCAGTCCCACTGCGTTACGACCGGCCGCTGCTTTTTTATATATCTATTTTCCTTAATATTACCATCTGCTAAAGGACATATTCACTTGTAAAGTTTTATTATATATATAATCATTCACAAAGTAGCACGTGTGACGTCTTGACGTAGCTGAGTTGGGAAATAAAATATAAAGATGGTTGTACACTAAAGTTTTTGCTTTATTAAATTTGGCTTAAAAAATAATTTATTAATTAAACGGCTTTTATGATTACGGTTGATAAGGCTATAGTAAACAGAGAGTGGCGTTGAGCTCACCACTCAACACAGAATATCTCGATTTGGGGCGGAAAGCTGTCAACGGAGAGTCTTGACACTAATTTGTACTGACTATTTTAAATGAAATTATTTTAAACGGATTAATCGCGTATATTTTGGTATTCGGAACTACATTTATGGACACCTGACGTTTACACTTTACAGTAGTCCGTGGTCACAGGTAGACTGAGGTGGCATTCGTCTGTCAGTTGATACAAAAATGTCGTAACTGCCCTACTATACGGGAAAGTGCGTGAAGCTGCTTTTTTTCTATCACGTTTCATATATTATTTGCATCTGAAATAGTTAATAGTTGGATTAGAATTCCCAAGCAAATATGAATATATTTTTAGCTAAAAAATTTTGCTCAAAAATTATGTCTTTATTTTTTTGCCATGCTGCTCGTCTTCCCGCTCGATTTCAATGGCCAATCGGGGAAATGATCATATTTAAAATTTCTTTACATTTTCGTGCTCTAGCAAGATAAAGCGCGGTATTGATTTTGCCACTCAACACGGACGGAAATCAGTAAACGAAATGTCTTGACACTGGGCTCAGATTGCCCTGCTATCGGGATAAAGCGTAAAAAAGATATTTAATAAAATATCTCTAAGTACAAGTTGTTCTATGAATATTTTAAATGAAACATACCGAAGTAACAAAGTAAAAAACAAGATGTTAACAATTTTCAATAATATTGATAAGATTTTCAATAATATTGATAATCACGTGATTAAAAGCAGAAAACTTAAAAAAAAAATTATCAGTTTAAAATTAACTAAGCTTTCTTCAAAATGATTTATTAAATAATAACGTTATTTACGAAGCAGTTTTAAAATTAATCTTTATAAATGTACACTAGTTTGTACGAACTTTAATCTAGGTTTAAACCTTAGTTAATTAATCATTCAGCTGTACAGAGTTGTTAGTTAGTATCTAGCTGACATATAAAGCAGCTTCGCTATCTCGAAACACCGAGATCTTGGTATTGTGGGATCCCGCATCATTTCCCAATCCCGTACATTACGGGATTAGGGGTGCACGCGGGATTTGCGTGATTAAAAATATATATTTATTCAATCTCTAGTAATTACAATATCTTGATATCTTACGGCACATCATTAGGTACGAAACATATCATGAATATCTTTATAATTCTAAGAGTAAAATAAATATTTAATATAATCACAGTTCTAGCAATGACATCAGAGGTGGGATGAGCCTGTTTTCCCTCTTGGATCAGAAATTTTGTTAGAAGATAAAATTGTCCTCATATATCATCCTGTTTTTTAATGAAAACCGCATTAAAATCGTTTGCGTAGTTTGAAAGGTCACAAAGCTGTTACTCTACTATAGGCATTGTAAGATTGATTGTTAGAATTATTTTTTTTTAGCTTTTTTGTTAAAATCTCATACTTTTGGGATTCTAATTTATCTTTAATTATCACGATTTTTTTACGATGACGGGTGGAAAGCACCCAACACACTGCAAGGAAATCAAGAAATAGTAGAGGATTCCGCTCCAGGAGCGGGTCCTAGCTTTAATTTATTTCAGGAAGTGGAGGAGTCCGCCCAAAAGGTCAACGTGTTAGAATATTATAGGAACTAAAGTCATAAATTAAAATATATAAATATAGTCATAAACAAAGATAGTGCTTTCTGTATGCCCTGCCATGCGGGATAAAAGCGTGAAGCTAAATAAAGACTTCTCTTTATTATTATAAAATATGTAAAGGGGTTCAATTCCCACTCGAGAAATTACTTATATTAAAAATTATTCCCATTTTCTCGTTCTGGTAAAAAAATACTCAGCGTTGAAATCCGCCACTCAACACGCAATGTCTCGAATTCATAGTACGGTGTAGTGCGGAGTTTTTTGACAATAAAAACCTTTAGATTTTTTTTAATAAACATTAAAATTTTAACGCAGCGGGATTTGCACCCGTGCCTCATGGAAACCTTCCAAGTTTCTAATCCTAAGTGCAGAAAAACTCTTTAAAATTAGTAAAAAATTACTCTATTATATATAAATATATAAATATTTCGTTTTGCTTCAATTATTTAAATCACAAAGAGCACTGTGTCAATACTGACACTGACAGAGATGCGTTCAACAGATAATGTATGAAAGAGTAATTTGTTGCTGGATCTCTTTCTTAACATGCAATCTATTTACTCTTTCTTAGCGAACGAACGAATTTCCTTAATGAGTTCTCCATACGACGTGACATTGGTGAAGTGATTTCTGCTCAACTGTCACGCTCGGAGCGCCATATATAAAGAACTGAAATGATAATTATCACACTACTGTACTAAAACTATTGCGCTTGTTAAACGCTAGTGTGAATTGGGCTTAATGAACTCAAGATGACATTAGGTGACAGTGACGTTTTGAAAATATGGCGACTGAGATTTTGTCTGTCAGCAACGTTAGAATTTAACAAAATATTTGACAATTCGAATTATGCGACTTTATTTTTTTATGTTTTATTATTCAAGTAAGTTTTTAATCGAGTATACGGTACAAATAGATGTATTTTTAACGCATTATCATAAAAATATTGGTATTCGCATATAAAGTATAACTTCACATTAACTTAAACTCTAATTAAATTTCATTATTTTTTGTTCATCCATATTTTGGTGACTTTTTACAAAAAAAAATATTTTTTTTATAAAAAAACAAAGTGTATTAATAAAAAAATAACTTATTAAAAATAATAAAAAGAAACAATATATAATTATTTTATTAAATAATTATTTCTAAGTTATAAACACAAATATAAACATTTTCCATTTAAGAGACTTGACACTACAAATGCATCCTACTGGTGGTATCATAAAACTATACAATATAGTTGGTTTGATTCCCGATCGTGGAAATGATTATATTTTAATTATTTTCATGTGTTAGCTCTGGTAAGATAAAGCGAAGCGCGGAACTTGTGGAGAGCTGAGAATATAGAGTTTTGATACCAGGCTCTTTCTAGCTACTCTATACTGGACAAGAGCTTTCTATTACATACTGTAAATGACGTCCGCCATTCGTAATGTCGTGAACGGAAACGGACATATTAATTGGTTTCAACTTCTGCCAATTTCCTCTCTCTACCACTTCCGGTAGAGACGTTTATATGTTACTAGCGACTCGTTTGCGGCTTCGCTATATATCAATAAAATATTGTATAACTAAGTTAGAAAATAACTTTGTAATGGAACATATAACGTGCTGATAGCGCAAATGTCCAATGTTAATGAATTTATACATTACTGCTTAATATAAATAAAACCTATGAAAAATAAATATAAATAGAATTTTAAAATATATAAGAAAGTATGAATCTATACTAATAATATAGAGGAGAAGAGTTTGTTTGTTTGCACGCGCTAATCTCAGGATCTACTGGTTGGAATTGAAAATTTATTTCTGTGTTAAATGGTACATTTATTGAGGATGGCTGTAGGCTATATAACATCACTCTACCACTAATGAGAGTGAAGCAGTAATAATAAATGTTGCGAAAATGGGAACATTTGTGTATTTTTAAAGCTTACCTAGCGTGCGTCGAGTAAACGTGGAAAATTAGGCCAAAATTATATAGGACAAAATTGTTTCCAGCTGAAAGTTCTAAAAGAAGTCCTTTGGAAAAGTTCTTTGGGTCACTATAACAATTTCTATGTATATATTTTTAGTTCTAAAGTAATATCTTGCTTGCAAAGGTGTTTTTATAAACACGAAGGTTCTTGGTTCGATTCCCACTCGGGTAAATGATTATATTTCAATTATTTTTATGTATCAGTTAAAAGTGGTAATATAAAGCGAAGAGTGGAACTTGTGGAGAGTTGAGAATATATTATCTCTAGGTTATACCAGTTTATCTCTACCTACACTAGCAGAATAAAGAAGACCAGAAAAATCCTTATCCTAATAAATAATTTATTTATCGCGAGCACTTATTTTTGAATAAAATCGCCTTTAATAGTATTTAATTTTAACCAACATGCAAGGAAATATTATAGTTTTAAAATAATAACGTCAAATACCACCTCACATTATGTGCGGGGCGTGTACAGCGGTGAGGCGGTGAGGTGGGAGGGCGCTGGTTGACAGTGTCGATAGCCTTCTTACTAATATTATAAACGCAAAGGTTCAGATCGCATCCTCAGAGGATGTATGTTTGATTTGGATGTAACTGTACGGTATTATAGGTTGTAAATCAGAATAATATATAGACTACAATTTACCTTTTTTTGTGATTTGGTTGTAATATAATGATACATATCAATTAAATCGGCTAAAAACCCATCGGAGTTATAATCACGATGCAGTGTTGAATTGTTTGTGTTAAGTAGTTCTAAGTAAACACGCGGGATAGTAAATATGTATCCTCTACGTGGAAGCCAATATGAACAAAATAGTGAATTATACATTTAATTAAATTGAATATTTCCTTACAATGCACATTTTAGAATATTTATCAAACCTTTAAGTATTTAATATAGATTAATTATGTCTTTTACACCAAGTGATTTGGCAGAATAGTTTTAGAATTATAACGATATGATTGACTTGAGCGCCATTAAGTGCCTAATATATGAGGACTCAAGGTGCGGGAGAGAAATATTTCTACAACAGTATATATATATATATATATATATAGTTTTCTAGTATAATAATAAAATCATACATAAATTATAAAAATACATAAATTAAATAGAATTTAGAGGATAGCATTTTAGCTGACTGACCTGACTGACTTCGTAAGGACCCCTTTTCCCCTCACCCCCGCAGTCACCCACTACGCCGCTCGGGACCACATACGCCATTTTATTTTATTATTACAATAATTAATCGTTATATACTTTGAATGGAATATCCGATTTTAATAATTTACAAAGTATTATACAGATGTTGAAATGATCTTTGTTGAATAATTTTTTAATGGGGTAAGGATTAATACAGAGATATGAATAATGTGATTTGATTCTTGTAGCCTTTTTTTCGACTTTTAAAATATACAAAAGTAGTTATTTTTGCCTGTAAACGGTACAAACAAACAAATATTTCCTCTTTGTAACATTAGTATACATATAGATAAACGGCTTTTGACACCATCTTAAATTTCTTTAACACTGGAAACATTTTTACTAGTCTATTTCTGATGAAATTCAATACTCAATATCGCTACGTAATGAGGGCGGTCATGGTGGAATGGGACAGAGGCTGACTGTAAACGTGATCGGTTGTGGGTTTAATTACCACTCGGGAAAATGATTATATTTAAATTATTGCCATTTTCTAACTCTCGTAAGTAAAGCGCAGCGTTGACTTCCGCCATTCCGCCAAAATCATTCAAATTAAATCAATCAAAGTGGAGAATGGAGTCCTTTCTATAGTCTCTTTCTCTGCCTGTAAAATCTTGAAGCTAAAAATATCATTTTAAATATCAGTACTAAATAAGAACCGAATCTATGACCTCCATTAGGAACTAGAGCCACTAACCACTAAGCCAACCGAAATTCAACCCATACAATTCACAGTAGGTCATCATAAAATTACCATAGAACAGGAAACTAATAAACCACGGAGAAGTGACGTAAATCCATCAAAAACACATCGCGTCGTCCCGAACATCTGTCAACATCAGGAAAGTGCTGTTATTAGGCTCAAGTCACAGTTTGTGTAACTTATTATTCTGCGCGCAATCCTTGATCTAAGGAAAGAATACATTTTCTGCTTTCAGAGATTCCTATTTAATAGAATATGTACGTGATGCTCTTGAAATATATATATATATTTTCCATCTCAACACATCTCTCGGATGAGGCGGAACGTCTCTGGTATCTAGGTAACCCTTGGGCCTTAAATGTGAGCTTACCCTTTTGTATTAAATGTAACTATATAAAATTAGAATGTCCGTTTGTTATACTAAAATAAGTGGTATTTTCTACATTAATATGTATATATACACAGTACACGGTTTACCAAAATAACATTTTATATAACTTTTATCTATCTATCTATCTGTTTGTTCTGGCTAATTTCTAGAACGGCTTGGCTGATTTTGATAGAACTCTCACTGGTAGTTAGCTGATGAAATAAACGAGTAATAAAAGAAAAGTATGAAAAAAGAAGAAATCATGGACATAGTTAGTTTAAGATGAATATGAAAAAAGCTTTATAAAATTAAAAACAAAACAAAATAAAATTTACATTTTATCAATTTATTATTATTTTCTTAGAAACCGGTACAATTTATGTAATTTTATATTCATATAATTTCATGTACTTCTGCTATATGAAAATCTATACCCGAAATGGAGTCTTGGCTAAAAAAATATTTCTTTTCAATTTCCATTATTTTAAGCAAATTAGTACTTAAATAATAAATGAATTAATTGTATGTATCTTACTATAAATACAATACTCTGGTAAACGTTTATATTTAAACTATTCTCAAGTAAGACATAACGCGGCGATGAGTTCCGCAACTCAACACGCAATGTCTGGTAACGACAAAGAACGTAAGATCTTGGTGGTAGGTTCTCTGTGAATAGCCTGCGATTTTGGAATTATCGCCAAAGTAGAAAAAACGATTGTTTTTCAAATTACGAGGCGCGTCGTATTAGATGATTTTTAAAAACAAATTTCCAATATAATAATGTTATCACTTGTTATCAATCTTTCTAAACATTTAATCTCTCAAAGAAAATCGTGCTTTATCTTACTTATAAGAAAATCAACATCAGTTTTAGAATTGAAGCCGAAATCGTATCGTTCAGTGGAACAGTCTGTTGGGAACGCGATTAATAGCGGGTTCGTGTTGCAACTTAATTTTTTTTTATAAGAAGCTTTGGTAATATAATGCGCAGTTCTGGGCTCGCCATTAAACATGCAAAGTCTCGATTTCTGGCGGAAAGCTGTCAACGGAGAGTTTTGACACCAGGCAAAAATCTGTCAACGGAGAGTTTTTACAATATCAACCTGCAAATAGAAAAAGAGCTACTGTAAGCATAGGGTAAGGCACTTTATTGTTAATTTTAACAAAATCGTGATATTAAATTGACGCAACTCAACGCTGCGCATTATCTTATTAGAGTGGGGAATGACAATAATTTAAGTATGTATTAAGATTCCATCAAGTGTGGATCAAATCCGTAACACAAGCTCAGCTTACCGATAGACTGTATGCAGGGAGAAACGACTTTTAGCGTAATTTATTTACAAATGGGTAACATTGGATATTGGATATTGGATACGTCATTATATCTTAATAGATATATTATAAAGAAAGTAATTTGAATACAATTATGGTATAACACCTAAACTCTTTTTTAACTATGATTTGTCTTACAGAGGCAGGTCGTGGCGCAGTGGGACAGCGTCTGACTGTAAACGCGATCGGTTGTGGGTTCGATCCCCATTCGAGGGAGTGATTATGTTTAAAAAATATTTTCCCTTCCTCGCTCTGGTAAAAGACAAAGTGCGGCGTTGAATTCCACCACTCAACACCCAATTTCGCGAATTTGGTGGAAAGCGAAGTACGGAGTCTTGACACTAGGTACTTTCTGTCTACCCTGCTATGCGGGATAAAAGCGTGAAGCTAAAAATAAAGATAAAAAATAAAATAAATTTCTCTTACTATGTTGATGCCTATATAAGCATATAAAGCCACACGTGGCTCACATACTTCGTTTTCTTGCACGAATACGTTCGGATATTAAGTTATTAGTGCTATCTATTTTGCTAATCCTAAATTATTTATATATATTTTACATGTGTATTCGAACACGACACTATCAAAAATCTTAAAGTTGGTGCTTCTGAGGAGTTTACGGGGACCCAAAGGAGGATTTCCGGAAGTTTCTACAAAAACGGTAATTATCTATCCAAAATTTCCAAATAAATTAAGTAAAAATGGAAATAGCACGCCAAGGAATCACAAAATCCATACAAAATTCCAGTCGAAAACTAGTATTGTTAGAAAATATTAAGATGATATTTATTTAGCCAACGTCCCTATTGTTAGTATGGCGATGGCATAGCCATTATTTTCATACGGGGTAGATTTTATCATCCCTTAAAGAATATATTATTTAGGTTTCTATGCGTACTATGGAAAGTATAAAATTGGGTTCCTCATTGTATCCTATATTATAAATGGAAATTATAAGATTTTAAAAATATCAAGAATGTATGGTGATCAGAAATCCATTTTTATATATATATATATATATATATATATATATATATATATATATAACTATTTGTACGGAGTGTCTTGACACTACTTCCTCGACTTGTTCCTTCCTGTCTGGTTTCTATGCGGGTTAAAGCGAGAAGCTAAGAAAATATATACTCTGCATAGTGCTATTGAATATATTTTTATACCTGTAGTTATTTGAACATACTGGGTAATAAAGTTCTGTTTAAAATATAATAATTACAATAGATTTGGAAAAATGATAGCAGAGTGTTATATCACTAAATAGTCTGAGCTCAATAATAAATGTGGTAAATTATAAAGCAACCATGGCGTACTTTCGATTCATTTTAAACCTTAATTGATTTTTTTTTCAAGACACTTCGAACTTCGTTTCCCATCGAATTTGAGACATTGCGCGTTGAGTGGGGGAACCCCACGCCGCCTGCCGCCGAGGAAGTGCATTCAAGAATGAATCGAACCCACAACCGATCGAATTTACAGTCTAACGCTGTCTCACTGCGCCACGACAGCCGCAAATCAAATCTTAATAACCCAACATATTAAGAGAAACACAAAAAAAGCCATAAAGGTCAAATTAACGGTATAAGCAGACTATTTGATGACTTATTAGTAGAAGTAGTACAATTTGTTAGTGTCAAGACACTCTGTTAACTGCTTTTCATCTGAAATCAAGACACTACGTGTGTAGTGAAGAACTCAACGCCGCGCTTTGTTTATGAGTGGAGACCATAATAATGAAATTATATTTAAGTGTAGTAATTCCTCTAATTATGCCTTATATTTACAGTCATACGGTGTCCTGCGTTACGATGGCCGTAAGGTTAACGGTCCCTTATTTTTTTTTGCTTTACGCTTTTATCCTTCATAGCGGAGAGACGGAAAGTAGCTAGTGTCAAGACACTCTCTACTTCTCTTTCCGCCGAATTCGAGATCTTGAGTTTTAAGTGAATGGGTTTCTGTGAGGTTATCAATGTATCAAATATATTTAAATGAGCTAAAATCACTGTTATATACCCTTTTTATAGGTGTCAAAATAACTTTATATAAACTTGCTTTGGTTTTGGATTATGTCACTACAAAGGTAAAGAATATAATAATATTTTTTCTAACAAAAAAATCGTTTCCGGCTGTCTTCCTCATAATAGGATGTAGAATGTCCCTGATGGGACAACCTATTGTCGAGACTCGTTCGACGTAGACATCGTTCACTGTTTTCCATCTGTATTCAAGAGACGGCGTTCAGTTCCGCTATTTAATTGAAACTGAACGCCGCACGTTATCTTGCCAGAGTGGAGAAATGTAAAAAAGAATATAATCATTTTCCCGAGTAGCTATCAAACCCAAAACGTCGACGTCAATATATTTTTTTCTTACTATATTTTCTTTCTAACTATTTATTTGTAAAATAATTATAGAAGAAAAGCAACATTTATCCAAGTTTAATCAAATATACGTGACACTGTTGATTTAGACCTCATTTTTCTAAATAAACCATTTCCGGCTCAAGGCAACATCCGAACAACGAAGGATGTCATAAAGAAGTAGTGTATTTACAATGAGCGGAGTTGGAATACATACTAACTCCAGTAACAAAAAGAAATATATTTTTAATTATTATTTGAACCTGCACCCATGTCAATCATCAAATTCCACTGAACCATGAGAGTTTAGAAATTCTTTTTAGATATAGATATATATATATATAGATATATATATATATATATATATATATATATATATATATATATATATATAAAAAACATTGGTAAATCGCGTTTCCGTTTATATTATCATATCTACATACACATGGAGATTGCAGAATGTCAAGGGATTGTTCTTTCCTTAAAAAAATAACCTCAAAAACATAATATAATATTAAAACGTAGAACGAGGCTCTGCCCCTTTACTTGAAAAAAATGTATAATCTATAGAAAACCACTTGCCCATTATAATATTTGTACGTTATAAAGAAATTAAATCATTATTTTATACTATTTATTCAATATAAGATTAAAATAGACTAACATAAACATAGTACTAGAATAATTTAGTTCTCAATAAAGGCCGGTCGTTTCGCAGTGCGACAGCGTCTTACTGTAAGCACGATTGGTTGTGGGTTCAATTCCCACTTGGAGAAAATATAATCATATTTTAAAATTTATAATCATTTCTCAGCTCTGATACGACACAGCGCGACGTTGAGTTTGTCACCCAACACGCAATGTCTCGATTTCGGTCAACGGAGTGTTATGACACTAGGTTTTCTGCTACTATCCTGCTATGCGTGATAAAATATGAAAGTGGTTCTTTTATATAATTAATATCGTCCCAAATGTTTCATTTTTATATACAGATTATATTCATAAAAAAATAAATATTAAAAATGCAAAATATACGAATAATTTTAAAACAAACTGAATGTTAGCGAAACGAAGCACTCATCAGAATTTCAGGTTGAATTTTAAATTAACTGTACTGTTGCGGAGATAAACAGCGCCGAGATGATAAATGACTCGGCCCAGATCATTAGGGCTGGAATTAATTTAGATGAATCTGCTTATATTTTGAACTAACGAGGCTTATTTAGATGTTTAAACTTTTTGTACCAAAGAAACGAGTCGCTGGGAGTGAATAAATTATATATATATATATATATATATATATATATATATATATATATATATATATATATATATATATATATATATATGGACGGGGTTGTGTCGTGGGCTGACTGTTATTATTGTGGGCTGGATTTATTATATATGAAATTTTTGAATTAAAATATGTTAAATTTGTTTGATTTTATAAAGTATGTAGTATTTGTTTTTTTTAGCTTCACGCTTTATTCCTTGTGGGTTAGTCAGACAGACCGACGCGCTAAACACTACGGTCTTTGCATACCTCTTTCGCCTCGTCAACAGACATTGACCTCTTCATATATGCTCTTCAGGTTGTCTTCATGCTTTTATCTGACCTTCCTCCCGTATCATCAATACTGTTTTCGGAGGTCATCTGAGGTCTCCCTTGCTTAAGAATTGTAAGAAAAATTCATAAATAAATAAATAATATTAGTTAAAAGTAATAAATAATAAATATTAGTTAAAGGAAAAAGGAATTAGTAAGAGGCCTGTCGTGTCGCAGTGGTACAGCGTCTGACTGTAAACGCGATTGGTTGTGGATTCGATCCCCACTGGGGGGAGTGATAATATTAAATTTATTTTCAATTCCTCGCTCTGGTAAAAGACAAAGTTTGCCGTTGAGTTTCACCACTAAACACGCAATATCTTGAATTAGGTGAAAAGCAAGGTACGGAGTGTCTTGACACTAGGTACTTTCTGTCTACCCTGCTATGCGGGATAAAAGCGTGAAACTAAAATAAATAAATAAATAAAAGGTACAGATTAGGAGTGTTCAGTTTGAATATATTAAAAAATGTAGACAGTTACCAAAGCGGGGAAGTGAAAATAATTTAATACAATCACTCACACGATTAGGGATCGAACCCACAACCGATCGCGCTTAAAGTTAGACACTGTCACACTGCGCCACGACCATCCTATAATAAGATAATTATTATAATAAGAGGAATTTAATAATATTTAATTAAATTTTACTCCTGTTACTAAAATATAGCAATTACTCAACTTAGCAAATCATATAAAGATGCAAATTGTTTTCTAAAACTTTATATTATTATCATTTATCAAATTAAATTAATTATTAATTATGTTTTAATATATATTTATAAGAAAAATATATTTTTTTTTAAATTAAATTCTAAATATTTTTAGACAAAAAAAACCTAAAACAAAATGTAGAGCTCCTAGGTAATACGTTGAAGAAATAGATCTAGACCGCGACCGATGGAGCAACATTTAATATGGGCCTTGATTTGACTTCCATATTCATGAAAATATGTAAGCTTCGAAAAGGCCTAAACTCGGATTCGAACCTGGGTCCGCTCGATTGCGTCGTGTATTAGCTACCGCTGGACCGAAGCAAGCGTTTTGAATATTGTTGAAAATTAACATCAAGTTGTAAATTTTGCAAATCATTTATATATATATATATATATATTTAGATGAAATAAATTGAATTTAAAAGAATATTTAAACAAATTATTTTGCCTAACTATTTTTAGGTAACAATAGATACAATTATAAAAAATACGATTTTATTTAAAATCTTTAGTTCTAAAACAAATATATATATATATATATATATATATATATATATATATATATATATATATGTATATATATATATATATATATATATATATATATATGTATATATAATAATTAACATAGCGCACATTTTCGCCATACCAACTGTATATGTTTATACAAAATATCGTACAGTCCGTCCATGTATTGTCCTCATCACGTATAAGGAAGTAAATTTAAACATTAACCTGACAGTGTATTTGTTACGTAGTTCCCTTAGATCATCATAGATGGCACTGTTAAGAATTATTTGTACTTAAAAAAAATTTTCTACACTAAAATCAAAACAATACAATTGTATATTCACTTACAATATTTATGTTATTTTACATTAAAATTATGGACGAGGCGCGATCCAAGAGGCGCGACGGTTGGACGGTATCCAAGAGGCGCGGGTTCGAATCCCGCTGCGTTCAAATTTTTAAGAGTTTTTTCAAAAATGTTTTCTGATCCTAAGTGTGGAATAACACTTTAAAAATAGTAAATATGTATTATTTTCATTTTTCCGCTGGTAAATTTCACTTAACACACAATGTCTAGATTTCGGGCGGTGGCAGTCAACGAAGTGTCATGACACATGGCTGTCCATAACTACCCTGCTATACAGGATAAAGCGTAGAGCTCATTTTTTAATTATTTTTGTGTGGTAAGATAACAAATATTGCATATAGATGGCGCTGATGTCCATAATTCCTTAAACTGTTTAACATAAAGAGCTCGCCAGTTCAAAATTTTAATCGATCTGTAATTGTTAAATAAATTAATTTATTTCAAATTATATTAAAAATCCAAACTAAATCCACTAAAAATATTCAAAGTTATATTATATAATAAATATACTGTGTTTTTGTGACAACCTGTGACCATTGTCTACTGTAAAGTGTTAGAAAAAATATAATAAAAAAAAAACCATTAAAAAAATAGTATTAAAAAAACGATTAATCCGTTTAAAATAGTTTCATTCATATATATTCATACTTAGAAAATGATGTATTATGTATACAGATGGCGCTGGAGCCAAATACTTTTAGAACCTTGTTTCATATGTCAAGATTGCTTATTTGAAATAGTTATGGGAATATAGTTATTTGCTATGAACATTTAACGCCTGGACTAAAAGGGGCACAGGTTCAAATACTGCTCAGTAATATTTTTATTAAATAATACCAATTTATATTTGATTAGTGCTTTATTAAAAATATTATTAAAATATCGTTATTTAAATAACCGGTTGTTTTGAAGACTCAGTTTTCTAAAATAATATATATATATATATATATATATATATATATATATATATATATGTATATATATGTGTATATATATATATATATATATATATATATATATATATATATATATATATATATATTATTTTAGAAAACTGAGTCTTGATACTAGACTGTCCTTAACTATCCTGCTATACGTAGTAAATAAAGCTGTTTTTTGAATATATATGTTTTTTTAATACGGCCTCAGCTGGTGGCGCAGTGGAACACCGTCTGACTGTAAATGCGATCGGTTGTAGGTTCGATCTCCACTCGGGGGAGTGATTATGTTTAAATTATTGTCATTTCCTCGCTCTGGTAAAGACAAAGTGCGGCGTTGAGCTCCACTTATCAACACGTAATGTCTCGGTACTAGGTACTTTCTGTCTACCCTGCTATAATTGATAAAAGCGTGAAGCTAAAAAAATGTATTTTATGAAATATATTAATTACCACTTACTGGTGTCTGATTGTTAACGCAATTGGTTATGGGTTCGATTCCCACTCAGGGGAATGAATATATTTAATTTATTTCCATTTCATCGCCCTGGTAAGACAAAATTCCGCCACCCAACACGTCATGTCTCAAGTTTGGCGGAAAGTGGAGTACGTAGTGTTTTGACATTAGGTACTTCCTTTCTACCGTTTCATTCCGTTATGTGTTCCGTCAGCTGACACTATGTCTCGAATACGAATGGAAAACAGAGAAAAACTGCATTTAGTACAATAAGACTGATAACAATATCTTAATTAAAATGAACATTTCCCGACAAAAAATCGAACCTATAACCTTCACGTACACTTATCACGCTACCCATTCACCGTAACGGTGCAGGTGTAAAAGGAATTTAAAATTTCATTTCCAATAAATTGATAAAATGATGTAGAATGAGTATAATAAATCTTTGAGGCGATACCGCCGCTTCGCGCTGTAGTCTGCATTCATATTGGAAATGCATTCCTGAAACAATTCTATAGAAATAGTCTATTATGTAAAGTACACTTTTTTTACCTCCATTATCTTCTAGTGGTTCTTAATATAATTTTTCAGTTTCTTGTTTTAACCTGCATTGCGAGGTAAATAGAGGTATTTTGGTGTCCAGACACTCCGCTCGTCGCTTTCCGCCCGAATTTGAGACGTTGCGTATTAAGTGACGGAATTTAACGCGGTGCTCTATTGCTCTTACAAGAGCAGAGAAATGGTAATAATTTAAATATAATAATTTTCCAGACCCAACTACACTTTGTTTGCAAATATCAGAGTAAAGAACAAATTCTATTCGGACTTAAGACGTTACGCCTTGAATGGCGGAATCTAACACAAATTTAATCTATACACATACTTCTATTATAAACATATATTTATAAACATTTTCATACATTCCCAATATATTTTCTTTTCGGACCTCAATAAATCACATTCCTGTCAACATTATTTATGTATTTGGGAAGTATTATAGATAAGGAAGTGAAAAACGCTTAGTCTTTCACTTGGTTTCTTATTTAAAAAAATATATGTTTTTTTTTCAGCTCCACTTACTTACCACAGCTTGATTCCACATATCAGGGTAGTCACAGACAATCTAGTGTCTAGACAATCTGTTGACTTTTTTTTTCACGTTTGTCACTCTTTCATGTAATTTAGCTTATAGCGTCGGTTGTGAATTCGATTCCTATTTGGGGGATTTATTACTACAAATTTGCTTTCACTTCTCCGCTGTGTCAAGATTGTGCATAGTGTCTTGTTAGCCACTCAACACGCACTGTCTCGATTTCGAACGGTTAGCAGTCAACGGAGTGTTTTAACACTAGGTTGTCTCTGATTCCTCTTCTATGCGGGACAAAGCCTGAAGCTTATACAATAAAATTACAATTTCCTATTATATTTTATATATAAAAAAGTACTATATTTCCTTTTTATAATGTTGTATTATTCATTCTTATTTTAGTTTTAAAACATTGTTAAATACACAGTATATAGGGGATATACTAAATGTCGAGAGGTAACGATTTTGATCTACGTAACTTAACACCGTACTTTATCTTTCAAGAGCAACTCAAATGTCAATTATATAATACAATAATAACTAAAGTGCAATGCGCCACGGTCTTCCCCAGTATCTCATACTTTTACAGTTTTAAAATTAGTAATACTAGAATTAGCGGTAATTATTATTTGCGGTATTCGTGTTCTGTTTTGGACAATTTTCATAATTCATTATCTTTGTTAGAGCGGCGTTGAGTTCCACCACCCAACACGCAATGTCTCGAATTCGGCGGAAAGTGAAGTACGGAGTGTCTTGACACTAGGTACTTTTTGTCTACCCTGCTATGCGGGATAAAAGCGTGAAGCTGAAAAAAAACTTCTTTGTTTTTACGACATTTCTTGTGAAAATATTAAGTATGATCAGTATTTTGTTTTATTTTTACAATTCTTTATTAACTTCATCTGTATATGTTAATAACCAATGAAATTAATTTATATTAAATTAATTTAGGCTATCGGGGCACAGTGGGGCAGCGTTTCAATGTAAACAGGATTGGTTGTGGGTTCAATTCCCTCTCTGAAGAATGATTATTTCTCCGCTCTAGTAAGACAAAGTGCAGCGTTGAGTTTGCCACTAAGTATTCGTCTTGGATTTCAAATGAAAAGCAGTCAACAGAGTGAACAGGATAAAGCGTGAAGCCGCAAAAAAAATAAATTAGAGAAAAGCAATGTATAGAGCGTGGTTTTTCCACTGCATTACAAGTATTGTATTACCATATAATTATACCATAATTATAATGTATAGATACTTACCGGTATGTAGAAATGAGAGAGATTGGTTCAGAGATGAATGTAAATGTGGTTGATTGTAGGGTTTGATTCCCACTCCGATCTGGTAAGACATAGCGCGGTGTTGAGTTCAGCACTCATCAGGCAATGTCTCGATTTTGAACGGAAAGCAGTCACCGACAAGTTTAAACCGCAATTAAGAAAATATGTCAACGATATATCGACCTTCCTGTTATAACTTCTTGTTATCATATTTGCATGAAACTTTACAACGTTGACCGTCCAACATGTTCGCAACAAGTACTTTATGTTCTTTCAATGACATATGGTCCTCTAAGACTATCCTTTCTAACATATTACGTAAAAGATTTCTATAAAAGGAAAAAAGGTGTATTTTTTTTGAATGAAACTATTTTAAACGGATCAATTGCGTATTTTTTGATATTTGAAAATGCATTTTTGAAAACCTGACCTAGTGCCAAAACAGTCTGTACTTCGCTTTACACCGAATTCGAGACATTGCGTGTTGAGTGGTGGAACACAACGCGGTACTTTGGTTTTACCAAGCGAGAATGTGAAAATAATTTAAATATAATTACTCCCCCGAGTGGGAATTGAATCTATAACCAATCGCGTTTACAGTCAGACGCTGTCCAACTGCGCCACAACCAGCCTCAGTGTCTTGACACTAGGTAATTTCTGTCTACCCTGCTATGCGGTATAAAACGTAGTTTGTGGTCCAATGAGACCTGCATGTTTAAAATATCTTCATTTCCATCAAATATCTTATTAATAATATAATAAAATATATATTTTTTTCCAAATTTTCCTAATAAATTAAACCAAAACAAATAAATACTAAACAAAATGCAATAAATATGAATTAGTGAGTGGGAAATCATAAAATTTACGATGTAAATTAAGCAAAGTTGGACTTAAGCTATAAATAAAGCCATTTCAATAAGTATCTGCAACTTGAGCGGACATTTAAGAGATAAATGCGGCAATTAATGATAATTGATCCTGTATTAGACCGTTATAGCCTAGTTGTAACACTGTCAGCAAACTATGGTAGTGGGTTGGAATCGCCCAAAAGGGAAAATATTAGTTTTTTTAATAGACGAAGGAGGCAAACGAGCAGAAAGGCCACCTGATAGTAAGTGGTCACCTTTGCCCATAGCTATCCGCAATATTAAAGTTGTTGGCCTTAGGATGGAACTGAAAGGATAGTGTAGTCGCCGAGTGGGTCAGCAGCCAAATCTGTCAAAAGGGAAAGAACAAGTGGGAATAGAGAAAGCTGGCTTACATGATATGGATCTGGAACACATTATCAAATATTTGGCCGGTCAATGATAGTGGTGGCGAGCCAGTTGGAGGATTAACGGTTTCCACCAAATTGCTGAAACACCCGCCTCTGACGAAACGCCACCCAGCAGTGGAGGGGAATTGTATTCTACCCCATTCCCTCACACGAAATAAGCAGTAATTAGAAAATAATTTCTACGCTAGTTTAAGCAATCGTATTGAGTGACGAAGCTCAATATCGCACTTTCTTTTAACAAAGTGATAAAAAAGAAATATCCATTCTCACGTAATGAGGATTGAACCCAAAACCATCGCGTTTAAATTCAGATGGTATCCCAGTGTGTCATGACTGCATTTCCCATTTCTATCACGTATAAATATATGTATATATATATATATATATATATATATATATATATATATATATATATATATATATACAATACACTATGTATATATACAAAACACTCAGTTGATTGTCTTTCTTGGCTGAGGCATTCCGTGATCTCGCAGTATAGTATAAATATGCGACTAACATATCGCATCTGATTTGTATTCTATCTTCTCTTCGACTTTATTATATTAAAATTATTTTCACTTCCACATTAGTAACACATAAGGCGGCGATAAGTACTACAATCAAAAGTTATGTAAGAAAACAACTACACATTTTATCCCGGATAGCAGGGTAGTTATAGATAGATACCGCCGGGACTTACGGAAGGATCGGGGTGTGCCCGAGGTCCCGGCAAGTGGCGGTCGAGGAGGAGCACCGTGAGGTTTTAGTGGGTAAACGGGGCCGGCCTATATCTGCCAATCCGGAGTCCCACATAACCTGTCCCGAGTCCCCAATCGGGAAGGTATCCGTAACGCGATTTCCTCACGTTAAAAAAAAAAAGTGTAGTTAAAGATATCCTATAACTACCCTGCTATCCGGGACCGGGCCGTGTTCGTAGTTCGACTTATCAGGAACATAATAGTTCCCTGAAATAGGAATTGAACCCATAAACGATGGCATTACAGTCAGATCAGTTCCATTGCGTTTTGCAAATTTAGAATTAAACCTCATAACCCAAATGCCATAAGGAACAGATAGCTACTTAAAACACAACGTTCAGAAATAAAATTATTCATCATCTTATTAAATAAATTTCCATACAAATATAATTTTGCTAAGCAAATTATGTCCACAAATTAAATAGAATCTCGCTCTTAGAATTGAGATCAAAGCCATAGAGTTGTCATTTCGTTTAACTAAACTTGAATTGAGTTTCCCGAAAAACGATTCTGATGTTGACATTTTATAATACAAAACCGAGTGTTAGGGAACTAAGTGCGTGCGAGACCATCGTGGCACAGTGGGACAGCGTCTGATTGTTCACGCAGTTAGTTGTGGCTTCGAATCCCATAAGGAGCAATGTTTTCAATTAAAGAGATCTTTGATTGTCGCTATTTAAACACATTTTAAATAAAGCTATCTTAAGCGGATTAATTCCGTATATTCTGGTATTCGAACATAATTTTAATACATTTTTGGAAACCTGAAGTTTCGAACACTTTACAGTGGTCCACCACCAGCTCGCTAGGGTAGTCGGTTTTCCCTACGAGCTTCTTCAACAAGGTAGTCAGGTAGTCAGTTTTACCTTACCCCCCCCCCCCCCTTTTTCCTTTTACTCCCCCTTAGTCTCAATTTCGATAGCTTCCTGAATTTTCAATCTCAATGCTTTAAAACGATCTTTCCTTCTAGCAGATATCAAATTAGAGACTGAATCTTGCAATTATTTATGGTCTATTAAATAGAACTGGTAAAATTTACCTATTTGCTGTGTAAAATGGAATGATAGTCAAATATGTTTATATTGCACCTCTAGGCATGCTTGAAAATGCATGAAATTAAATATCCAAGCTAAAGATGGTCATTTTCTGTCTTATTTTTCTTTGATATAAAAAGAAGGATATTGGTTGGTCTATTAGATAGATGATTAATTCTTTTAAGCATAGTATAAAATTGTTATATATATATATATATATATATATATATATATATATATATATATATATATATATATATATATATATATATAAAGAAACGTTGTCAAGGAATTCTGAATATTTTAATGGATCCCGGTTGTCTCAATTCGGCTCAATTTTAATATTCAAAACTATACCGCTTGTTCTTCTTTTTATTTTCTTCATTTATTTACATAAATATATTAATACATATTTTTAAGATTTTATAAACAGTCGGATTTTCTGTTTCTGATATTTGTTTATTTAAGTTTTTGCATACAAAATGATAAATAATTAATATGGAACATAATTCTCTCTAGTTATGTAGATATCGTCCTCACAATCTTAACAATTGACTTTTAAGGCCTAGGAATAAAACTAAGTGGTTTAGGACAGTATTAGAATTCAAAATACAAATTTACTTATAAATGAAAAAAAAAACAATGTAACGAATTTATTCTAGAGCTAGGAATATATAAAACAGTTCAAATTTCATCTAATACTTACATCTCTTGTCTTAAGGTATTCCTTAAGATTTGTGACTGGGATTATATTTATTATAATACCTTTTCTTGTACAATTTCTTATCTATATATGGTAGGCAGAGAAAATCTGGTATCAAGACATCAGGAATCGATAGACCGTGTTGAGTTGCGGAGTTCAACACTGTAAATTGCCTTACTAGAACATGGCAATGATAATATACAATACGTTGCAAAGCTATAAAAAGGGTGAAGCTGCAAAAAAATCATATGTATAAAATAATTTAAAGTTATCAACAGCGAGGACCCAAGCAGCTACTTTAATTAAAATTTTAAACGGCAAAATCAAATCATCTGAGAGGAGATATCTCCCATAGTCTATTTGATCCTGGTTTAATTTAGTTATAAGAGAAAAGCGAAATTGAAATACATTAAAACATTAATTGGACTCCCGTCTCAAGTTCTGTTATGTTTGGGACGATCGTTCGTTTTATAATATTTTTTTTATATATGTATATTTATATTTAATTGTGATCTGCGGCTTTTAATTACTTATATGGGATTAATTTTTGCTAATTTTTTTTTTAATAAAGATATATAGAAATCCCTTTATATTAAATCGGTGCCTGGAACTTGCTGAAAATACAAGTACTGGAGGATATATAATGGAAATTGACACAGGAACAAAATATAATACATCATGACGTTTGGCTTACTACTCAAAGACTATACAAGTGAGATACTAATTTTTTTTTTTACCTACTTCTTAAATATTTCAAGGAAAGTATTTTATTTAAATGATTTCCGTGCCCATACCTTCATGAGCTAGATTGTGAGTTTTTTTTGGAAATGAACGGTGGAATTCAACGCCGCACTTTGTTTGTTACCAGAGCGGGGAAGTAAAAGCAAATTAAATATAATCACTCCCCTGAGTGGGGATGGAACCCACAACCGATCGCGTTAACAGTCAGACGCTGTCACACTGCGCGACGTCAGGTCTCTATATATTATATAACAGCTTTTTTTAAATAAAAATACTGTAAGTTGATATAATTTTCTTATTCAAGAATCAATTAAAATAAAATATTACAGGAAAGTCCAGTTAAAACGTGAAATTTACGTGCACAAACGAACAGACAAACAGATAAAAATATTAGAAATCTTTGTTTTGAGGTCTATTATATTGATAACTCAAACTACAAATTTTCTCAAGCTTTCACCGATGCAAAATTTGATAATAAAACAATTAAATTGTCGAGGTTTAAATATTTTTAATATGTTGCAAAACTTAACGCCGGAATTATAAGCGATATATCTGTTTGAAGAAATTTTTAAAGCGCAATTTTAAAATAACAGAAAAAACCATTTATCTCGGCCCGCAAAGTTCAAAAAATATCCGAGTTTTGTTGTTGACTTTCGATTTTTTTAAGAACAAATAATTAGGACACAACTATGCAAATTCCAATTGTATTATCCATATTCGGCGTTAAATTCTGCCATGCGTCTGCAAATTTTCAAGCAAAGCAGCGTTGCAAGATTTTCTTATAATTATAGATAGATACAGTTGAACATACGTGACTAAGTAAAGAATTTAAAGTGACTTTTTAAAGAATTTTATACATTTAAATTTTTATGAGCTTAAAACGCGGAGTTAATTTACGTAGCCTAGCAAGAAAAGTCTATATATAGATTGACTATTTTACAGAAAAAATGGCGTGTAATAAGTGAGAAAGTCAAAATATCGACTCTTCTGGTAGGACTATTAAGATATGTGGCGCAGTTACGACCAGTTATATAGAGAAAGACAAATTAATAAAATAAAACAAAACGAATGGTACGGAAAGAGACTGTACAAAACAAAACAAAATATTTAAACTTTATACGTTAATAAGACGTCTAGTGTTGTTAGAAAAGCGGAGAACGGAGAGATGTATAACCTACTGTATTAAATGTCATTCGATCGATTCGTTTGACGTCATGTAAGCCAGCTTTTCCTATTTTCACTCCTCCTTTCCTCCTCCCTAGCACAACTCTAGTTTTGTTTATGTCCATAGACGCAGGTGACTACTTAAATTCAGATGGCCCTTTTGCTCGTTTACATCCTTTTTTTGGCTTTACGCTTTTATCCCGTACAGCAGAGTAGACAGGAAGCACCTAGTGTCAAGACACTCCGTATACGAGACATTGCGTGTCGAGTCACGGAACTAAACGCCGCGTTTTTCTATGAAATATATATATATATATATATATATATATATATATATATATATATATATAAATATAAAGTCATAGGTATTTAAAGGAAAAAATAACATTACTTTATTAGACCTACATACATCGTAAAACACGTAATGTAGGTGACGCTGCGGGATTACAAAATAAACCATATTTCTTTCTCAAAAGGTTAACACTAAAATGTAATAATGGGGATAATAATTCAACGCCATCGTGACGCAGTGGAATGGTCTTTGACTGTTTCGAGACAATAATAGTGAGTTCTATCCCATTTGCGTTTGGTATATTCTTTTTTTTTACCACCTTCGTCTGTTAGCGTATGGTAATGCACGGTGTTGAGCTCCGCCATTTGATACGTAATGTTTCTGAAGTGGTACACATGTATGCGTACATGTATCACCTTCGTCTAGTACGACGTCTGGTAAAGCACGTCGTTGAGTTCCGCCTTTTGATATATAAAGTTTCCAAAGTGATATATATATGAATGCGTACATGTATCACCTTCGTCTGGTGCGGTCTCTGGTAAGCACGGCGTTGAGTTCCGCCATTTGATACGTAAAGTTTCTAAAATGGTAAATATGTATCCATACAAATATACACTGCAACACTAAGTAAATCAACCCTATATTTGTGTATTATTATTATCGTTTATTTATTTAGTTTACTTATTATTTCTTTTATTAAAAATTGATTAAGGTAAAATATGTTTAAAATTAATAATTAAACTCCTATTATAGTCATTTTAAAATTAATAGCTATATAATACTTTCATGCCAATAAAGGATATTTTGAAAAAAAAAACATATTGAAGTGGTTAATACCAAACGTCTTAACATTGTCGTCTCTCTGCGTGCCTTAGTAGATATAAGAAGATATTTAAAGCGATATTTTTAACTTAGACTTGGAATTGAACCAGTGACCTCTGTAAACTGGTATTAAATCGCACTAATGATAACAAAGCATATTGTAAAAGTAACTGAAAAAAAATATGATTATATCATACTTTTTAGAAAAATTGTGGTTTTCAAAGTAAACTATTTTAAACGGATTAATCGCATATATTTTGGTATTCGAAAATACATTTTTTGACACCTGACGTTTTGAACACTTTACAGTAGTCCGTGGTCACAGGTAGACTGAGGTGGCATTGGTATGTCGCGAATTGCTAAAATCTAATATCTTTTTAACTTACAGATTTTTTTGAGTTAGTGCATTTTTTTTCTTTTTTTTAGGTTTACGCTTTTATCCCGCATAGCAGGGTGGACAGAAAGTACCTAGTGTCAATATTATTATTATTAATGTGATACTTTAAATAAAATTATTTATCTATCTTGACTTGGCTAAATACGGCGTTCAGTACCGCTAAATTATTCATGATGACCTCTATAATGATTTACTAATTAAATAGATGGACAATGGCAAGGGTTAAAAAAATCTACATAGGAAACTATTTTAAATGGATTAATCGCGTTTATTTTGGTATTTAGTCTCCCTGTCAACACAGACTACTGTAAAGTGTTCAAAACGTCGGTTTTTTAAAAATGTATTTTCGAATACAAAAATATATGTGATTAATCCGTTTAAAATATTATCATTTAAAACGTATAAGAATCTCGAAAATCATAGACCTTCTTATAATAAATGGTAGAGTAGTGTCTTGCCACTAAGTACTCTCCGAGTTCGCTAAACGAAAATAAGCGTGACACTGATCTAAATAATAAATATCAAAGAAAATATGTTATTAGTGAGCACACAGCTTTATTAACACGCTTATTTCATTTTATACGACGTGACGACGTGACAATAAAAATAAGTTTTTATTATTAAATCTGCTTGTGTCACCCGCAGACTTATTCCGTAGGGAAGTTATTTCCATATTGTATTTCCCACAACACACAAGTTTCCTCACTTCGAAATCGAAGACTCTCAAATGAAATATAATATATTTATTAAAATATAAAAATGGTGGAACTCAACGCTGCACTTTGTCTTTACCACATCGAGGAAGTGAAAATTATTTCAATATAATTACTCCCCCGAGTGGGGATCGAACCCACAACCGATCGAGTTTACAGTCAAACGCTGTCCCACTGCGCTACGAGCGGCCTCAAAAATTATATTATTTTTTAACTTCACGTATAGCAGGGTAGATAAAAAGTACTTAGTGTGAAGACACTCCGTACTCCGCTTTCCGTGAATTCGAGACATTGCTTCAGGCTTTTATAAATGTAATCATTTCTCCAATTGGGAATCGAACCTAGAACCAATCGCGTTTACAGTAAGACGCTGTTCTAATGCGCTACGACCGGCCTCATAAAAGTAGACAAGTACAAAAATATCTATATTTAATTATGTCTATATTTCTCTAGGCGAACGGAGGAGTATGAAATTTGGCACAGTTACTTTCAGTGAAAAAGTACAGTAAATTACTATATTTCATAATAATATATTAGAAATATATTAAAATAATAATATAAGCGCTACACACACTACTATGCGCTTAACACACACTTCTATAAAAAGTGACATTCATGTTGCTAAGGTTTTTATTATTTTACCTGTCAACAAATCCTCTTGCTATATACAATCTATATATTAATACGTGAAGCAAAATATTTATATAACCATAACCATAGTAGCCATTTTTACGAAAAGAGTATGAAATTTGGCACAGTTATAGTTCACATAGAGAAAAAATATCCAGAATGCTTATATTTTTTTAAAAACAACACAAAAATATACACAAATATTAACATAAATATAACACACACCACCATGTGTTTGACATACACGTTTATATAAAGTGACATAAACGTTGATACGGCAACGCGTTGTCAACGCTTCAACGGTACTGTCTAATAATATGTAAATCAAGCAATATATTTCATACAAATGTAACCAATCGCAACTCACAAATCCATCTTATAAGCAATTTATGTCCGTACATTTCTAGCCTTAACTCGCACATCATATTCTTTTCAGAATAACATTTTCCTTTCGTTCATCTTTATGATAGTGTCATACTTTAGGGGCGACTACGTAAAAATATAAAGGACAGTAGTATACCACTAAATTATTATTATACTGTTTAATATTCCTGGCAACATTGTTATGAGTTAAGTCCCCAGGATATATTAAGAAATTGTATAAATTATTTTGCTATATACTATTCATTTTCAGTGTGTCATTCTGCCAATATTGCTGGTTTTACGTAACTTAAGGATGAGATAATCGTAACTTAACGCCATTGATATTCAGTCAATTTCAATCAAGTGAACTAGATGGTTCTAGACACAATTTACATAATATACTTTATTAGAGACAGCCCAGTGTTTAGTATCGCCGTCCTATCCTTACGTGTAAGGATGGTAGAAATAAACCGCTTTAATGCCAAAGAAATATTATTTTAAATTCTTAAGGTGTTCACAGTTGCATGGTTTATCCCGCAAAGCAGGATAGTCAGAGAAAACCTAATGATGAGACACTATACTGACTGCTATCTATCTGAAATGAAGTAATGGAGAGTTGAGTGGCAAATTCAACGCCACGCTTTATCTTGACCAAGAGCATTGATTATATTCAAAATCTATTTTATATATTATAATCAAAAAGTGCCGCTGGAACACCAGATAGGTGTTCATTCTGCTTAAATCTTTGTTTGTTCGAATGATATAAATAGCTACTGCTTATGGGAAAGGCTAACATATAATATAGATTTTATTTTAATAATAATAATTTATAACTTCATTTAAATCTCACTCCGAATTTCACGAAGCAAATTGTAAAAACTGTATACTTCATCCAATTTTAAAGAAGAAAATATGAAACCATCTTTGAAAAAACGTATAAAAATTTGAACGCAGCGGGATTCAAACCCGCGCCTCTTGGATACCGTCCAAGCGCTCTGACCACTAAGCTATGCGTTCTACTACCAGCTGCGTCGAAATTCTTATACGTTTTGTTACAACTTATTTATGTTGTTAGCATCTCTGTAAAGAGATTTTTACAAATTTCTACTACTTAAAGATTATTAAGAAATAATCGTTTAACAAGAGAGTTTGCTATTTTATTTTAATATTTACTATTTTCAAAGTGTTATTCCGCACTTAGGATTAAAGATGTTTTCTAATCCTAAGTGTGGAATAACACTTTAAAAATAGTAAATAAGAAAATATGACTTATCACATACAAAAACGGCATTTTTTTTAAAGATATCATCTTGACATACGTCAAAAATAAATAGAACTAAGCGGGAATTAAATTAAAAAAAAAAACAAAGTTTAATTGAAATAAAAGAAATTAATTAAAAAAGTTATTTCCTTGTTGTTAGTAAAAAGGACCCTTGTTATAATTACGTAGGGATGACACAAATTTGTCGGCCGTTGATGGCAACTTGTTAGAGCTTGTCAGATGAGAGAGTGGATTTACAACCGAGATAAGGGTAAAGCGAAACGATCACTGCCACTGAGCATATAAGTACGTTATTTGAATAAATATTTATATGTATATGTATATGAAGAGGCCGCACGCCGCCGACGTCGCAGTGGGACAACGTTTGACTGTTAACACGATCGGTTGTGGCTTCGATTCCCACTTAGGAGATTATATTCAAATTATTTCAACTTCCTCGCTCTAGTAAGATAAAGTGCGGCGTTGACTTCCGGCGTTGTCCGTCTATCCTTATGTGAATAAAAGCTTGAAACTATAAAAAAATACCTATTGAAAAAAAATACAATCTTGTAATATAGGCCTTATTGTACGATTATAAATTTCGAAATATTTTTTGGTCTTACTTTTAAGGACACATTTCTTTTTAGCTTCACGCTTTTATTGCACATAGCAGGGCAGACAAGGACTCTTCCTGTAGCGGTAAGACACTCCGTGTGTTGAAAAGCGAAACTTGCCGCCGCGATTTGTATGTGTTGATAGTAGAAAAGGACGTTGCAAATTTTTAATGCATCTCCTTTATATATGATATACATATATGACATTGTACATAACTGAACGCTGATTGACTTCCTCGCTAGAAACAAAGCATTAAGCTTAAAAAACTATAGGCTTGAATAATATACTATTAAAACAAAACTTGGAAATGATTCCATTTCGAGATATTAGAGGATTTATTTTTGAGAAGCGTAACTTAACGTCGCGACGCAATATGAAGTTAAACTATTATTTTTTTTATAATAAACAGAAATTGATCCTATTGTTTGTTCCGAATCGACAGGCGCATTCCACTGATGGCACACCGGCGACACCATCCGACGCGCAATTTTCTGCAGGTGTTTGCCGAAGCAACAGTGTTTCGTCAGTACTACACCAACCTGAACGTCAGGACCCCAAAATTTCTATTGACCCAGTGATCTAGATAGGGCCTCACCACCTTCACCATTGTTAGGCCTACTGCCGAGGACCAAAGGTCCTCTTTCCATCGTCGGATCAGGGCTTTATCCGGTCTTCTCCTGATTCGCATAATACTCTCCTCTGATGGCCGTTGACCTCGCGGCCGTTCACTTGCACGGAATGCGTAAACTCTAGCGAGCACTTCCGTCTGCAATTCCCAAGGTGGATCACTCGCCAAGAGAGGAGCTGCCGTCTATGATACCGTACGGTATCCCTATATTGCCGTCATCGCTATAACAGCCTGCGTTTTTCAGAGTTGGGCAATGCTATGAAAGGTGAGAGCATCCGCCCACACAGGCGCACCGTATAGCACCATGAATCTCAATATCACCTCCACCTCCTGACCCTGGATGTGCAGAGTAACTCCTTGGAGGGCGGGGGGAGGGGGTGTCTGGCCTAGGGCAATGAAAAGGAAGTTCTCAGTTATAGGCATGAAGACCCTAAGTCCGCTTTGATGCGGCTGACGACAAGGCTCTTTTGACGAAAGTGAACGAAAGACCCAAATTTACCTCCTCAATATGATAAGTAAGATGGGCGGCTACGATCTTCTCAAAAATTTTGCCCATCTTATTTAGCAGTATATATATAGCTATAGGCCTGTATGAGGAAAGAGAGTCTAGAGGACCATATTCCTTACGCAACAGGCACAAACCTCCTTCCAAATTTTCGGGAACTGTCCTGTTGAGAAACACTGCTCAAACAGGTTCCGACGATTGTCTTCGAGTTATATCAGGACGATACTCAAAGCTCTTCCTGGAATACCATCCGCCCCGGAGCAATCTTTTTAGCTCTTAATCTCCTGAACGCTAAATCCATTTCCCTCTCAGTTATGTGGGGAACATCCGCCTCTACTTTCATGCATACATTAAGGAGCCATAGCTGGCTATATATGCGCAGGATGCTCTGAAAAAAAATTCTACGACAAGGTGCAGTAAAAAGCCTAGTTACAGAGTTTTTGTTGTAGGAGCGCGCCCATGGATATTTAAACCAGCTAGCAACTCTCGGTGGGAGAAATCGATCCCAAAGCTATCCTGTTAACACTCTCTACCCAAATTCATGTTGCGTGTTGGCAATACTCCAGGATGCACTATATTGTACGAGAGGAGCAATTTAAAAATAATTTAAATAAGATCATTCCATCAAATAAGAATTAAATTGAAAGCCAATGTACTCACATACTGTTCCCTTAAAGCAGTTTCCTTAGAATTATTTAATATTTACAACTATCGTAGTAAATAAACTAACCACGTACAGTCGCTTAGTATGAAAATAATACGTACATTAGTTATACGTACATAATGAGTATAGACGAATAAGCTCTCTATAATGAGACGATACAAACCACAGGGAATATTACACTACGTTAATACCTTTTCTATTGCGCCTTGTTCATTTTCTTTAAGCAAATATGAAGGTTTATTAAAAGTTCTCTTACATATTTAACGTAATTTATTATATTAATTTAAAATTTTAAATATAATAAATTATTTTAAACGGATTAATCAAGTATATTCTGGTATTTGAAAATACATAGAAGGTGGTTTGGCCACATCGGGCAGATTTATGTGGCAAAGATGAGCGGTCGGAGGAGACCTCGGTTGACCTTCGAAAACATAGCATCTATGATACAAGTGGACAGTTACGTAAAAAGCATGAGGTCTCGAGGAAAGCTGTGGACGAGACGAAAGAGGTATGCAGGGATCGTAGCGTTTGGGACTCTGTCACCTCTGACCATCCCGCAAGGGACAATGCGAGAAGCTACAAAACAATATTCTCAACTTAGTATATTGTTTTCAATCTGTATCTGTATATACAGTGTTTACCAATAGGGATGATAGGATTTTGATAGCTCACAGCCGCCATTGGTGTTTAACATTTAACATTTGTGTTGTTTTGTGTTTAATAATGTTTGCCATTTAATCATGAACAAGTTTACGTTACCTCACCGTTTGAAAATTGTCCAAATTTTCTATCAAAATTCGAGAAATATTGTCTCTACTCAAAGAGCATTTCGTGCTAAATATAGTCGTCATGGTGCACCGTCTGAGCTCACTATACGTCGCATAATCAAAAAACTGGAAAGTGAATATTCTTTGCACGATAAAAGACCACCAACACGACAGCGGACAGACCGTAGTGAAGAAAATATTGGCGCCGTATCAGCCAATGTCGAAGAAAATCAAAATGTTTCCGTTCCACGACGTGCACAAGAATTGGGCTTATCCTGAATGACAACCTGGCGAATTTTACGTATGCATCTTGGCCTACATCCATACAAGATTGTGTTGGCACAAGAACTCAAGCTAGCAGACCATCGATTACGTCGTGAATACGCAGATTGGGCGCTTGAAATGATGGAAACGGACACCGAATTACATAGGAAAATCATCTTTTCAGATGAGGCTCACTTTTGGCTCAATGGTTATGTGAACAAACAGAATTGTCGTTACTGGAGTGAGTCAAATCCAAGAGTGGTTCATGAAACACCATTACATCCTGAAAAATTGACTGTTTGGTGCGGATTACGGTACGGTGGAATCTTTGGCCCGTACTTTTTCAAAAACGACGAAGGCCGTACTGTTATTGTCAATGGCGACCGTTATCGTGAAATGTTAGATGTTTTTTTTTCCTGAAGTGTATGAAATCGATGCGGACGACATTTATTTTCAACAAGATGGTGCAACATGCCACACCGCGACCGTCACAATGGATTTATTTCGTGATAAGTTTGGTGAGTCGGTTATTTCTAGCAACGGTCCTCACAATTGGCCACCAAGATCATGCGATTTAACACCCTTGGACTATTTTTTGTGGAGGTATGTTAAATCTCAAGTGTATGCCAATAAACCAGCTACGATTCAAGACCTTGAACGCAACATTCGAGCGACTATAGCGGCCATACTAGCCGAAATACTGCACCGAGTCATCGAAAATTGGACCGATCGTATTCACCAGTGCAAAAAAAGTCGTGGCGGTCATTTGAACGATATTTTGTTTAAATCATAAATGGCATAAAATTTCCTATCAAATAAAGCCATTGAGCACGAAATTTGTATATTACATATATATTACATGTTTTATTTCAATTTTAAAACATATCGTTCTTGTTGGGACACCCCATATAACAAAGAAGTAGAAAAGTCAATTAGGTACGTAAAATGTTTTTCATAAATTGAGTTTGTTAATACATCGTTAACGAAAACTCGAAAACCATTTAGTAAAACATGAATTGTACCGTTGTTTGTCTGTTAGTTTGTGCGTCAATCACGAAAGTACGGGACAGAATTGAATTAAATTAGGTTTAGCAAAAAAAAATATTATTTTCTTTCTTGCCAAACTCAGAAACAAATGTAATCATTCCCACGAGCGGGAATCAAACCCACAACCCATCGCGCTTACAGTCAGACACTATCCCACGGCGCCACAACCTGCCTCATTTATATTTTGGTGGGATAATATTTTCCCTAAATTAAGTACTTACAAGATAACTAAAAATATTTTTTTTTTTAGCTTCATGCTTTTATCCCGCGTAACAGGCTAGACAGAAAGTACCTAGTGTCAAGACACTCTGTACTTCGCTTTCCACCGAATTCGAGACAATGCGTGTTGAGTGGTGGAACTCAACGCCGCACTTTGTCTTACCAGAGCGAAGAAGTAAAAATAATTTAAATATAATCACTCCCCCGAGTGGGGATCGAACCCACAACCGATCGCGTTACAGTTAGACGCTGTCCCACTGCGCCACGAACGGCCTCAAAAATATTTTATGTAACGTGTTATTAAACATAGAGAACAAAACCCGCGAACAACGTAATAAATAAGTTTAACTAAAGTAGTTTGGATTTATAACTCCTGAACACTGTACACTAAACACTGTATCACCGCAGGATGTTCTAACAAAAAGGTTAAGCTGAGATGGGTGAGAATTCCTTAGTAGGGTGTGTTATCCTGTATAAGTAACGCTATATTCGCTCCATTTAAACGAGAAACAATATGAAAATATATTTTTTTTTCGGCATAGTAAAGTAGCCCGAAATTTAAAAAATTAAAACTTACACTGGAGCAAATCGAACCCACTACCAATCGTTATTACAGTGAGATGCTGAAGTACATTGGAATTGAAAATGAATACATACTACATTATAATGTCAGTTTTGTCAGTCTTAGCCTCCCTAGGTATGTAGGTACCTACAAATCAAATAAATACTATATTTTTTAATTGAAAATTATTGAATTAATTAATTTGAATAGAAAATTAATACATACTACATTATAATGTCAGTATTATCAGTCTTAGCCCACCTATCTACCAACAAATCAAATAAATACTATATTTTTTAATATTGCAATATCATTTTACGTTTTTTTCTTTTAACAACTAACATAACTCTATTATTTTGAACTTAGTGTCTTAACACTAGGTCTCCGACTACCCTGATATGCAGAATAGAGGGTGAATCTATTTTATATTTATTTTTGTTTCCTACCATTAAACACTTCATAAAGAATTAACTAGAAATTTACATAGAATTCGAATTATTTGAAATAACTAGAACGATGTATGGTCATCAACCCTTATAAGCCCTAAAGGTCCTAGCGAATGAATGCTGAAATTGCTTAACTTTGTATACAAACGATACCTCTGGTTTCTCGGTTACAAGAAAATTAGTTAACTTGGGAAAATAAATGGTGTCTTTGTAACTTATACTAAGTAATAAATGAAATCATCATGATTGATCACTCTAGCCTATTTATATTATAAAATGTTATAAATTTTAGGCCAATCGTGGCGCAGTGGGACAGCGTCTGACTGCAATCGGTTGTGGATTCGATCCCCACTCGGGGGAGTGATTATATTTCAATTATTTTCACTTCTTCGCTCTGGTAAGACAAAATGCGGCGTTGAGTTCCACCACTCAACACGCAATGTCTCGAATTCGGTGGAAAGCGAAGTACGGAGTGTCTTGCCACTAGGTACTTTCTGCCTATCCTGCTACGCGGGATAAAAGCGTGAAGCTACAAAAAAAATGTTATAAATTTTCTATAAAAAGTAACTTTTTTATTAAAAAAAAATAGCTTTACTTGTCGCTTTATAGCACAGTAGACCAAAAGAACACAATGAAAAGACTTCTTTCTTCATTGTCTGCTCAAAATCTTATGTGCAAGGCGGAACCTAACACCGCCTAGGGAGATAACTTGAAAATAATTACTAAATACATTTCCCCGTATAACTTCGAACCCATTACCGTCGTTTATGGCCAAATATTTTTACTTGTGGTTAATATAATTTTTTCGGAAATGTATACAAAAATCCATTTGTCGTCTCTTTAAAGAATTGTAATGTCGAAACTTATTGGGAAACTATTAAAACTTTCTGAGTGCAATCGTGTGTTCATTTTGTACCGATCCTGTCTGAAACGTTTCTTCGTTGTCCAACACTAAACTTTCCTTTAAAATTGATATATTTTTTCTTATTTTTCATTATAACCTCTATCTGCCAGTGAAAGTTGTGTCGAAATCGGTCTGGCCGTTTTCAGGGATTAGTTGGAGCAAACAGACGGACAAAAATTGTAAAATATGTTATTTTCGTACACGTTCTATATAAACATATGCAATTAATAAAAAGCGGTTTTTTTATATTACAACCATTATTTCCAGATAATCTAGCTATTTAATAACATTCACTAGATCATCGTACTCTACAATATATTAATAATGCATAAAAATAAATAAACTTCCGAATTAAGAAAAACGATGAGCGTGAATGCAACTCCATCCAAAATTTAGTCGCTTATTTGGGGTAGCACGCGGCGTTAAGTTCCGCAACGTTGTATTAAATGTTGTCAAAAAGAAGAGATTGGAGAGAAGAGAGTGGAACATAGTCAGAATATAAACATGATCAGTTGCGAGCTCGATTCCCATTCGGAGGCGTGGTTATATTTAAATTATATTTATTTGCTCACTCTGGTAAGACAAGGCGGTGTTGAGTTCCGCCACTTAACACGCAATGTCTCGTATTCGGCAAAATACGGTAGAGAGTGCCTGTTTTTTATGTACTTCGTGTCTACCCTGCTATGCGGGATAACAGCGTCACGCTAAACTTTTTTGAAAAAACGTATAAAAATTTGAACGCAGCGAGATTCGAACCCGCGCCTCTTGGATACCGTCCAAGTGCTCTGACCGCTAAGCCATGCGTTCTACTACCAGCTGCGTCTAAATTCTTATACGTTTTGTTACAACTTATTTATGTTGTTAGCATCTCTGTAGAGAGATTTTTACAAATTTCTACTACTTAAAGATTATTAAGAAATAATCGTTTAACAAGAGAGATTGCTATTTTATTTTAACTAATATTGCTATTTTACGCTAATAAATACTTTTGTACCAACTAACCAAGTTTTAGTCACTAAAGGCTATTCACTAAATTGCAATAGTGTGAAGGCAACTAATCTGGTGTGCGTAAAAGAAAATGTCTGGCCACAATCTACAATATTGCGAGAGTAAAGAGTTTTAATGTCCAGGGTAGCGTGTGACACACTGTTCTTAAAAATGTATAACATTTTTTTTAGCTTTCACGCTTTTTCCCTTTTACCAGTGTCGCCTAATGTCAAGACACTCAAATTTATTTTAGACATACGGTTAACGGAACTTAACACAGCGCATTGTTTTACCCAAACGGAGAAAAGTATAATTAATTTTTAATCTTTTTAACACAACTAATCAATTTTATAGTCAAATAAAATATTAGAAGTATCAAATTTTATTTTAATCATAGCTTTAGAGCGTTTTGAGATCATCCTGGTTTTGTGGGACGTTGGAGCTTTCCATGTAAAATCCAGTGAAAATATTTTCTGTTAAGGCAAAGACAAGCCAGTGCAAAGCATTGTTTCGTATAGAGTAACGGATATTAACCCTGCGTTTTATATAGCAATTCTAAGGAAATATGGAAATAGTTTTAAATGTTTTAAATCTCTTTGAATTAGAATCGAATCTACTAACACCATGTATAGACATCTGTTCACTGTAAGGTAATAGCTCCATATTTTTTTTAGCTTCAAATTTTAAACCCTACCTAGCGCTAAGACTAGAATGTTTGTTATATATGTTATAACGCTTCCGACCCTTGATCCGCACCCTTTTTTTCCTTATAATTATTTCTTTTTGAATCGTTAGTTTACATTTATATTAATGATTACTAAGAAATAAGGCTTTTCTATTTACCCGACTGCTAAAAGGAGGGTTATGTTTTAACCGCGTATTTAAGTATGTATGTTCGTTTCTTTGTTCTCCTGTAACTGCTAAACCTGTAAACCACTATCGACAATTGATATGCCGTTAGATTCATATTAAGGGTGCTTGTGTTATTGTCAATTAAATATGTAAAATTAGTGAAAGAACAGGCTGGTCGTGACGCAGTGTAGCAGCGTCTCACTGTAAATATGATCGGTTGTGGGTCCGATTCCCACTCGGGGGAGTGATTATACTTAAAATTATTTTCACTACGTCGATCTGGTAAGACAAAGTGTGGCGTTGAGTTCCACCACTCAACATCCAATGTCTCGAATTCAGTGGAAAGTGAAGTACGGAGTGTCTTGACTCTAGGTGCTTTTTGTCTACCCAGCTACGTGGGATTAAAGCGTGAAGCTAAAAAAACAAAATGGCGAGTTTTAAAACTTAATTTTAAAATTCGCCATTTTGTTTTTTTAGCTTATTGTTTTTTAGCTTATTGTTTTAATGTTTTTTAGATTATTTTTTTATTATGGCTTGTTTACGATAAAAAATAAATATAATTCAATAATAAAATAGAGAAGACACGATTTAAAAAAAAAATTAAACTTGCATTTTTTTTTAATGCAAAGTTTGTCAACCTTGAGTTTTCTATGTACGAGTATAGATGTATTGTAGCTTTTCATTTCTTAGAAGTTTGCAACTTTTTATACCTCATAAAGTGTTGTTAATACCGTCAAAGTAAATATTTGTTATAAGTAGTTTCCTTTTTGTTCTCTGTAAAAAAAAAACTTTGAAGACTCATAATGATCCAGTGTACTGTTTTTTTATTACTGCTTTTAAGTTTCACGCTTATATCTCGTATGGCAGGATAGACAGAGAGTACCTAGTGTCAATACTCTCCGTGCTCCGCTTTTTGTTGAATTCGAGACACTGCGTGTTGAGTGGTGAAACTCAACACCGCGCTTTATCTTACCTGAACCAGCCAGGAAATGACAATAATTTAAATATAATCATTACCTCGAGTGAGTATCGAACAACCCACAACTGATCGCTCACAGTCAGACGCTGTCCCACTGCGCCATGACCGGGGTCTTATTATTATTATTTGGAGAACAAAGCAACTTCGTGCTTTATCCCGCATAGCAGGGTAGTCAGAGATAACCTAGTGCCTTAACATAATCAAATCAATATCCGTAAATGGATTATATATATATATATATATATATATATATATATATATATATATATATATATATATATATATATATATATATATATATATAATTTTTATGCCGCCTTTTCCTCTTTCAAAGTACTTTCATTCTATTCTATCAAAATATTTAAGAGTTACGTACACTATGGACAACGATTATGCTGAGAAGAGAATTATTTATGGCGTTGAGTTTAGGCATTCGACACGTAACGTCTATTGTTTAGCCAAAAATCGAAGAACAGATACATCACTCTGGTCTTGACCCTGGATTATTGGTGTCTGTTATTGAGGGAAAATGTAAAGCTATAAAATAATTGACCCAACATTCTTAATAAATGTGTAACATTTAAATGTTCAAATTCAATAACCATAGAATTAGTTATCAAAATATCAACCATGGTGGCATAGTGGAACAGCGTTTGATTGTAAATGCAATTGGTTTGGGTTCGATTCCAATTTGTTTAAATGATTATGGTAAGACAAATAATGGTGTTTAATTACACCACTCAACTTAATTGTTTCGAATTCGGAGAGAAAGTAGTGAACGAATATTCTTGTCACTTCTCTCTGATTATGCGTGATAGAGCGTGAAGTTCAATAAAAAAATCTATTGTGTAAAATAAAGTACAGTTGGCTACAGAATCACCATATATTTTACTCGCATAGGGATCGAAAGCTCAGCCCATCCCATAAGGTCAGCGGGCAGTCTGCTATTGACACAGCCATAATATATTTTCACACAAAATAAAATCCAGCTTCTTTGGACCATTCGGATGTTAGTGTGGGGCCTTTAAACACTTGTTAGAATAAAATTAATGGAAAAATATGTTTACATTTTTTTCCATGTAAATGTCGCAGTGAACCAGTATCAAAATGTAAGCGATTAGGTGTAGGTTCGATGCCCATTTTAAGGAATAATTATATCGGTATAATATGGAGAATACGCGTAAATACGCAAATACAAAAGTATTCATATTTACACCAAATATTAATACATTATTTCGACAAAGAGCTCATAGTATTCAAAATGCTGGATAGATTTTTACCAAATAAAGCTAAAAATCACTGCAAAAGAAATAACTTTCCATTAAAAAAAACCACGATCTTTTTTCTTCTAGAGTTATAAATATTTTATCGTCCGCTATTTTCAAAACCACACTAACAGTATGGAGCGGTGTTTGCAAGTGCCAATTGGACCCGGGTCGCCGGACAATGCCCTGAACGGACTCTATTAGCGCCAAACTAAGTGGAATTCTCTGTATAGATTAACGCAAATGTTCCACCATTACAATAATGAAACATCTAAAAGCAATACTACGAATAATACAAGTTGTGTAATGCTACCCTGAGGTACACAAACTTATTGTCAATACTGTTAAAGGGGGTTGTTATATGTATAGAAATTTTGTTTTGGTTTAATCTAGTTAAATCTGTATATATATAGCATAAAAAAACTATTATTTCTAAAATAAAAAAAAAACTAAAAAAATATATTTTTAAAAATGTCATCAGTTTGTATGTTCGTTCGTGCATGCAATATTAGAAACGATTTAACAGATTTAATCTTCAATCATTTTTTTTTCTTTTATATTATATTTTTTTAGCTTCACGCTTTTATCCCGCATAGCAGGGTAGACAGAAAGTACCTAGTGTCAACACACTGCGTACTTCGCTTTCCAACGAAGTCGAGACATTGCGTGTTGAGTGGTGGAACTCAACGCCGCTATTTGTCTTTACTAGAGCGAGGAGGTGAAAATAATTGAAATATAATCAGTCCCCCGAGCGGAGATCTAACTCACAACCGATCGCGCTTACAGTCAGACGCTGTCACACTGCGCCGCGACCAGCCTCATTCTTCTATATTAATCGATTCGTAAATAAGCGTTGTATGTTAATGTTATATATATTTTAAGCGTTTTGTTCCGCAAAATAGCTATAAAATAACTGTTTTCTTGAATTTGCTAAAAGTTTAGTTAGTTAATTAGAAGTAGTGGAAAAAACCCAAAATATACAAGTAAAGGGGCCGGTTGCAGTGAGATATTGTCTGACTGTAAACACGATCGGTTATTGGTTTGATTCCCACCCAGGAGAGTAATTATATTTAAATTATTTATAATTCCTCAATCTGGTAAGACAAAGCGCGGTTTTGATTTTCACCACTCAACACACTGTCTCGAATTCGGCGGAAAGCGGAGTAAGGAGTGTCTTGACACTAGGTGCTTCCGGTCTACCGTGCTATTCAGGATGAAAGCGTGAACCAGTCCTTCAAAAAAGCTTAAAATAATTTTCTCGTGGTCACCCTAGCAAGGACATTAAGATGATGCCATAAAAATAAAATTGAATTATCATCGGACATATGGTTAACTTGTATAAATATAAATAATACTTATAACTAACTATATATGTAACATTATAACAATTCAATTTTTTTTAGCTTCACGCTTTATCCCGCATAGCAGGGTAGACAGAAAGTACCTAGTGTCAAGACACTCCGTACTTCGCTTTCCACCGAAGTCGAGACATTGCGTGTTGGGTAGTGGAACTCAACGCCGCTCTTTGTCTTTACTAGAGCGAGGAAGTGAAAATAATTTAAATATAATCACTCCCCCGAGTGGGTATCGAACCCACAACCGGTCGCGCCGTCGCTGTCACACTTCGCCACGACCGGGCCCAATTCAAATATTAAACTCTCAAATACACTATTATTTACTTATTTACAAGCTTCCATTTAACTTGCCGTGTTAGCGTTTGTGAAATTTTGCAAGCTCAATTTGCCTTACTTCCCAGTGTGAATTGGGCTGAAATTTTGTTTACCGTTTCAGTTCCTATTACAATGAAATATTAAAGCTTTACTAACGTGTATATCACTTTAGTAAAGTGTATGTCAAAGCATACAAAAGTGTTTTTTTTTTAATAACAGAGAGACATAAGTGTCAAGGCACTTCGTTTTTCTTTTTACATCCAAACCTTACATTTTGTACAGCCATATTAATTTAAATTCACAGAGCGGGAATCGAACCCACAGCCACCACGTTCTGTTAGATACTGTCCCACTTATACCTAATGACCCAAAAACTATATCTAAATGCATTAGAAATTTAAATAATCATATTTAGATCGTGGCAAGTGCCAAGAGCGATTTTGCTTTTGCTTTTGGCAACATTTTCACTAACCTGTCCTAACCAGCTATTCTATTGCAGCCAACTCAAATATTGTTAACGACACTGCTTAAAACTAGTACTGAATTTGTTTAAAATGGAGTTATATTCATATTTTAATATGCTTATCAATGTTGTTGTAGAAGCCGATCGCGTCGCAGTGGGACAGTGTCTGACTGTAAACGCGATCGGTTGTGGGTTCGATTCGTATTGAGAATCCCTTCATTTCCCGACTCTGGTAAGACAAAACGTGGCGTTGAGATCTGCCAAACGATAAGTAATGTCTCGAACGTGACGGAAAGCGGAGTATGCTGTGTTTTGAAGTGAGACGAGTCTCACTGCGCCACGACTGGCCTCATTGGTATGAAGAAAGAATATATAGTTAATATATATATATATATATATATATATATATATATATATATGTGTGTGTGTGTGTGTGTTTATGTGTGTTGTAAAAACAAGCGTGTTTGTTTATTTGTTAGCATTTTTGTACGCACATATTTTCCAGAGTGAAACTATAAAATTATAATAAAACATTTTTTATTGAATTGGCCCGCGCAAGGCCTTTAAAAAAATGAACACCTATAGCAACTATAATAGACCAGCTAAACAAAAATGAATTTATAAAACTCATATTGCTCAACGTGAAAAACATTTTCATTTTCATCCCGTATAGCAGAGTACCTAGTGTCAAGACACTCCGTACTTCGTTATTCACCGAATTCGAGACGCTGTGTGTTAAGAAACGGAACTCAACGCCGCGCTTTGTCTTACTAGAGCGAAGAAGTGAAAATAAATTAAATATAATTAATCCACCGAGGTAGAATGGAACCCACAACCGATCCGAACCGATAAAATTAAGGGTATGGAAGGACATGAAGAACCATAATAGCCCAAGTAAAGGGTGTTCAAATAACAATAAAATATCTAGTAGATAACTATAAAAGTCCAGTTAAACTAAAACATAAAAATGTTCTTTTAAGGGTTTTTTAATCTCTCAGGCGGTTTTTGATGAGAAATTAAAGTGATCAAAAAATGAGACCAACGTCATGGGGGTCTTAAAGTATATACAAAATGAAGTTGAAACCATAGTTTACTATTGTTAAATTGTTATTGGAAAAAATAGTACATTGTAGAATTAGGATTGAAAAAATATTTTTGAAATAAACGTATAAAAATTTGAACGCAGCGTGATTCGAACCCGCGCCTCTCGGAAACCGTCCAAGCGCTCTGACCGCTAAGCCATGGGATCAAATGAATTGAAGGTGAACAAAAATTTTGAACGCGTGGGTTAGAGATGTTTAAAGAGCGAGAAAAAGGCTTTTTAAGTTTCTTTAATGTTTTTAATATTATACTAATATTTAGTTTATAACGATCTCCATCGATCAAATGTCAACCTTGTAAAATATAGCACGGAGTTAGGTTCCGCGGTAGAAAGTAAAGAATAAGATGAATAAAAGATATAAATTATTTCATACTAGATCATATTTAAGAACATTAACCTAAAAATAATTGTAGATAACTCTTAAAAAAACAAAAATTAATAAAAACCCACTATAAAGATACAATATTAGTTAAAAAAATCCCAAGTAACAGTATCAAGTTGAATTTCCTACTGTATAATTAGATTGTGGCCGGTCGTGGCGCAGTGTCTGATTGTGAACGTAATCGGTTATGGGTTCGACCCAGACTCGAGGGAGTGATTATATTTAAATAATTTTCACTTCCTCGCTCTGGTAAAAAAACCAAAATGCGGCGTTGAATTCCACCACTCAACACGCAATGTCTCGAATTCGGTGGAAGCTATTAGTATAGTAAGCATAAAAATTTTTTTTTTTACTTTACGCTTTATTATATCAGGGGAGTTAAAGACAACCTAATGTCAACAATCCGTTGACTGCTATCGATTAGAATATCAACGCCGCGTTCAGTCTTAGCAGAACGAAGAAATGAGGATAAATTTGAAGTATAATTATTTCCCCGAATGGGAATCCATAACCAATCGCGCTTAACATTTAGACATTGTTCTACCGAGTCATGAAGACCTCAAATAAATTATTATTGTCATTAAAATTAATTAAATTAAATTAAATTTTAAAATTAAAATAAGAATTTAAAATTAAAATTTAATATTAAAATTATAATTTCATATTAAAATTAAAATTAATTTAGATTTAATTATGAAATTATTTTTTTAGAAAACATTTTTAAAAAAACGTATAAAAATATGAACGCAGCGGGATTCATTGGGTTATTTCAAAAATGTTTTCTAATCCTAAGTGTGGAATAACACTTTAGAAATAGTAAATATGAAATTATTTTTTTATTAAATTATTAAAATCTATTTTTTCCTTGTTTGCACTACTCTCTTCGATGGTTCTTTATTTGTGCATAATTTAGTATGGGAAAATTTTAATTGTTTTTTTATCATCCCAATCTTTTTAGACCAAATTATCATTATTTTATAATTACTTTTATAATATAATATATAAGATATATTTTTTACAAGTGTATATTTAATAAATGTAGTATTTGAAAAAATATTCTTACTACGATACGACAACAAAATAAGTCACGAGAACAGTATAAAAATGGTGTGGTGCAGAGGTACAGGTGTGCTCCAGAGGTGCAGGTTCAAGTCCCATTACATTTAAATTTGTATACATAAATATTTTGCGTTCATTTGTTAGTTACACAAAAGAATAAAGCAGGACTTTGACATTCTGTCTACTAAACACACAAACATAAAAGCTGGTTGACGACTTGGATTAGGTTCGATCCTATACATTTGGTACATAACATAGTGCAGCGTTAAGTTCCGCCGATTCTAACTTATAATATCTATATAAGTAAATACAAAGTGTTTCACAGGGTAATGCAGTAAAGGCAAAATTAAAAGTAACTATTTTCTGTCTAAATAGAAACAAATATGTATCAGTAAAATTTCGCAGCCTCCTCGAATATTGTGCGATTTTTTTTAGCTTCTCGCTTTTATTCCGCATAGTGGGAATTTGGTGGAATTCCTTATTACGTTATTTCTATTTAACGGTTAGTATTCGATATCGCCTGCATACAAACTAAATCACATGAAAACCATTATACAAAAACAAACATAAATAAATTTAAAGTAAAACGTATTCAAACTTTCCACCATAATTATTATCGGTTTATTAGTCCCTGCGGCGTAATTTATAAATCTACGTTTGAAGAAATTCAGTAATGGGAGCTTTTTGGTGAACTTTGATAATTAAAATGGGACTGGTTCGAGTCAAATTGTAGCCGATTACGGAGGGTTATTAAAGGGCCAAGTTTTTATGATTTTAATATATTCAACAAAAGATCCGATAGAAGAATAAATATAAAAACCATCTTATGAAATAATGATAGAGAAGAGAAGATTGAGGCTCACCAACGGACACCCAGTATCAATGACAGTAGGGTAAGGTTGTGTGAAAGGTCGTGTGTAAGCAATGAAGTCGACGTCTCTAACATGATTGATCGCTCGAATTATTTGCTTACTCGCAAAACTCCCGATTTTCCTGGTCTCCTTTAGATTTTAAATTCCTCTCTTTGTATCCATCCATCTCTTTGCCTCCATATGTATAACAACGCTCGTGTTAAATTTTATACATCCAGATAGCGCAGTACGAAGTGGGTACTTTCTGTATACCCTGTGATGCGAGTTAAAAGTGCAAAGATGAAAAAAAATGTATAATGAAAAATAATAAGGTAAGCCAATCATCTAAGGAAAGCTAATCGATATAATTCTAAAGAATTATATAATTCTAAAGAATTAAGAATTATATAATTCTAAAGAATTAAGAATTATATAATTCTAAAGAATTATATCGATTAGCTTTTCTTAGCAAAAAAAATATTACACTTATTTATTTACGCCTTTAGCAGGCAGGGTAAACAGGATGTGTCAATCCATACACCGCTTTCCACCGAATTCGAGACATTGCGTGTTGAATGACGGAAACGCCGCACTTTGCATTGAAACAACCAAAAAAACGTTGAATTCTTTACGATTATAACTAAAACGATAAGCTTACTAAAACAACTACTAGTACAACTAACATTTTAAACTAACAATTTAACTCTGTGTAAAAAAAAACTGCAAATGTAGGCTTACCTCATTTTCATTTCAGGAAAATAGAAAATTTCATTTTTAATCATCTAGCTTCAAGTCACTGTGTTTCAACTGTCAACAACTGGACATTCGATATCTACAGGCTTAATGCAAAGCAGGGCTAAGTTAAAAACAATAATAAACTAGCTTTCCGACAAATTTTAAATAGATAAATACATTTATATATTTTTTTCAATACTATATAATTTTATCAAATGAATTTCATGATTTTTTGGCTTTTCCCCTGTTCTGATCAGAGCTGGTCACGTTCGTGAGACCACCGTTGTCAAGCAATGTCACACATTGTTGAGCTCTTCCCTCCTCTTTAACGTGTGACGCAATTTACGGATTAAAAACATTTTTTCGTACTTTAATTTACGCCAAATAACCTTTAGAAAAAGGAGCTAAGTCATAATACATCACACACAAACCTGTTTACATTATGATAAAATTAAATATTTTAAAAATAACAAAGCGTGGCTCTAAACGCAATGTCTCAATTTTGGATATTAAGCAGTCAACGGAATGTCTTGACACTAGGTTGTATCTGGCTGTACGAGATAATGCGTGAAACTGTATATCTTTACCTTTAATTTTTAGACTTTTTTACCTTTTCTTAATATAGTAGTTAAACGCAAATTATTATTGAAATTGCCGAGTTTGCAAAATTTCTCAATGATAAATATATATGGAATGGAATATAAGTAAATGTAAATAAATATTATAAAAGGTTTTTAGCCCTAAAACGATAGAAACAAGAGTTATACCTCTTTAGTAGTCTGATTTTTTATTATTTAAGAACTAATTCTATCTAGTGTTTCGTTTCTTGACAAACACTAATCGGCTTTCACTGGCTTGAACATCTAAGGATCCTTAATTTATTTTTTTATATCGAATTTTATTATTATTTTTTGAATTAGGCAAGACACAGAGAACCTAGTGGCAGGACACTCTGGGGAAAGCTTACCGCTTGAAATCGAGACAAACCGCTTTGTGTGGCGAACTCAACGCTGGACTTTGTATTACCAAAGTAGAGAAATGAAACTTAGTTTTATATATATTTATATATATTTTTCCATGTAGAAATCGACCCCAGAACCATAGTCAGATGCTGTTCCACTGCTAAATTACATTTTACATTAAATTAATAAGATCTTTGCTTTTTACACATTTTAAATGAACTTTTAGAGATTTTAAATGAAATTATTTAGAACGAATTAATCGTATGTGCTTACAAGTACCTGTGAGCAAGGACTACTTAGTGTTAAAACGGTGAATGATTTATATATATATATATATATATATATATATATATATATATATATATATATATATATACTCGAGCCCACAACCGATCGCGCTTACAGTCGGACGCTATTCCACCGCAGCACGACCGGCCTAAACTAAACGTGGATGCCAGTATAAAATATAAGCAAATCGTTTTAACAGATACAACAGTACCTACTGCAATAGAATATCAGATATTGCTTTTTGCTGACACCGCGTGCTCTTTACTGCAGCTCTTAGCTCACGATTTATGTATCTAGATATTATACTACACCTACAATTGTAGCTAAAATGGCTGAATGAGGTAATTTTGAGAATATTTTGAAATTGAATTTCAAATTTTAACTCCACGGTGGTATAGTAAATGCATTAGAACAGTTAGTGTAGATTCTATTAAGATGGATAATGAATGTACGCAAGTGTTAGGATATACACGTGAAATATGGTGAAATAATAATGTCTGAATTTAGCAAAATATGTAGCACCAAACACAACCTACTATTCGAAAGTCAACGAGTAAAACAGACCAGTGACTGGATGCTGTGATTTCTTCTCTCTTACCACCGCAGGGGGCGAGGGGGAACGGTTCCAGGGCTAGGCCCTCTGACCGTTAGGTCTTCTCCACGAATGTGGGCTGGATCTTTTTTGTAGGTGGTAAGCACGGCCATTATTAAGATCCTATTCTGAAAAGGGTGGGAAAATGGAGTCAAGAGGGGGGAGGACACACTATAGCTGTCCGGGCCGGGACCCAACTGTGTGAGACCCTTGGAGGGGAGCCCAGCTAGATGATCAGCAACCGCGGTAGTAGCTCAGGATTCATAGGGGATGAGGGTATCTCTCGGGAGATACAGAGTCGCATTCCTCACGCATCGTGGCAGATCCCGGTAAGGCTTTAATTGTCAATTTATATAGGCATCGAACAAAGGAAGGGAAATCATAGTTAACAAAGAGGGAATGTTTTTTGTAATAATATTAATATCAAATGACTTCCTCCTATTGAATGGCTAAGGCGAGCTTAGTTTTAAATTACGCTAACACAATTATATATAAAACTGACTATTTTTAAAGGAATAATTATATGTTGGTATTCGAAAATACATTTTTGGAAATCTGACGTTTAGAACACTTACACACACACACACACACACTTTGTCTTAAACGAAATAAACAATAGAAACCATTGTGGCACAAACGAAAACGTTAAAGGTGTAGGTTTCCCTTTCGGGACAGTAATTATTTTTAAAAAATCATATTCACCGCCCGGGCTTGATAAAACGCGGCGTTGAGTTTCGTCTCTCTACTCGAAATATCTCAAATTTGGGCGTTAAATAAAGAACTGAGCATCTTGATATTATGTTCTCAAAAAAAATACATTGAGTTCCACCACTCAACACGCAATATCTCGAATTCGGTGGAAAGCGAAGTATGGAGGGTCTTGACACTAGGTACTTTCTATCTAACCTGCTATGCGGGTTAACAGTGTGAAGCTAAAAAAATATAGACTAACTGTATGACAATTGATCCCCCATCCTATAAGGAGATGGCATTCTGTAATATACAAAAATTACTTTGAAAACAAAGCAACCTTTGTACTAAAACAAAATTTTATTTCGTTTGCATTCATATATCGTCTCGTAAGTAAAATTCAAAATCACAAGTTACACAAAAGAAAATGAACAAAACATATCACGCCGTGGATAATAAAATTCAATCAATGCTCAATATTTCTTTCTTTGTTTTATCTTCAAGCTATTATCTCGTATATCAGGGTGGACAGTAAGAACCTAATGTCAAAACTCTCCGTACTCTGTTTTCCGCGAAATCCATGACATTGCGGAAAAGTTGAGCCGAACTTAACGCCGCGCTTTTACTTACAAGAAAGCAAGTAAATGGAAATAATTTAAATCTAATCATGCCCCTGAGTAGGAATCTTGATTCTTGCACACCGATCGCGTTTACGCTCTAGCGCTGTCCCACTGCGCCACGACCGGCCTCAGGATTTCTTTTGAATGAACAATTTACAGAGTTCTAAGCTCACACTTTTTCCTAGAACTATACCTAACATTCACCAGGAGCATGAGGCACCTTTGACTTGTTTTGGACGGGAAGTTTAACTTCAGGAACCACTTTAATATCTTGGTCCCAAAGTTGTTGAAAACAACGGGGTGCCTTTTGCCCAACCCTGGAGGGCCCAGCGCCTCGAGTCGTTGACTGTACACTGGAGTGGTCAGGTCTACGGCCCTTTATGGTGCCCCTGTAAGGAGGGATATCCTGGATCGGCATAATATCAGCTACCTGCGGCGTACGCATAGGATGGTCGGATAATACGGGGGTACCAGACAATCTCCGGTGAGGCGGCGTGCTTGCTGGCTGGAGTCAAACCGTGGGACTTTGATGCAATTGCTCTGGCTTCGGCTTATAGTCGAGTTTTGCCATTTGTGGACCTGGTAGAGAAACCAACACAAGAATAGGGGTGGATTCCTACATTGGAAGTGTGGGAGTCCTGGCGCGCTTTTTCGAGCAGGCAGTCGAGGGAGTTCGTTACTCTTGCCTCCGCGACGTGCCTTGCAGGCTGCCGCCGCCACAGTCCACGGAAGATTGGGATAGTACCTATGGCCTCGCTTAGTGGCGATTGAGGCAGTGACCCCGTAAAGTTTTAGCGAGTAATCAACCAGCATTCATCTTCCGGCTTAGGAGTCCCACATAACTCACCCGAGTCCCCTTGCGAGCGGGTGCTCGTAAAGGAGTTACTCACGAAGAGAAAAAAGAAATCTAACATTAGGCACAGATAGAAGCTAGAAATAATATTAGAACACACATTTTTTTAAAATATTCGCTGATGCTAAAAGTATTACTTAACGTCAGCGTAACTCAACGCCGCGTTTTGTCTTACTAGGACTTAAGAAATCAATGAAGCCATAACCAACCTCGTATATGGTAAAATTCTGTCACGCTATGCCATTAAGGCTTCATAATCAACATTTATACATCCAAATAAATATATTTCGGGGAAAATTCGCAAATTGTCGAAAGCATTACGTATTGGGGAAGAAAAAAGCAATCGAACGCAAATTCGATCTAACTTTACTCATACGAGGACCCTCGTGGGTCCCTTCCTATCGGTAACAGTTAACTGAATTTCACCAACTGTTGTCTAACTCGATGCACGCTTTCAATTTATCCACTTTTACTACATATTTCTATTTTGAAATATTTTTTTTTAATACAAGTTAAAATAGTTTACTTAACTTACTTATAATATTATATTTTTTAACACGACTAATCTCATCTCCTTTAAAATCCATCCCAAGGACGGTAACGCGCCTATGACTCTAAATTTGTAGATGTCCATGGGCGAAGGTGACCACTCACCATCAAGTGGTGCTTTTATTCGTTTGCCTCATTTATCTATAAAAGAAATTAAAACTCTATATAAAGATTACAATTAAAACGTAACTATTTTTAGAATTCTTCGTATGTAAGTATATTTTTGTCATCTGTATTCCTTAAAAGCTACGCGATGATTGTTTGGTTTTTTGCACTTTGCTTGGTCCAGACTAAGCAAAGTGCAAACAGAAAATATTTTATACCAATAATTCAACACCTTTTCTTTAACTATATGTTACATACATACATACTTGACTAAAATCAATCAATTGACTAAAGTAAATTTTGTCATAAATCAAATAAGCAACTATTATCATTAAAAGCTTTATTTATAATTCGTTTACATCGAAATATAATACATAGTAGGCCGTAGTACAGTAGGGCAGCGTATGACTGTAAAAGCGATCGTATGTGGGTTTGATTCCCACTCTGAGAAATGATTATATTGAAATTATTTATTATGACTATTACGCTCTGGTAAAACAAAGCGCGGCGTTAAATTCCGCCACTCACCAAAAATAGAAAAAATTGGGTTAAGTGACTTTTGACTAGATATTTCTAGTTATAACAAAGCTATTAAGTAAAAACTAGTTCTTACTAGGGAAAACTAGAGGCCGATTGTGGAGCAGTGGGACAGCGTCTGACTTTAAGAGCGATCGGTTGTGGGATCAATTACCACTCAGAGAAAGGATTATATTTAAATTTTCCTCATTTCTTCGCTCTCATAAGACAAAATGCGGCGCTGAGTTCCGCCAATCAACACAATGTCTCGAAGTCGGAAAGCGTACGGAGTACGGAGTGTATTGACACTAGGTACTTCCTGTCTATTCTCCTTTTTTGTAGGTTATATTTAAAAATAACGGAAAGCTTGTAAGCAATAAGTTGGAACATTCACGTGCACAAAGCTAAAATAGTGGCAAAGTTTCTATGAAAATTTCACTTGAGCTTGAACAGGTATCCTTAACTAAACTCATTAAATTTATGTGCGCTCTGAGAAAAATTGTATTTCACCTGCATTGGTTGTGTGTAATGCGAGTTTGAATTACATTTAAAATTAAAGTACTGCGGTAAAATTATATTCTACTTAAATATATGAAAACTTCACACATAACTGGATAGTTAAAAAAAAACGTACCGTCAAGATATTTCGTGTTTATTGACTAGCGGAACTCAACGCCGCGCTTTACAATACCTTTGATATAATTCTTTTGAATAAGAAAAGAAGCCAGCATCTATTATAATAAAAATCTGAATTTAATATAAATAATAATACATAAAAATGGATGAATTCCTACTATTTATATTACATTACAGTTCTACACAGAAGCTAGTAATCTAAGAATGTCTTTCTACGAATTGTATACCTGTCTGATCAAATGTTAATAGAATTGGCGTAACTCGGCAGTTTAGGAGCTTGTCACGCGTCGGCGAGATGTAGGGATGCTGCTGTCTTTGTTGTTTGTTCTCGTACAAAATGGCTAGAAATTCAATCTCTACAAGGGGAAACAGATAAAGCAAGTTAAGCTGGACTCGTGTAGTGTTTCAAATAACAAAAATATACGTCTCTTAAAGAATATCGTGCAGTGGCTAACAATTTTAACGCTAATAAGATCTTTGATTTTCGCGATTTTTATACATTTTAAATGAGACTATTTAACCGGATTAATTGCGTATATTTAGGTATTCGAAAATACATTTTTGGACACAGGTAGACTGCCTGTGACCACGGACTACTGTAAAGCGTTCGAAACGTCAGGTGTCCAAAAATGTATTTTCGAATACCTAAATATACGCGATTAATCCGGTTAAATAGTTTTATTTCAAATTTTAACTCTACTTTCGTCCATATTTCAATTTTGAGTGAAAAGTAGTATATGGAGAGTCTTGACACTAGGCTGGTCTCTAGATTTAGAACTTACAACAAAATTTTAAATTTTATTGATAACTAAAAATAAATTCAGTTACACAAATAAATTAACATGAAAAACATAGAAAACTTCAGTAGTAGAATTCGAATCCACGACAACTAAGAAATCGTCTAAGCAAAAATTAACCGTATATGCTTTCAAAAATGTTTCATAGTTCTAAGTGTGTAGTACTTTTAAAATGATTAAAAATAAAAAAAAAATACTGAAAAACGTCTTAAAACAATAATAGTTCTCAGAAACTTGAGCAATTTATATCATAATGAACAAATAAAATATAGTTGATAAATTCCATTGTCACTGAAAGCTGCATTCACAAAAGATTATTGGTTTCTTATACAATTATTAGCATTTTTAACTGCTCTGGTATGACAAAACACGGCGCTGACACGTCACTCAATGTCTCTTAAATGAACAGAGTGCTGGGAGTGTGACATTAGATTGTCTGTGCCAAATTTAAAAAAAAAATCAAATATCTTTACAAATGACGTCACATTTATTTCCTTTTTCCAGTTGACATCCCTTATGAGTTCGGTTTTGTTGGGTTTCACTAAATCAATGTACGGCGTACGTGGTCTTCTGTTGCGTTCGATCAGTTATCATGACTTACACAAGTTATAGGTTTTGTATGGAATTTAAAAACAATATATGTATCCATATATTACTCGTAATACGCAAAAAAAATTATATATAAAAAGACATGCATGTTTATAAGGCAAAACGTTTCTAAGGCAACACGTTGTTTACACGTTCACGAAGACTCTTGTATAAATCACTTCGATCAACTATGCACGAGGTAACTATCACATACAAACTTGGCTAAAAAAACGTGGCACCAGTCTATAATAATAAATTATAAATAGAATTCTAAACCATTATTACTTACATACTTATGACATCATATATTTTTTTTATAAAACCCAACCTTATTCTAGTGTATTAAGGTTTAGTTTCGACTGGCGCGTAACAAACAGTGGATACAAAAATTCAACCTTCTTGGAATTATAATAATTCTATTAGTTCAATATTCGATGATTTATTCGTAAGGTGTGTAAGAAAATATTGGCTATACGAACAAATTTTGTACCTAAATGTTTTAATAATTTGATATAAAATATTTTAAATTACTATTAAACTGAATCTAACATATACTTAACGAAAAAAAGACACTCCTTTTGATTTCTTCCGTGGTTATTTATAAATTTTATTAAACAACACAGACGTTTTAGCACGTCCGCTCCGTTGGACTATACTAAAATAAAATAAGAACACAAAATATTTTGTGGTCTTATTGCCGGGCCGTTTTTTAGGGCGATACCCTCAATCTAGTGGATACTTGATCCGAAATAAATCTTTTTGAAATATTTATATCTGAATATAAAAATAACAGCTTATTTTAAGTCAGACTTTGAAATATACTAATTTTAGATAGACAGTTACGTTTTTCCACAATAGTATCTGAAAGGGCATGACCGATTATACAAATATGTATATACAAAATATTGGCATATAGGAAGCGATAGCTGATTCAAACGGGATAGATACTAGGACACGTGAAGATTAGATTTCCTCAGTATATCAGCAATGATACTGACCTGACCGTCTTTGGGTCCAGGAGAAGACCAGAGATGACGAACATCGTTGAAAAAGACATTACGAATGTAACGTTTCCGTTGACCACCTATATAGTGAAATGGGAAAAGACAAGGAAGGCATACCCCATGATCATATGGGAATAATAACGCTACAAGGAACAGTAGGCGGATAGCGCTCTCGTAATCGACTACTCACAATATGAAAGGGTGGACATACAGAACATAGTGCTTAGACTCCGTTCTCTGCTTAATGTTCAATTTTGAGACATTGTACCACTGCATCGTTATTTTAGACAGTACACAGTGTACACAATTGCAATACAAAAGTTACAACCTAAAATATCCTTCTATAGAAAAATATGAATATCGAATGTCATAAGTTTTACTGAAGATGTTAGTTTCTAATATTCAAATAATCTATTTTAAACTAATACATATGTATGTAAATATGGCATATATAACAAAACAACATAATTTTCAATTTTGTTTGTCTGTTTCATTGTTCTGGTTAATATCTGAAACGGCTGGATCGATTTCGACTGAACTGGCAGTTAGCTAAAGTAATAAGTAGTAACTTGAGCTAATTTTATTTTACAAAAATATTTTATATTTTATATAAATATTATATTTAAAAGATAAAGATTGTTTCTATGGCCTTGTAAAGCAAAGTACAGCGGTTTTCCCCACTTGATACAGTTTTAAAAAATTAAAAAACAGCAAACTTAAATAAAATCAACACCTCTTATCGCTAGACAATAACTATGATGGTTCGATTCCCACTCAAGGGAATGATTATAGTGAAATTATTTTTATTTCCTCGCTCTGATACAATAAAATGCGGCGTTAAACCCCGCCGCACAACGCCATGTCTTGTATTCAACGGAAAGCGGATTAAGTAGTGTCTTAACATTAGGTACTTTTTGTCTACCCTACTATTTGGGATAATAGCGTGAAGCTAACACAAACTTATAACTTGCTAACTATATTTACGTACATATAATGTTCTAATTGGTAGTTTTTATCTAATATAAAATTTATTGCCCTACAGATTAGGTCTTTTTTTTCTGATTTCTATTTATTTATCATTCGCATATAATTATCACCTGTTACTTATTATATCTAATTGTTAGTTAGATAAGTGTAAGAAACACAGCGATTTCATATGGCACCCACTGTTTTGTTCTAAAACTAAAGAATGTTCCTTTACTTATATTGATCAAAAATGTAATAGAGACCTTTAACAAGAATATATATAAACTTCTGAAACTCAAAAATAATTCAGGTTATAATGGGTTAACTAAATTCTGAATCTAACTGCATATTAAACAAAAAACAAATAAATATTCACACTATTTCTCGCATACAGAACGGGTAGAGAGTGATATGGCGTCAAGACACTATGTCCTCTTTCTTCCGTACAAATTCTAGATTTTGTGTGTTAAAGAGCTGAACTCAACACCGCTCATTGTCTAAACGAGGGGGATCGATTTTTTTCCTAGCTCCACGCTCTTATCCCGCATAGGAGGGTAGACAGAAAATACTTAGTGTCAAAACACTCAATACCACGCTTCCCACCGAGTTCAAGACATTACATATTGAGTGGTGGAACTGAACACCGCACTTTGTCTAGCAATATAATAACTCCACGGAGTTAGAATCGAACCCACAACCGATCGCGTTTACAGTCACACATTGTCCCACTGTGCCACGACAGACTCATACATATATTATTCTTAATTATATTTAATTTATTTTTTATTATAATTATTTAACATTAAAAACAGTTATAGAATTCATCTAATCGAGACATTCATAGACAAATTATTAAAAATAACCAAGGTCTGTACGTCACTGGCTCTCACTTTAACAGAATAAATCTGAAAACAAGCGTGTGTTATCAAATTTTGCTCGAAATCCTACATATTATATATAGTTATACCACTTATCAACAGTATAACAAATAAACATAACTTAGTTATTAATTGACAATCGAAGAAATGACACGTATATTTTTGCTCGTGCTGCTTTTTAGCTGTGTACATTGTTGGCGTGGTCCACGACACCGTCCACCCTTGTGGATGACAGGCCGCTTTTGGAACTATGACGATGAAGATAGTGGGGAAGATTTTAATGATCTATTCACTGATATAGTAGATCTGTTTAAAGAGGCTGATGCAGAAATTAACAGATATTGCCTAAAAGATAACAACGCGGTTGATATATACACCTCTGGACACTATACGCGTATATATCCGTTCAACGACTGTGAAGAGCGTATATTGGAGGTAAAAATAGAGAATCGTGTTATGAAAGTTAGAAGCCAATCTAATATACCGAATTGCAAGCTGCAAGATATTGTGATTTTGCCGGACAATATGAAAACGTCACACTTGACTTACCACGTGAATAATGATACATCTGAACTTGTGATAACTATACCCTTCATAAAAACCGGTGGGAAGGACAATTTGTATAATAGCGAAGAATTTTATCCAACCGTGAGCATAGTCAACTTTTTGAGATAGATAGATAGATAGATAGATAGATAGATAGATAGATAGATAGATAGATAGATAGATAGATATATAGATAGATAGATAGATATTCTTTTTTTAACATGTTTTCTGTATAGAAAGAAATTAAATTATTTTATTCATATTTTGTCAATAATATTTATAAATATACTTAATTTTTTTATGATTTTAATGAAAAATAAATATAATACAAAATGCATTTAATACAATTAAGAACAATACATGAGGATATCGTGGCACGGTGGGACGTTTAATTGTAAACAGGATTGCTTGTGAGTTCGATTCCTTTTCGGCGGAATGATTATACTTATTAAATAATTTATTTTCTCTGGTAAACAAAGGGCGGCGATGAGTAGGCTATTCAACACGAAATGTCTCGATCTAGAAAACACTCAACGTAGCGTCTTGACACTACGTTGTCTGACTACACTTCTATGTGAGAACAATACAATGAATACAAATGAAATTACTACTACTACTACTAATTATTTACGTAAATATACTTTGAGTTGTTTCTTATTGTCCCGCGATAAGGAATTACTTTTTGAAGTTCTCAGTAGCTTCTTAGTCTAACATCAAGTGGGTGAAAGTACTGTACCTTGCTAAGAAAGTTAACATTGAAATACAAAATATTATTTGAGTTTTTATTATAAAACATAAAATAACGAGCTGCGCCCGCATCTTCGTTGTTTTTTGTTTTCTCTTTTTTTAGCTTCACGCTTTTATCCCGCATAGCGGGGTAGTCAGAAAAAACCTAGTTTCAAGACACGCCGTACTTAACTTTCTACCGAATTCGATACTCAACTCAACGCCGCACTTTGTCTTACGAGAGCGAGGAAATGCAAAAAAAAGTAAAAAACCAATCACTCCCCCGAGTGGGAACCCACTCAGATGCTGTCACACTGCACCACGACCGGCCTAAACTTCGTTCCTTTGTTTTTTTTTTCATATTTCTAAAATGAAAATAGCTTAAGTTATTTCTTTGGTCTAACATCAAAATCGGTCCAGCTTTAATAAATAAACAGACAGACAGGAAAAAATTGCAAAAAAAATACTTTGGTATACGCAACCTGTTTACATACATGTATATTAAGTAAGAAACGGTTACATTAATTTGTAAGTCTACCTGTGACCACGGACTACTGTAAAGTGTTCGAAACGTTAGGTGTCCAAAATGTATTTTCGAATACCAAAATATACGCGATTAATCCGGTTAAAATAGTTTCATTTAAAATGTATAAAAATCTCGAAAATCAAAGATCTCATTAATTTGTAAGTATATTAGAAAATGTATTTAAACTAAATAATTCTGATTATATATAAATGTGGTATCACATAATAAACTATCGCTTATCGCAAAGCTAAATGTAAAACGATACATCATTCATATGTTATAAGTATGTGAGTTTACATTAAACGTGACTTGTGATAAACTTTTGAAGATTTTCAGTGCTCTATCCACGCAATATGTACCGCTTAGTGTTCATAATATTAATACTATACATCATTGAATCCGAACAATGTTCAAAACTCAACAAATGGGAGAAAAAGAAGCCATTGTGGAAGAGAAAACAGGAGATCAAAGAGGAGAAACAAGAGCTGCTAGAGATCGAGTCACATCTTGAGATGCTGTGCAATGAAGGCTTGAATAAAAGTGAAATATATAGTCGGAATGATTATACATTAAAATATCATATACCAGGCGTTGATATAGAGAATGTAAAATTGGAAACCCTGTATCGTCTCCTCTCTGCGAGTATAGGTGTGACGGGAGAAGGGCACGTCACCAAGTATGTAGAAGACGTACACCTATTGCCGGTTTCTGTTAATACTTCGGATGCGTTTTGGAACATTGAAGATGATTCAGTTGTGATAACATTCTTATATAAATTTAAATGCAATACAGAGGCAAATAGTGTAGTTGAAAGTAAAACTATAGAATTTAACTCAATGGCTGTACCATTTTCGATGTTACGATAATAATTGTTATAATTCATTTTTTGAGCTTGTTTTGATATCATTTGTTATTTTTTTCCAGTTAATTGTAGTTTCTTTATATACTGTTTGATAGATATTTATTGAAATGGTATTTTAAAATAAAATTTTCTCATGGTTTTTTAAATTTTATTTACTCTCTCACACAAATTATTATAGACTTATCAAAAAATAGGCTGTCATTACAGTTGCCACGCAAGAAAATTAGTATTAAATTAATTTCTCTATTTAAGTAAAATAAATAACGGCGTTGAGTTGCGCCTTATAACTAATCCAGAGTGTGACAACGTCTGATTGTAAACGCTATCAGGTGTGGATTCGATTCCCACTCGGGGGAATGGTAAGTAGACTGGTAAGACAAAGTTCGGCGTTGAGTTCCACCACTCAACTGTCTCGAATTCAGTGGAAAGTGAAGTACTGTAGTGTCCTGACACTAGGTATCAATTTCTCAATTTAATGTAGGTATTTCTTTTGTATTATCATAAATGATGTCATAAATGATGATTGAGGCCGGTCGTAGCGCAGTGTTACAGCTCCTGAGTGTAAACGCCATCGGTTGTGGGTTCGATCCCCACTCGCGAGAGTGATTATAATATTTACTATTTTTAAGTGTTATTCCACACTTAGGATTAGAAAACATCTTCGAAAAAACGTGTAAAATTTTTTTTGTAATCCTAAGTGTGGAATAACACTTTAAAAATAGTAAATATTAAAATTAAATAGCAATCTTTCTTGTTAAACGATTATTTCTTAATAATCTTTAAGTAGTAGAAATTTGTAAAAATCTCTACAGAGATGCTAACAACATAAATAAGTTGTAACAAAAACGTATAAGAATTTCGACGCAACTGGTAGTAGAACGCATGGCTTAGCGGTCAGAGCGCTTGGACGGTATCCAAGAGGCGCGGGTTCGAATCCCGCTGCGTTCAAACTTTTATACGTTTTTTCAAAGATGTTTTCTAATCCAGAGTGATTATATTTAAATTATTTTCACTTCCTCGCGCTGGTAAAAGACAAAGTGCGGCGTTGAGTTCAACTACTCAATACGCATGTCTCGAATTCGGTGGAAAGTGAAGTACAGTGTCTTGACACTAGGTACTTTCTGTCTACCCTGCTACGCGGAATAAAAACGTGAAGCTAAAAAAAATGATGTCACCGTGGCACAGTGGAGACAGGGTCTGACTGTAAACTTGATAGTTTTGGATTTGATTTCCACTTGGAATAACGCTTCGTATAAATTGTAACTGTTAAATTTCATTCTTTTTTCTTCGTACGTGAATTAACTATCGTAAAAAATATATTATATTTCTTAATTAAAATTTGGAATAAGGAGCATTCAGTTATATATTTGCATTTGAGCTTATCAGCACTTTAAGTAGTAGTGAACTGGTAAACAGTGTTGTATAGATAAGCAATACTTATTGGGTTTTACTCGACCTTTCAACTTGATGATAAATATAATTATTTTTTTAATCCACACACGTTGTCCGTTTAATAATTATGACCAATTCAAATTGTATATATAGTTTGTTCTTATGCATTTGCTTATTGAGTCACAAGCAGTCAGTTTCTTTGTAACAATGACGCCTCGTGTTCTTTTGACTCTCGCGCTTTTGGGATTGGCGCGATATTCGTACGTTCTAGCCATGTACTACGATTCTGGTCACGACTCCGACGAATCCGGACCCCATCACGGTCCCGGACCCCACCACGGCTTTGGACCCTACCACGGTCCCGGGCACCACCACGGACCAGGGCCTCACCACGGTCCCGGAGGCCACCACGATTTCCAATTCCACCACAGCTTCGGACCTGACTTCGACCACTCACCTGAAGACTCCGATGATAGCTCATCATCTTCATCATCATCGTCGTCGTCGACGTCACCCTCTGAAGACAACACTTTAAGCTATGAAAGCATCAAAAAGAAATACTCCATCGCCGAGTCATCTCTTAAGAAGTTCTGCGAACAAAACAAATCGTACGTACCAACAATCATATACGGACTAGAGGCCTACATTATAAAATACGCGCTTCCACAGGTGGAAAATTTAAATATTTCTGTGAAAGCTGCGAACAGACTTATAATGACAGAAGTCAAAGGGCAAGGGGTTTTCAAGGGCTTTCAAGATATCAGAATTTTACCGGAAATGCTGAACATGCAAGGCGCTTCTTGGTCAATTGAACAGTCCAATCTAAAGATCATGTTACCGTACAAGGTGACTATTACGGCTGGGTTTAACGCCGTGTGTGAGCCGGACAACGGTGAAGTAAATATTCCAGGCAATTTAGCACCAACAAAATTTACAATAAGAATGTATACAAAAAATTAAAAAAGATTGTGCGGTCATGGGACTCTCTCCGTCAGGAATAAAATTCTTTACCTTTCTTCTTTATCTATACACTTCTCTTCTCTTCTTTTCAGATCTATATATTTGATTTTTTCTTTTTTTTATTGTTTTTAAGGCAAATAAACGAAATCAATGACTTACATAATTTTCATTTTATAGCTTCACGCTTTTACCCCGCATAGCAGGGTAGACAGGAATTACCTAGTGTCAAGACACTCTGTACGCCACTTTCTGCCAAATTCGAGACATTGCGAAACAAGTTAAGTGGCGGAATTCAACGCCATGTTTTGTTTTACCAGAGCGAGGAAATGAAAATAATTTAAAATATAATCATTCCCTAGAAAGAAAATTGAACCCACTACCGATAGTTTTTACAGTCAGACGCTGTGCCACTGCACTTTACTAAGTGTGTTTATTTTATATGAAAATATTTTAAACGAATTAATGTATATGTTTTTGTATATGAAATGATATTTTTAAAAATATGACGTTTCGAACAACGATGCCTTAACACTAGATTCTCTCTAGGAATGTGTATTCCTATTAAGGCAGTGTAAAATATAGATTTTGGTTGTCCATTCGTCCATATTTTCCAAGAAATTAATCTCATAGCGGTTGAGTAGATTTTATGATATTTTTGAAGTAATCAGGTCACCAGCTTGCTTCGTAACGCCTAGGTTTTTTTTTAAATCTCTTTTACCTTTACACTTTTACTCGTATAATATGTCTAATAAATATAATAAATAAGCCATAGAAAGAGGTCGAGCTCCGTGAAAATTTAAAAAAATAAAAAAAAAATTACACATGAAAGTTAACATTTTTAAAAATAATTAAATAGTACGCCCTGTACTCTCTCAGTGGCACTTCAAGACATTGCGTGTTACAGCGAAGTTATATATAAATATATCTATAACTAAGTTTATACTGATTTGACATCACAAGGGTAGAATCCAGTCTTCTTTCGGAAATCGATGAAAAATTATCTTTTATCTTAAGCTAAGCTAAGATGTAATCAGAATAACAATATGAATATGAAATATATTATTTAAGTGGGACAGCGTCTGACTGTAAAGGTGATCGGTTGTGGATTCAATTTCCACTTGTGGGAGTGATTATAATTAAATCATTTTTAGTTCCTCGCTCTGGTAAGACAAGGTGCTGCGTTGAGTTCCACCACTCAACACGCATGTCTCGTATTCGGCGGAAAGTAAAGTACGAAGTTTTTTGACACTGTCTTGCATGTCTTTTAGCGTGAAACTAAAAAAATAGAATAAAAATGTAGCTGATCTTTGTTTGTATATGATAGAAAAAATGAAGAGCTACAATTGTTGAAACCATATATATATATATATATATATATATATATATATATATATATATATATATATATATATATATAATAGAATAAATTAAAAATGTCGTTAAAAAATATCACCAAAATAATTAAAAATTTCAATTAAAAAATTTGGCGCGAAAATTTTGCTTTACAGTGACATGCACGTGAAGTCTTCAATATAATTGTAGTCACTCTGTCTAATTCCTTTTTCGCGCACAAATTCTTAAAGGCCATTTGCGGCGGAAACACTGCCATTTTTTTACGAACCTTAGGGCTAAATTTCAATTGCAACAATTCATCGCTTACTTACTGTTAACCGCTCGCTTCGCTCGATTTGCTAACAGAACCCGAGATTTCGCAAGCGCACCGAGTCGAAGTTGACTGTCTAGTTTAGCCACTAGTAAATATATAATATATTTCTCAAAAAAATAATAATTTTCAATATATATATATATATATATATATATATATATATATATATATATATATATATATATGGAAAATTATATATATATATATATATATATATATATATATATATATATATATGAGGGTATACTGAATTTATTGACTTCCATATCCAGTAGCCATTCACTATTATTAATTATTTATATTTATTAATATATTATTTGAGTGTATTACACCTGGTCGGTCGGTCGGTATCTACACCTAGTGGAAATTAAAAAAAATTACAACATATTTAACGCCATCTAATGCTTTAAGTGCACTGCGATTTCTCATGTCAAGATGCATTGAAAACGTAATATATTCAAATTATAACAGATGGCGCTTTCCTTCCGAATTCTCTATTGCTATCGAACCTACAACCAAGGTGTAGAATCAGATTTTGTGACACTGCTAGGCCACAATGGTCTGAATTTCAATTTTTTTTTTTGTATTTTAATACTAAATGCTGACAATTTGAGTTTGACTTTTAAAGTTTTTGAAATTTAATATACTATTTAGCCATGTCAAAAGTGGTAACAATTTCCGTTGTTTTTTTTATTTATCACTGAAAACTGTTTAAATTAAGTAGAGGCCGGTAGTGGCGCAGTGGAACAGCGTCTGACTGTAAACGCGGTCGTTTGTGCGCTCGATTCCCACTCGGGGAGGTGATTATATTTAAACTATTTTCACTTGCTCGATCTAGTAAGACAAAGTTGAGTTCCACCACTCAACACACTCCAATTCGGCATAAAACGAAGTACGGAGTATCTTGACACTAGATACTTTCTGTCTACCCTGCTTTGTGGGATAAAAGCGTAAACCTAAAAAACTGTCTATGATACTGAACGACTTCTGCTAAGGTGACGTTTCCTTATATGTAATAATTTAGTTGATCTATTATGGTTCTTTATCAGGTGATTCAGATCGTCTATTGCTATCTGTTAGTAGAATTAGTGGGTAATACCCACCGTAAGGTGCCAACTTCATATCTCTTACTATTTCATCTGGCCCTTATGGTTCCAAGCTTTAAAACAAAAAAAACAATCCGTTCAGCAGTTTCAAAAATTTTTTAAACTTCACACTTTTATCCCGCATAGCAGGGTAGAAAGTACCTAGTGTCAAGACACTCCGTACTTCGCATTCCACCGAATTCGAGACATTGCGTATTCACTGGTGGAACTCAACGCCGCTCTTCGTTTCAGAGATTAATGTGAGCAGACATACGAATATTTTAATAATTTTAAAAATATTTAATGTACAAACGCGTTTTTCTTCAATGTTATTATAATATAGTATTGCTAATATTTATCGTTCTTTTTGGTAGTTGATATATTTATGGCACAGACCTAGAAATATAGAAAAAATTGATGATCAAATATACGTTTTTTATAGTGTGTTTTTTTTAGCTTCACTCTTTTGTCTCGCATATTAGTACCTAGTGTCAAGACACTCCATACTACCCTTTCCGTTGAATTTGAAACGTGTTAAATAGTGGAACTCAACGCCGCGTTTTGTCTTGCCAGAGCTAAAAAATGAGAATAATATAAATAATTCCCCAAACAATACAACACAAGTAAACGCGTTTACAGTTAGACGATATCCTACTACGTCATCGCCAGCCTCTATGGAAATCCTTTAAGTTAACTAAAACGAATTAAGTGGAGAAATAGTACACCGTATTCTCATTAAACTGGGGGAATAACAGCTTGTTGTGTTAACACCTTAGATTAAAGTATTTCAAAAACACATTATTATAATAAGAAATTATAAATTTATAAACTAAAGTATAGAAGAAGTCTTATTGAGTTTCTTGCGCGTGTCCCTCTTAGGTTTAGTTTCACTTCTGTGGACCACCAATAAATAATTAGACAAAATACAAAATATACATATAACTTCTCGTTAAAAATCATTTTTTTATTAGAAAGCTTGCCATAAAAAAAACTCACATTACATCCTTCTACTAACAATATGGCCAATATAAAAATATGAAATATAATTATTGAAAAGGTCTAAATAAAATGATTTTTATTTATATCTATTGAAATTATTTTAAAAGGTATAATCGCGTACATTTGGTGGACGCAGGTAGTCTACCTGACCACGGACTATCGTAAAGTGTTCGAAACGTAAAAAATAATCGAATACGATTACGACGATAGTAAAAGAGCTCAATTTAATAATAATAATTTAAAATATGCAGCGTTGAGTTTTGCCACTAAACACACAATCAAATTCAGCAGAAAGTGAAGTACGGAGTGTCTTGACACTATGTACTTTCCGTCTATCCTTCTATGCGGGATAATAATGCGTAAAGCTAAAAAATATTAATTAATTTGTAACGTATCTATGTCTTTTATTTACATGGTCATTTATCTCTCTAATGTTTGAGTGATTAAGATTAAAAGGAAAATAAACAACTTCATAGATATGTACATTGGTGACCGTATTTACCAAACATTGTTGTTTTTTTATACTTTCTTGCTTTTATCCCACCTAGCAGGGCAAACTTTACACTGTATCCCTTCCAGAGTAGTTAGAAGGGTAGACAAGCAGTACCTAGTGTCAAGACACTACTTATTTCGCTTTCCGCCGAAATCAAGACTTTGCATATTGAGTGGTGGAGCTCAACGCCGCGCTTTATTTCATCTGAGCGAGGAAATGACATTAAAATATAATCATTACTCCAAGTGGTAATAGAACCTAGAACCAATTATAGTCAGACGCTGTTTCCTTATTTATTTCCTGATAAGACAAAATGCAGCGTTGAAAAACGTGAGATTGTTTTTTTTTCTAAAACATTATATTTAAATTATTATAAATTTTATCACTTCCAAATTTTCATATATATTGCATGTAATTTATTTTCGTCTATCTGTTCATTTTATATTAATATTTAAAATCGTAAATGAAATTGATAAATCAAAAATATGTTCAACAAAAATATAACCAATTAAAAAAGAACCAAAAACACTTGTCAAAGATGGCATCAACAAAATATTTATTAGAATAAAACAAATAATTGCATGTGAATATATAATTTAATGTTTTAACAATTTAAAATTGGGCTGGTAATAATTCCACCTCGTCTTTTAAGTCGACAGCGTATGTGGTGGCTTCCACGGGCGTGCGTTTCGGTATTTCATTGTTCCTATCGTCGAGGTCACCCCTGGCGTAATTCGCTTCCTTTCCTTCGTTACTTGGCTCTAATTCCTCACGACTGTGTGGAACATCAGTGGCAGCCTCTGTCACCACAGTGTCAGTCGTGTCACGTTTCAATAGTGGGAACGTTATCTTAAGAACTTCACTGTCAAAGGTCCAGCTACCAGCCTCGTTGACATAATCAGGCAAAGCCCTAACGTCCAGATAGTTGCTTTGCGACAGCCCTTGATATTTGTGTACTGCTTGGACCACGAGCAATCCCTTTTTCGCCTTGACTACTATATCTTTCTCCTCATAGCCCGCCAATGGTATTGTTATTATGTATTCGTTACCTTCAATTTTTTCAGTTGGCAAAATCATTGGAAAACGCCTGCTTAGTTCCGCTAGCATTTTGTCGAGCTCCATCATGTCCCTTCGTAGACCCTCCCAAAATCTGCTGGTGTCAAAAACATTGTGGTTTAAATAGTTATCGAGTTCGAATGGGTAAGGAGAGTGGTCATGGTGGCGTTGGTGATGGTGGTAGCTTGGCGCGGCGCTGGCTAGCGCCAACAATCCCAAGAGCACTATTGGATACATGTTAATACCGTCCGTATATTTCTCAAACTGACAAGTTCATCCGTTCACTTACTTATATACACGCGTCGGGTCACAGTTTATCAGTTATCGTTATTTCTAGAGTGGACGGTGTTTCTTAGAAATAATGAGAAATATGATACATTATGCATATATAAACATAGCTCATCAGCTTGTTTTGTTTTTGTTCTTAACAACTCAAAAAGATATTTCTTTGTTTTTCCTATATATTATGAAGTAGTTTTAATGTAATTATGTTTATGTTATCTCCATTTTCCTCCGAAATTCGATTCATTGCTTGTTGAGTGGTGGAACTTAACGCCGCGCTTTGTCTTTCCAAAACGAGGAAATTAAAATAGTTAAAATGTATTAATTTTACAATGAGACAAAAAAACAATTTGTTTAATCAAATAGATGTACTCGTACATTATTATACTAATATAATTTGAAAAAAAATTTACTCCTTTTGAAGAAAATTATGTGAACAGAGGATTCATACTCCTATTCTTGGTATAATGAAAGTTAGAATACAGAAAAAATGAGGAAACCCAATATATTATTCATTGAGGCCGGTCGTGGCGCAGTGGGACTGCGTCTGACTGTAAACGCGATAGATTATGGGTGCGATTCCCACTCGGCGGAATGATTATATTTAAACTATTATCATTTCCTCACTCTGGTCAGACCACTCAACTCGCTCCGATAAGTTCCACCACTCAACATGCAATTCTCGAATTCGATGGAATGCGGAGTACGGAGCGTCTTGACACTAGGCGTTTTCCCGGCGAATTCAGTGGAAAGTGAAGTACGGAGTGTCTTGACACTAGGTACTTTCTGTCTGCCATGCTATTCGGGATAAAAGTGTCAAGCTAAAAAAAATAAAAAAAAGCAAGAAAACACACTACCATATGTTTCACAAACACATCTGTATAAAATGACATAAATATTGCTAAAGTATGGACACGATACATTCAATGAGAATATAAGTATTTTTAATTACAATTAAGTATGAATCACTAATGTAAGATAAATATATTTTATTAGCTTCACGCTTTTATCCCGCATAGCAGGGTTCACAGGAAGCACCTAGTGTCAAGACACTCAGTACTCAGCTATATGCCAAATTCGAGACATAGCCTATTAAGTGGCGGCACTCAACGCCGCGCTATGACTTACCAGAGCGTAGAAATGAAAATAATTCAAATATAATCGAATGAGAATCGAACCCGCAACCGATCGCCATACATTCAAACGCAGTTCCACTACGCCACGATGTATTTTTGTATATATTGTATATAATACAGATATATATCGTAGTACAATAAAAATTTATTAACAATAAAAATTACTAAGAAACAACACCACATCCTTTGACTCATTACTGTAATGTATTATTTGAACCAGTATTGCTTTCTGTTTGTTTATATAGCTATTAATATTATTATATATTTATTATTTTTTATCTATTCGTTTTTACTTATATCTACTCGTATATTAAAAACTGGAGTCCTGCGCATTGGTGAGACTAGCCACCGTTGATCTCAGGCGGAAAGCAGTCAACGGAGTGTCTTGACACTATGTTGTTTCTGAGTACGCTGCTCTGTGGGATAAAGCGTGAAGTGGCCTTTTTTTGATACACTTGTTCACCTAGCGCGCTTTATATGAAAAAAAATAAAAAACATCTTAATTCTTACACATTTCTGAGAAATTAACGACATGTTAGTTTGGTGTTAAATATTATAAGTGTATTCACACAACAGCAATGAAATAATTTCATTAAAAAATTTCAAATTCTAGGAAACAATGTATTTTTTACAAGCAATTCTAAATAAAATATGAAAAATAAATATAGTTAAAATTAACTAAAAAAAAGCACACGAAAATAAAAATAAAGAGCGGCTGTGTTATGCTGAAAAGCGTGTGACTGTATACAAGAACGGTTGTGGTAGGTTCGATTTCCCTAGGAGGAACGATTATATTTAAATTATTATTATTTCCTCGTCCTGGTAAGACAAAGCGCATCGTTGGGTTCCGCCACGCAATGTCTCGAATTCTTGATACTAAGTACTTTCTGTCATCCCTGGTGTATGGGATTAAAGCGTGTAACCTTAAAAAAAACACGTTTTTCTTTTTTTTAGCTTCTGGCTTTTATCCTGCATAGCAGAGTAGATAGAAAGTACCTAGTTTCAAGGCACTCCGTACTTCACGTTTCACCGAATTTGAGACATTGTGTGTTAAGTGATGGAACTCAACGCCGCACTTTGTCTTTTTCCCAGAGCGAGGAAGTGAAAATAATTTAAACATAGTCATTCCCCCGAGTTGGGATCGAACCCACAACCGATTGCGTTTACAGTCAAACGCTGTCCCACTGCGTCACGAATGGCCTCAAATGATACTTAATATTCATATTATAATCAAAAGAATATATTAATGGACAAAACAAATTAATTTTATCGTGGAAAAAGCGTGGATCGCTCGATATACGAAAAACACATAGCGCTCATAATTTCTTTTTTAGAAAGACTGGATTTTTTGCTTAGCTTCAAGCTTTACCTCTTGCGAGGTAGTCAGAGACAACGGTGCACCAAACATTCTGCTTCCTCCATAAATTTTTCGCCTCGACCTCTTCATACATGCCCGTCGGGCAGTCCTCATTCATTTTACATGACCTTCCCTTCCTTCCAGTATCATTGATACTGTATTTCCGAAGGTCCATCAAGGTCTCCCCCGACTGCTCGTACCACTTACGTTTGCTATAAATATCTGTACGATTCTTTCACCAGTCATCTTCTCAACATGCCCAAACCACCTGAACAGGTTATTTTTCATTCTCACTATAACATTAACGCTTACGCCTGTCATGCCTCGCCTCTCTCCGCTACGATCAGCTACACTGATTTCGCATATCCGGCGAAGAGACCTCATTTCTACTGCATTCATCTTTCTTTCATTCTTCTTTTGACACACCCACGTTTCGCTGCTGTATAACAACATCGGTATCAGTACTGCATTGTGAACGGCAAAATTTGCAGGTACGCTGACGTTTTACCGGCAGCAATAAGCCTTCCCACATCTATTTCGTATCTTCCATCTGCTAAACCAACTTCCCAGATATACCACCTCATTCAATTGTTCTAAAATCTTTCTGCCGACCCGAATCTGGCATTCTGTTCTATCTTCATCTATTTCAAATACTAGAATCTTAGTTTTACTCGCATTCAGGTTGCCAAAGACACATTATTATATTTTTTTTATATTTCCAGGCATAAGGCACAAATATATTCCTTGCTTAGCAAGTTCAACGCCAAGAAAAATATACATATTTCCATACCAACCGCGTTGGACAATTACGTTTTCTATTCACGCCATGTCAGGCAGTCAGTGGTGACCGACGTTTGATATATTCATAATTAAATATAAAAAGTTTTTGAAAAAACAATTGCAATTGTAAATTGGAATAGAACTGTGATTTTTGCTTGGAATTAAGGGAAAGTATGCTGTCAGTCATCACTGACCACGTTGGTAGTGTACGTGCTTAATTAAAAAAAATCTATTTAATTCCTTCCACGCAGGTAGGCTATATCAGTCAGTCATTCAGTGCTGACAGACGTTTAATGTATTCATAATTAGTAACAGAAATTTACTTTTGTTAATAAAAAAATGATATTTTGATATTAAATATTAAAAGTTTTTTTGAAAAATCGATTACTTCATATTCGGGCCGCATTGGCAGTAAATATGTTCGTATATAGTTTTATTTTCATATAAATTTATTTATTAATAAAAAAAATTTGTTACTATTTTCTTTATTATGTGTTTATTTATATATAACAAAGCTATTTGCTTACAGTATAATATGCAACTTTCGGGTAATCCCACGCTTTGATAACAATATATAAACGTCATGTGTTTGTAATATAATAATGGTCAGATGCGGTGTTGAAAACCGCCACGCAATAACTACTATATCTTTAATAAAAGGAAAGTCAATTGAAGATACGTAGTTTAACACAGGGTTCTCTCCGATCGCCACTCAACGTAATCAGGGTACAAATAAAAAATTAAAAATAACGCTTTAAATTATTTTCTCATTACTTTGGTTATTTTTGACAGGACTTCAGAATCTAATATTATAAATACGAATGTTTGTGAGGGTGTCTGTATGTTTTACGAAAAAAAATACTGAATGAATTTCTATAAAATTTTACATAACACATATATTTATATATATATGGATATATATATATATATATATATATATATATATATATATATATATATGCGCTGACTAAATTATTGGAGTTACTCAAAGACAATCTAAGGTAGGTTTGTTTGTTTTCAATAGTTCTAAATATAAGTCCCCAACAGCATGTAGCTATAGTTTATGTGGAACACACTGTGAACAAAATAGTACACCAGAAATATATTTAAATTGGATACTTTTTTTGCAATAAACTTCTTATAATATTTATGCATTTTTTAGTTTCACGCTTTTATCCCGCATAGCAGGGTAGACAGAAAGTACCTAGTGTCAAGACACTCCGCACTTCGCTTTCCACTGAGTTCGAGACATTGCGTGTTGGTTGGTGGAACTCAAAGCCGCTCTTTGTCTATACCAGAGCGAGGAAGTGAAATAATTTAAATATAATCACTCCCACGAGTGGGGATCGAACCCAGAACCGATCGCATTTACAGTCAGACGCTGCTACACTGCGCCACGATCGGTCTCATTTATCACAAACCATTATCGGTATCGATACATTTATCAATTTTATTTAATGAAGATAATTTTTTTCCTTAGTAATTAGTTAATTAAGTAAATTGGCCGAATAGTTTAAAATTATTACGACAATATGATTGACTTGAGCATCATAGAACACCTAACAGACGGAGGTCATAGCCGAATGCGCGACCCGAATGCGGGAACACGCTAAACCCTACAAATATTACCATTTTCTCTATAACGCAAAATCTACTACATGGTTTTGGATGAGTTGGAAACTGCATGTCATCAGAATAACGTAAAGGCTATCTTTTATAATCATTTTAATTTTTTCATAATATAACGATAAATATGTGAGTGATTTATTATACATTTTGGTGAGTGATTATATTTCAATTGTTTTCACTTCCTCGCTCTGGTAAAGACAAAGTGCGGCGTTGGGTTCCACCACTCAATACGTAATGTCTCGAAATCGGTAGAAAGCGAAGTACGGAGTGTCTTGACACTATGTAGTTTCTGTCTAACCTGCTATGCGGGATAAAAAGCGTGAAGCTAAAAAAAACCGATAAATGTCAAGTACTAAGATACTTTCTATCAACACACCATACGGGCGATGCCACGAATGGACTCAAGTTAAAATATAATATGAACGCGTATATTTTATATAGAGTCAGACAAAATGTACCCTACCGTTGACAATACTTCCTAGATATCCTGAAAATTCCGATAAAAATACAGCTTCACGCTTTATCTGGGTAGTCATAGAGAACTTAGTGTCAAGACACTCCGTTCGTCATTTCAACCGCCTTAATTCAAAACAATACGGAGTTCAACGCCTCACTTTTTTATAGCGGAAAAGTGAATATCAAGGGCCATGTTTCCTGTCCCTGTTACAGCTGGTCCCTTTTGTGAGATCACCAAGGTCAAGCAATGTCAGACTGTCGACCCCCACCCTCCCCCTTAATGTGTGACATAATTAATAAATGACCCCTAATTTATAATTAGGTTAGATATGATGTTTTTTGTTAGATGGAAATCGAACCCACAAGCAATCAGATTTTCAATCAGACACCGTGCCATTGCGCCACGATGTGTTTAACCTCTTCTTATTCTAACAATTTCAACTAATACAAAGAACATAACAAGCTAGCTTGAAAAAATCTAGTCTCAAGACACTCCAATGATTACTTTTACCAAAAATTGAGCTTAACGCCGCGGTTTGTCTTACCAGAGCGAAGGAATGATAATAATTCGCTCGCGCCTTGGCCAGCGTGAACTCACTGTAATATAGGTATTTCTTCCTTTTACATGTAAGCGTTTTTGCTTAAATCACAGACTTTACCAAAATTATTTAAAAATATTGTTTACTTGAAGTATTAATAAATTTTGCAATAATTCATATAAAAAATATTTTTAAGACTTCATATACACTTGAGAGAGTCCTTAAGCCTTTATAATTTCACCCTTTTGCAAAAGACATTTTTAACGAACATTTTACCTCCAAATTTCATGTTTTCTTGGACAGGTTGTATGGACATTTCATATATCCACACATGACATCATGGTCCACATCTGATTTCCCTCAGCCACATATTCCACATATGGATATGATATGATATGATATGATAGTCCACATATTGTTTACTTATGGACATATATCATGTATGTTTCATGTATTCATATGTGATTTCATATATATATATATGTGTGTGTGTGTGTATGTGTGTATATATATATATATATATATATATATATATATATATAATAGATATTTTATCTCCACCAAGTTATGAGGGAAAACCTAGTGATGTATAAACATCGACAAAAGCTACTGGACGTGTAAATAAACAAAATATCTGTATATCTGTTATTGAACTACAGTAATTTAAATTACAATCATCACGTGGGTAATTTTAAATTGCGTGCTTAATAGCGGAACTTAACGTCGCGCTTTGTTGTACACAAACGTGGAAAATAATATATAACTCAAGAAGTTAAATGATAACCAGAATATTTGAAGGTAAAAACCCAGAACCACGTCTTATTTCTCAAGAGGGGGATATACATATATTTTAAGTTTTAATATTATTGCTTACGTATATTCTCATCTAAATGATTTGAAGGTTGCCAGGTTACTTTGATCAAATGTATTAGAGAACGGTCGTGGCGCAGTGCGATGGACTCAGGGGCAATATTATACTTCATTTATTTTCATTTCCTTTCACTGGTAAAACTAAGCGCGGTGTTGAGCTCCGCCATTCAACATGTCATGTGACGAATTTTTGAAAGGCGGAGTACTAAGTGTCTTGACATTAGGTACTGACAAACGAAACGCCTTAGAGGGACTTTTACTGTACGAATTACAAAACTGTATTCGCATTTAACCTAATACTTTTAAGTGCTAATGGTCTCCGAGGCTACCAAAATCTATAGAGAGACACCTCTGGTGAAACTATATATATTCTACTATATTATTTCATCGGCTTTCCACGAAACTCTAAAAAACCTACTGTATATTAACAAAACGGCTTGGCACCGACTTCAAACTTATGAGTTGGTAAGAAAAACCATATATAAGTAGTTATTTTTAAATGAAACTATTTCAAATGGATTAATCGCATATATTTTGATATTCGAAAAGATTTTTTTTTTGAAAACATGACGTTTCGAACACTTTACTATAGTCCGTGGTCACAAGCAGACTGAAGTGGCGTTCGTCTGTCAGTTTATCCAAATATAATTTTATTAATCTACCACCATCTATTTTTTAATTGCCACGTGTATTGCCCTGGATTCTTGCAGAATGAGCTGCCCATTCTTGACGTCAGAGACGTGTTTCTTCACACTAACACACACACAAGACACACGACATAAAATCTTGTGTGACCACGCCAGGGAGAAAGTAGATGGCATTGCTATGGGTACCTTCCCCTGTAATAGCAGATATATACAAGGAGGATTCAAGATTTCGAGGAGATGGCTCTTGGCTCTGCACCATGTTAACTTCAGATATACATATAAGCGATACGTAGATGATATTTTCACCATTTTACCTACGGACAATATTCATATATTCTTAAATTATCTCAATTCTATTAATAACGATGTAAAATTCCCAATGGAATTACAAGCAATTAATACTTTAGCTTTTCTTGATGTATAAGTAATTAAGAATTTCAAGGGCACATTAGGTCATACAGTATATAGGAAACCTACCCATACCAACAGGTATGGCAATAGCAAATCAGATCACCATCGCACTAAACAGTTACCTTTCGTTGGCAAATCTTTGTTTCAGAAAGCTTTGCGACTCTGAACACCTAGGAGCCGAGCTTCGATTGGTAAAGTATGAAGGGCCCTTCATTAGAACAAGCTGCCAGTTCCCCGCCAGCGTTGTATGAAGACCAACAAGCCACCCACAGTGGAGAGATAGCCAGCACTTCTACTACTTGAGACTCGTGAAAAGCAATATTGGTTTGCAGTGTGCAGGAATATACATACTAGATTGTGACAGTGGCTTAGCGTACATTAGTCAAACAATGAGGAAGATCGGGGTTATGGTGAAGGAACACATATCCAACACCAAGACTTTACTTACTTTACTTTTTAGGGTCCGCTCGTTAATGGTTGTTGAATACAATATAAGCTTATAGGTATATAGGGTTTCATAATCTGGTTTAAGTATAGGTATATCCAATAATATTATGGATACGTAAAATCATTTTCTGTTTTTTATTGAAGATTTTCATTCATATCTCCGAAAATTTTTTTCAGATCTGCAACCAAAATTTGTGGGATCATCTGCAAAGTATAGTTTTTGAAATAAAACAAAATGCATATCGATTCACAAATGACGGAGAAATCGTAGTAAATACGTAAAACGATACCAAAATGATATCGTCAAGTTAAAAAATATAATCATCAAACTACTGGGCCACATTGAAAATAATTTTTGTGAGGCCAAATGTGGCATCGAACAAAAGAAGAATTACCCAAATCAGTCAATACTTTCGGCATAATCGCTGTACATACATAAAAAGAAGATACCGGCTGAATTGACTCCCTCTTTTGAGAAGTCGGTTAAAAATAATACCTTGTGGTTTTATTATGTAGAAGGGTTTGTCGTTTTTTTTATAGGGCAGGCAAGGCAAACGAGCGTGCGGGTCACGTGATGATAAGTGATCACCGCCACCCACGGCCCCGTCTAACACCAGAAAGGGGGGTGTTCTCGAAAACTGGTGATACGTCAAATGGGATTTTTAGTGGTTAACACGCAAACTTGTGTCTACACACCAGGAAGAGACTTTCTCAATATACCTCGACGGAAGATATAAGTTTTTTAGGCAATTGACGTTTTCCGAGAAAGACCTGCACAGCCGATGTAGACGGCGTCCATCGTGCTGATTGTCGTGTTTTTGATTGACATTTGGAAGTGTACCTATCTATTAGTGAACTCTGAACTGACTATGAAACAATGATATTAAAATTATATCATTTAAGGCCGGTAGGGGCGCAGTGGTACAGTGGTGTGGGCTCGACTTCCACTCTGGGGAAGTTTTCCACTTGAGGATATTCAATTTCTATTGCCTCCAATTTTTATTTATATTGCCTAGCTCTGTTACAGCAAAGTGTGGTGTTGAGTCACTCAACAAGCAATTCCGCCAATTCGGCAGAAAGCGGAGTACAGAGTGTCTTGATAGGTATTTCTGTCCGTCCCTGTCTACCCTGCTACGCGGAAAAAAGCGTGAAACTAAAAAAAACTATTTTCTTCACGTATTTATATACAATTATTTACAGCGACATCTAGTGCGTGTCGTTCGAACTTAAACTATATTTAATACTTAATACATCTAAATACGCAGGTATATATATATTGCCACAAGATGGCTCTAGACTGCTAAATTTAAAAACTAAATACATTTAATTAACTAATATTTTCTGTTTTTTAGTAAGTTAGTAACTTTATATTTTCAGAGACGTATTCATTTCTCATAACATAACAGGTCACGGTGTATGATCCCATGGTTTTAAATGATTTAAAATATGATAGATTGTGGGTTTGATTCTTAATCAGGGGGAAAAAATACTATTAAAAATTATTTTGTATTTTTCCGCTCTTGCAGGACAAAGCGCGGCATTGAGTTCCGCCACTTAACACCGAATATTTCGAATTCGGACGAAAAACAACGTAAAGAGTGTCTTAATACCAGGTTCTCTCTCGTGTATGAGTGTGTGTAATGTATATTTGTGTGTGTGTGTGTGTGTGTGTGTGTGTGTGTGTGTGTAGTGTGTGTGTGTATCGTGTATTTGTTCTTGATCTATGCCACGAGCGAAAATTTAATTAATTTTCCATTTTTCCAATGCAATTCTAAAACAATTAATATATGATTTGGATGAAGTAACCCTAGTGCCACTACGACACAATGCTTGCTATACGGCGAAACTGAGCGCCGCGTTTTGTCTTGCCAATGCAGAGAAATGAAAATAATTTAAATATATTCACTCCCTTCGAATGGGAATTGAACCCACGATATAGCGATGTCCTCATTATATATTTTTTTTATTATGTTTTCAAATATTATTCGAGGCCGGTCGTGGCGCAGTGTGACAGCGTCTGACTGTAAACACGATCGGTTGTGGGTTCGATCCCGGAGTGATTATATTTAAATTATTTCACTTCCTCGCTCTGGTATAGACAAAGAGCGGCTTTGAGTTCCACCATCCAACACGCAATGTCTTGAATTCAGTGGTAAGCGAAGTACGGAGTGTCTTGACACTAGGTACTTTCTGTCTATCCTGCTATACGTGAACGCATCCTATAAAAGCGTGAAGGTAAAAAAATATTATTCATAGCTAGCAACATTTTATTCTTGCTTTTTGGTATAAGTTTTAATATAATTGTTTTCATAATTCAATATAAGATTAAGACATATTCAATTTGTTTTATTATTTAATATTTCATGATTTATGAAAACAATATAAATTAAAAAAAAATTGCTAGTAAAGTTTAAGAAAGAAAAATTTATACTACCAATCTTTTAATTTTTTAATTATTAATAAAAAAATAATGAAAAAAAAAATTTATATCTATAGCATATAAAATATTGTTTTTGTTATGTTTATTGTAAGTATATATTAAAAATATATAGGTATATATTAAATAGGTATATATTGTAGGTATATATACAGGCTGTTTTTTTACATAAATAGAAAAAAATAAAACAAATGCAGATTAAAGTACATTTATTGAAAATAATCACGCAAAAATATCATGATCGATAATGATAAACATGACGATAATTTATTATAACAGTATGCAAAGGAACATTTATTATAATTTAAAAAAATATAATAAATGTTCAGCGTTTCAGGGACAGCGTCTGACTGTAAACGCGATCAGTTGTGGGTTCGATTCCCACTCGTGGAAGTGGTTATATTTAAATTATTTTCATTTCTTCGCTCTGGTAAGACAAAGTGCGGCGTTGAATTCCACCACTCAACACGCAATGTCTCAAATTCGGTGGAAAGCGAAGTACGGAGTGTCTTAACACTAGGTACTTTCTGTTTACCCTGCTATGCGGGATAAAAGCGTGAAGCTAAAAAAATTAATTAGGTTCTTTATTGTCCTTCATCGGTCACTTTTTTGCGATTGGAATGATCTTTACATTGGTCTCTTTCTCTTGCAACTTCAGTGAGACTGTCACTGATAACACTCCGTCCGAGGACAGCTTGGACTCTACTAGGTCTTCCTCAACGTCTCTGGGTAGCGCATACCGACGTTTGAAGCTTCCGGCGATGAAACTGTGCTCATATTCTCTAATCACGTGATCTGAATCAATAATTATGTAACCGTCAGACGTTCATCGCAAAGTTCTGGACTTCCAGATTGACTCGATAACTCACCTTACCCTCTTTTATGATAGAACCCTATCCCTGTCCCACGCACATCTTTGGATGTTACGGCAGGGTCGTACGTAGTGCTTGTCTTCGAGACCAGCGAAGATGGACTGGTAATCCGCAAGCTTCATTTCCAAGCCAAAATGCTGGTGTTTTAACATTGGAGGTCGATGGTGTATGTCGATAAAGAATGGACAAACCATCGTTCGGGTATTAATAAGTTTGATTTAGCTCAGTTGTAATCGTCACGGTATATCGGTGAATATTGGGGGCTGAGGATAGGGCCCAGGGGGTTTTATACCTAAGAGGAGGGCCCCCATAGGTGGAGACGCACAAAAGTCTAATTACATTAGTTTACCTTCAAGCATACGTTAGGTCTCAAAGCGTAGGTCTTAATCCAGATGCTGAGAATCTTTGGTGCGATTGAAATGATATATTTTTTATGTTTAATATTATAATATGAGACATTTATTTTTTTAAATTTTTGGAACTTATTTGAACACACTGTCTGCAAATCGGGGCAAGGAGTTTCAGATCGCTCTTGTATTTAAGTCAATCAGAGTAGACAGGAAGCACTTAGTGTCTAGACACTCCGTACTTCGCTTTCCGCCAAATTTAAAGCATTATACGTTAAGTGGCGGAAGTCAATTTGGCGCCTTGTATTAACAGAGCGAGGAAAGGAAAATTATTGTTTTTTAATTCAAATTATTAAAAACATATTTTTAATTGTTATATTAAATCTATAAATATATTTTATACTGTAAGTTTTGTTTTTTGTAAGTTGACAAGTAAACATTTGCTTGGTTTATTTTTGTTGGTAAAAAATTAGGAAAAGCTAAGTAAAAAAATATTGATTTAATATTGAAATATTCTCAATATTTCAATATTAAATCAAATTTAAATAATTACATTCTTTTTAATGCGTAATATCTCTAAAATATGGAAATCTCTAAAATATGGAAAATGCACGAAATATGGAAAATAGAGTATTTTGACACTAAGTTATCTACCCTACTACTGTAAAACTGTAATATAACACCATTTAATGAAAAATATATCTTATTATTTCAGAGGTAGCAGAGAGAGCAGGTCGCAGCTGTGTTTAGGATGAGCAAAGTGTAGATGAAAGGGGAAAGGGCCTCTTTATAACGCATTAGCGCTTTACTACACTGTACGAGCTCCTTTAACTAACAAATACAGCTATATATTATGTATATTTAATATTCTATCTTATTCTTAATAATAGAGAGGCGTCTCGAAAGGCAGTGTGACAGCATCTGTCTGTAAGCGCAATCAGTTGTGGGTTCGATTACCACTCGGGGGAGTGATTATATTTAATTTAACTCGCTCTAGTAAGACAAAGTGCAGCGTTGAGTTCCACAACTCAACTCGCAATGTCTCGAATTCAGTGGAAAGCTAAGATGGAGTGTCTTGAGACTATGTGCTTTCTGTCTACCCTGCTAAGCGGGATAAAAGAGTGAAGCTAAAAAAATAAAAAAGAAAACATTTTGTTTAAACTGAAATCAATAAAATAGTTTTAATAATATATAATATTAAAATGAGTATATACATGAACAAACAACTAAGTCGCTACAGGTTTATAATCTATGACTTTTGTGGTGAATGCTACTCAACAATAGATGGCGTTATAGCTATAGTTAGTTGCTTGTTTCTAGAAAAATCTACGTAATCCAATTGACAATTTAGTATTAGAATAAACCAAACTATATAAAATAAAAATATATAACGTTACAATTATTTAATATTTATTTTGAATTTACATCAAAAGAAATATAACTTAAACAAAATTTAAGATTGTAGTTAAGGAATATTAATTAATGTAAAAGGTGGTTAGAAAATACCTTTAAAAATAATGTTTTTTCCTTCAAAGCCATAGTAGCTCAGTGTGACAGCGTCTGACTTAACATGATTGTTATGGGTTCTCGCCGTGTGAAACGATTTATTCATAAAATTCCTGATTACAACTGTTTAATTAAAGTTAAATAGTAACAAGAAAAAATATCTTTTTTTTTTCATAAAAAATATTTTTAATCTGTGTAAGGAGTAGTATTTATTTTATTGAACCTCCTTGATTATTTTAAACCTTTTTCTTTAGTAGTTATTTTGTGAATATATATTTTTTATTTTTTTAAAACTGTTAAATTCTTATTGGAAATAGTAAAATTTAAAAATTATATTGTTTTCATTATTATTATTAATTTAATGTTGTTGTTTTTTTTTTAAATTATTTATCGTCAATTTACTATTTGGTTTAAAGAGTTTATTTATTAAAGGAGTTGGTTTTAAGCTAAATTGTTTTTCAATTTTTACATTTTTCTTTTTAAAAAATTTTTTTTAAAAAAATGTCATTTTTTGCTCTCACATTTGGGCGTAGGTCAAATAACTCTGTTTTTAATGTAAATACATGTACTGTGTTATACTTTTTTATGGAATGTCTTTTTTATATGTAGATATTGTATCACTTTGTATGTTACGTGATTATATTTAAACTATTTTCAGTCGCTCATGTTAGATAAAGCACGGCGTTGAATTCCGCCACTCAACACGTAATGTCTCGAATGATCGAATCGATCGATCGAAAGATGCTAAAAAAAGGAATATATAAAAAGGCGTACAAAACGTTTCACAGGGCTCACAAATCAATAATCGAGAGATCGCAGGATACGGTGGCTGTGGGTCCAGATGCTACCTAAATTCGTATTTCGTTGGTTATTGATTTAAGCTGGACTGCAAACGGCGGTCAACGGTCCAATATATACTAGTCCACATTGATTTTCTATGAAAACTGTGTTAGATTATGTAGGTACAATGGAAAAAATTATAAATTACGTATACCATTTTCTCACCACTAAGTAATATAAGTCAACGTCAAGGTCAAATATTTTCATTCAAAGTAAGAGGTTACATACTTCATATTTTGAATGTCAAATAATAAGCATATATATATATATATATATATATATATATATATATATAATATAGTATAAGTGGATCAATAAAGTTAGTGCCTGAGACTTAAGAAACTCAGCCGCATTTTCTATTTCTTTAAATACTAAAATAAACAAATTAATAATTAACACTCCATGCAATCGCATATTGTTTATTATGTCTCGGGTTGTTAGAAACGAACGAACGTTTTTTCTTTTACCACTCCCTTTTCTTCAAAAGGTTATAAAAAAAACATTATTTTAATAACAACGTATATATATAAATATAAAAAAGATATGAAGATCACCAGAAACAAATATAAACAGAATGATTGATATATATATATATATATATATATATATATATATATACATATATATATATATATATATGTATATATATATATATATATATATATATATATATAAGCCTTTTTTCAGGGTATATAAGGTTATAAAAAAACATTATTTTAATAACAACGTTGAGAAAATCGTTAGACAATTTTTTTTACAAAATTATACAAACGAAGTATGAGTTCTGGCTTAATTAAAAGAAATAGACAGAAGAAATACACATTGCTAACAAATTTATTTTACTATAATCTAGAGCAATGGTTTAGCGTTTTTTTCTGTATAGCAGAGTAGACAGGAAGTAGCTAATGTTAAGACATTCTGTACTCGACTTTCCGTCAAATTCGAGACATTACGTGTAGTGGAGCTCAACACCGTGCTTTGTTTTACCTGATTGGGGAATTTATTAAAAATACATTAAATTGATAACATAAATATTAACGTATAATTTAGTACAAAGTGACATGGACGTTGACGAAATTTTATTAAGCATTAAGCAAACAGAAGTTCGTCCAATGCTTAGAAAGAAACGAAACAAAAATCACAGTTAGGTTAGTTGAGTAAAATCAGAATTAATATAATTATTTTTTATAATTTAAAGGCTACTATTTATTTTTATAATTTAAAGGCTACTTTTTATTTTAAGACGTAGATGGAGAGATCCTAGTGTTAAGACACTATTTTCCACTCTCCGCTTAAATTTAAGAGATTACATGCGAAGTGATGGAACTCAATGCCACGCTATCTCTTACCAGAGTAAGGGAAGGGAATATTTTGTATGCATTCTATCCCCCGAGAGGGAATCGAACCCTTAAATACGATACAATGACCATAGTGAATATTATACCTTTGAAATTAATAATTAATATTAAGTATTTGTTCATATTAAAATTTATAAAATTGAATGAATATATAAATATTTTTATTTTAACTTGAACCGACCTCCTCATAGACGGTTTCCAAGAGGCACACGGGTTCGAATCTCGCTGCGTTCAAACTTGTGTGGTATAAACACTTTAAAAATAGTAAGTAAGTAAAAAAAATTAAAGAATACTTTATTTCACACACGTTTACACAAGTAATTCCTTATAATACAAATATATTAACTTAAAAAATACAGACTTATATATTTAATAAGATCTATTAAACCATAATAATATAAGATTTATTCAGGATCTGAAAAATTGAGTTTAAACTAGTTATTATTTAGAAATTATTTACTTAATAGTAAAAATAATAATTTAATACAAATATTTATTACATATTTAACATCGACAACTGTTTGACCTTACATTTACACTAAATAAGTAAGAAATAATTATAATATTATCTATTTCATTTACAAACCAGAAATCTCTTCTTACAGGTGAAAAACACATTTCAGTCTTAACACTAAAATATTTTCATACCGGCCGCGTCAGTCAGCGATGGTTGACAATTACGTTTTCTGTTCAAGCCATGTCAGTCAGTCATTGCTGGCCGACGTTTGATATATTTACTTTTATTTATGAAGTACATTTTGATATTAAATATTAAAATATTTCTGAAAAACCCAATGATTTTTGCTTGGAGTTAAGGGAAAGTATGCTGTCGGTTACCACTGGCCGCGTTGGTAGTGAACGTTGTTTGGTAAACACTCGTTAAAAAAAATTAAAAACTATTTAATTCCTTTTTAACAGGCCCAGTTTGGACTATTGGCACAATACGTTCTCCTGTGGATGGCATTGGTAGTATTTTTGGACATATAACAGTCAAGACGCCATCGGAAGATAAGCTCGATTGGACGGCGTCTGGCAAACAACCCTGAGGCAATGGATATCTGCGTAAGAATCTTCTAGAAACAAAGCCGTGCTCGTCCCGCCTCTCTTCGTGTTTTGCTTCAACTGTTATGAACCCGTTGACAACGTTCACGCTCAGTTCCTCGGGTGCAAAGTGCTGGACATCGATGCTGACTTGGAATTTCTCGTTATTAGATGTTAAGGAGGCGTCTTTTAAGCTTATTTGGTTGATCCCGCCGGTGATTTCGTCTAGCTGTCTTAACATATTCTCCCATGGCTTGAAGAAATCCCGCGGCACCAACTGGTTGAAACGTTGATCAGGTCTCACGACTATCGGCCGGTGCTCACAAATAAGCGGTAGTAACGACATTACGTTAGTTTTTCAAAACACCTGTTCAAGTTGACTTAGTTATTTTCGTTCACGAACTGCGAGCGTGACTAGAGTCGCGCGCTTATATACCGGCAGCGACACCTATTGACGTTTACTCGAACATTTGAGAAACTTCAAGAAATTTATGGACGCCTGTTTGTACTTGGAATTTTCTGGAATGCTGTACAAACTAGCGCCGTCTTGTGATGAGTAGCTGTAACTATATAATCTAGTATTAACATATATTGACACTAGATGTCACTGTCATTTAAAACGCATAGATACATTGTTACAAAAAAACAACATGTCCGCTAATATATGAGAATATAAATAATTTTAATTTATTATAGACATTTGTATGACAATAATGTATAAATAGTTATTAGGAAAACTGTAGTAAAGAACTATATATATATATATATATATATATATATATATATATATATATATATGTATATATATATATGTATATATATATATGTATATATATATATATATATATATATATATATATATATATATATATATATATATATATATATATATATTGTTAAAAACATATTAAATATTAAATGTTATGGTTACAGGATTTTATTTGAACATTATAAACAAGAGATATTTATTTAATTATTAAATTCTCTGTCGCATTGTGTGTTGAACAGCGGAACTCAACGCCGTGTTTTGTCTTACTGTAGATAGATATGAAGATAATCACATAGGTATATACCGAAACCAAAATCATCTCGCAGTCAAAAAAAATGTTTAATACAAAAAAAAAAAAGAATAATAAATATAACATATATACATATATACTAGTAAACAAGATGACGCGTAATTTTCAAAAAAGTATTTTCAAATACCAATATCTCGCTCTGGTAGGACAAAGCGCGGCGTTGAGTTCGGCCTTTCAACACACAACGTCTCGAATTCGGTGGAAAGCGGAGTACGGAGTGTCTTAACACTAGACACTTATTATCTACCCTGCTATGCGGGATATAAGCGTTAAGCCTAAAAAAATAAATAATTAAAGCTAGTTTAGATGTTAATATATTTTTTTTCACTTAAGGAGAGATATTTTCAGTACAGTGAAATCTATAATACATAATAGTATTTGCTTGTTTTTAGCATCACGCTTTTTATCCCGAATAGTAGGGAGAATAGAAAGTATAATACCTAGTGTCAAGACACTCCGTACTGCGCTTGTTTGTGGGTTCGATCCCTAACCGGTGGACTGATTACATTTAAATTATTTTCACTTCCTCGTTCTGGTAAGACAAAGTGCGGCGTTGAGTTCCACCACTCAACACGCAATGTTTTGAATTTAGTGGGAACCCAAGCAAAGTAATAGTATTATAATGTAATATATAATAAATAATTACGAAAAAAATATAAAGTCAATACAAGCGAAGTTGCAGGTCAAAAGTAGTAAATATTGTAAATTTCTAGAAGCTCTCATGGCGTGTGGGACTGACGGGAAATGAGAGTGGTTATAGGTTCGATTCTCTCTCAAAATATGATTAAACGTTAATTATTCTCATTTGCCTACACTGGTAACGAAACGCAGTGTTGAGTTACGTTAGTTAGTAAACACACTTAGTTTGGAATTCGGGTGGAAAGTTGAGAACGGAGTGTCTTAACTCTTAGTCCTCTCTGCTATTTAGAAAATAAATCCCAAAGCAAAGTAAGAGGTATCTGTATGTTTTAAAATTAACATTATCAGCTGCGATGTTAAAAGGCCATCAGTAGTGTTTGTAACAAGTTGAGATGCGGATAATTGTGCTTTTTGTCCTCTTCGGGTGAGATATTTAATTTTAAATACGATATATGTACTAGAATATTTCATTTAAATTAATTTATTATATATATTTAATTTATTTAAACGCCCATTGTGAGTTTCATAGCGTTTGCGAAAATGATTTAAATATTTTTATTGCTCCACTCTGGTAAGACAGAGCGCGGCGTTGTGTTCAGTGTTCAGTTGTCTGAACGTGTGAATATGCCGATTTCGGATAAAAAAAGGATTTTTTTTTCGAAAATATTATATGCTAGAAAATTTGAAGCTGCAACAAAATAACACTTTCGTTATAATAGCCATATGGTATTAGTTAGGTCAGGAATTTCTTTAACGTGAAAGTGACGTGTTTAATTTACATATTTTATTATATTATCTAATTTATTAATTGTTAGAACTTACATCGAATAGGCCAAACCTTCACTTTTAATAATAAGTTTAAATGGAATTTTTTTTAATTATTTTTTTTTTAGCTTCACGCTTTTATCCCGCATAGCAGGGTAGTCAGAAAGTACCTTGTGTTAAGAATTCGAGACATTTCATGTTGAGTGGTGGAACTCAACGCCGCTCTTTGTTTTACCAGAGCGACGAAGTGAAAATAATTTAAATATAAACACTCCCCGAGTGGGTTCGAACCTGAACACATCGTATTTACAGTCAGACGCTATACCATACATCTATTAATTTAAAATAGTTCTTGATTTTTTATCAACTTACTGGCTGTAGCTAATGTAAATTAAACATGAATACGACTGTATCTTTTGACTATATCCTTAACATTATATTAACACCTGAAGCAAAATATGTATACCCTTTTTAACGAAAATAACGTGATCTTAGGAGTATCAAATTTGGCACAGTTATATCTCATGTGGTATAGTGTTATTTTTTTTTAAATAATGCATAAAATATATTAAATCGATAAAATAAATGTAACACACACTACCATGTGTTTGACGTACACGTTTATATCAAGTGTCATTTTCGTTGCTAAGGCAACCCGTTGTCATCACTTCAACGGAACATTATATTCCGTTAAAGCTTGCTTGATAAAGAGGCTTGAGGCCGGTCGTGGTGCAGTGGGGCAGCGTCTGACTGTAAATGCGACCGGTTGTAGGTTCGATTTCCATTCGGGGGATTGATGATATTTAAATTATGATGATATTTAAATTATTTTCACTTGTTCGCTGTGGTAAGGCAAAGTGCAGCGTTGAGTTCCACCCCTCGACAAGCAATATATCGAATTACAGAGATTATATAAAAATAATAATGACATTTTACTACGTAGATCTCCACCACTGAAGATATACACTTATACTTGTTTATTATTTACTTTATGATATATATACAAATAAGTAGTTGTAATAACACGAAAAACGTTATAATTCTAATTCCCGTGAAAATTTCTAGAAATTTTGTCTTAGTATTTTTTTTAGCTTCACGCTTTTATCCGCAGTATAGATAGAAAGTGCCTAGTGTGAAGACATTTCGCTTCGCTTTACGCCGTATTCGAGATGTTGCGTGTTGAGTGGCGGAGCTCAACGCCACACTATGTGTTACTAGGGCGAGGAAGAGAAAATATTTTAAATATAACCACTACCCCGAGTGGGCATCGGACCCACAACCGATCGCGTTTACTGTCAGACGCTGACCCACTGTGCCATGACTGGCATCTTTATATCTAGTGATTTATTCTCTGTATTTTTCAAATTTCAACTCTCTACACTACTTGCGGTTATACTTTGTCTGTTCATCACGTACTAACGCAATAGTTTTATATATGTATATCATTGTATCTAACCCGTCGATACCACGACCTATATGATCTTAATATAAATCACTTTGTACTAGTTTAATTATCGCTATTATTTAATACTCAGTTACGTCAAAGCTATAATCTATCTATATTTATATATATATATATATATATATATATATATATATATATATATATATATATATATATATTATTTTCAATTTCTCGCTCTGGTAAAGACAAAGTGCGGCGTTGAGTTCCACCACTGAACACGCATGCCTCGAATTCGGTGGTAAGCGGAGTACGTAGTGTCTTGACACTAGCTACTTTCTGTTTACCCTGCTATGCGGGATAAAAGCGTGAAGCTACAAAAAATATTAAAATCTTTTGTTACTAGCTGACAGACGTTGAGCTGAAATTATCGGTTAAATTTGTAATTGGCCATGTTCTCGGGGAATAAAAAGTACTGATAAAGAATTTCTGGAAATTCCATTAAAAACGGTATTTCCGGTAATTTCAATAAGTATAGTGGATCAAGTATGATATGTGATGCTAATAAAAACACTAAGCACGATCACATACAAACGTTGCTATAGTAACGAGTGTTTTATATGTCAACAGGGACACTAGTGTTATAGGAAAGCCGTCAACGGAGTGTCTTGACACTAGGTTGTCTCTGACTATCCTGCTATGCGGGATATAGCGTGAAGCTGCTAAATTCACACAAATAAAGCAAAAATATAAATATTTCCAGGGTATCTCAAGCCAACTATGTATCGACGCCATCAAATTTGTGTTTCCCCAAGAATTTTATATTCGGTGTTGCCACCGCTGCCTACCAGATAGAAGGGGCTTGGAACGTATCAGGTAAGAAATGGATGAAGCAATCAGAAGTAGTTGTGGGATCGATTCCCACTCAGGGTAATTATATTTTTCATTTCTCCTCTCTAGTTAGTTACAACGTGGTACAAGTCAAACATGTTGTCTGAATGTGATGTGTGAAATCGTGAAGCTAAAAAAATATTAAGTAAAATAATTATATGTTAAAAGAAAATTTCATGTATAACGTCGTGGTAGGTAGTATTGTTTCTTATATTAAAATATTCTTCTTTACAATTTTTGTCCGTATGTCTGTTTGTGCCGGCTAATCTCTGGAATGGCTGGTCCTATTTTGATGGAATTCATTGGCATACTAATGTAATAGGAAATAAGTTAGGCTTAGGCTTCTTTCATTTTAGAATTATAAAAGGAAGATCTGGAGATGATATCTACAAAGACGAAATCTCGTACGTAGCTAGTTAAACATATAATATGGCATTCAAATATATAAAGAAAAAGAAAACACAGATAAAAAATATAAACAATGACATCAAATAATATAGATTAATAAAATGAAAAAATCACTGCATCTAGATTGTTTAAAAAATATGTATGAATACCAATGCTACCAACATTCAAGTAATAATTACTGTGATATTCCAATAGGAAACAAGATAAAACGAAGTAAATAACCTTCACCATGTTTTGTTTTTGTTATTGTGAGGATCAAATCAATAATAGAATATTTAAGGCCATCGCGGCGCAGTGGCACAGCGTCTGCTTCGTAACGCGATTGGTTGTGGATTCGATTCCTATTCGAAAGAACGATTAAATTTAAATTCTTTTTGTATAAGTTTTTAGTATAAATTATAGGATATGATTTTGGTAGATATACAGGTAAATAAAAATTATGTTTATTTTTTACTCAACTGATGCCAGTTTAACCATAACTGGGGACTCTGAGTGCGGGTTTATTTGGACCTGGATTTAGGTTAAAAGCAGAGATGATAAATGACAAAAAAAATTTGGTGTGTAATTTCAAAAGTACTTACAACTGAAATATAAAAAAGGCAAGAAATAATCAGCCGGTAGTGGCGCAGTGTGACAACGTTTGACTGTAAACGCGATTGATTGTGAGTTCAGTTCCCACTTGGGGAAGTTATTATATTTCAACTTCCCCGCCCTGGTAAGACAAAGTGCGGCGTTGAATTCCGCCAGTCAACACGAAATGTGAACGAATTCATCGGAAGGCGAAGTACAGTGTCTTGACACTAGGTACTTACTGTCTATCTTATTAAGAGGAATAAAATTCGAACCCGCACCTCATGCAAAAACGTTCTTACAGAAATGCGAACAATATCAGATGTATCAAGTGTATAAGATGATCTAACCGTTGTTTTGGTGTTTGTACGATTTTCACGTCTGCGATAAATCCTTTAAAAATTTATATACGTTTCTAATAAAATCTACTTATAATTTCAGGAAAAGGTGAAAATATATGGGACAGATATACACACGTAAGGCCCGACAGAATATATGACCACAAAACTGGGGACGTTGCAGCAGATTCTTACCACTTGTTCAAGGAAGACGTCAAACGTTTGGTTGAGCTGAATGTACAAATGTATAGATTTTCCATATCTTGGTCCAGGATTCTCCCTAATGGATTAAGCAAGTATGTATTTTTTATTATTTAAATATATATATATATATATATATATATATATATATATATATATATATATATATAAACAGTGTCAATTATATTTTATTATTTTAAAGTGTGATTCCGCTTAGGATTATAAAAAATTTTTAAAAAGACGCATAAAAATTTGAACGCAGCTGAATTCGAACTCACGCCTCTTGGAAACCGTCCAAGCACTCTGACTGCAAAGCCATGCGTTTTATTACCGGTTACGTTGAAGTTCTTATACATTTTTGTTACAACTTATTTTTATTTTTACGTATAAAGTTATTTTATACGTTTTTTTTAAAATCGTTTATTATGTTCTGGTAAGACCAAGTGTGGCGTTGAGTTCCACCACTCAAGAATAGTTTTTGACTGTCATGCGTCAAGCTAAAATATTAAAGACATGTTTATTGTGATTTGGTTATTCTTTTAATATTTTTATATCACACATTTCTCACTCATTGAAAAGCGTAACTCAACGCCGTGCTGTGCTTTGTCAGGCTAACTTAGTGATGATTTTTTCTTTATCTACATAAGTGAAATAAATCAAGACGGCATTAGATACTATACAGAGGTTATAGATGAGCTCCTACGTAATAAAATATATCCCATCGTCACCATGTACCATTGGGACTTGCCTCAGCCACTCCAGGACCTTGGTGGGTGGACCAATCCCATTATAGCTGACTACTTCGTTGATTACGCTAAGGTCAGTAATTATTTGTTGTTAGCTTCACGCTTTTTATCCCGCATAGCAGGGTAGTCAGAAAGTACCAATTATCAAGACACTCCGTACTCCGCTTTCCACTGAATTCGAGACATTGCGTGTTGAGTGGAGGAACTCAACGTCGCACTTTGTCTTATCAAGGCGTGGAAGTGAGGATGATTTAGAATATAATCACTCCCCCGAGTGAGAATTGCATCCACAACCGATCACGTTTACATTCAGACACTATCCCACTGCGTTATGAAGGTCACCATGTCTTGTTGTGACTTTTGAGATTTTTTAAGTACATCAAAAGCACTATTAAATCTAAATATATATGTAATTGGGCTATTATGAACACTATAAAATCGTAAATTAAAATAAGTGTCAGTAATGTCAGTCCTAGTAGAAAATACCACCAGCTCGGAAGACAGTTCTGGTGGAAACCTGATGAGAAACTCAACTGTTGCTGTTGCCAAGTGTACTGTAATATCTCTGTACATGCTACCTCTTGAATATTTTGTTATAAAGTTTTTTATTATTTTAGTTAAGGTTAATAAGAGTTATAAAGAGAGAAATATTTTTTTAAAAAACAGTTGAAACTAATTGAAAACATTTTAGTGGGTCAGTGACTATTCTAAAAATGAATTTAGGTTGCAATACCTAAATCACTTTCACCAGTCTAGTTGAACAAACCACGGCGTTAAGTTCCACCACCAAGCGAGGCACACCGAAAAAATTTTCAATAGAATATCTAACATTAATATCTATTTCTACCTCTTTAGGTACTTTTCGAAAATTTTGGCTCCAAAGTACCGGTTTGGATAACTTTCAACGAGCCCCTATCGTTCTGTGAAGACGGATACGGAGGGATAGATGCTCCTGGAAACAATGCGAGTGGATTCGAAGACTATTTATGTGGTCACAATGTGTTGCGAGCTCACGGTATGGTGTATAGAATGTACGATAGAGACTATAGAAAACTGTTGAAAGGTAAGTTTCTTTTCGTTAAAACGAAAGTATACGTGTGTAGTTTTTTTTTATTAATCTCCATTTCCCCACTCTTGTAAGACAAAGCGCGTTGAGTTCCGCCACGCAATGTAACAAACATATAAAAATTACTACGCACCTCAGGCCGCTTGGACGGTTTTCAAAAGGCGCTGGTTCGAATCCCGCTGCGTTCAAATTTTTGTACGTTTTTTTTTCATAAATGTTTTCTAATGACTTAAATCTTGTTTTAGCTCACATCGGTATTACCTTGGATTTCTCTTGGCGAGAACCCAACACTACTTCTGAAGATGATCGTATAGCCGCTGAAACTGCTCGACAATTTTATGTAAGTTCATATTATTATTATTTATATTATGTAATAACTCATTGTAATTAAATAAAATAAAATCGAGAGAAAATATTTTAATTTATTTTCCTATCTCCGCTCTGTTAAGACAAAGCGTGGCGTTGAGTTCCGCCATTTAACACGCAATGTCTTAATTTCGGGCGGAAAACGGTGAACGGAGTGTTTTAAATTGTCTCTGAGTGCACTGCTATGCAGGAAGCGTGAAGCAGTAACAAAATTATTTATATAGTTGTCGTATAAAAATTGGCTGAAACAGATTTTCTATGGAATAAAAACCAAATTCACTTAATTATTATAATTTACCGTTAATACTTATAAATTTATATTTTAGACCATTCGGTGTGAAGCGAAGTACGGAGTGTTTTGAC